>ML685812.1:3681784-3766073 GCA_007922175.1 Pelusios castaneus
TATCCATTGAAAATAATATCATAAATGCTTCCCTAAATCCAGACAGCGTCACGCCCTGCCCTTTGGGGGGCATGCCAGGCTCCCCCTGTCCCCCCGCCCGGCAGGGAGGGCATTGGTGTAGTCCTGGGGTAGCCTTAAGTCGACTTAGGGCTACCCCAGGGCTACACTGGCTTAATTTGACTTTAAAAAGTCGAATTAAGCCTTAGGTCGAGTAGAAAGGTGGTTTAATAAAGTTGACTTAATTTTCATTAAGTCGACTTTATTTTGCTTAAGTCGACTTAAGCAAGCTGCTTAAGTCGACTTAAGCAAAGTGTAGTGTAGACGCAGGGCCAATTAAGTCGACTTAAGCCAAGCTTAAGTCGACTTAATTTACCAGTGTAGACGCAGCCTTAGAGAGCCCAGGGTTAGGACCCTGCTTTTATGTCATATCCCCTGGGCTCTGTAACTTGTGAATTTTGCTGTAAGTGGTTTTCCAATGCTGCAGAGGAAATTGCAAATAAACACACACCAGCAACTAAAACCTCCTGTTTTCACTGAATTAAAATCTAATCCATGAAAATATTTCCATTCACATTAGGTTTTGTGGTAGGTAATGTGAGGCCTCTGCTACTTGATAGGTTCCCTTGAACATGAGCAAGTAAAAAAGAATAACTGCAAAAATCATGAAGCTAAACTTCAACATAAATTGGAAATTCTCCAAAATCTGACACTATCAATTTACTCCATCTTTAGTCAGGCCAGGCTTTGTATCGCAAACCCATATGATAACAAAATGACTACAGAGAGAAGGGTGGGTTACAAATTATTGATGCCTGGCTTCAGAGCACAAAGCTATGAGTTGATCAGCATTCATTTTTAGTGCAACTCAACCTGTGCCACTAGTTGGTCAGGGGCACTGAGTTGTTTCTCCCTGAAATAGCACATTATAGTGTGGTAAGTGTGGTAATGAGTTTATTAGAAACAAACAGAGTCCTGTGGTACTTTTAAAGATGAACAGATTTATTTATCTCATGAGCTTTCGTGGGAGAAAATCCCACTTAGTCAGATGCTTTGAAGATGGGAAACTTACAGAATGGGAAGAAATTAAATGCAGAGAAGTGTATGACATAGGGTCAGATCAGGCTGTAACAGCAAATCAAAATAGACGTTAGGATTCAAACATGTCATACACTTCCCTGCATTTAATTTCCTCCTATTCTGTAAATTTTCCATCTTCAAAGCGTCTGACAATGTGGGACTATCTCCCACGAAACCTCATGTGATAAATAAATCTGTTAGTCTTTAAAAGTGCCACAGGACTCTGTTTCTCTGCCATAGACTAACACGGCTACCCCTTTGGAACTTGAGTTTATTAGAGATCAAATTCAATGGACATATGCAGTAATAATATAAGGTATTGTATTACACTAGCCACAGATTTACTGTTCAGTAACTGTAAACATTCAAATAGTCTGCATCAGGGTTGAGTGAATGGTTCAGGTTTAAAACCAAATTAATTCACCAGTGAAGCCACTCATGCATAAATGACTTTGAAAGATTTTGTCACAACTTCTACTGTTTTTTGTTTTTCTTTTAATCGGTGTGGCTCTTTTCGTCAGGGATTCAGAAGAAATGAGCAAGAGAGCTGTCCAACAAAACCTCTAGAGAAATCTCATAATCCACATGGTAAGAGTGCTCTTCCTCATGATGGCCTCCATTGTACTATACCTCTCTATTCCTGATAGAATAGGTGCATTGTCTACCCACTCCTGGAATGATTTAGCTTCCACTTATTGTTTCTTCCAACAAACAGGGCATAAGACCAGAGGCCTAGTTGCAAGCTCTTTAGCCTCATTGGTCCACAAAAGATGGAGGTGTAAGAACACCACATACAAGGAAATTAGGTCTTTCTGTTAAACCATAGTTCTACTCTGAAAAGTGACTTTAAAAACAGCATGTAGATTTCACAGAAGAGATAAATACAGTCTATTGAAAAATAGGTTCCATGCAAAAGGTACAGTTGATGCCTGGCCTATAGTCAGCACCTTGCTTGGGAAAAACTTAAAGGCCAAAGTAAGTGCTGAGCTTGAGTGGTTAAAGTGACCGAAGAGTTCTTGTGTCTCAATAAGTCCATATGAAATTTACTCAGTAAACAAGAGTTGTTTTTCTTAACCGACAACTCTGTGAACTCAAACTGGCATCTGAAAGTCAAACTTGGTTCTTTCTGTATCATATGCTAACTCGTGCATCATGACCAGCAATAAATGTCCTGCATGCTAAAGCATGACCTCAGTTATACTTGTGTAATTCACTAAAAGAAAATGGAGTTGCATACTACGCTTCACCGTCTACCTCACAGGAAACACCTAAAAAACCTAAACCTTTGTTGGTAAAAATTAAATTAATTAACAATCACAGTTCAAAAACAAACATCAGAATTGTCGATTTTGACTCCAATGCCTCAGCAATAACGTGTTTGTTTTTGAGCTCATGAAAGTGCAAAGGCTAAAATTTACAAATGGGATTAGAAAAGCTCATCAGTGAACCTAATTTAACACAAACTGCTAATTAACACAACAGCCACGGCTACCATATAACCTGGTAGAAGTTTTACTAAGTTTATAATTAACAGGTGAAAACAGTTCCTTCTGTTAATCTAAACAGAGTACACAGTTCATTAATCATATTTTTATTCTAAAAGATTGTTTTCCATTTAAACCTGTGATGAAACCTGGAATCAGCCTCTGTGCTCATATATCTTTCATGTACATAAAATATGAAAAAAGAAGGCAGGACAAGTTTGGTAGGCCAAAACAAAGAATATGGTGTTATCGAAGCCCCAGCAATCTTAGAATAATGCAGCTTTGTTTCTTTCAGAGCAGGACATAAAAGCATTTGTGGCTCTATGTTTTGATAACAGAAATGAGTACCTTGTCATGTTTTAAATCAGCAGCAGAAGGCATTCTTAAGTGAATGTGACAGTATTTAAAATGTCCCATGCTAGCTTGGCTAAGATGTGCCAATCACAATTAACAGCAACAGATTTGCTATTCTAAAACAAATAAGTCCTGCAGACTTCTTTGCTGCCTGAAAAGCAGATGACGAGTGAATGCAGGAGGCAAACCTACCACTAGAGCTAGTTAATCTGTCAATGGAAATTACTTTCATTTTTTTATATATTCACTAAGGTTGGTAAATAATAGAACTTCAGCTAATATAGTTTTTGTTACATTCAAATTGAATGTGAAATACTGGATGGCATTATAAATGAATCTCTTTTGCTATTGCACTGGAATCTTAAGGTCCTCTGAGCTTTTATGATTAAATCAGTCAGTAAACTTCATATATTTTTGTATCAACCTTATTAAATTCATGTCGTTTTTCTCTTCTATCAAATTAAGGGATGTCCTTCCATCTGCTATTTGAAGGAGAGATGTCTCCCTTGTCTCTCTGAGCTCAATAGAAATAAAAAGAACATTCACAATTCTCTCAAAGGATTATGAGACATGTGTGCTGAAAATCCACATAGTGGGATAATCTCTCTTTTAAAGAAAAAGCCTCTCACCTTTTCAAGCTTTTGGGCCACTTTCGTTTGCCTCCCACAGTAGCTTTTGTGCTGGCAGCCATCAAGGCCCTCCTGTGGCTTTTGTTTAGAAGTGGTGGTTGTGAATCTCCTAAGGAAATGTCCTTTCTTCACTCTTCCCAACAATTCTGCCGATCTGTCATCTGATCTATTTTGTTTCTGTCTAGTTCATTTGTTGGTCTTGCATTCCAATCCCATATTTCCCTCCAGTGTTCATTCTTTTTCCCACCTTAACTTTTATATTGGATTAATATAGCTCAGTAGAGTGGCCAGTAACTTTTTCTTTATCTACTTACTGAGCACCAAACAGAGGGACATGGCCTCAAAAGGAGCTATAGCCTAAACAAGTCAAGTCATTATGAGGCAGAGGCTTATGAGGAAGCACTAAAAGTGAACCATACAGATAATTCATGAGCTTGAAGTGAATAAGTAAACAAACTTTACCTCTTTGAAATGTTTAATGTGCAGTTTCCTAAAAGGCTATAGGGAATTACAGGGAATTGAGGATGTTGGAGTATGTGGTGGGGTCAATATCAAGCAATAAACCCATTTAAAATGGCATTATGACTTTGACTGAAGGAATACATACCATCCGTTGAAAAATGGATTCCAGCTGAAAGATGTAGTTGATGTATGGATGTCAGCAGCACTTTACTTGGGAAACATTTAAGGCCAAAGTCAAGAGCTGAGCTTGAGTGGTTAAGGTGAGATGGAGAATCCTGTGTCTCAAATGAGTCTATATCAAACTTGCTCAGTAAACAAAATTTTGTTTTCTTAACTGTCAACTATGCAATCTCAAGCTGGGATCTGGAATTCAAACTTGTTTTTTTCTGTATCATTTGTTATCTCATGCACCATGACCAGTAATAAATGTCTAGTATGCTAAAGTGTGCCATCAGTTACACCTGTATAGATTGTCTCATTCATGCATTTAAACCCTAAATCAAAAGCTCAAATGTAACCATCAGACAGATGCAATGAGTCAAGCTCTGTAATGGATGTTATTGCTTTTAAAAGACAAGGGGGGAGAAGTACTATCTTTTTTTGGATCAACTCCTGTGTTGTTCTTCAGTACTGTGGCTCAAAAGTTTGTGTCTTTCACCAACAGAAGTTGGTGCAATAAAATATATTACCTCACCCATCATGTCCTGGGACTGACATGACTACAACTACACTGTATACAATATTGTTTTTTCACAGCTGGATTTCCTGAGCTGTTACAGTTGGGATGTATTTGATAGAAAACAGACTTTTTAAACATATATTTAGTCTCCTACTTCTCAACAGTCCCTGAAGCCCCTTTTATTCTCATATGAAACAATCTCCTTAGATGCCCTCAATTTGTCATCATAGTTCATTAATGACTGTGATTTCACAACAACATCTGTATGTAGGATTTTTTAAAAAAACATTTGCTTTATTGGAATTTCCCCATCTCAAGCTTAATTTCCCCTTTTTGGAGGCTGCTGATAGCATGGTGCTTTTATTTCTGGTAAGTATTCTTGCCCTTGATTTTCTTAGCAGAGCACTGAGTATATTTGGAGATTAAATTTTGTTTCCGTGCCTTCTCATTTGGATGACTACCAAAGGGGAAAATAATGCAATTTCTAAAATATTCAATTTAATAATACTGAAGTCAATGAAAGACACTTTATACGTATTATTTTATCCAGGTCAACCTCGAATCCAAGAGCTTTGTGGGAGTTTTGAGAATGCAGCACTGATGGTTGTTTGTATAGCAGATGCTTCACGGATTAGCAGATATGTGCATTGATAGTGCCTGTATTGAGCCATGAAAGACTTCATGTACCAATGCATGTTCCATTTGCCCAACTATTTCTAGTTTTCTGAATCTTCTACATTACATTTCAGAGACTATATATAATTTTGTTTTCGCATTCTGACTTGTAATAGTGTTAACCTCTAATTTCTATGTCAGTGTATTAAACTGTATTGTCACCAGGGTTATCTATTAAGTCTGGATGAACAGTCTGTGATCCTCTAGGGATATTTGAGTAAACTTCTGCCTGATTTAATGATATGTAGTATAAACAGCACTGAGGAGTAACTTGGATCAAGCAGAATGCTAGAGTGGACAGAGAAAGTTTCCAAGAAGTTCAGGGAAGCCTCAGTGCATCTAAAAGAGGCATAGTGATATTCATATGGGCAAGCAGAAGACAGGGATTCTGCCAGAGAGCGTAGCACTAAGACTCTAGTGATTAGCAAAGAATCTATATTTAGACAGAAAGCTAGATTAAAAGATTTTCTGTCTAATTTGGCAACAGAACTTGCTATTAATGTTAATTATGAGTAACCTGCCAGTAAAGGATTAGAATACTCCACTCTTGAGAACTGTGGTGAGACACATTCATGAAGTTAGGCAAAGTAAAACAGGCCAATGTGAAGTGATTCTGAGCTTTCCAACACACGTGCAGACTGTCAAAGCCTTAGGCCTAGAATACACTGCGGGGCTAAGTCAATGGGAGATATGCAATCAACTTAGTTACTCTGACTTACTTGGCTATGTTCACTCCACTGTGTCGACCGGCAATGCTCTCCCATTGACACAGCGGAGTTATTGCGTTGACACGAGAGCACGTCTGGGATCGATTCAGCGGGTCTATAGTGGCCATTCAATTGATCACGGATCAACACAGCATTTTGAGTGTAGACATTGCCTTAGGCTTCACGGATATGCTTAACTCACCCAGGAATAGGAGGGGTCCATGGTAATTGGAATATCACTTCTATTTTTGTCTATGCTAAAGATTAATTTTGCTTCCTACCTTGCTGCACAAAGGATCCATAAACGAACCACATAGAGTTGTACAGTGTTGTAGAAGTCATCGATCCCATCGGGAGGCGTGGTGGATTGAGCCAGTTCAAGAGGTAGACAAGCAGTCCTACCAGAAGCACAGTGCCAGCTATGCAGGCCCACAGGGAGAAGTCAAATGGTGCCAAGCAGGCAAACATGTCTACTGTCTTCTCAGCCTTCCGAAGCAGCACACCCACTGAATAATCCATATAACGGGTTGTGAAATCTACCACATTTTCCCGATCAGGGGTAATGGTTAAAGCAGAAATCCCTATGTCAGCTCTCTAGAAAAGAGAGAGAGAGAGAGAGAGAGAGAGAGAAAGAGAGAGAAGAAATCATTAACATGATCAACAGAAAAAAATCTTGGCCCCAATTGGCTTTATAGCCCTTAAACTTTTCATGGAAAAACTGATGCCAAAGCCAAAAGTCTTTCGTATACTGCAAGCAAATTTGAAAATGCTATTAAGGAGAGGAACATAATAGCTGCATGTGAATCTTCTATTTCTCTGACAAAACTTTGCCTGGCTAGACTCTGGCACATTAGTTTTACAACGTTATTAGTATCCAAAAATAAAAATAAAAAAATATTTCAAATACAAAAAAGCTGGAGGAAATCTGCTTCTGGTCATTTTTTCTTGGCATGGTTTATCAAAACTATCACTGTCATTAAGGAAAGAGGCAGACCTTGTGTACGGTACTCCTACTCAGAGGAAATTAGTTTCTTGACAGCAGCCACATGATACCTAGAATTTTGATGACCTGGGGATCATGACAAAGGGCCACTGCATGTCATTGCATTTTATTTGTCCTGTGTTTTTTGGCTGTATATTAACTGCGAAATAATACATGTCCTATGTGGTTCCTTCAGTACTGCATTTTTTTTCATAGCATTTGAAAACTGAGCTGCTGTACCATATGGCTACCTGTGTTGCAGGTGTCCTAGAATGGCTTTGTTCCTCTAATATCTATGTAATTTCAAGAATCCATTTAAGAGCTGAAGGGGATTAATAATATTTCTTGATCTAATCATTCCAATTCTTAGCATGTCTCTTAGACGTTAGGTCCCTAGAAGCAACAGTCACAACTAGAGCAGGTGCTATTTTACTTACTTTTTACACATGCAATTATAACTACAGTGAAAATGCAAAAGGCACTTCAAGTAAATATGTTAACACTGTTTTTAAAAGGAATTCAAATATTGACTAAAAAGACTATAAACTGTAGATTTTTTTCATATGGAAAGGAACATTTAACATACTTAAAGGTGTTATTGGTTTGATGTAATCATCTTCTACTATGATTAAAGCTGTATGTGGTCCTGTCTAGGAAACTAAAATAATATGAATGGTGGAAAGGATCAGCAAATGTATTAATATATTAATTCTCTTGATTTTCTTTTGTCTTTGTCCAAAGAAGGTGGGGATTACTGCTATCAAAAAATTGAGATATATGTGATCTCTTAAGTAGTGTAGCATGGGAATGAAAATGTGATAAATAAGAAGCAGGAAAGGATTAGAATCCAATTTGTAAATCCCTTGACTTTGTTTTGACATTGTCTGTCAATATTTGCTGCTACACATGGTACAGCTACACTATTAATCACAATGAACTTTAGACAGGGCTTGATGTACTGAATATGAAAGTTAATAGTGATGTCTGGACTTAAATAATTTTTCACAGTTGTGTGTGTGTGCGGGAGGTTATGTGTGAATGGGGTGGTGGTGAGATGAGTAGGGCAAAACTGTATTTTCAAATATTTATTTACATAAAAGCCATGGGCCAAAGCTCCAGTAGCTCTAAACCAAGGGTAGATCTACTGACTTAAATGGAGTTCCATTCATTTACATCAGTTGAGAATCTGGACTTGTGAGTGCACTTTGATTGTATTCATATCCCTTTCTATTGGTTTTCAGTGCATGATCATTTGATATTATTTGATTTTCAGATAGTAAAATCTCAGGAATATTTGTGCAGACTCATCAGAGTGAAGGTTTGCCTAAGACCTGGTCACATAACTATCCTGAAAGTCACTTCAATTTCCTTCTGTTTCCTTATAAAGAATTCAGTCAATCAATTGAAGAGCTTAAAGAAAACCATATGACTTTCGTGACCTATCATACCCCAGAATAATAAGAGAGACTGAGCTGAGAACACTTTGCAAATGACCCACTCTGAAATGTTTTCCACATAAAGTGTACATCAATTTTGAATAATTAACAACTTGTGGAAGTCCAAGTCAATTCACAAATAATTAATGAACAGAGACAAGGTTAAGTGCAATTTTTGTGTATGTTTGATTCAAGTCTGGTGACAAGTATGATTTCATGATTATTGAGTGACACTAGGATTCTGCTAGACTCTAGTCCCAGCAATTGCTGGTTAATTCTAGGTCAGTTATTTAACCAACTGTTATTAAATTACTTCACTACCTCACAAAGGTACAATGAGGTGTAATTAATTTAACATTTGTAAAATGTAGAGACAGACCAATATACTTTGGAAAGCGCAGTTTTAAAAACCAGAAATTATTGCAATATTGACTAACTACAACCATTACTAAGATTAAAATATTAAAAAGGTTTTCACAAGAGATGTGTTGAACGGTGTTGTATGGAAGAGCACAGCATCATGTCATTTGTGGAGATGTTGCTTGTATTTTAGCTCCTTGGAATAAATTGTTCCAAAATTCCACTGCATTACTACTCCAGTGCAGTTATTAGTCAGCTATCACAGAGGATCACTGCTTTTCTAATGGAAGTATTCCATTTCCTTTGTGATATTGCAGAAGTCACCGTGGTACAATTATATCCATACAAAAAGCTGTGGTAATAACATGGTAAAAAATGGTGAAAGGTAAGTGCTGTCTCTTAAGTGTTATTGTATTTAGGTTTCTTTCTAAAGATGAATATGTGGGAATATTACTACTACTTGCTTACTTTATTTACTGAATGGTAACAACTCTATTCCTAGAGAACAATGTCTTTACCACTAATGACAAAATTGATTAGTAATAATACTGGCTATTATCATTGTAGTGAAAAGTACTTCTAACTGGTACCAGTCTGGCTGTTAACGGGTTGCAGATGCATCACGTTTAGCAAGAGAGATCTGTTATGAACAAAAATGTGTTGTATGCATTGACGGACAACAGTCCAAATGATTTGTGTAGTATGTTTGTAGCAATGCAATATCTCACTGGGTGATTATTGTAGATGTCATATATTTACATTGTTAAGACACATAAAATTAGAACTCACTTGACAGAAAGATAAGAGGCATCAGAACATGATTCAGTGAACACATTGGGTCAAATCAGGGCTTCACTGAAGTCACCAGGAGTTTTGCTGTTGACTTCCATGGGGCCATGATTTTCCCCATAGTACTCATTCAGCACTCTTTTCTCAGGCCAAGTTCCCACTGCTTGCCAAACAAAGAGTGAATTGGAAACACTTGGCCGGATTATTGAAGGTACTTAGCACTGACTTCTGTAAACCAGACCAGATTTCACCCAATAGTGAATCCATCAAAGGTGAGTGTTCTTAATTATATATGGATTATGTCAAATTATATAAAACTTGGCAAGTGGAAAAATGAAATGCCTATCATTATCATGTCAAAATAAATCAGAGACATCAGTTAGCAGAAGTCAAGGTTTGCTAAGTGCTTCATAGGAAGAAAGGCAAATGCATGCAATTATGTCAATATTTAGATGTTAAGTTGCCAGTCTAAATTATAAAAATGTAAAATATTCCACTCCTTATGTTTTAGGAGTGCCAAAATATTACCAATGATCATCATCTTATTTATTGTGGTTTACAAACTTATGTTAAATGAAATTGTAAGACTTTGCTTTTGAAAATGATTGGCTAGTGAACAAATAATACAGGGCATTATTTTTCTTGATATGATCTATATATGAAACTGCATTAGTCATTACAATGCGGGTTTTCCCATGCTTAATTTTATATCAGCAACAATTGAAACAAAGCATTTTCATTAAATTAATGACTAGACGGAGCTGATGGTGATGTCACTTCTTGTCATTGACACCAGTCCATCATTGTCCAGAAAGTCCCCTAAGCCTTGCATGTTATTGCTCAAGTAAAGTCATCTATGCTTATTACTATATATGCCTTAAGCATCCTGATGATGATTCCTTTGGTTATAACTAAGCTTTGTCTACACTGAAAATGCGGCATCAATCCCCACAGATTGACACAGCAGAATCGACTGAGTAGCCAGTGTAGACCTGCTCAATTGATCCTGGAAGTGCTCTCCCTTTGACGTTGCAACTCCACCCTTCCAAAAAAAGAGTTACACTGCATTGAAGGAAGAGCATTTTTGGTTGACGCAGATGAGTGAAGATGCTGTGGTAAGTGGCAGTAAGTAAATCGATGGGAGATACACATTCTACTGAATTGTGTATAGATTGCGTATCTTCCCGTCGACTTAGCATGGCAATGTAGACCAGGCCTAGGTCTAAGGAGAATTGACAATACTGAGGAAACATCCTTTCTTTACTCTTCAATCCATTCTTGAATTTGCTGTACTGCAACCTTTCATTTAATTGCTATTTAAATATAATCCAATGTTCAATATGCACTGATGAATATAATAAGGGCCTTCTTGTGCAATGTGCTTTTTTATGCAAACATGTACAAATCATATATTCATTTTGTCAAGATGATGCATAAATCTACCAAAATGCTCATCTTTCCCACCTTTCACCTTGCTTTCCTACCTGTATGTTTCCTGAGAGAGGTCAGTGGATTTTCGGTGTCGCTGCCCTTATAAGAACAGGCAACAGCAGTCTTGTGAGATAAGAACATAAGAAAGGCCGTACTGGGTCAGACCAGAGGTCCATCAAGCCCAGTATCTGTCTACCGACAGTGGCCAGTGCCCAGGTGCCCCAGAGGGAGTGAACCTAACAGGCAATGATCAAGTGATCACTCTCCTGCCATCCGTCTCCATCCTCTGATAAACAGAGGCTAGGGACACCATTCTTAACCCCTTTCTGGCTAATAGCCATTTATGGACTTAGCCACCATGAACTTATCCAGTTCCCTTTTAAATATTGTTATAGTCCCAGCCTTCACAACCTCCTCAGGTAAGGAGTTCCACAAGTTGACTGTGCGTTGTGTGAAGAAGAACTTCCTTTTATTTGTTTTGAACCTGCTACCTATCAGTTTCATTTGGTGACCCCTGGTTCTTGTATTATGGGAGTATTTAAACAACTTTTCCTTGTCCACTTTTTCCACATCAGTCATAATTTTATATACTTCTATCATGTCCCCCCTCAGTCTCCTCTTTTCCAAGCTGAAGAGGCCCAGCCTTTTCAATCGTTCCTCATACGAGGCACTCTCCAAACCCCTAATCATTTTAGTTGCCCTTTTCTGAACCTTTTCTAGTGCTAGAATATCTTTTTTGAGATGAGGAGACCACATCTGTACACAGTATTCGAGATGTGGGCGTACCATGGATTTATATAAGGGCAATAATACATTTGCAGTCTTATTTTCTATCCCCTTTTTAATGATCCCTAACATCCTGTTTGCTTTCAGTCTGCCTGGATCTTTCCTCCAAAGTTTTTTTTGTGGAGATGTTTACATTTATTGTCTTGGCTGGGTTTGGATTAAGGAGACTCATGCAGCTGATTCTGATCCCTGTTCTACCACCATATGCTACTCCAGTGGTGTACATGGTAATATAAAGGGAAAACTACATCTGGAGGAGAATTCCAAGGAGAGGAACACCATGAGATTGATGTCAACAGCCTTATGCATGGCTGATTCTGGGACACGCACAGAGCACCTTGTCCCATAGCAGAGCAGCACACAAACGGCACAGGTAAGACTGCCATACATTAAAGTGGTCCCCAACACTCACCTATGCTAGGGGCTGCACCAGCCCCTGATAAAGGGCTAAAGCCATGTTGCTCTTCCCTTTCTTTTCCCCTCAGGGCTGTACCTTCTATTTCATGTGGCTGATTTCACACCTCTGGAATTTATGATTTGAAAAGTGAAGAGAGTTGGGTAAAAATGGGACATGGAAAGTACATAAACACAAGAAGCAAAATTTAACCTCCCTGGGAACAGTGGAGGAGGTGTGCCTGCCTGCCTCAGAGGAAATGCTATGTAGATACACCCCATGAGGCTTTGCTCTATTTAACACAGGAACTTTGCAGTTACTACAGCAACTGCCATCTCACATGGTGCACCTGCTGCAGTGGTACCTCAAAGACATGACATGCCTTCTCAGTGAGAGATGCTCAGCAATGTATCATGTGAGAGCTGTTTTCCATAACACTTGTGAAGAGAGAGAGATTTGATTTTTGCACATGTGCATTATGCCCAACTCCTTCCTGGCTCATGCAGCAGTATGTAACGGGCAACCCATGGGTTTCTGAATTGCCTCCACATTGTGCTGGCTAAATTAGCATGTCAGGCTTGAATGGAAAAAATCAGGCAAGGTCCTACAAGAATTTTAAAAAGTAGCTTAAACTTTTAATCTCAAGCTTCACCTCCTCCCCACTCTCAAGATTGCCAATCAAAGACTATTTTGGAATTCTGGAAGCAAAGCTGAATTCACCGTAAATAAGCAAAAAGCAAGCTTCCAGGAACAGCTTGTGCTCTGCGAGAGGTAGATCTACACTGGCTGCTTGCCCAGCCCAATAGTCCCTTAAGTGAGACAGGGAAAAGGAAAGAGGGAGAAGGGCACAGTGAACCTCTGCGGTTAACTATATAAAGGGATAAAAATCACCTACTGCCTCGATGTAGATCATTGGCTTTGGGATGTGGTATTAGGGGAAAAATTAAAAAAGATAAGTCTGGACATAGTTGTGTGTCAATGAGAGCCAAGCCCCCATCATAACTTCTCAGTATAATGCACAAACAGAGCTCATAATTCAGAGTCATAGACTTTTAGCACCTAAAAAGAACAACCAACATGCTGAAACTTTTCACCTGCAATTGACATGTCATTTTCTTATTAAAATAATGTCTGATCTCAGAATGATTTTGAGTTATCCAAGCATCTCACTATTGGAATAGGAAGAAAACCATACATGTATTACTCAGGGAACCATCTGATTTCAGTATTTAGGATTTTTTGGTTATGAGACATTCATGTGACATTGATGAAATGTATTTTGTAGGAAAGTCTTAAAATAGGACAACACTGGGGAATGGGTCAAGTCTGCATCACAGGATATATCATGGGACTGCATTGGGCAAGCAGTATGTATTCCTAAACTTCAGTTTTTAATAAGTTAGTTTTGTTTAGGACAGGGTTTTTGCTCCTTTCCTTTTTGTATAGGGTAGGCAGCATATATGTTTAACCTTGTGTAATAGACCATAAGTTGCTTAGTTTAGAATTTTCTTGGTAGTTTGCGTGTCTGGGCATAGTCTGTATTTTAACTTTCTCTTCTCCTTTTCTACTCATTAACCCAGGTTCTTGCTCACTTTGGTAAGCCCTTGCCTCTAGGATTTGTTAACTCAGTAATTTAGTACAGTGAAACCTGGATTATCCGGTCCTCAATTAACCGTACATTCGGTTAACCGGAATCGCGGAACCATGGGGGATCGGGTGGCCGCAGAAGCTCCGGCGGGGCTTCTGCGGCCACCTGAACCCCTGGACTGTGCTGGGGTCCGGCTCCGATCTGAGCTGACGCCCCAGCTCAGCTCCGGGGCTTGGCTCTCAGCAGGAGCTGCGGCGTTAAGCTGCCGCAGCTCCTGATGAGAGCTGGGGGATCGGGTGGCCGCAGAAGCTCCGCCGGAGCTTCTGCAGCCACCCGAATCCCCCAACTGGTTGGCTATCAGCAGGAGCTTCGATTATCCGTGGTTTTTGATTATCCGGATGACGGGCGCCGGTCATTAACCCGGATAATCGAGGTTCTACTGTATATGGTAGAAGAGAGAACGCCTGCACAAAATGGATAAAGTCAGTAAACAGTAAACAGAGGTGTGGATAATTATATGCATTATGTAGGTACTAATGTAACCAAATTAGGGTCTTTGGAACACTGTCAATCATGTATGTACTATCATGCTGGCTTGTATAAAAAAGAGTTAGAAAAAAAACCTGGAGGCTCACTCGAGACGTCAGGGGAACGAGCAGACAATGAAGGGTGCCATTAGACCCAATCCTCCTCCGGGACAACCTGTTTGCTTTCCTTCCAACATATTTAAATCCTTCCTCAGCTATAAAGTCATAGAGAATGTCGACTCTTCTGTTTGGGTTATACAGTGTTCCTCACATGATGAACTGACTATGCTATGTTGGCCATTGTAAAGAGCAGCAGATTATGTATCATAATTACTCAATGGAAGAATGGAGAAATCATCAAAAAGTAAGAACCAACCTGATTCTATGCCCAAAATGTAAGACAATTTTTTCTTTTTTTTTTTTTTTTTAAAGAATTGGAAAATGCTCAGTTAACTTTTTAAAATTAACACAGCACATCTTTACACTTTCTGGTTTCATCTGGATTTGCGAGAGAGGACCATGACAAGGCAGATTATTTTACAAAAGTAAGATGTGCAAATGGAAGTACTAGGGAACCTTTTCTCACAAGATTAATTTCCCCCATCCAAGGCCAAAGACGTGTGGATTATCACTTAATATCCATCTAGACTTTTCAATCTCTTATGTGAAGTAAACTTCAAAAATTTTTGAGGATAATAAATTGCAGAGGCTGGATATAGAGTAAATACCTATTAAAATAAGTAATCCATTTACTAGTGCTTTCTTGATACATTTTCCAGCATTTTATACCTCTTCCATTACAAATAATAGGGCTGCCTCCATTTCTCATGGGTGGCTGTTTTACATCCTAATAGGCCTCACGTTACGCAGCAATGCAGTAAAGGTTGACCTCATCATTATTACAGATATTTCCCATTTGATTACTGTATTCATAACCTACCATCTGGGACAATCCATTTTCCATTTCAAGTGCTCTTTAACTCTCACATCCCTTCTTGGTCAGTAGGCTATATCATTTTACCATTTAGCACATTTTTGATTTTTTTTAAAAAACATTTTACTGCAAGATTTATTATTCAGCACTTATCTGCATTTGCCATTTATTAATCCAAGTACTTAATGATCTAGGTACTTCATCTGATTGCATTGCTCCTTACTCTTTGCTGCAACTGCTAATTAAATATCACTTGTGGACTTGGAAAATGACTTCCACAACCAGTCACTAAGTCATTTATCTTTGTCATTCCTTTTTAAAGGAATTATTATTTATTACAACAGTGTACTTAATATACTAAGGGGCTGTACAGATGCATCTGCAAATTCAGTCCATGCCCTGTAGAACTTGCATTCTAAAAAGTGAAAGACTGAAAATAAAATGCAAATAATTATTTGTAATTATTTTACAGTAAGAGAATACAGTGGATGGCAACTCTCCTGCACTCCATGGAGCTCCATTCATGCAGAGATGCAGCACAGCAGCATCTGTGCAGGGAAAGAGAGGGGAACATTACAATGGAAGCAATACTGCTCTCCATTCTGCAGAGGAATGGAAAAGTGATACCTCTACAGATGGTTCCATAGGGTGACAACCATGCCCACAATTAGCAAGGGCAAGCAAAATTTATCTGAAAACTTTTCAGCACTATCAAGGAATTTACCAAAGCACTAGCTGCATAGATTTTTCTCTTCCATTTCCAAGGGGGAAAATGAAAGCAGAGGAGTCAACAAATTGAAATGAGAGAAAAAAATACTTGGTTTAATAAAAATATTTGGTTTAATTTATTTATGCTAGGATATTAAACATTTAATGTAGAATTAAGTAGATGAAGATGGTTTATTAAAAACAGATTAACGAATATACTGCTCTTGATTGATCCATCTCTATAATGCAAGTGTTATACATCAATAAACCGTTTTCTGTTGATCATATATCTTACTTATTCGTCACCACTAATATTTTTCTGAAGTGCTATGTATTATTTATGTAATGTGTTACTAATTAAAGTAATGTTAATTTTTTCCTCTTAGAACAGCCTCTTCTCATTGTGTCTGGTTTTGTCAAATTGATTAGGATGCTGAGGATTGCTGTTATTTTACCTCATTAAAATCTCAAAAGTACTATGTTTCGGTTGACAAAAACAGGTGGGAGTTCCTTGATAACCTGCTAATACTGCTTCTTAAACTGGCTACCAGGGGTCACACATGAATCATTCCATCTTCATCTTCTCTCCATCATTCTCCAGGGCATTGGTAGCATTATCAGATCCTACTAACATAGGCAGTGAAAAAACTGAACATCATATAAAAGACTGGCACTGAACCATCAAGGGAGGAACTGAATAATGCAAAATCAGTAAATAAACTGCATGCTTACTGCTCATTACATACCTTTAATTTAATAAATAATTTACCTCCTTACCTTGAATACTAATTCTCCTATCAGTCCATTCCATGACCCATCCTCCTGGGGGCTTCCATACTTGTGATCTGGTGCAACATAAATTTCATATTTAAAGCCAAGGTAATTAGCTAAGGCTTCCAATACATCTACTGAGAAACCTTGGTATTTCTTCGGTTTTCCCAAAACATTTTCGGATACCATCACAAAAGGTTCTTCCTAAATAGAGAAAAAGGTGGTAATGTAACTATTTATCATACTGACCAAAAAGGAAGCTGAAGTTTTCACAAAAACAAATATAACATTATCTGGAAATTTTATTTTACTATTTCAAGAGACTAGAAAATTTAGTATGGATCCACTATTGCAGCATTTAATCGCAATGTCTTACACCTCAGATAATCCCACTGATTTAAATAGGACTAGCTGGGAGTAAGGTGGCAAAAACAGAGACAGATATTTAGATTCCGATACTCTTACTATACTGAAATCATCCCATTGAAGTTACTTCGTGGATTGTCTCACTGTAGTTTATGTGATGATTCATGACATAAACTGTGTTAATAATTCAGAGTTTTATTGTGACTTTCATGTTATTTGGTTAGTTCCAAAGGGTTAGCTGTGTTAGTCCAGGTCAGCCAAACAAACAAGGCACTTTTAAAGCCTAAATAAATTTCTTAGTCTTTAAAAGTGCCACAGGACTCCATGCTATTTGGTGTTATTCTTAAAGTCCCAACTCATGGAATTTCAACTTTCTTTTTGAAAAAAGGAAGTTTTTAGCTCTCATGTTTGTGGATAAGAACTTGAACAAGAGCCCTAATTGCTTCATAAAGACTCAAGGATCAGAGGAAAAACCAAGAGAACCCAAAATATATTTTTAGAAGTATCATGATTTTGAGGACGTCACAGAGGATTTTTAAATGGTCGGGGTTGACAACACTCAGTAAGATGCTATTAAATTGGGAGAAGGTGTCAGGATCTGGAACATATAATTTGCACAATGAAGAAGTACTATATAGATAGAAAATTCCATAATTCTTGTTTTAAAATATATCTGTGCTTTTTATGTTTATATATTTCAATTAATTATTATTTTAAATAAGCTTTTGAGTTGCACTATACATTATTAATAGCAGCTCTTGGACTCTAGTAAATATCTTTTGTTAAAGATCTATTTGTTACAAGATACCATTGTCTAATATGGTAGCTATGTTTTCTGTTGTATATTTCAAAAATAAGTCAAAACACAGAAATATCAAATGCCTTTAGTACAGCATTCTTCTATTTGAGCACTTTAATTTCAGTACTGCAGAGATACACACACAGGATGATAATCATAAACCTGAAGGATCTCACGGGGTTGTCATTATCCATTGAGTACAAAACAACCAATATATCTGACAAGTAAATTCTATAATTAATTAATACTGTAGGCTAAAACCTGGACAAGCAGAGTCATATACTTGAAAGACTAAAATTTTTCATGTCATATACTTGAAAGACTAACATTTTTCATATCCTTCCTTTTCTTCTCTGTGACCTGGATATACCAGAATATCCACTTATAACATTGACAAGATAAACTATTTTTATTATTTTAACTGATTTCTTTAGAGGATACTAAATGGATAATTTTAAAGAGAAGCAGGTACAAGAGTTGGATTTGCCTGTGAAAACATGACTTAGCAAATAGTCAGCTGACAAAAATAGACTTTGAATTGGTGAGTTAGTTTGTCTATAGATAACATTTCCCAGGCAGTACCTTTTCTTTCCCTTTTCACCAAGATATATAAATGTGGTCTAGTTTTAAGTTAACCAACAATATATATACATATACAATATATTCCCTACACTTTCAAGGTTGATTTAACCAACATTTTTTTTTACCTTCCTTTTTCCCTGTTATCTTTTCTGTTGTATATTTTTTTAAAAATTGTTTCACTTTTGATGGTTCTACATTTTTGATAAAAGAAAGACAGCCAAATCATATATCTAAGTACAAGAAAGTTTTGATTGCCAGAGAGATAGCTAAAGGGTGATTAGTTTGGGAGCTGTCATCTAAGTTTTCATTTTGAAATCTGAGAAGATACCTCCACCCTGCCTATCATCTCTCTTTCATAATCAAGAGATTTACTTCTACTTCCAAATGAAATTTTCACAAAGGGACTATGGAGGTCAGCATCAAACAAGTACCTTCATGCTTTTCCCCATGCTGCCCTGCACACTTGGGAGGAGCTTCCAAAAAACATTTGCAAAGCCAGCTCACTGTCCTCCTTCAAATCCCTCCTTAAACTTAATCTTTGACCTGATGCCTACAAAAAACTTGCCAACTATTGTATACTGGATCAAACACTTATGCTGACTATTATTGTCTCACTGTTTTCTTGTATTGCCCCATCCATTGCCTTGCCTTACATGTAGACTATAAACTCTTTGAGGCAAGTACCAAAGCTGCACCCAATTCCCTGTCACTCCCTGATATCCTTCTTCCAGTGTTTGTAGCTCACAAATGTATGTGGATTTCTAATCTGATTCCTAATCAAGTACGTAGCAGTTTTGCCACACAAAGGTAACTTTAAAAATGACATTACGTGTCTCCTTATTTGTTCAGCTCTTTCAGTGATACCCAGATCAGATGTGCTGTTACCACGTAAGAAGTGTTTGTTTGGTCTTTATTCCCCACTTGAAATACACAGCCTAAATCTGAATGTTCTTAGCTAAGTATTTTGCACATTGCACAAAGTTGCAAAGAGTCCAGCTGTACTGGCTCATAAGAGTAATTTTATCAGTAACATAAATAGTGATGACTCAAAGACTCACAGAGTAGATATTTTGAATAAGAAGGTGACATTTTTACAAACTGTTGTCACTGTCCTCACAATAACGATATGTTAAGAATATTGGCAAACAAATAAGCATGTGACCACATAGTGTTGGCATCTGTCTCTTTTATGACTCCAGGGAAGAGGGAGTGAAGAAGGAAGTGTGACCTATTCATCAAATTAATATAGTGCACCTGTCAATATCCATTGTATTTTTCCAAATCACATGTACAATCATCCAAAATGATGAGCAGAAGGGATATATGACCTTGAGGTTGCTTCCAGCCCTACATTTCTATGATTCTAAAATCATCCCGAAGAAATAAAAATTGAAAGCGATAACTGAAACCAGCCCTTTAAGTTATTTTCCAGAGATTGAGCGAAAGAGCATTCAAAGGATTGAAATGAGTTGATGAAGACCTCTCTGCCTATTAAATGAAAACAAATTGTGAATTCTGATTTGCTGATCATTTGGATGACAGATTCCCTAAGTGTAACCATGAGCTACTGGAATAAATGACTTCTCCCACAAAAAACATCTGCAGTTTATCAATCTAAGGGTATTGTGCACAAAGTTCCTGCTTGTAGAGCAGGATGTTTCAGGAGTTGATCATTTTTAGATTAGCCAGGATTTATTCACAATACCTCTTGGGTTATTAGATAATAGCTGCTCATGTGTCTGAATTTATAGTCAATCAGCTTAAAAGCAACAGCTAATTGCCGGGCTGATTTTGAACAGCATTTAAAGTGTGCAGCTTCCAGTGTTAATTTCAGTCTTTTATTAAACTATGTAATATTGTTTGTTGGTTAGAGAGTCAAAAAGAAAAAAGTTGTCCAATGTGTTATATGGGTAACAATAATACAATCTACCATGTGGAAAGATATTCAAAGTTGAATATTAGGATAGCAAAAGCCATCCGCTAAACAAACCCAAAACGAACAAAACCCAATAAACCCAAAACCCAGTAACTTTTTTGTAATCCCTTATGATTCCATTCAAATCCTGAGTGCTCAGATGATATTCAAAACAGAACAAAACATTCTTCTTAAAAGTGTTTTTTGATTCCCTTTCTTCCCCTCCAAAATGCTGCTGGCTAAGACTAGAGCAGTTGTTTTTATGTGCACTGTGAACCTGTGTTTTGTTTAGTTCCTTGAGAAGGATAATTACATTTCCCTAACAATATGTGGAAATGAAAAAAGTAACTATATTTCTCCTTGAGAAAATAGGACGACTATTTATTTTATTTCTCATGTGCTGAAGAGGAACAACTGGGGGAATAAAAAAAGTTGACTTGCGTAGAGGTGTGGGTACAAAAACATGCATGGTAGGTATAGGAAACAAGACTGAAGGTGATAGGTAGACAGTGAAGCTTCCTGCAGACTACAGTAAATCAAAGGACATTTAACTGATTGCCATATTTGGGGTTGGGAAGGAATTTTCCCTCAGGGCTGATTGGCTAGGGCTCTGGGGGTTTTTCGCCTTCCTCTGTAGCAAGGAGCATGGCTCACCTACCGGTGAATTCTCTGTATCTTAAACTTCTTAAATCATGATTTAAGGAGGTAAATAACTCAGTCATAGGTTGGTGGCATATTGCTGGAGTGGGTGGGTGAGGTCTTGAGGCCTGCATTTTGCAGGAGGTCAGACTAGATGATCGTACTGGTCCCTTCTGACCTTAAAGTCTATGAGACATGCTGACCCTGTTCTTTCATGCAACTAAGGGGGAAGTCAGTCTAGGTGGGACAGATTTCTAAGTGGCCTTTACGCAGGTCCTCCAGAGCTGGTAAAGAGACAGAAATGAGTGCTGCAGGATCCTGCCTCTCTGTCTCCCCCACTAAAGGACTGCAGGAATTAACACTGCACAGGGATTCAGTAACCCCTCTTCAGTGCTGTTTATGGGGATGGAGTGAAAAAAGAAGAGCTTGGAAAAGGAGGAGTTCACAGCGAGCCCTGCACTAAATAAATAAATAAATAAATAAATAAATCACTTGTGAATGGGTGGATTGCAGGGACTCAAGGGGCTCTCTTGCTCCTCCTTTACTTCAGTTGGACGGAGATGGAGCTTCTTCTGCATCAGTGAATCCCACAGCCATTTGACAACTACATTTTGGAGATGGGGTTCACTCATCAGGATCCCTCAATATCTCCCAGTCTGTCTGTTAGCTGGGGGAGATAGCATCTTTCTGTGACTTCACTCTCCCATACCTTATTGTCATCATTGGGGGACAGAGTCACTGCCTCTGTATTCAGGAAAACAATTGGGGCTCCATAGCTATTGCTGACTAGTGTCTCCTTCAGAGTCTGAAGACTGTGGCATGGATACAATGCTTAGGGAGCTCAAAGGTCAAGATTCACTGGACAAGATTAGCTGGAGAGAAGAGAAAATGAGAAGTGAATGTAAAGGGAAAGCTGGACAGCATTGCTACTTTTTATGCAGTGCCAGAGGTATGGCATGACTGTTGACAAATATAAGGCAAGGTCTTTGTGCCCAGAGGAGCTTACAATCTAAGAACTTGAAGATGAAAGATCCTGAAATCCTGTCAGCTCAGCACTTGAGGGAATCACGCCTAAAGTTAAAAATGTGATTAAGACAACATGACATGATCAAAGGAGGTGATGGGGAAAGAAGGGATGACAAAAATATACTGGAGATGCCAACCATGGAAAGCTTTTGCCTTCTTCGCTGGACTGTTGTTGTTGAGTTTGTTTATTTATAGCCTTTCTATGGCACTCATCACCAAAGTAGCTGAGCATCTCCTGTTCCTGTGGGGGAGTGAAGTATCCAATGCATTTTACAGATCGGGAACCAAGGCACAGAGGGTGTGTCTACACTGGCAACTTAGGTCGACTTAAGGAGGCTTAAGTCGACCTAAACAAAGCCACATACACACTGGGCTTTTATTAAATCAACTTAAACATTTCCTTAAGTTGACTTAATAACACCTCGTTTTAGGTTGACTTAAGCCTTAAATCAACTCCTTAAGTCAATTTAAAGCCAGTGTGGATGGGGATTAGCGCCTAAATCGACCTTATTAAGTCCACTTAAAGTATTAAGTGGACTTAATAAGGTCAACAAGGGACTATGTTTACCCTAGAAAAGTTAACTTGACTTTGTTAAGTTGACTTAACTTTTCTAGGGTAGACATAGCCAGAGAGATTATGTGACTTGGCCCAGGCAATACAGAAGTGTGTGGCTAGGCTAGGAATTAAACCCAGATTTCCTGAATCCTGGCCTGAGTCTTCTTAACCACTGGAATTTATTTTCTTTCTTGCCATATTTCAGTATTTAAAACATGTAAATAAATCTATTTTGTGCTTTCGCACTAGTGTGCCTAGTAAGTGAATTAGGAGTGGAAAGTAAGCATCAGATGTGGGAGAAGGAAAGGAGGAGGAAGAATAAGAGTACAAAATACAACAGGTCAGGTTTCATGAGGAGAAGTGGGAAATGGACAAGTGTATAAAAAAGCTAATAAATTAGTTCAAGGGTAGAAATGGAAGCTGAGAAGTAGCAAAGCTCTTAACTTTAGTAGACTAGACTAGACTAGACAAGGAGAACTGATAGCAGAGCAAGATAATAAGGAAGGAGAGTCAGAAAGACAGATATGAAAGATAGAACTGAAAAGAATTACCAATGGCCAAATTCTGCCACCCACATATTGGCTTCAGGGAGTTGCAGTGCAGTAAATAGGAGCAGAATTTCAGAAAAGGGAAAACAAGAGATACGGGGAATTTTCTCTAGATGTGTTTGCCAGGGAGCTAATTTTCTCAATGTACTAAAGGGCTGATATAAAGAAGGTATTGAAGTCTAGTTACAGCAGATGACTAGAAGTAAGGAAACCTGCCTTCTATTTCTGACTTGATTATTTATTTGCAGTATGGCACTGGTTAGGTCACTTACCGTCTATAAACCTAGATTCCCCCACAGGTAAATGGGGATAAGAATACTCAACTTTTCTCAAGGGTTGTGAGACAGTGAGATTATGAGTGCCACATATTATTACTAATCCCTTTGAAGAATTTCCCACAAGCATAGGCCAGCACTCTGAATGGTATTTAATGGGTAAATTATGGGAAATAAAATGTCTCTGAAAAGTAGGGAAATTATCATTCATGGTATCAGTGGAGGAGTATCTTTAAGGATTTTAAAAATAAGGTTACATTATGTGGCATATGTAAAATGACTTGATGGTCTCAAATCAGTTTCCAGTGGACTGGAATACACATCATCACCGTGCACTGGCACTCCCATTGGCAGAATCAACAGAGAAAATGACATTTGAATGGGCATGGAAACCGAATTCCATTCTACTGATACAGATGGAATTTTGGTCTGAGGTTGAGATTCATGAAGGAAAGGAAGGCAGCGGGGAGGGAGGAGGACCTGTGCTACACTGCTGCTTTCCACATGATGCTAATTCTGCAGTAAAACAGGATTTTGATCTAAATGAGTGTCAAGCTGGCACTTCTCACAAACATTACATTCTCAGAAAAAAATAAAGAAAATGAATGGATGTTATTTTTCTACTTATCTGATTCAAGTGTCACCAATGAGGATTGCCTTTTTTAATTTGTCATAAAATAGCCTAAGTTTTCACCAAGAAAAGACATCCTAAAAGGAAAAGGAATTCCTAAAAAGGAATTTTATAGAAATTAAACAGTGAAGAGAAAGTTGTTGATTTGTAGAACAGGGAAAAGAATCTCTGGGGTTTACAACGTATATTGAGGCTTGATTCTAAAACTGCAGATGGATGAGCTTCTGTGCTCCTGCAGTGTTTGGAAGAGAGTGGTGAGATTAGGTAATTAGGATGGGTGATTATAATTCATGAAACATATGAAAATGACCTCTATCTACATGTTACAATTTTTTGAACATACTGGTATACAATATTCTAATATTGACAATGAATTGATGAAATGGAATTCCATCAAGGAGCTTTCTTTCCTCTCTAACACAAGGTGGGGGGAGGAGAGGGGTGGGGGATGGGGGGCAGAGAAAGAGAGAGAAATCAAACGAAACAAGCAATGTAGCTCTGCCTTATACATACTTTCATATTTTACAGCAGAGTCAGGTGCGACAGTCTGAACTCAGTACTGAACATAAAAAACAACATGCAGGCATGTTAAATGATTCATGTAGACTGAGCATGGATTCAGTAATCACGAGGCAAACTATTCACCATGATATTTGACAACTGCAGTCACCAGCGAACATTATGGAATTGCTCCCAAATGTGAAATTCTCACTCATTACTGGCTAGCTCAGCTACATTCCATTGGCTATTGGATGACCAAATGCAGCTTTTACAACTGAGAAGAAGCAAGGAGAAAGGTCATAAACTACAGTCAAATCATTTTTCAAAAATAGGAGCTGCTTCCTTCTTGCTTGGTGCAATCACCTTTTCCTTTTCTTTGACTCTTTAAAAGTTTGAGCTTTAAATTTTAAACACTTTAGACTTCCTCATAAGATTTCAGAGAGCAATTCAGCCCCAAAGATTTCATTTCCTTAAATGCTTGTGCAAGCGGTCCTGAAATTATACTTCGTTAGGAACAGTTTAGCAGCTTATTTTTAAGTGAACAGCAAAAGTATATTTCTTTGTTTGAATCAAAGGCTAACATTTAATATTCTCATTATAGATATCCTCCCACTAGACATGGTTACAGAAAAATCATTAAAATTATGATATATGTGCCCCCCACTACCATACTAAAATCAAATGTCTGTCTCAAACCTACAGAAAGCTAAGGACAATAAAATTGGAGTCTCATATTTTTTTAACACCCTACTGTGCCTAGGACCTGTACAACAATAGGTTGGATACAAGACCATTGTTTTAGGATCATCTCTATACTATAAAGGGATTAATCAGCAAATCAGTTGCATATACTCAATTCCCATTGACTGTTATTGACATAAAAATCAGTCTCTAGGGGTACGTCTACACTTGCACCTTAGGTCAGACTTAATGATGCTTAAGTCGACCTACAGAATGCCACGTCCACACTGGGCACTTATTAAGCTGACTTAAGCGCTTCCTTAAGTTGACTTAATAACACCAACTCTGAAGGTCGATTTAAGGCTTTAAGTCGACCTTATTAAGTCGACTTAAAGCCAGTGTGGATGGGTATGTCTACACTACAGACTCTGTTAAGTTGACTTAAAGTGTAGATGCTCCGTTAAGTCAACCTAACAAGGTTGACTTTAAGTCGACTTAAAGTCAACCTTGTTAAGTTGACTTAAGAGAGCCTGTAGTGTAGACATAGCCTAGAACTGAGATTGGTAAGATCAGAAAGGAGCTTTAAATTTGGTCCTACTGAGAGCAGTGCTTACTCCTCTGCATAAGAGCACATCTACACCACAAGGGAAGGTAGTGTTTGTTGCACAGGCAAGCATATTTGCACTAGGTTTAATCTAGCTAGCAAGGGTAAGAATAGTAGGAATACAGGGTGACACGGAATTCAGTGCAGGTTAGCACCAAGGGCATATCCAAGGTCCTCAGTGGGCTTGTATTGGTCAGCTGACTGCATCAAAGTCCAGGCTACCACATCTTCACTACCACATTTACCCACCCCAGCTAGATTAAAGTTAGCACAGGTCTCCCTAACCATGACACAATTACAATTCAATCTGTAGTCTAGATATATCCTAAAGCTCATTGACTTTAATGGAAGTATTACCATGAACTTCAACAGGTATTGGACACGTGCTTAAATAACACTCTGAAACAGGGATGCTCTCCTGAATCGGAGCATCCAGCTATAAACATCTGTTTTTTTATGGGATTATTTCTGCTATGGCTATTGGTTTTTCTAAAAAGTGCTTTATAAAATACTTCTATTGTCTTACTACAGGACTGAGGTTTCCTTCAACGCAGTATCATGCCAGTGTTCTATGAAGGTTCAGTCAAGCTTTGTGTACTGATTTTCACCCACAATAGCACTTTCTCAGCTATTATAGTAGATATGATAAAAATGTGGATTAAGACTAGACTATATTAGAGAGCTTTAGAGTCATTTTGTATATTATTCCTAATATGCTGCTGCAAAAATTCAATCTTGACATCTGAGGCTGTACAGCATGCTTCATGCTGTATCTATATTCATATTATTAACCTAGATGCTACACATTGAACAGTAGAGAAAGACTGCTAAGAATAATATTTCAGGGTGTGATTTTCAAGTGCTCAGCATAATTCTGTTCATATTGAAATCAATGGTAAAACTTTCATCAAGTTCAGTGAGAGAAGAACTCATTGCTCAGATAATAGGAACTATATAAATATAAGCAATATCTAGAAAAGGAAATAGTGTTAGAACTAGTTCCAAAGAAATAGCTGTGTCAGTCTAGTTCAGCAAAACAAAAAAGGAGTGCCACAAGACTCCTCGCTTGTTTTGGTACAACTAGGAATACCTTGCTAACCTGTAAAAAGGTAAAGTGAACTTTGATGCTGCAGACATTGTGCAAATAGCAATTAGTTCACTTTAATATTTAATTCTAAAAGATACAACCATGTCTTTAGTGCAACATACGTTCTGTATATCTACTGCTCTATTATCCTCCTTAAATTATAAATGGATAAACCATATTCTTCTAAATATACACAATTGGATAATGAATTCATTAACAAAAACATAGTTTATACTTGATCTCCTGAATGTCCAGGCATTGTCTGGATTTGATATTCGGATTCCAGTTTCCAGGTTGGAAGAGCAAATTGGTGAGAGAAAGTTTCAGTTTCAACAGACTGTCTCTTAAGAGATAGAGAGTCTCATAATATGTATTTCATACAGAATGACAGCTTCAAATACAAGAACTTATGTAACTATAAAGAATAGCAAACAGCCAACCCATTCTATCATGTATCAATCTTCATGATGTGTTCATTTCACTGCTGGATGAATAAAAATCATATACCAGTGTTGATATAAATGACAGACATTTTACTAATCATTTTCTCCATGTAGTTGGATTAAAAAACCTTGTTTCCTGCCCTATGGACATGAACAGCTGAGAGAAAAACAAGAAAAGTGTGGATTTGTTGCTATCTTGGGAATTCTGAATTAGTCACAATTAAAGATGAAGAACACTCCCAATACAAATTTTAAAACATCTTCAAAATATTTCCAAAATTGACTTACTGCATCTTGTATAGATACAGATTGTGTAATAGTGTGAGAGAATAAAGGTTTCATTGGCATTTGTCTGGGTGACGTATATAACTGACTTGTTGCTTCTATGCCATCCCAAATTCATGAACAGAAAACCTTTGTACCACACCATTAGATAATCCATACATTTCCCACCCCCATAAACACACATGCACGAGCTTCATTAGAGGTTCATTACAGGAGTAGGTTGGTGAGGTTTTCTGGCCTGCATTGTGTGGGAGGTCAGACTAGATGCTCATATTGGTACCATCTGACCTTAGAGTCTATGGGTGCATCTACACTTGTAAATTAAGTCGACTTAAGCTTGCTTAAATCGACTTAATTTACTCTGCGTCTACACTACACTTTCCTTAAGTCGACTTAAGCAGCTGCTTAAGTCGACTTAAGGAAAAGTTAAGTCGACTTTATAAAACCTAGTTTTAAGTCGACTTTTGGCTTAAATCGACTTTAGAAAGTCAACTTAAGTCAGTGTAGAGGTGGAGTAGCCCTAAGTCGACTCTTAAGTCAACTTATGGCTCTCCAGGACTTCCCCACTGCCCTCCCTGCCAGGGTGGCTGGCACAGGGAGAGCCTGGCATGCCCCCCCCCATAGGGTAGGGCAGAGCCCTGCCCACCCTGCCCCTATGCCCCGCCAGGGTCCTTGTCCCCCTTTGCCCCATTGTACCCAGGTACAATGGGGCAAAGGCTGAGCCCCCGGCACTTGGCAAGGGGTGCCCCCCTGCCACCGTGGACCAGTCCCAGGTCCACCTAGCACCTACAAGTCGACCTAGGTGTCGTGTGGACGCTCTAGATCGACTCTGTAGGGTCCCTCCCCCAAGTCGACTTAAAATTTAAGTGTAGAGATGCTAAATCGACTTAAATTAACAAGTGTAGACATAGCCTATGAGTCTATAGAATACTATAATAACTGTAACAAAATATTTATCCCAATTTCTCCTGAAGCAGGTAGAATTTTTTCTTGCTCCAATTGCTCTTGGTTTCATGATTTCTCACTCTATATCATTTATCATTGTTTGTTCTTCCAAGTATGCCTAAACACTTTGTTTTTAAGAGATTCTTTTCTATTCTTTTTTGAAGGCACTTTCTTTTCTTTGAAGGAAGTTCTATTTTTTTGTGTAACTCAGTGGTGAAGGTCAAATCTCAAAGATAGCCTTAGCTTTTGAAACAGGGACATAACTTTCTATATGGCTTGCTTTTCTTTTCTCTGTTTGAATGACAGACTCAGTTAAAAAAAGGTGATTGAAAAGGTGGACCGTCTGCCATTATTTTATCCATGAATTGATTGACTATTTAAAAAAAAAAAAAACTACATCGTGCATTTGTGTTTAATCCCGTGTAACAAGAACCATGCTCTGTCACACCTAATGATATTCTCAAAGATGTTGATTATACATTTTGCTCCTCAACTTTTCTGATTGCTCTTTCAACACATAGTTCTTCCCTTTCACAATCAGTTTGAAGATGGAAAGCCAGTCAAATACTACCTTATCATTTTCACAGCAGTGTAACTCTATATCCATTCTGTTTTTTGTTCCTGCCAAGTTATTGGATTGGACAAAGTTTTTAGAGACCTTACGATCCACATAGTCTAATTAATAAGTAATAATACACAGATATGTACTGCAGCATACCATTTTGTATCTCTGTTACTATTTATTTTTTCCCAGGTCTTCCCTGCATTTTCAGTTCAACACAACACTGAACATACCTAACTCCAGTGTGAACTCATAGTCATAAGTATAAATCACCACCATTGTGCATTTGTAGTTATGATATATCCATTCTTCAGATAAGGCTGCTTTTGATCTGTGTTACAATATCTTGAATGAGGGGTTCTCAATTTTTTTTTAATAACATGGTCTACACCCTTTACGTTAGAGAGATTATCATGTGGATATCTCCCATCCCATTAATTAACAACGGGCCACACACCATCTCATTCCTGACTGGCTAACATCTCTACGATAAGTTCAGCAATTGCTTACATGAAGAAGTGATACTAAGCAAACACAGTGCATTTTAGCTAACCTTTAATGCAGATTAGCATTTGTAAGTGAGGAGAAGAAGCCAGCACCACCAAGTGGATTATGGACCACAGTCTGGGAATCTCTGCATAATAGCACATTGTACTGATCTTCATTATAAAATTATCTATTTATTCCCACAGGGAAAAAGTACTTAAAATGGAATTAAGGCTGATAATTTTTTATGAACTATACACATAACTATTTATTACACCGAATTTTGGAGTTTCACAGAGACACTAGATACTAAGTATAACTTTCACAAGTACTCTCAAGAAAATAATAAAATGCATACTATTATTTATCCTATATAAAGAAATTTTAAAAATTGATCACTACATAAAAATAGTCCTAGACACTTGTTTTGTGAACTAATGTCAAAAGCAATTTTGAAGATAATATGTTAAGTTGTTAATAACATTGAGTTATGCCACATATGAAACAATTTAGAAATGTGCCAAAGCCCTATAATTCAACAGCAATATCTCCAGCTAAGCTGAAACTTTTACTTGGGTGATGGTAGCAGAACAAGGTGGGGCAAAATCTGAGCAGAAACCACTCATGAGATGTAAGACAGAATGTACCTTTTTTCAGACAGCTGGAGGGAGTGGAAAGGATCAGGATCAAAACCGAAAATGTGTTAGTCATAATGAGGGATGCAAGTAGAAGGTGAACAGCCACCAACAGTGCCATGTAGGGGTCAGGTGGGGGCTGTCTAGAAGTTCACCTCCTGGACTGTAAATACAGTCCTATCATTTAGCACACCCTAAGGGTTTCTGGTCTTTTCCGTTTAGCACAGGAACTTTGGGGTCTGGGCCTTCCTCAGTTGGGTTCTCTCCCAAAATGAAGGCTCCTGCTATTGTCATGTCTTGGAGTGGGTAGACGAGCCCATCCTTACCTGTCTCCAGTCCAGGCATAGTGGTGGATAGCTACACTCTGCACCTTGCTCCCTATGCAATTGTCCCCTAGACCACTTCCTATCCAAGTCTCCTTCTCCCCACAGAGCAGATCAAAGAATCTCAAATAAAATATCTGGGCTGCACAATCAATCACTGGTCTCTCTCTTGTAGGTTTGCTCCCATCTGCATTGTCTGTCTCAGGCAACAGGTTCCTGGCCAGCATTTCCCACCAGAGCTCAGAGCACTGCCTGCCTGCCTGCCTTTGAGGTGTTCTGCCTTTTGCAGGCTTTGCACATGGGCCACCTGGGCCCAGAGATGTTCCTGAACCCCTTTCCCCTCTAGTTTGAGGTTTGTACACCCCATCCCAAGATATTACTGAAGCTTTTTGCATAATAAATCACAAAAGGTGAAATCCTGCCTCATTTGAAGTCAATGACAAATCTCCTATTGGTCTTAATGGAACCAGGATTTCATCCAAAGAAGTTGCCTCAAAAGGAAAAAGGTTATAATAAAGTACATTTCACAGTGATGACACATTCAGGTAAATAGATTTGTATGTGCGTTGATACTTTCAATGATGATTACATAAGGTGGGGGGGAGAGATTATTGGAGGGGCGGATGGTAATAGGGATACTTGTAGCTCTGTTTGATAAAGGCTAGATTTTAGAAATTTGTCCTAATTGTATGTAATTTTCAAAATGATATTTTATGAACAAAGAGCACTGGCTGGATGCATTTTTATAAATCAAAATAAATACTTTGCACTTGCAATTATATTTGCATATTCCACTGTCTTCCCCATCTTTAATCTAATTTTCTCCTAATCCACAAACCCTCTCAGGAGAACTGTCTAATTATGATTATTTTATCTACATCTAATCACTTCATCTTTTTCTGGTTTATTAGTCATAAAAACTGCATGTGCAAATGGTAGAAAAATGAGATCAGGTATTGTTAGACATAGCTGAGTAATTTTAACTAGTTCTACGGTTGAAAGTTCTTTTTTCTTAATATTTACTATATATTTCTGTTTCTCTACATGCATGAAGATCTTATTTCATGGGTTATATAGAAATCACTAAACATGTATATGTTCCCCTCCACACAGGGCATTTAATTTCATAAGAAGAAAGTGCAGTGTGATCCTAATGTTGAAATCTGTAAGTTCTGCCAAAATCTATGACAATTAAAAAGAACCTCTTACAACTTTTCTTAGATTCATAGTCAGAATGGACAGAATGTGATCATCTAAGTTTGAAATCCTCTGTAACTGAGGCCATAAAACTTTCCCCAATTAGTTCCTGTTTGAATTAGAGCATCTCTTTTAGAAAAAATCACCCAACTTTGATTTAAAAACATCTCCAATGACAGACAATCTAACACAACCTTTGGTAAGTTGTTTCAATGGTTAACTATCCTCACTGTTAAAAAATTATCTTATTTCTAGTCTGAATTTGTCTAACATCAACTTCTATCCACAGGAACTTTTAAAGCCTATTCAATCTTAGAATTGCATCTTTTGTCGAAGGTCCTGGAAGATAGCAAACCACCCTGTTATCTGCGGTCACTTGCAGAATGTTCTTTTCATCCCCTTACTAAACAATTGCTGGCTAGGATTGCCTCTCTCCATGGGACAACCGGAGATCTCTTTGTGGGCACACTTAATTGTTCGAAAGATCGGGCTGAGCTTTGACTCATAGGTGCGTTCACACACCCTTCTGTTCCATTCAACCAGCTGGATCTTTCCCTATAGTTTCCTCAGTCTCTATGCTGTAGAACTGGCAATGACTGGAAACCCGGCTGTGTGTGAAGCTTCTAGCCTTAATACATGGTGTGGAGTTACTGAAAAAAACAAAGTTTAAAAGGAAGAACCACACCAGAAGGACTTCAGGTACTCACTGACTTCAATGGGACTACCCAAGTGCTTAGATTTAAGAACATTCTTTAGTTCTTTGTTGAAGCAGGGCCAAAATGCTCAGAACCTGGCAGACCTGAGTGTTAAGATTATTTGTCACTGATAACTTAAAAAATAATATAAAACCCCAAGTTTTTTAGAACAGATGATCTTAAAACCAATGCACTAAAAGGGACAAAACAAGTACAGAAGTAATTCGGATTGTCAGACTTCTTGTACGAGGCATTTTAAGCAACGTGAATGTATTTGTTTGCAAAAGGTTGGGTGGCCACAGTACTTGCTGCACTGGCCAGCTGACCTTTTGCAACAAATGCATTCACGGTGCTTAAAATGCCTCATACAAGAAGTCTGACAATCCGAATTACTTCTGTACTTGTTTTGTCCCTTTTAGTGAGCTGTTTTTAAGGTCATTTGTTCAAAAAAACTTGGTTTTTTAAAAATATTATTTTTCAATCAAGACTAAAAGTAGATCAAATCAAAGCCTATGAATAACAGATTCTCAACCCCAGGGGAGATTCAAACCAGTAACTACTGGGGTCCTAGACTCCTGCCATAAGCTCTATACCACAAGGTCAGAAGCCAATCAAGTTTTATGCTGGGCACAGGTTGCCATTCAAACCTATAAACAAATGTCTATACTTTGATTTATATCCCTTCAGTCTAATCCCTGACAGTCTGAGTCAGCTGATTCAGGGAAGATGCAGGTGTTTTACTGCAGTCTAGACCAGCAGTTCTCAAGGTTTTTTGTGTGGCAACACACTTGGCAGTGTAAAAGGCTGTAGGAAGGGGCACTAATTGTTTTTGCTGTCTCTGTCTTTTTCTCATCCTTGAGCTCTGGCTATTTCCAGATTTTGTATTGTTTTATTTTTCTGTCTGGGAACGGTTTACCGTGACCTTGCTATGTTTTCATTAAAGGCTTGAGTAATGTGCAGCTGGGAGGAGTACCTTTCTAACCTTTCAGAAACTGTATTTGATTCCTGTAACATGAACTAAAATCTATAAGAGAAGTTGTTGCTACGTCACAGGTTGGAGATTTCCTTTGTTCTCTCCCCGTGAGCGATCCCGTATAAGATCTCAGTAAAGGCTTGCTAATTACACTTAAAGGTTTTGAGTCATTTTTCTTTGACAGTTTTGGTGCCTGTGACCTTCGGATCCAGCTCGCATGTGCCTGATGCCTGCTGCTCTTCTCCCTCCCTCGCCTCCACGCTGGTGTCCGGGAAGGCGCTTTCACGTGCGGCCGTTGCTCGCAGACAGACAGTTGGGTGAGCAGACGAGGGGGGAAGTGGTGGACGCTGGACAGCCTGGAATGCTAGACATATTTGTCTAAGTGTGATTACTAAGACCAGGACCGAATGCCTTGGGCTTCGGATGTAGTACGCCTTGGGCTCCTGAGGACGCCTTGGGCTGCTCTGTAAGGTACCTCTGAGTTTTCTGTTTAGTCCTTGGAATCTATGAAATGGGGGGAGGGGGAGTGCCAGAGTGACAGAGTGTGCTGTGATTGTGTGCCTGCTAATCCACTTGTAAACCCCACCGCTGACCAAGGCTGGCCATAGCGTACTTCAGCCGCCCCAGGCCTGCTGCAAGCCTCACAGCTGTGACCGGTGGTGACCTGAATGCAAGGGGGGTGCTCTGTGAGTCTGTGCTCCAGTAGGCATTGCGAGTTGTAAAATTGAGTTTCCCTGTTGTTTCAAGGGGAATGGGAAATGGGGGCGGGTGAGACAAAGATTATTGCTCCCCCCGTAAGCACCCCAGGGCATTTAATGTTTGTTCATTATGGATCTGAAACTTGTATCTTTTTGCCTAAATGGAACCAGTATACAAAGGACAACCCTATGCTGCAGTTCCCTTACAGGGCAGCTTTGATAAGGAAAAGATCTCATACTTGAGAGGATCCTTGGAGGCTTTGAGGTCCAAGGTACCTCAGAAACAATGGCAATTGTATTTTTTGTGGTATGACGAGTCAGTCAAGAGGGATAGGGAATCCCTAGTAAAGAGTTGGAAAGGAAATGTGTCTAAATTAAAAGATGATGTTATAAAACTGCAGGGTCAGCTAAAGAAAGCTTCCAACAGGAAAGTACAGGGTCTGTATCCACAGCTGCCTGTCATACAGCCAGAAGGGAAGCAGATTGAGGAGGAGGAGGGGAGAGCTAGCCCAGATGTGCTAGATGCAGGGTGCCCTTTCCCATCCCCTCCACCACCTCCAGGGCCTCGTCCTGCTGCCTCTGCACCCCCACTTGAGCAATGAAGGTTACACCCACATAGTGCTGGTGCTCAATCCATGCTGGAGGCTGATTCTGTAACTCAGGAGGAGGAGAAAGTTCCAGAGCAGTTAGACCAGATAGCAGGAGAGACAAGCAGCCTAGTTCACCAATGGCACGCTCAAGCACAATGTTTAGAGGATGGGCTGTCATCTTATTTCCAGCCTAAACACCCTCTCCGGGGACAAAGGCAGGAAGATAAGCATGAGATTATACAGGCACCTTTACGAATGGTACCGGGACATACTGGTATGGAGCTCGTCCATGTCCCGTGGAGTCCCACAGACCTTAAAAATCTGGTGGCTGGGTTTCCAAATATTCGGGAAGACCCTGAGAAATTTAAAGAACAACTTCAAATCACTGTGGAGTGTTATGATCCCAACCACGCTGATATGAATCAGCTGCTTGGGCTCATTATGCCCTCTGAGCTTCGTCAGCAACTAGTTACCAGGGCTCAGTGGCTGGCAACTGCCCACGGAGTAATTGCAGATATGAGAACGCGCCGGCAGACCCTAGTGGATTCCATCTTGGAGGTATGTCCAAAAAAGATAGATTGGGCTAAGATCACTGCATGTAAACAAAAGGAAGAGGAAAATCCAGCTGATTACATGGAATGCATGAAAAATACTTTCTTGAGATACTCCGGCATTCCTGATGCCACTGCAAGTGCCCCAGGGGCTGTAGCCTCTGCCTTTGTGCAAGGCCTGTTGTCTGAGGTTCAAGACCTGTTAAAAAGTATTTGTGTGGGATGGCAAAAGGAAAACCTGGAGAAGGTGATTGAAGTCGCCACCCACTGCCAAGAAAATCAAAGGAATAAGAAAAAAACTCTTGAAACTCGCCTGATGATGGCTCAACTGAAACAAGCAGAAGATGGCCGCAGATCTGGAATCTATGAAAGAGGAAGGGGCTGGAACAGAGGACCCTTGCTAGGAGGACAGCCAAATCAAGGGATGATCAGAAATGATCTGTGTTATTACTGCAAGCAGCCTGGGCATTGGAAAGCACATTGCCCCAACAGACCTTTTAGTCCTCTGGGCCCAGAACAGCAGTTGGCATGGCCCCCTCCACCAGCAGCCACTATCACCACAGCCAATCAGCCAGCACTGCAGCCTGCAGCAGCTCAAGTATTCTACAATGACACTCACTGACAAAGCCTGGAGGCAACTCATGTTTCATCAATTCCAATGTAAATCCACTACTAATGCCCCTCTGCTTATTGACACCAGGGCTACATGATCCACTCTCTGGGTACAGGACTTTCTATCACTACAACCCGCTGCAGCTACTGTAAGAGCTGTAGGGATAAGAAATCATGCGGAGCAATACCCGGTCTCAAAGCCTGCTAAAGTCCAGATTGGTCCCCTGGAAGAACATCATGCCTTCCTACTTAGCACCCGTAGTCCAGTGAATTTATTGGGATATGACCTACTCTGCAAACTTGATTGCATCATCTATTGCACCCCAACAGGTATCCACCTAGAGGTTCCCGGACCCAAGGAGCCTGAAGTTTTGGAGGTTCTTCATGAGATGGACCTTAAACCAAATCACCTGGAAGTTGCAAAGATAAGGCACATCGAACTCCTAAAAGCAGTTCCACCCCAGTTATGGGCACAACATGAGAATGAAGTGGGAAGAATCCTAAGTGCTACCCCCATCAAGATTCAAGTGGACCCGACTAAGCAATTACCCAGGAAGCAGCAATATCCATTAAATCCAAAGGCAAAGGAAGAAATTGCACCCGTGGTGGAGGCTCTCCTGCAGCAGGGTTTGACAATCCCAACCAAGTGCCCATGTAACACACCCATCCTATTGGTTCGTCCGAGACCTGAGAGCTGAGAATGCCATTGTACTGCCTTGTTGGTGAAACAATCTTCCTCTACAGTTTAGGAAACCTCCTAACTGTCAGGGTTACTCACGCTGTGGCTATTTTACTTCTCAATAACAGAACTCAGCACCTGTCGGCCTCTCGAATTACCAGTTATGAAGCTGTGTTACTTTCCTCACCGCATATAAGAATAGAGAAGGGAAATATCCTTAACCCGGCTACCCTAATGCCTATGATCAAAGACGATAAAAATCACTCTTGCAAAGAAGTCATTCAACAGTTTAAAAGGCCCTAAGTTAATCTGGAAGACATGCCCCTGGCCAACCTAGATGCAGAGTACTATACCGATGGCTCCTGTCAACAAGATGAAAAAAGGAAAATTGGTTGCAGGCTATGCCGTTTGCACCCTATACGAGGTGGTGGAAAGTGATCTAATAGACAATGAGAAATCCGCTTAAATCACTGAACTCATTGTTTTAGAAAGAACCAGCAGGCTAGCTAAGGAAAAGAGAGTAAATGTCTATTCTGATTCTAGATATGTCTTTGGGGTAGTGCAAGATTTTAGACAGCTGTGAAAAGAAAGGAAGTTTTAACCTCCACTGGAAAAGCCATTAAGGACAGTCTATATGTAGGTCATCTCCTAGAGGCAGTCCAACTCCCCAGTGAGATAGCTGTTGTGCATTGTGCCACACGCACACACATATGAAAGTGATGAAACAAGTAAGGAAAATGCTTTAGCCAAGGGCTGACCAGGTTGCTTTATTAATGCAACAAGAAGTGCCTCCTCCTGCCGAGATCTCTGAAAAAGACCTTGACATTATACAAAATTTGGCCCCCAATTCTAAGAAGACCCGATGGAGGAAGGTAGGGTGCACCTTGCACCCAGATAGCATATGGCAGGACAGGGACAGCCGCCCTGTTCGTCGTCAAGCTTCCTGCCTAATTTCACGTAGGCAAGGAACCATTGGCCACCTTGTTGGCCAAAGATTGGTTTGTTCTAAATTTGCACAGCCGAGTCAGTGCCTTCTGTTCCTCTTGCCCTATTTGCTTGGCCTACAATGTAGGTAAGCCTGTAAAGAGCAAGAGGGCAGCACAGCCCCCACCATGCCCCCCCCCTTTTTTTGTAAATATGCAGATTGATTTTATGCAGTTACCTAAGTGTAATGGTTTTAATATGTTTTAGTAACAGTATGCATGTTCTTGGGATAAGTCAGAGCTGATATAGCTGCAGTAGTAAAGTGCTTATTAAGAAAATTTGTAACTTGATTCGGAATACCTCTGGGATTGAACTCGGACAGGGGTCCTCACTTCACGGGGAAGGTCCTAGCTGAAGTATGCCAAGTCCTTAAGACCCAATAGCACTTCTGTTCAGTATTGTTTAGACTTAATTAAAAGTCTCCGCAGAATAACTTTGCAGGTAAATATCTGAAGTGGTATCAGAGGGAAAACACCCTGGAACCTCGAAGGCAGGGCAACTTGGGTTCACGCGCTGCAGTGTAAGGAAACCACACCTCCACTGAAGGAGGTGTCCAGTCAAGAAAAAGGACTGCCAATCATGCGGCCGGAGTAACCAACCCAGCAAAAATCCATGAAACGTCAAAAGATCCAAAATGTTATATCTATATCTATATATAAAGTTTTGAAGTAGTGAGACTTATAAAGTCTCAAATGGGGGAGATTGTAAAAGGTCATAGCAGGGAGGCACTAATAATTGTTTTTGCTGTCTCTGTCTTTTTCTCATCCTTGAGCTCTGGCTGTTTCCAGATTTTGTATTGTTTTTATTTTTCTGTCTGGAAACCGTTTACCATGACCTTGCTATGTTTTCATTAAAGGCCTGAGTAATGTGCAGCTGGGAGGAGTGCCTTTCTAACCTATCAGTAACTGTATTTGATTCCTGTAACATGAACTAAAGTCTATAAGAGAAGTTGTTGCTATGTCACAGGTTGGAGATTTCCTTTGTTCTCTCCCTGTGAGCGCCCCCATATACAGATCTCAGTAAAGGCTTGCTAATTACACTTAAAAGGTTTTGAGTCATTTTTCTTTGACAGCAGCTTACACAACTGTGCCCCCACTGCTGCAATAAATCCCCCCACTGCCGAAGAAACTCCCCCACTGTTGAACAAAATCCCACTGTGGAAAACTGCAGTTGTTGAGAAGCTACCACTGTGTTCTGGCTCTGAGTGGCTCCCAGGTCCCTGTGACACACTTCCCTGCTCCTTGTGACACACTACTGTGTCGCAACACAGCGGTTGAGAAATGATGGTCTAGACATACCCTTGTTGACTTCAATATGGTCAGGACCTCACCCCAGGCATCAAATACAAACTTCTGACCCCTAAAGAAAATATTATAGCAAAAAGAGATTTTTATAGTTTTATCAAGGATTTGTTCTGCCTCAGAGGTCTTCATTGACAGCAAAGACATAACAACATATTTTGACATTAACTATGACTTACACACTTGTTTTGTTTTATTTCACAGAACTGAAGGCTTTTTCTTATTAATAATTTGCCTTAGAAATTTTTTTTAGAATAAATTGGGTTACTTACAAACATTAACAAGAATGCAAGTATTGGTCAAGTTTTCATAGCATTAAACTGAAGTTTGTTAGTAAATAATGGGATTAAATTCCTGATTTAAAATTGTTAATAACCTCTGGGGAGGACCTTTGATTTCTCTTCAATATATTTGAATAATTTACTTGCACCCTGATATTGTTCTTACTAACAAATATTATACCAGTACACCCCTTCCTTCCTATAAAAGCTAACACTTTTGTATCATCCTTTTCAGTCATGTCAAAGAAATGATGTGAACCAAAGGCATGAACTGATCTGAACTGTGCTAAAATTAGTAATAAGAAACAGTCATGTCCGTAAACTAGGGCAATATATAATGACAGACACTATATGAGAGAACAATATGATGATAGACACTTTGTGTGTGAACGTTACACACAAGTAAGTTGGTTTGCTCAAGCATATCCACTGACACACAGCTGTAAAACTTTGTTGGATCAGGCCCTAAATTTGTAATGTGAGTACAAATGGAAGCAACAACAGTAATATTTAAGCTAACTCTAATTTAGAGGAGGTAAGAGACCATGATTGAATACAAGCACAATTACCATTACTGCATCTTCCATCTATATCTCTTTTGCCCTTATTCAATTTTTATTTTGCCATCTCAGATTTTCTTTCAAATTTTCTACACCAAAATTTTGTACGTGAGCAGGAAATTATACAAATATTACTATTTCTGGAATTTAAGCAAGATGAACCAATCAGCACAACTCATGTTTATCAATGAAACAGGTGAAATACTTAATTGATCTCAGTGAGGTTTGCAGATCCCTAGCATCTCTAAAAACGAAGCCTTTGTTTAGGTGCCTGACTTTAGAAACACAATTTAGAAAATATGTGCTTTGGTTTATAAAATATAATGAGCCTTAGATGGTACGCTGGGTCACGGACAACTTTGCATTCTCAAATCACCAACTGCACTGACCAACCATGGAAAGATTTACTAATTGCTTAAAAGACAAAGGAAACATCTTACTGTATAAAGGCAATGGAGATCATGTGTGTCTTCCTCACCTATTGCCTCTAGTGCATATTCTTTATATAAAACAATACTCAGTTAACAAAATGAGGGACTTAATGAATTTTTATAAGACTATTTAAATTTAAACACCACCAAATTGCATTTGTGTTTGGAAACATATTGCTATAAAAATAACACAAAAATAAAATAGAAATTGCCTATGGATGCAAATGTCAGTTGACAGTCTTTGTATATGTGGAGACTATGGAGAAGGAACTAGAGTTTCTATTTGATGTGCTGCTGAACTTTAAATATCTTTTTTGTTTGATTATTCAGTACTAGCAGTGTGAATAATTATTCTTTTTTTTTTCACACCAGTGTCTAAGTTGCTAAATGTTCATAATATAATTGTTTGACAGAAGAATGCTCCCAGGCAAGCTAAATGAAATGATAACTAGGGATGAAATTAAAGAATCTTAAAAAAAAACCAAAACAAAAAAACCCCAACCCAAGATACTAATTTGTTCACTGAACATTTCCACTGCAAGAAAATTAGGTTGAATCAGTTTAAGTTTACATCAAGCAAAGCACAGAGGCCAGGAATTCCTACTTTGAGGAATATCTAATTAGCATCAAAGTATTAAAAAATATAAATACTGTTTTGTCTTTTCATATCTATTCATTTTATGTTTTTTCTAACCTTGGTCACACATATGATTTTCTTAAACAAAACAGATAATAGTGAAAGCATATGAGACTCCCATATTGATAATATCTTCTAAAAAAGCTAGGTTTATCCTATCATGCGATAAAACCACAAAAAGTATGAGAAGATTTGTGTTTCAGTTGTACTGCTATCCACCCTCTATTTTAACCTTGCTGAACTTTTCTTCTGCACCAGGCAACATCTGCAAGGGAAATAATAGAAACCCACATCCTCATTTATAAATGAGCAGCCAGGTCCTCACGCATAACCAGAAATGCAACTAGAAGGGGAGAATAGTGACAAAGGTGGCCTTTGTATTTGCCCTGATCCTCAGCCGAGTCTTTGTTGGGCTAGCCCCAGTTGTGAATGGTTACAAAGGCTTGAACATTGTTCTACTCCCTTTTGCCAGGTCAGCTCCTCTATTCAAGTTGCCAAGATGTGTGGTACAGAAGCCTCTGTGATGGTTCTGTGCCACCAATTTTTCTCCCTATTGTGGTATGATGCTTCCTTGGCAGCTTCAAACCCTTCCTTTGATCCAGCAGCAAGACTCAAAGTGGCTACAGCACAGGGGAGAATTTGATCCAAGGAACTGTGAGAGGAAGGTAATTTCATCCAAGTAACATAATTCACCCTAAACTAATCCTTAATGTGTGCTGAGTGCAGCAATTTATGTCAAACGGCACTCAGTTTGGCACAGTAATTGGAAAGTAGCTATATCTTATGCAACATTTAGAGTTTTAGCCAGGAAACCTTATCTACCAGGCAAGTTTGTGTTGCCCTTTTGAGTTATCACAACTTCATTGCATAATTTACTATGTGACTATGGAAGAAATAGCTCTAATGTCTTTAATTCCAACTTTGAAATGAACTTTATTGGTAAAATAATTATTCCGTGGAAAATTCCCATCAATCTGGTATTGGCAAGCAGAAACTTGACTCTGCAATAGATGAATATGTTTCATTTTCTCTTTAAATTGTTTTATTTTTTCCAAATTCTTTTTAGTCACCCTTAATCAATAATCTATTAGTGGAAAGCAAGAAGAAGAAAAGTAGCATTACTCTAAATGCAAAACACTCGATCTCTTACCAGCACAGTCACTACACGCAGAACCACCCCACGCATGTTATTCTCCAGCTTTCTGTCTGTTAGTGACCCATTCAGACCTGTGGCAGGATTCCAGCAACCAAGCTGAAAAATAAAATATAATTTGTCACCTCATTGTGCATAAAATTTTGTCAGTCATTCCTGCTATAGAGCTTTAAATGGGAGCAATAAACAACTTTTTAGACTCAATGGGATATAGAGTCAAAAGGGGGTTTACCCATAGATTCAATTTTGGATTGCAAATGAAGCAATTTGGTATATTAGTTTATGCTCTTAAATACCAATGTGCAGTCTCTGACATCATCCAGGCTTGCAAAGGATACTCATTTCTTTAGAAGGGGTAAGTGAGGACTGCTGAACTAATGAGGCATATTTAAAATGTGAGATGGCTGTAACAATGCTTACGCCTCACTTAAGGGATACACTAATTGGGAAAAGAGTAACAGAATTCTAGCACCATGACTGCTTCAGCACCACTTTCCCAGCAGTACTTTGAGGAAAAGAATTACATTGGCTTTAATTAAACCACATACTGTTAACTGATAAAGAAAGAGATCCACATTTAAGGAGAATTGAGGGAAAGGTCACTTGACCACCATAGCAAGGAGGACCTGTAATCGATGATGCAGAAAAAGAAAAGAATACATTAATTTGCTTACTTTGTGCCAATTCTGTTCTACCATTTTCCTTTGGCTACTATGGATAGAGGTTGTTCTTTACAATGATTAAATATTTTTAAATTTCAAATGCAGAAAACTACTTGTGTGTAACTTGGCTTGTCTAAAATTATAATTTGCCTGCATTGCTGGGCACTGGTAGGTGTGTCCCTCATACAGAGAAAAAAACTGCTTATGCCTCAGCACCCTCTAGTAAGTTTATTCCTTATTATTCCTAAATGATTTCTTGGAGCACTTGCGTCTCAAAACTCTACGCTACAGGACCTAATACTAAACTCAATAAAAGAAAGATGTCTAACTTACAGTTCCTATAGAATGGCTAGAATATATTCTATCAAGGCCTTTTAAATTTCTATACAGCCCAAACAAATTCTCTAAGACGTTATATGAAGTCAAATCCTTTGTGGGATGGTCAAGAAGTCAGTGTCCCACTTGAAGCACAAGATTCTATAGATTCGTAATCTAGGGCTAGATCCACAAAAAGATTTAAGAGTCTAACTGCCATTTTAGGCTCCCCAGTCAAACATTTGCACACCTCTGAGATCCTTAAGTCCCATACTCAGCTGCCCCCACCCTGCAGATGCCAAAATTTGCATTGGTAAAGTCCTCATGACTCCTTAGGTTCAGCCAGTGGGCATGCTCAGAAAGTGCCTAGGTCCTGACACTGCCCAGCTTCTTGGCCTTCTAGCTCATGGCTAAGCTTTTATAGGATTTTTAAACAAGGCACCTCTCTCACATCTCAACTACAGGGTCTGATCCCATGTGTGTACTTGGAGTATAAGTACTAGGTCAGCCCAGGCAGCCCCCCACTCTCTAAAAAAACCCCAAACATCTGGGTTCAGGCAGGTTGGGAAATTTGAGGGATGGATAACACATATATGAAGCTGTATATCCAAAAGTTGGATGCTTAGAATATTCACCTAGGATGTGGGAGATGACCCAAGTTTGAATGTGAGTTGGAATAGGAACCTGAATTTGTTTCTTCACATCCCAGTTAAGTGTCCTAACTTCCAGACTACAGAGTGTTCTGGGGAGTCCCCCTCTCCTGTCAAAGGTTGTTCCACTTTGTATAAATAATTAAATATGCATTGGATATTAAAGCCCTTATCCTTGGCATTTCCATTGGCTAGTTTAAGCTTCTGAGAATCCCTTTTTGAGATGCTTATCTCTTCCCATCCAACTCTTGGGGAACCAGGATGTCTAACCCGGGACTGTGAATTCCAAGTGCAATAGAGCACATAGAAGTTAGGCACTGCAACACCTAAGTCCCCTTTGTGCCCCTATTTCCTAGTCAACATCTTAAAGATAGGTGTTCCCCCCCCCCCATACTCTTACGGATTAAGAACAGGATTTTTTAAAGGGCTTGTCATTGGCCTATTTCTGCTCCCACTGAAGTCAACAGGAGTTTTATTGTTGGCTTCAAAGGGAGAAGAATTAGGACAATGCTCACCAATGTACTGATGTGGCTTGCCTATTACATTTCAGCATATATATTTATGGTCTTCCAACAAACACCATTCCCTCTCTGGTAAGCTTCACCACGCAATCTGAGTTGAAAATCGTATTTGCTAAACCATGGCACTATTCAGAGCACAATAAAGGTTTTTAATTCAAAATATTTACATAGATGTACACCTTTTATCATAAGATAAATCACTGTCACCTCACATCATACATAAAACCAAGCATTTGATAAAGCATTTTCTATTCTAAAATATTTAGGAAAATGGTGCCAATTTCTAGGTTCAGCTGTAAAAGCACATTAAATTCATTCAGTGATATGTCATTCTTAGTGGTATAAAAATAATTAGAATTTAGAAACAATTAGCATATCCAAATGTGCCGAAAGTCTAATTACCACAGATATTATAATGCTTTTGCCAAATGTAAAACCCTGCATAGTTGGAGAAGAGCCTTTGTTCCCTTTGAGGTCAGCTAAAGTCCATTTTTAATTATGTTAATTAATGTGTACATTTTATATATAATTATCTTTACAGCTCAATCATTTCTAGCATTTTAAAGCACTATCACTATGAACTAAGCAACAGAATTCATTGTAGATCTCTTTTTCCTGTTTAAAAGGTACATGTTATTGTTAATTAATTTTAATTTAATTTAATTTTAAATTAAATTATTCCTTTTGTGGAGTATAGTTATGCCCAAGACAAATGAACAAACCTTTGCTAAACTAAATGTGATGTTAATGTCAGGTATTCTGTTACTTACTGAAATTATATGAAAAGTAATCAACTTTTTATTGACAACAATTTCAATGTGTCATTGCAGCAGGAGTGAACATAACTATTAGTGAAACAGAAAGGTACACCACCAAACTCTGAGCATCCAGGAGATATTTCCTTCAGCTATCACACTGGCTTCACAAAACATTTGCTTTTCTTTGATACTGCTCCTTCCTTCTTATGCAGTTAAAATGAGAACATAAATCAGTTTTATTAAGCAATACAGCAATCTTATGCTAAATTCTAGGTTGATCTGTACATCAACGGCAGCTGTCAATATATGGGTGACTACCATGTTTAGTCAACATATCCATTCATCTTCAGATGGATTTCGAGATTTAAAGTGCTTCATGCCTTAGATGATGTTTCTTTCATTTATTTATTTGCTTAACAAGCTTTTTTCTGGCACACATTTGAAGAGAGAATGATGAAAGTTTTCAAGTTGTCAATGTTCCACTTCTTTGCATACTTGATTTTACAATGTTTTTTTTTTTTTATCATGAGCCCTGTAGCTTAGTACTTTTTCCTGGTGTTGCCTCTGCTGTGCTAAAGCCTCTTTAATTTCACTGTCAGTGCTGATAACTTCTCTTCTTCTCATGGGCCATTTCTTCATCAGCAAGAATTCTGGTCTCTGTGGGTTGCCAGCTGTGGAAGGTCTGTTATTATCAATCATCTTAGATTAAAATGTATATTTTTGTAATTTTAGGATACTGACTGATAAGGAACTTGGAACACAAAATGTTCAACACATTCACAGCAGGATCTCATGTTCTACCTGCTGATCATCTCTCCCACCTCTCTGGTCATGTATAAAACACAAATATTTCTAATGACAACAGTGAACTATGGATGGGCTTAGGGAGACTAATCATTTTTGGCATGAAGTGAAAGATAGGCTAAAATCAATTTAAGTCTACTGATATAAACAGCTTTTGTGATCACACTGTGTGATTATGATCATCGACAACATAAACATCATCATCAAAAAATAAAATAAAAACAATCCAACAATAGCAATGTATTACTTTACTGTAGTACATCCTAAAAGATCCTGAAGTGCTCTACAAGCTTAAAGAGACATAAAAACTACCTACGGATGACTTAATCCAACAGTCCCATGCAACCACCTCTAAGACTAAATATGACATGCATATCAGCACTACACAATAGGTTAGAGAGGGACACAATTAATGGATGCTGCCGGGGTAATCTGAGAGATAAATGTCATTACCACTTCCACACCTGGAATTTTTTCAAGACACCATGATTAACATGTCTCCTCTAACACAAAGTTCCCTAGGATCTTCAAAGCACAGAAGTGGTTAAGACCTAAGTTTGTATATGCCAACAAAAAGACAGCATTTCTGGCAGCATGCTAAGGAACTGGTTCCATATTAATTTAGACAAAAGTCACTTATTGAATAAATCAACATGATTTCCTTCAGCACCAAAATGTTTCATTTCAAGTTTCTCCCTGGTCTAACCTGGTTAATTTGTGCGATTTTATGAAATCCTAACCTAAGGTGGAATAAATGCTGTCTTAAAAGGATAAGCATAAATACTTCCTGCCTCCACTTCAAATTCAAATCAGTGGAAAAGAAGAAGGCATGATTCCCTCAGTTAAACAAGAGTAAAACTTTAAATACTCCATGACTGATATGTGTATGGTAAAGTGAAACTGGGTATACAACAACAGCAAAAAGTAAGGGAGGAACAAGCTTGAAATGATGTAGGGCTTATTTCTTTAACTTCTATAAAATTTGTTATAACTTCAGTTTCAGCAATATACTGAAATAAAGAGGCACATCGAATAACTGTGCATGAAAGGAAGGTTCTTAGTCCACAGGAGTAAAGAATAAAGTCTAAGGTGGATGCCAAGATTCAGTTAAAGGGTAACCCTAGTTTGGGTCTGTGAATCTGGCCCCCAGTCAATGAAGGAAAATGGCTCGAGTGGCTCCGCTACATTAGCAGCAAATAAATTAATTGGTTGGTAAGTGAAGGCCTTAATTTGCCAAAGCTTGATTTCAGTCTACTCACAATTGTGCTGGAATGCACAACCTTGCACTCCTTGTCATGCAGCATCCAAGAATTCACAGGCTCATTCCGAATGAATTGTTCAGAAAATGAAAAAATTAACTGGCTTGAGCCACTCCCAACTGATCATGCAGCCATACATGATTCCCATTCACCAGGACTAAACTGTTACTGTATCCAACACACATGATACCAATGGAAAAACAGACATGTTTATTTTTGTTATTTGAGAAGCAACAGTTCATGTGAAATACATGCCACATATTATGAAGGTTATATAAATACAGAGACCTCCGTGACAACAGAAAACCTACAGAGCATCTTAATATTTTTCTCAACCTATGTGCCACACAGAAGAGAACATGATAATACAACTAGCAGCAGTGTAACAGATGATAAACCACTTTCTGCTGGTTTGCCATATTCCCAAGACACAGAAATGGGAAATGTAGAGATTGAAACAATCTTTGCTTACACATAGATCAATGCTCTGTTCCTAAAACTCAGGATTTATTTTCTGTGTTGGCAGAAAAAAGAAGTTTACTTAGTTGGATCTGAGACAGGCTTACCAGCATGATGCTAGCTAGTAAATCAAAGCAGTGTTTTGTCACCTATGTTAGGAAATATTATCCTATTATAACAAACTATCTTAGAGTTTGTGGCTAATAGGCCACCAGTTTTTCAGTTCACTATGGACCAGATAACGCAAGTGATAAATTGGATCATATATCTTCTGTGGGTGGGAAGGAAAGAAAACATTTCCCCCCCAGTATAGTGTAACTTACATAGGAGCCAGCATTGATGGTAAAGGAATAATCTAGTCAAACAAAAACAAAAAAGGCAATAGATTTGGTACCAGTATTAAACAATGAGTAGGATATTCCTTTAAGATCCATGCACAGAGGAGGCCATCTACAAATGGGTGGCTCTCCCCTCTCATACAGAACAGGTTTGGAGGGATAGCCATTTCTGAGACACAATCCCCGTCCTCTTCCTGATGCTCTGGAAGTCTCCATTGTTCTGGATCATGCTGGAGAAGAGGATAGAAAATAGGAAGGCTTGGGGTAGGATTGGGGGATTCATTTTTCCTATACCTTTGGCCCCACAGAGCTTGATCAGAAAACATAATGCCTCCCCCCTTCTCCCTACATGGGTACAATGAAGGCAGCTGTGGCAAGCAGGGCCTAGACAGCCAAGTGGGAGGGAAAAACAAGTGTCCTGGAAATCTTCTTGGAAGTTCCAGGTTTGGAGGCTTGGTTCCATCCAGCTGGGATGATGTGGGGAGCTCCATGAGGAGCTCCTTATCAAGATTTACTTTCCCAGATGCTATGCTTCAACATTACAGAGTTGCAGACATTCCCACATTTAGTAAACAACATAGAAATTAATGTATGATTGCTTACTGTGGTAAGACCTCTGACTGAGTTGATACACAAAGGAAGATAAAATCAGTAATGCTCAAAAACAAATGTTTTCTTACTCACAGTTCTTTAAATTCACAGTAAATACAGGTTCTTTTCTTCTCTGACATCATCACCAGCAATAAAGATTCTGTAGAATAGAATAATCCTATATCCTTCTGATTATGCTCTTGATCATACTTGTGCTAACCCACTAGAGTCAACATCACTGCTGAACTGTCACTGAGGGTATAATTCGGTCTGCACAATCTTTATTGCTGCAGACTTCACATTATTTCGGTCATCAGTAAGTATTATTATTCACTATTACAGATAAGAAAAGGAAACCAAACAAACAGAGTTAAAGCACCTTGTCCAAGTTGACACAGATGGGATCAGAACTCAGTCTTTAGAGGATTCTACTTCACTTACTTATATGATGGGAGAAAGCTATTGCATCCTTTAGGGTTCTATTTCCCGGTGTTCCAGAAGCAACTACTACTGCAGTTTCACTCCTCCCTCAGGGTGCAATGAAAATGCCTGTCAATTTTGTGGCTAATCAACGATCTGTTAAAATCAATCTGGGCATGTCAGCAGTTTTCTTCACCACTTGAAGTGGCCTGCCCATCCTTTGAAGACAGTATATGTAGATATTACTGGAAAGGGTAATTCAAACATCTTAGGTTGAGGCAATGTAGATGTCAGGCATAGTCACTTCCAAAACCAGTAAGTAAGTTGGAAACTCCCTTGTCTGCTTTTAGGCTGCTCCAAAGCAGCATGGTATAGCTAGTTATTGTGCACTAGCGCCGCGGGTACAGTCCAAATATCCATTCATTTTCTTCTTTACTTTTCCTCTTTTTTTTCCACCCTCCATTCTGTTTTTCTTCTTCTGCAGCACTTTAAATTTCAAGTAGATCCTTTTTCTGTGTGTGTTTTCCCCACATTGTGCTTTTACTTCTCAGGTATTATACTTCATTTTATGTGCATATATATAATTTTTAATAAATGCAATACATGTAGTGATGCTGTGAAGAGGCACATATTACCAATGCTGTCTAGTGGTCAGGCAAGGTGGGAAAGGTGGACTTCCTCCTAGACATTCCCCTATTCCACTACTGCTTGGTCCTTCAGAGGTCTTTCCTTTCAATGATTCAGCCCCCAGACACGTCATATTTTCAGGTCATGTCCATCCCTTTCAGGGTATGTCTAGAGCCAAGCGAGGTTTCAGGGAGTCTCCCTTGGTCTGGAATCTTGAGGACCTTTCTATTTTAAGGGTCTTCCCCAACCAGATTCCGTAGTGAGGCATAAACATCTACAGTTGTCCCTCTTTACAGTCTGAGAGGAGAATCAGGCTCTGATTTTGGGTGTAGTGGTAGAGAGCTAAGTCCTGCTCTCTGGGATGCTATGCAGCTGCCTTCCCGGAGCAATGCCTACTAGTCCCCTCTCATCTCACAGGGTAAAGTAAAGGAATGAACATAAAGATAAACTTTCTGACCTTCTAAAAGTCACCAGTTACTTCTTTGGAGGCTGTCAGGTCACTGTAGCCAAGGCTTAGGCAGTCGGCTTAAGCTTCACAGGACCTCCTTCCCAGGAGCTTAAAGTACAAATCAGCTCACCTCCATTTTCTGCCTGCCTCTGAGCTACTCTGTTTCACTTCCTTCTCTAGTCTGTGCAGGTATGATGGGATGGGGCCTCAGGGCAGTCCCTTAACCATTTCCTTACCAGTGTGGGGGCCTGTAAACTACATCACAGTTAATATATAATTAATCTTCTATGCCAGCAGTTCCCAACCCCATTTGAGGTCGTAATGATAAAAATGGGGTCACAAAAAATGCTCAACAGTGTCGTTCAAGTTTTAGTTTTTTCCATTTGGCAGGTAATTGATGCATTATTAGTATAACAGCTAATTAGTCTATTCAACAAATGTTTTCAATATGTTTACAAAACCACTTACAAAACTGATCACTGATTAATGAATACGCTTCCTGTTTATAAATGTGCTTCTCACATATGTGGCAATTATTTCTTCATTCCTGACAGTTGCAGTTCCGATTCAAGGCCTGTACTTTACAGGAAGATGATGTACAATTAGAATGTTGATACATGGGTAAGTGAAATACAATACAGATGCTTTTCTCCAAAAAGTTTCTGCTTTGGGTTCGAGCAGTAAAATTAATGACAAAGATGATACTGGGCACCAAAACAAATGCAAGACATAAAAGGGTAAGTTTGATGAATCCTTCATTGAGTTTGGATTTACAAGGACGGAGGTGAAAGGGGAAGAAAAGCTACACTGTGCTTTGTGCTAGGCTGTTTTTTCTGCAGAGATCATGAAATCAAATAAACAAACATCACCCCTGTTCACAATATGGGGAACATGAAGGAAAGCCAAGGTCAATTTTTGAATAATATGAGAAGAAATTAATATTCAAGATTGCTATGTCTCTGTTGGTGTAACCCCAGAGGGCCTCGTTTGAAGTGAGTTATTGCATTGTTTGGTTCAAGAAACCTCAAATAACTGGAGAAAAGTTAGTGTTGCCCAATGTAATGACATAGTCAGAATTACACAAAGAAAATACAGAAAATAAATTTAAAACAATACCACTCTCTAATACTATGTTCAAGTGCAGGGTAGAAGCAATTGCTACGAATCAAGAAGAAAATCTGATGAAATGCCTGCAGCAAAAAGAGCCATTTGCTCTACATAAGCACTGAGAGACATGATGCATGTTTTACAGCCTACATCTTGGAAGGAGACATTTTTAAGATTTACTTGTCTGCAAGTTTCTCCTCAAAAAATGAAACAGCGCAAAAATGTTTGATGTGCTACAGGATTACATACAGGAGAAAAAAATCCCTTGGGATAAACTGGTGGGATTTTGTACTGATGGATTAGTGTGGCTGGGTGCAAAGCAGGCTTGCATACAATGGTAAAGAATTTTGCACCTGGTGAAGTATGGTCACACTGCCTCATCCATAGAGAAAAGTTTGCATCAAAGGAATTGAATGATGTTTTAAAAAAATGTCACTTCAACAGTGAATTTCATTAAGGCTTGACCACTACACATTTGTTTCTTTGTCCAGTTGTATGATGAAATGGAGTCCCAGCATGATGTTCTGCTGTTCCACACTGTTGTTCAGTGAAAAAGTCTTTTCATGATTTTTTGAACTCAGAGATGAGATACGTGTGTACATGATTGAATGGAAGAAACAAGAATCTGTGATCTTTATTTTGATAACAACCAGATGTGTCTGCTGGCATATCTAAGTGACATCTTTATGAAGCTAAATTATCTATATGCCTGTGTTCAGGGCAAAACACACACACATTCTCATGCTGACTGACAGTATCATGGATTTGTGAAAATAATCACTTTCTGGGGCCAAAACCTAATCAAGATGAACTACAAGTTGTTCCCTCAGCTGCCCGTTTTCCTGTCTTAGAACAGCAGAATTTAGACTCCTAGACAGGTGATGACTGCCCATTTTCAATGACTTGAGGAGCAGTTTGGGACATTCTTTACAGACATCCCAGACACATCTGTAATGGACTGGGTTTGCAGCACATTTCTGTGTCAGCCTGATGTGATGAATCTGCCATAAAATTTAGTCAAACAGCTCATCGAACTATTCAGCAATCGGAGTCTATGATCTTTATTTTTCTCAACTAGCCATAATTGACTTCTGGTTCGTTGTGAAAACAACCACCCCATTCTGTTGACACATGCCCTCAAGATATTTGCATCCTTTGCCACAACTGACTTGTGTGAAGCAGGATTCAGTGCCTTAGTTTCCATCAAGGCGCAGTCTCTTTCTAGTTAGAATATGACTTCAGAGCTGTGGTTTGCAACCTCTACCATTAAACCAGACTTTGACAAATTGTGCTGGGACACTCAGGCCCAGGTGCGACACTAAGTTCAGGTATTTAATAGTAAAGCTTTCAAATATGATCTGGCATGAAAAATTCAAACAACATGTTAATCTGCTAAATATTCCTACACTTGGTAATCAGTTAAATGTTCTGAGCTTCATCTGTTGTTTGTCATTTAAAACTATAGTCAGAATTAGTTATTTTCGGGTCATAACCAGAAGTGATTTTCTGGCAGGGCCTGTGATTTAGTCAGGTGGGCTCAGGACACTTCCTGCTTCCCATCATGTGACCAGAAGCAGGAAGTTTGGAAGCTGCAAATACTCCAGTTCCCTTGGCAACTAGGGCACCCAGCAGCTAGTGATTCTTGGTCAGTTGCTTTCCTGAACTTTCTGCTTCCAGTCATGTGACCTGCTGAAAGCTTTCTGCTTCCAGTCAAATTTGGGTAGTAACCTGTTGAAAGGTTGCTTGATGCTCCAAACATAAGCAGAGTGTGGCAGCAGAATCAACAGATTGGGTGGACAGTAAATGTAATCCACCGTTAAAACAAAAGTAATAAATGTCAAATAAATGGATTTATTAGCTATTTTAGGCTTTGTATTCTATATTGTATTTTTATTTAAAAATGTTAAAATGATTTAAAATGTTTGAAATGAAAAATATAAATATCATAAGCATTACAATGCCATGACTAGTCTTCTAGGGTCGCCAACATTTTTTAGTGTTTAAATGTAGTCACACTGAATAAAAGGTTAGGAAACCTTGTTCTATGCAAAAAAAAAAAAAAAAAAAAAAAAAGATATACCTGTTTGCAAGCAGAAAAATGCCTTTATATACACCTTAGATTATCTTTTTACTGTTGAAAAAAATAGAGGAGCAGACCAGAACACAAACTGTGACTCAGAGAACCACAGTTTAGTCTCAGATTTGTTCCAACAGGGCGCAGAAATTTTTGTCAGCCTAGCACAAATTACTTTCCCTTCTGCAAGAAGCATTACAGGGATGAAGAATCAAGGCTCTGCTCCCTCCCTGGCCACTTGCATGGGAAAGAATGTAAAATCCTATGGAAGTTGCTCTCTCCCCTGCATTCTGATTGGCTTTGTAAGCAGCTGATGTAAGGTGAGCCAGAATCTCATAATAAATGATTATTATAAGGCATTATTTAAATTCAAAAGAGAACTAGAACTGTGACTCAACCTTAGTCGACACCGTGGGGGGATTTTGGCAGCATTTGAAGGGAGATACGCAAGTTACTTAAGATAACTTGCATATCTCCATTTGATTAACTAATGCCTACTTACTGTGGTCTCTTTAGTGGGCTGAGTCAACGGGAAATGGCCTCCTGTCAACTCAGTGCTACACTACTTTAAGGTCTTTAGGGATTGACTTCCCAGTTGAATGAACGAGTCTTCATAGACTCGCTCAGTTGATTGGGAAGATCGATTTGATGATGGCTAATTGGCTTCCTTCAGTGAAGACAAGCCCTGTATGTGATCTCACCTAGAAACACATTTGTGCTCGCTCTCAGAAGCAGCCAAGTATATATGAAGCGATTGCAAAGGAATGGTTCTAACTTAATACAGATTAAGCATGGCTTAGCAGAGAACTCTGCGGTGAGCTGAAACGTAAAAGGGAAGCTTACAAGAAGTGGAAGCTTGGACAGGTGACAAGGGAGGCATATAAAGATATTGCTTGGGACTGCAGGGATAAAATCAGAAAGGCCAAAGGACAATTGGAGTTGCAGCTAGCAAGAGATGTGAAGGATAACAGAAAGGGGTTCTATAAGTATGTCAGCAACGAGAAAAGAATCAGGGGTGGTATAGGTCCCTTACTGAATGGTGCAGGCATCCTTGTGGCAGATGATGTGGAAAAGGCTGAAGTACTCAATGCTTTTTTTACTTCAGTCTTCACAGGGAGGGCCAGCTCCCAGGCAACTACACGGGGTAACGCGGAATGGAGAGAAGAGTGGCCCTCGGTGATGGAAAGTCAGGTTAGGGACTACTTAAAGAAATTGAATGTGCACAAGTCCATGGGGCCAGATGAACTGCTGAGCGAGTTGGCTGAAGTGATTGCAGAGCCGTTGGCCATTATCTTTGACAACTCATGGCGAACGGGGGAGATTCTGGAGGATTGAAAAGAGGCAAATATAGTACCAATCTTCAAGAAAGGGTAAAAGGAGGATCTGGGGAACTACAGACCAGTCAGCCTCACCTCAATCCCTGGGAAAATCATGGAGCAGGTCCTCAAAGAATCCATCCTGAAACACTTGGAGGAAAATAGAGTGATCAGGAACAGTCAACATGGATTCACCAAGGGCAAATCGTGCCTGACCAACCTGATTTCCTTCTATGATGAGATGACTGGATTTGTGGATGCAGGAAGAGCCGTTGACATGGTATACCTTGACTTTAGCAAGGCTTTTGATACGGTTTCCCACAGCATTCTCGATGGCAAGTTAAGGAAGTATGGGTTGGACGAGTGGACCGTAAGGTGGATAGAAAACTGGATAGATCAACGGGCTCAGCAGGTAGGAATCAATGGCTCAATGTCTAGTTGGCAACCGGTAACGAGTGGAGTGCCCCAGGGGTCGGTCCTGGGACCGGTTCTATTCAACATCTTCATTAATGATCTCGATGATGGGATAGATTGTGTGCTTAATAAGTTCACGGATGGCACCAAGCTGGGGGGAATGGTAGATACTCTGGAGGGCAGGGACAGGATCCAGGGAGACTTGGACAAATTGGAACACTGGGCTGAAAGAAACCTCATGAGGTTCAACAAAGACAAGTGCAAAGTCCTGCATTTAGGACGGAAAAATCCCATGCACTGATACAGGCTGGGGACCGATCGGTTAAGTAGCAGCGCTGTAGAAAAGGACCTGGGGGTTATGGTGGATGGGAAGATGAATATGAACCAACAGTGTGCCCTTGTTGCCAAAAAGGCCAATGGCATATTAGGCTGCATCAGTAGTAATATTGCCAGCAGATTGAGGGATGTGATAATTCCCCTCTATTCGACACTGGTCAGGCCGCATCTGGAATACTGTGTCCAGTTTTGGGCTCCCCACTACAGAAAGGATGTGGACAAATTAGAAAGGGTCCAGTGGAGGGCAATAAAAATGATTAGGGGGCTGGGGCACATGATTTATGAGGAGAGACTGAAGGAACTAGGCTTATTTAGTCTACAGAAGAGAAGACTGAGGGGAGATTAGATAGCAACTTTCAACTACTTGAAGGGTTGCTCCAAAGAGGAGGGAGCTAGGTTTTTCTAGATGGTAACAGAGGACAGAACAAGGAGCAATGGTTTCAAATTACAACTGGGGAGGTCAAGGTTGGATATTAGGAAAAACTTTCTCACTAGGAGGGTGGTGAAACATTGGAATGGGCTACCTAGGGAGGTGGTAGGATCTCTGTCTTTGGAGATTTTTAAGGCCCGGTTAGACAAAACCCTGGCTGGGGTGATTTAGTGGGAGTGGTCCTGCTTTTTAGCAGGGGGGTGGACTAGATGACCTCGTGAGGTCCCTTCCTATTATTCTATAGGATAATTGGATGGAGAAAGGAGGGAACCTCGTGGGCTTGTTTTCTTTGTTTTTTGCCTTAAAAGACAAACACCTTTAAAGGGAATTGTTCTGTACACTGGAATGGTACAAACTAACTGCTCTGTGCAGTGAATCTGTTTCTTCTTGTTACAATAAATAAGCTTATCAGAATAATCTACCTATCTAAACCATTTAAATGGCAAGTGATATATACTAAAATACATGACACGTTTAAACAAAGAATCCTTGTGGAAAATAATAAACCATTAGTTTAAAAGATCAATTGACAACTCTAATAAGCTATCTCTAGAACAGCTGAATCAGTAAAACACATTTTTATTACAGAAGGAAATTGCTGCTCTAATGACTCTAGAGTTTGCCACAAAAATAAATTAGAAATACACCCTAGTGATTAAACTGTAGAAATGTATTATAAGTCCAGCTGGTAAGGGATGGGAAATATATTTTCCAGTACTTTATATTCTAGCAAAAGATCTTGTTTACTATTTACTTGTATAAAGAAGATAATTATTTTAAGCTACTGAGACTGTAAAATTACTTTCAAGTTTAAAAGCATCTTTCCAAACAGATTATGCTGCATATGTGTCATTGATTATCTAAGCACCTTGGTACTTATACTATCCTCATCACAGTAGTACCTCAACTTAAAGGGATGCTGTGAACTTAAAAATCACATTTCTATTTATTCTCGTAAAATGAGTAATACCTCTCTAATTTTAAAATTATTAATAAATTGACATTTGGCACCAAAACATCTAGTTGTGAATTATATTTATGTTATCATTGTATACCTTCCCCTTTTCCTTCCCGCTGTCTGTTGCACGCACTTGTTGAAATTTGACTGCATGCTATTTGAGGTGGGCACTGTCTTTCCTGTTCATTAGCAGAGCACCTTCCACAATGAAATCTGATTGGCACTTTTGTATACTATTATAATCATAAGAATTATCATCTAAATGAATCTATACATACAAAGATTAGAATTTTTCTCTCTCTCTCTTTTTTTTTTTTTTCTCAGATTCAGCTACTTTGTACACTTAGCAGCAGCACATTACCAGGCAGTTTTTATTTTGTGCATCTGACAGCTGTTGCCTTGTTTGTAACCAGTTAGGCCCTGATTCAGTTTGTGGGATGGGAGGTTCTCCAATCCTCTTGCATGGCCTGCCCTTGAGTATGTGTCTGTATAGCAGTCCTGCATTATAATTCTGAAAGAAAATATTATTAGCCCATATAATACATAGGCTATAGAAAAAATAAAATCCAGGAATTCTGTCTCACAATAACTTGCTGTGATCTGAACCAGTCCTTACAACCTGTTATTTGCAGACCCCTAAAAATTTCAAATGGAGGTGTGGACCCCTTTGGAAATCTTAGATATAGTCTGAGGACCCTCAGGGATCCATGGATCACAATTTAAAAACCACTGATCTAGACCATATTCCCTTCAAGGTTCACTTCTATACTATTTTTAATACAAATGTAAAGGTTTAAACTAGAGAGTCTAGTCATCTTTAATGACTATGTCTATTAACTCCCAATCATAACAGCCAGAAAGACAATATATGCAGATCTTCAGAGCCAAAATGTTTTCCTGATAATGAACTCTTTCCCTGTACCTGCATGGCTCAGCCTTAGGCAAGCTAATATTCATCTTTGTTGTAACTGTGGCAGAGATATTAACTAGTTTCCATGTACTTAAAGAGAAATTACAACTAGAATTTCAGACTACAACACAGATTCCACCTATATTTTTCCACATGGTGGCCTATAAAAAGCACACTGCCAGAGTTAATAGGAATCTGTGATATTCCTTCTAAAACACAGTAGTCCAGTATCTCGGGTTGAAATTATTTCTAATGGGGTAGCCCATTAAATGGACTCGCATATATCCATTGTCTAACACACAGATGAAGGTAATTAGGCCATTCGCATCAGTTCTGATTTAAACACTTTCCTTTAGACACTTTCATTAACTGGGTTGACCATAGCTATATATTATCCATTCACTGTGCTCCTGATAAGCAATCATGTCTTGCAAATGTGGACCTGAATATAAGAAACTCAAGGTTAGATCCCCAGCAGGTATAACTCTGCATGCCTTCTGTGAAATTAAGCCCATATATACCCTCTAATAATCTGACCTTAGAATTTACTTTTCAGTGGAAAGCAATGGTTCCACCAGCCATTTCTTGTAGTGAACACCTTGGATCTGATGTTTCATTGCAATAAAATGCTTATTGAAATAGCGATTTGTATTCCTAAAGGTAAAATATGGGGCATATATACAATATGTACTAAAAGTGGGTGAATAATTCATCTTTTTTTGCTATACAAATTTATTCATGGAATAATTTCCTCTAATAACTTTTATCATGTGGCTTATTTGTAAGTAGTTCATCATGCGGATTCAATATTCAAAAACCTTTATTGGTTAGTTTGGTTGAACACACAACTCAGACAGTATTTTTACGTCTCATGATAGAGCAACCATGTTTCCACCATAAATAGTCATGTTTATGAATTCAATTCCATCATTTGTACAACCCTAGAAAATTCAGTCTGTTCACTTCATAATGCAAGTAAGAAAAGGAAATTAAGTTGCTGCACCACAGCACGTAATGGTCCTGCTCTCATCTTTCATTATTATCCTGAATTTTCGCAAGTCAGAAACTCTTGCATACTACACAAGGAATGTCAGGGCAAGAAGGTAGAAAAATTGCTAGATACAAGAAAGTTTATAAAAATATATTTTCTGAATATGTTTTTTGAAAATGAAATGAAACACTATTATCGATATGTTAAGCCAGTGGTCCCCAACCTTTTTGGCTCTAGGGCCACAGACATCAGTCTTACAGCCCTGAAGGGCCACCAGTTTTCTCCAGCAGGCTGCCCCGACTGCAGTCAGATAAAAGAAGTTCAGTTGGGAGGGAGCCTCCTCGGTAATCTACCATCTCCTTGGCTGTAGCAGGGAAATTACATGCATCCTATAGCCCTCTATGCTCCACCTGGATCCTTAGGCAGTGACTCTCTTCTGCAGCCAGGGGGATGGGAGATCAGTACTTCCCGCTCTCTGGCTCCAGCAGGGACCCCACCACTTATGGACCCAGGCAGAGCATTTTGTCATGTCCCTTGCTACAGCTAGAGGGTGCAAAGTGTTGATCTCCCATTCCCTTAGCTGCAGCAAAGAGCCTGTACCAGTCTTTTAGCCCCATGCTCCACGAGGGCCCTTATGCAGTGACTCCCTTCTGCAGCCAGGAGAAGGGGAGCCACAGGCAACTGGTTGGGAACCACTGTCCTAAACCATAAATAGATTTAACAATATCCTCATTTAATAGCTAAAATAACTCAAAATTATTTCACTTAGATACAAGAATTGCCTCTACAGTTCTTCACTTTTATCATTTAAGGGCTGTTTCCCTAAACACAAGGCTTAAACAATTTCATAGGACCTGAGTAGCATCTTCAATTTCCATATCTGAACAATCACCACTTTGCCTTGGGTGTCATACTTCTCTTCCTACACACTTTGGCTGCTCTGGCCAAGCTACATTTTAACTCTAATTATGGTTATGCTCAGATCAATCACACCAATAAAAGAAAAAAGGCATCTGAAATGGAGTCTGCTTGCAAAACGTGCAGCTGCTACATAGAGAGCCTCTGCCTTTGAAAGTCAAAAGAGAAATTCCACAGTGCAGGATGGAGAAAAGACGGACTCCTCAGGCCAACCATGCAGCCTCCCCTCCATCCAACCAAATTCTCCTTCTCTTTAAGGCCCAAACCCTGCAGAGAGCTCCATATGAACAGACCCCTATGGTAGCATGGATCTCATTGCAAACACATAGCATAAGTCACAGGACTTGCAGATAGGTATTATAAGGTAGACTGGTAGCACTGCCTATTACTTAAATTGTAAACTCTTGGGGACACAAATTGTCTCTTTGTTTTGTGTTTGTAGAACTAACACAACGGTCCAGGACTGAGATTCTAGGCACTATGATAACACAAACAATAAAAAATAACAACTGCCTGATGTTTCCAATTATAAGAACCTGTTTTCAGCTGCATACAACTTTGCCAGACTTTAATGATATAGTCTGATAGTTTCCATGTTGAATTAAAGACTTTTTCCTCATTCGCATGCACAAGGATAGCAATTTAAGATTACACAGGCAACTTTAATTCTGGCATTTCCTAATTTATGACTACTTGACTTAGCAAACTTCCTAATGTTCTTTGAACATAGTTTGTGTGTGTAATATAAAAACTGGAGTACTAGCAATAACTAAAGTTAAGATTATTAAACTGCTCCCAATTTCCATTCTAAATTCCCTTTTCCAGGTTCTGTCTTTGATTATGTCTACACTGATGGCGGGAAATTTGCTGCTGTCAGATTGATTTTTCTGGGTGGTCAGTAAATAATGGTCAGTAATGATACGTTCAATCAATTCAGAAGTTGATCTAATAAAACGACCCCTCAAATAGTGTAGAGCTGCATCAAGAGGAATGCATTTCCTGTTGGTGCAGTGCCAGTGATGATGGCACTCTAGAGGTAAGTTATGAAGTCAATGGGAGATATGCAAGCTACACAGAGGAGGTGGGTTGTTTGTAGCTTGTATAACTCCCGTCAGCTGTCACCAAATTTTACTGGGAGTGTAGACTGGTCCTCTACATGAGGTTGGATATCTTTCTTTTTTTTAAAAAGACTGTGCAACAATATTTCAGCTTCTTTGAAAATAAAAACTGGGGAAAAAAAACTTAACTTCTCATAAAAAAAGTTTTGTGAACTCTTTTTAACACTTCTAGAACATAAGGTATTTGGGACATAAAGCTGAAAGTAGGCAGAGAAATAAATAGTTTCTCAGTGTTATAAAAACTGTTACTGGGTTTTTCTTTCTTTCTTTTTTGGGGGGAAGAGAGGGAGTTGATTAAGTATTTTAAATTCAAATGAACAATTCATGGTGCCATTTCCTCTCTATACCATCCTCAAGTTCAGCTACCAGATCACAATGACAAAGTTTGTATAAATTTTATTTCTTTCTTTGTTTCATTTTTACAGCAAGGGTTCAGAATGAATACAATCAGAGGACAAAAGAGTGGGATTATGCCTTTTGGAGTTTAGTATTTATATTACTGACAAACTCAGAGGCTATGTAGAGTCAATCCCTCAATATAGGTATTTCTGGGTACCTTCTAGCACATAAATCCGATCACAGTGAGATGATAATTCTTATATTCCAAGTGGGCTTCATAGGATTGTTTATAATTGATTAAATGAATAGCAATTGCAACCTTATAGTGGCAGGATATTAATATTTACTAAGTTTATCTTCCATTAATCCTCTTTTTGGTCAAACCCACTGAGAGCCAACAACGTATTACATGTTCTGTAATATAAAGAGATCTTATTTCTTCTTTTGATGGTGCATATTACAGTTACTGTCTGAATACCCACTGTGAGGTATATTGTCTTTTTGAATGGGTTAAGCTTATTTTACCTCATGTAGGTTTGACTCAGTGATTTGTACATTCGGAGGGTACCAGGCTTGCTGTTGTATTGTGCCATTGCTCTTATATTTTGAAATCAAACGTGGATGTAAACCCTAATCAGTAGAAAAATACTGTCTTAATTGAGAAGTTTAGAAGATTTAAAAAACAGATTAACAAGAGCTACTGAATAGTTTAGGCATTCAAGAAATATTATAATGTTCCTACACTATAGGGATAACACATGTAGCTATCTTCTTCACTTGGTGCCTGATCCAAAAACCATTGAAGTGTAAGGGAATCTTTCCATGACTTCAATGATTTTGGATCAAGCCCTTTGGTCTGTCAGAGCTGCACAGTCTTCAACATTTTTTTTTATAATTCTCTCAAATCAATAACAAAGCTATTTGAATTATTGATGGTGAATAAATTAACTGAAAAATTAACTGATCCCAATTTCAGTGACTGTGTTTATTATTTTTAAGTATTCACTCAATTGTCAGGATGAACAATTTTCAGCCTATGGGTTATTTGCAAACAGTTCACTTCGACAACTACATAATTTGTGATATGTCATTACAATCGTGTTATTGTTTCAACTTTTTGATTGGATGACTGAAATACAACAACAAAATGGGCAAGATTCCATACTGCACCCTTAAAAGATCTAGCAGAGAGCCTGCAGCCCAGTAGAAGAGTAGCCTTTGTATCCCTTTACTTCTGGGCTATTCCCTTGGCATAACATAGACCACCAGGGGGCCTTCTAGGTTGGGGGGGGGGGCAAACGGGGCGATCGCCTCGGGTCCCATGGTTACGTGGACCCCGTGCTGTTCCGCTCCCAGCGGGGCAGTGTGGGGCCCACACCACGCCCCCCCGGCCACACTTTCCGAAGGCAGCGGGGTGGGCCAGGAATGCTCCCTCTGACCCCTGGGCCAGCTCTGTTCCCTGCCCCCAGAGCGGAGCAGGCAGGCCCAGGTGCAGGGTCCCTACTGCGGCTCGGGGGGCGGCAGCCTCGCCCGGGGCTGGCTCCCCACCGCCTGGGGCCGGGGCCGTGATCTCGGCTCCCCGGTGCCCCCCAGAGCTGGGGTCTCGGCTCCCTGCTGCCACCCATGGCCATGGCTCCCTGGGGCCGCAGTGTTGGCTCCCTGCCGCCGCCTGGCGGGCAGCCTTGGTTTCCGGGGCTGGCTCCCCAGGGGGTGACCGGAGTCCCTGAGGGACAGAGCGGGCCGGCCCACTGCACTCCCCACCAGCATGGGGGGGACGACAGGGCCCTGCCTAGCGCGATTAGCCCTGGGCCCCGCTCCCCCAAGGGACGTCCCTGGTTATAGCAGCCTATTTCTGGATGCCTATATGCTATTGGGGTGCTTGGAAACAAAATTACATTTGCAAGCACTTATTTTTGCTGTATTCCACTAGTTCAAATACTTAGGTTTCTAGAATCTTATGATTGCTAGGAAAAAAAAGTTATTAACTGGAGTTAATGTAAAGAGACCACCAAAAACCAAGGAGAAAAAAATCTTGAAGAGACCACTATAGTTCAGTGAGTGTATATGGGATGTGGAGAATTAGTCAGTGTGGGAAAGAAATATGTGGATATAACGTTCTAATTCTTTTGTAATAGTAATACAACTTCAAAATCCAACTGGTGATTAAAACATGGGGCTCAGAGTCCTAAAATAGGTTTTAATGCTAGTTCTGCCGCAGACTTGTGACTTCGTGCAGGACACTTATAGTAACATCTCTGTGGCCCTATTTCACCATCTGTGAAATAGGGAATAATAAAAAAATAAAATTTAAAATGCTTCAATATCTTTGGATTGAAGTTACCACAGAAGTGCAAAGTGTTAGTAGGATGAAATTCTCTGAATCTGCACACAATCTAATTATGCAGGCTGTATGTGAACAGACTAAAGAGGAATTAGGGAGAAAAAAAATACGCCCTGACCCAGGACCATGTGGCAAGGCAGTCCCTTCACAGTTGTTCTTGAAATCTATGTCTTGCAATGACATCTGAGCTGCTTCCTGAACCAGTTGCATGGGTGTGAGGCTAATGAATCCAAGTAAATGCACAGTTGTAGAATGCTCCTGTCCCAGTCTGGAGCCCTGATCCAGTGAAGCACTTAAGTACGTCCATAACTTTGTTGAAATGATTCACATGCCCCAAGTCAATTAGAGCACTCATTTGAGTTGGTAAGAGAATGAAAATTTCTTCCTACATTGGGATGAATTATTAAAAATGCAAATATTTTTCATTGGAAGGGATTACTGTATTAATTTAGGCAGAATAAATGGGCTAAAGCTGTTAACATAACCCCGTCACTGTCCAACATTAAACAATGTTTCACAGGTTTTGGTATTCAGCAATTTCATTGTGCTTAGTATTGTGGCAAATGGACCATTAAAAGTCCTTTTAAACCTTTAATTAAAGATTAATAAATAAGGGAAAACTTTTGAAAGCATTTGAAATGTGAAATATTGAATAAACCTTTCATTTTAACAACTTCCCTTGTTACTTTTCCTCTTAGCTGGCAAGAGTTTTAGTATAACTCCTTAGTACATTCTAGCAACTTCCCTTGTTTGACAGTCTCTTAGACAGTACCAATGATGGCAATAACTGCCTTTTGGGGAAAAGAGAAGAAGTTAGTTGAAATGAACTGGAACTCTCATTTTTGCTGTTACTGTGGATGTCTGATCCCATTTCCTCTCAGGTGCTGTTTGGGATTTAGGTGAAAGTGGTGGCAGTATCTGCTGGGTTACTCTCTCTGGTTTGGTCAGGACAATTCTCAGGACCAGGATGAAGGTCCAGGTTCCAGGAAATGGTGAGGGGATGGCAGCCATGCTGGTGAAGCCTTGTTATGGTAACCAGTTCCTCTCCCAGAGTTTCTTTCTTTAGGGATGGATAACAGGAATTGGGGAAGGAATAGCCCATCACCTCATTATTTTATCCACTTGGTTTCCAACATGCCAGTTTTGATTCACAGATTTCTGGTTCCAGACTTTCCTTGTTTCCCAAGTATTATCTTAACACAGTCCTTGAGTTATAACATAGGCCTTTTGTTTGGACCAATTCAGTCCCTTTTGCACCTTTTCTCATCCACATTTATTGTTATAAGTTATTGTGACAATTCATGAACTTTCACTAACTTTCTGCAATTAAAATCACAATTAGGGTAAATGTGTAGGCCCAATCATAATGACAGTATCTCAAGGAAAGTTAAATTTCAGGAGAATCAAAACAAAAATTTTTGACTTCCCAACTGCCTTCCTGTAAGAAGAGGCAGAAAGTTGGGTGGGGCATTCAGCTTCTCCCTCCACTCCAGGACTAGAGAAGCAGGGAGCTAGGGCAGTCAATGTCTCTGCCTGCCAGACCTGGGGGACAGACAGAATCCCAACTCTCTGCATCTCCGGCCTTGGAGCTGTGGTATTGGAGGTAGAAAGGCTAGGATGGCTGGCTTTCTTCTGCTCTGGCATTGGAGTGCCCGGGGATGCTGGGAGCCCTAAAGGCAGACCTCTGGGAAAGCTTCTGTCAAGTTTACTAGCATAAGGTGAAAGTGATAAAATCATTTCAGATAGGTAGCCACGGAGCCTCCATTTCAACTTTCCTGACAGAAAATCTGAAGATTTTGGCAAAGCTGTTTAAAAAAAAAATCCTTTTTTTTCCTGAAAAGAGCATTTTTCATTGGTCCTGCACTCTCAACCCAACAACTAAAATTAGACCAATTACAGCCCACAGGAGACTAGACTATTATGTCAGCAAACAGGAGGAACCAAAGTGCACCTATGCCCGAGGGCCCCGCAACAGCAGGGAAATGATTAAGTGAGACATACACAAATGATCTAAGCAAGTGATCCAAACCTACACACTGCAAAGGAAGGCACCCCCCCCCCCCCCCCGCACACTCCCTCCTGAAAGATCACTACCAATCTGATCAGGGAAAAATTACTTCCTGACCCCATATATGGCAATCAGTGAGACCCTAAACATGTGAGGAATGACTAGCCAATCAAGCACCTAACAGAGACAATGCTATGTGCCACCTTAGAGCACTGGTCCATCCTGTCCAATATCTCATCTCCAGCCATGCGCATTCTTGATGCTTCAGAGGATGGGGATTTAAAAAACAAACCAAAACCAACCCACCCAAAAAAACCAAAAATACCCCCAGAAGATATAGATGTCAGTGGGAAAATCTCTTCCTCACTCTTGTAGGTGGTTGGTGGAAACCCTGAGGCATGAGCTTTAGAAACATAAAGCACAGACTGGAAGAGAACACGAAGGCCCCTTATTATCACAAGCTACACTGTCGTATTGTCATACTCATAAATTTGTCCAACTCTTTATTAAGCTCATTAACTTGTTTGCCCCCATAACGTGAAGAATATTCCAGAACCTCATCTCTCTGATGATCAGAAAACTTCTTCCAATTTCCTTGAATATGTTTCTGACTAGATTATATCTAGTTTCTCGTCTGCCAACCCTGACCTTTAGTTTAAATGAACCCTCACTCGTGCTACTATTTAACCCTCTCATCTTCCCACTCAGACTTCATTTTGAGAGACTAAACAAGCCAAGCTCTTCCCACATCTCTGGTAGAACAGGCCCTCCTTTTCCCTGATGATCTTAGTAGCTCTTCGTTGCACCTGTTCCAATTTAAATAAATATTCCTCGAACATGGATGACCAGAATTGTACATAGTATTCCAAATGAAGCCTTATCAGTGCTTTGCACAATGGCATTAATATTCCATCTCATGTGAAAATGCCCCACTTGATTCCTAGGATCACATTTTCCTTTTTCACAGTTGCATCACATTGGTGGCTCAGTTGTTGTGTGATCCACTCACATCTCCAGGCCTCTCCTTCTCTGTCACTTTCAACTGATGAGCCTCCTGGTGTAGCAGAAATTCTTATTAGACCTTAAGTGCATGACCTTGCACTCTACATTATCAAATACATCCCATTCTGTCACTTTAGTCATCAAGATCACGTGGATCTTCCAATATAATATTCCAGTCCTCCTGTGTTTTGACAACTTTGTATCATCTTCCCAACTTTGTATCAGCAGCAAATTTCATTAATATACTCTTACTTTTTGTGCCAAGATCATTAATACACATATTCAATAATTTTGGTCCCAAGACTGATCTTTGAGGAATTCCACTAGTAACCTCTTTCCAGTTTGGTAACACCTTTCAGCACAACCCGTTACTTTCTCCCCTTAGCCAATTCCTTGTTCACCATATAATGCTTGTACTGATCCTCATCTTCCCTAATTTAACTAATAATTTTCCATGTGATTCATTGTCAAAATACTTTACTGAAGTCCAAATACATTACATTTTCTGCAGTTCCCTTATCTAAAAATTTAGCTCTTTTCCTTAGAGAAGGAAATCAGGTTAGTCTGTCATGATCTACCTTTAATAAACTATATTGCATTGCATCTCCTTCCTCCATGAGTTGTTATTGGTTGGCTCTGTGTTCTTGGAACAAGGCACAGTATCCTGCTTCTGTGACTCACTCCCTTTCCCCCCAGCCTCTGCTTGAACCAGAAACTAAAACCAATGAAAAGGCAGTGGGAGACACTTGAAACAAGGGTGATGGAATTAGGGCAACTCCCCTAGCCTCATCTACAGTGAAAACGTGAGCCATTAGCACACTGAATGGACAGCAGAAACTTCATTTGCATCAAAGATGGAACCAGAATTAGCATGTTGAATGGAGAACCAAGCTCCAAGGCAGGAGTCGCACTGAACTCTGGGATTGGCAAAGCAGGGAAGCACTGCATAATGGGGGATCTCTGCTCCTGAGACAAATTAACTCGTGTCTGTACACATCCAGCTCAGCAGTTATCAGATCAATTCTAGTCAAGAGATCTTGTACTGATATCCAACATACTGAATCTGCCTGATTGCATTGTGAGCTCCCTCAGAGGAATGCCCCCATAGCCAGGAATGATCAACTCCTATTGTCCACTTAAACAAAACAGCTCTGGTATACTCCCTTAAGTCATTATCTACCCCAAAACAACCCTAGTGTTCTGCTTTGAACCATTGTTTCTTCCCTAAAAAAATCCCTATCCAAGTTCTGAATCTGAAGTTAGTACTGAAGAAAGCTGTGGAGCTAGTTCTGAATTAGTTCTGCTGCCTGAAGCTGTTCTGATGCCTGGACCCAAAAGCTGCATCAGTTCCACTGGGATGTCACCTTTCCCTTGCTGATCGTGGTGTGGGTTCTGCCTGTCTCTAGCACTCCAGACCCTAAGCTGAACAGCCTGGTTCCTGGGTACCTTTGATCTGCACTGAATGGTGAGACAACCCTCTGCCCCCTTTTTCTCTCTTTTTCCTCTTAGTCCAAATATAACTCTCTAAACTTGATCTTTGTAATCCACTTGGGCTAGATTTCCCCAACGCTACAACTGAAACTGAGTAATATTGTAACTGTTTGATCATTTCTCTCTCTCTTTGTATGGTTATTAATATTGTAGTTATTTGGGTATTTTTCTTTCCTTTTATAATTATTCATAAGTTTTATGTAGCTGGCAATAAAGTAACTTTTGTAATCAAGCTAGTTGCCAGACACTTTCCCTCTCCTTTGTGTTCTTGGCTTCCCTATATTGCTCTGCAGCAACGCTTCTTTTACCTAGCCAAAGATCCCTGGGATGCCCAAAATCCTGTGAAGTCTGCTCATTAAGGGGGTTATTAACCTGCTGAACCTGTGGCATATAAGGGTGGCAGCTGAAAATGCTGTTTTGACCCAGCCTGATTGAGTCTAGGGGCATATAAGGGTGACAGCTGAAAGTGCTGTTTTGACCCAGCCTGCTCAAACGCGTGCTCAAGTCTAGTCCAGTGCGGTGCCAGGGGCACATATAGGTGGCAGCAGAGAAGTGCTGTGTAACCCAGCCTGCTGAGTTCAGGGACATATAAGAGGTCAGCTGAAAGTGCTGATAGATCCGGTCTGCTCAGATGCACTTAGAAACCCAGTCTTGGGAAGTTTAGGTTCTGCAAGGGTAGCTCCATTGGGAGGGGAACTTGCAGAAGGGAGAAGTAAGCTCCATATAGAAACACAAGTAACACAAGCAGTACACTGATAGGAGCACAACACCCCCTTCTCTGCCCCCCCCCCCCCGCAAGGAAATTTGGTTACAGAGTTTAACTATTCTTTCCTCCACAGTTTGTTCTCTAGTCTTGCATACTACTGAGGTCTGACTCACAGGTTTGTAGTTGCCTTAGATTGCTTTTTTCCCCTTTCTGAAATACAACTTTTCTCAAATCATATCATACTATCCCTAAATACATAGATTAAAATCCTTATTACCAGATTAACAACCTCATGTTCCAGTTCTTTCAGCATTCTGGTATGGAAATTAATTAGTATCCCAGATTGGAACACATTAAACTTCTTCAAGGCTGTCTTCCATCCCTGATGTGTTAGTTTCCATTTGGGAACACTCATTTACAACACCCGTATTACTTACCTTCACATGTGTACCATATTATTGTCCTCATTAAAAATCAAGGCAAAGAATTTACTTCATTTTGAGGACATTCCTATGTATCTTCAGTCTCCTTCCCACACTGCTTAGCAACCTAACCTCATTCATTCTTACTCCCTTTTTATTTATGTAACTAAAATCCTTTCATTATTTATTTTAATTTTTTTTGATAAGAACTAATTCAGCCTGACTTTTAGCACTTCACATTTTATTCTTACATTTTCTCACTGCCATGATATAGCTGTCTTTGCTGATTTACTCCTTTTCCCATTCCTTATAGGCTCTCTGCTTATGCCTAATAACCTTTTTGAGGTTCATGCAACTGGATCTGGAGCCTCTCTCTACAAGTTTTGTTGAAACTATGGTGGGTCACTCAGTGCCACAGGGGCCTGGGAAGCAGGACAGACCCAAGACTCACTCAGCTGGGAGGATTAAGGAGCAGAATGTGTGTGTGTGTGTGTGGGGGGGGGGTTCCCCAGCAGAGAACAGTAACAGAGCGCCCTCATGGGCTCTGGGAAGCAGGGAAGACAAAGGCTTTCCAGTTGTGTGCACTAGCAAAGGTAGCTTGAGGGTGTGGCTGGTCACTGTTTTTTCTGTATCTCACAGGTGGGAAGCAATATCCCTGATAGCCCTCACAGGACTGCCAGGGAGACCTCTTTCCAGAGTACAAAGGACTATGCAGCTGTTTTACATATGTTCTCACTTTTTAACTTCTAAGTAGTGCAGAGAGTTGCACTGAATCTCCATATCTCACCAAAATATTAGGCACTAAACAGCAGAAAAGAGCAAGAGAAAAACAGGCAGAAAGAAAATGGATATTGTACTGGCAAACATTTGTTGATAAATGCAAAGTAATGCACAACGGAAAACATAATCCCAGATATGTGTGTGTGTGTGCATGTGTGTGTAAAACAAGAGCATCTAAATTAGCTGTTACCATTCAGGAAATTGATCTTGGAGTCACTGTGCATACTACTCTGAAAACAACCACTGTGGCTGTCATAAAAGCTAAGAGAATGCTGGGAATCATTAGGAAAGGGATAGATAATAAGACAGAAAATATCATATTGTCTCTTTTTAAATCTACATTATACACATCTTGAAAACTGTGTGCAGATTTGGTCACCAACCTCAAAAAAGATGTATTAGAAATTCAGAAGGTACAAAAAGTGCAACTAAAATGATTATGGGTACGGAAAAGCTGCCATCTGAGGAGAGGTTAATAAGACTGGGACTTTTCAGCTGGAAAAAGAGATGACTAAGGGGGATATGATAAAGGTCTATAAAATTATAATGGGTGTGGAGAAAAACAGGGAAGTGTTATTTACTCCTTCTCATAACACAAAAGCTAGTGGGTTACCAAATGAAATTAAAAGCAGCAGGTTTAAAAACAAAACAAAAGCAAGTATTTCTTTACACAAAAGGTCAACCTGTGGAACACCTTGTCAGAGGATATTCTGAAAGCTAGGATTATAACAGGGTTCATTAGATAAATTCATGGAGGCTAGGTCCATCAATGGTTATTAGCCAGGATAGGCAGATATTGCTGTTTGCTAGGGGTTGGGAATGGCTGACAGGATGGATCACTTGATGGTCACCTGTTTTGTTCAATCCCTCTGAAGCACCTTGCATTGGCCACTGTCAGAAGACAGAATACTGGGGTACATGAACCATTGGTCTGACCCAGTACGGTTGTCCTTATGGTCTTGTGTTGTTAGAGCCAATTATTTAAAGAAAAAGGTTATTTCTTTTCTTAATTTTAATTGTCCCTTTTCATCACAGTTTGCCATTTTATAGCCTATTTTAAACCTTAAAAGCTAGGTTATCATCAATGGCACATTAAAGAGCCATTACTTCCTTTCCACTTTGCTTTCTCTTTGAAACACCAAGAAAGTAATGAGCTTCTTAAAACGAATGCAGTTAAGGGTAAAATATTGACAGCTCTGATGATACGAAAGGACTTCCCTTCCTCTAGAAGTCATATTCTTTAAATCTACACACCTAGCAGAAATATAAGGTTTGCATTCCTTTTTGGTACCAGGTTAATGAAGGAAATCTAATTAAATTACGAATGGTTAAAGTTAGTGAAGTACTGAAATTCATTGCAGTCAAAGCTTCATTCCTTCTTTCTTAGGATTGTCTATAATCACTCAACTGACCTTCAAACACTATTCAGTAGGAACACACATCATGGTAAGGTCTATATAAAAGAGTACTCATGTTTTTCTCAGGACTACACAATATATTCTCTGATCTCCCCCAAAGCTGGCCGAGCATAGCTCCAGTATTAAATGTAATATTGTGCTGTTTTCCTAACTTCACTCTCCATAACTTAGAATGATTACATTTTACATAACCTGATCGTTTTAATTCTTTGATTATCAATATAGAATGGTTTATTAGGCATTGACACATGCTTGGTTTTGTGCAAAACATAAGGGAAAGATTCTAGAATAATTTCTCTTTCTGAAGAAGTACAGAGAGAGATAGAAAACTGGTGGCTAGCACAGATGGAATTCTATTAACGCTATTTGTTAATCAGCATGCAGAGATAACATCGGATATTTTCCCCCAGGTTGTACACAGGGAATTTGAAATTGAAATCCCATTGTGGTTAATAATAACTGTATATTTAATTTTCTTTGTACTATATCAGTAACTTGATACTGCATACATGAGTTAGTTAAGTGTTTACTACTCTGAGTGGCTTTACATACTTAACTAATGATAAAATATACAAGAACATATGGTACTAAAACTCCACTCATTGCAAATATTATATTAAACAAAAATATTTTCGAAGGGTGCTAATTATTCAGACTTAAATTGTGAGAAATATTGCCATGACAATAATTAACAAAAAATACTACAGGGATGAGCTGAGCTCATTGGCCTTTGAGCTGTAGCAGCTGATATCTGTTGTATTTGTGGTTTATATTACACCTTGTAAATCACCTTGGAGCCAGTGAGATTTTCTAAGACTTTTATTACTCTCTTAATCTGGCAAAAAGCCAGACATCTTTCTTTGCAAGATTATGATCCATCATTGCATGTAATATCCCAAATGATGTCTGCTTCAAGTAATAATGATAAAATACTAAATATTTCATCTGCATAATGAATTCCTTGGAAGAATTGTGTGTGATCTTCAAATGTGATTAATCACGTCCTGTAGCTTAATTGTAATTTATAACCACAGAAATCTCTGCAGGTTTTGGACAATACCTTTCGTACAATGTATTATATATTAATTACTGCCCCCCACTTCCCCTCAAAAAAGGTATATTGATAGTGTAAAAATGTATGATCTCTGGATATGACTCAGCATAAAGTGACTTTTCAGATTACAATTAAGACATCAAAAGTGAAAAGGAATTGAAACCTGAGTAATTGAGAGAAGAGGTAATTTTTCATATTTGTTAAGGGAAGTATATTTCAATGGAGAAGGGAAGTGAATGTTTAAGGCGCCTTTTTTTTTTTTTTTTTTTTTTGTTGTTGTTAACACCTAACTAATAACAGGAGAAAGAACTTCTTTATTTTTAAGATTCAATCCCTCAAACACCATCAGCTACAGTCTAAAACTGCTCCACGGTTTTGAGAGTTCCACCACAACTTCCAGCAAAATCAGGAAACCCGCCATTTGAAAGATCTAGTATTTGTAAGGTAAAAAGAATTTAGGAAAGAAAGCTTCTTCCTCCTCCCGCCCAGCCCTTTCCATTTCCGTCCACACTTTCAAGCCTTCTTTATACACATAAAGAAGCACAAAAGAGCACAAAATCCATTTCCCTACATGAATGCCATTTTTCAAAATTAGAACCCAAGCCTTAAAGCTGACTTAGAATTTAACAGAAAGCCTGTAAAGCACATGAAGTGCAGTGAGGAGTTTCTGTCAGTCTGTCTTACCTAGAAGATGGCTGCAATATGATGAACCAGCTAGAACTTCTAGGTGACTTTTGCAATCAGCTCATGTACAATGCAGTATTCAACAACCAATTGATAATGAGAACATCAGTTGAAACTTATTTCCATTCTGGTTTGGCCAGGGGGCCATCTGGTTAACTCAAAATAGGAAAGGTTTATTTTGAGCAGTACAAGTCAAAAGAGAAGGGAAAAGTTATTCATGATCTTGGAGATCTATTTCAAGATGGCAAATTTAAACTGTTCCAGAAAGGTATGGACTGAGTTTGGCTTATCAGGTTCGGAAAGATCTGCCATTAGAAAGAGGCACTGAAATGCTCAAAATCCATTAATCATCTCTACATACATCTGTCTAAATTTGTTCATTCAGCCTTCAACCTCCAGGAAATGTTCAGTACACAGAAACCATCAAATATTGGCTTGACTAGTTTGGGAGCATATAAAATGGGGAAACCATTAATCTGAGTGTAATAACATTTGTAAATATATGCGGAACATTCTATCATCATGAATAAATCGGATTACGATCAGGAGGCTTACAAACAACTCTCCAACACAATGTTCTACAAAACACTTCTCTCTGACCCCACTGAGGAATACCAAAAGCAACTACATGACCTACTCAAGAAAATCTCTGAAACAGCACAGGAACAAATCAAGACAGATACACCACCAGAACCCTGACCAGGGATATTCTATTTACTACCAAAAATTCATAAAAAAGGAAACCCTGGATGCCGCATCATCTCAGACATTGGTACGCTTTCAGCAGGCTTATCTGGCTACGTGGACTCTCTCCTCAGACCCTATGCTAACAACACTCCCAGTTATCTTCGAGACACTACGGACTTCCTGAGAAAAATCCAATCTGTTGGTGAACTTCCAGAAAACACCATCCTGGGCACTATGGGTGTAGAGGCTCTTTACACCAACATCCCACACGAAGACGGATTACAAGCCATTAAAAGAACTATCCCAGATGATGCCACAGTAAACCCTGTGGTTGAACTTTGTCACTTTGTACTCAATCACAACCATTTCAGATTTGAAGATAATTTATACCTTCAAGTCAGTGGCACTGCTATGGGTACCTGCATGGCCCCACAATATGCCAATTTTTTTATGATCAATTTAGAACAAAGCTTCCTCACCTCTCATCCCAAAGCACCTCTATTTTACTTATACTACATCAATGATATCTTCCTCATCTGGATTGACGGTAAGGATGCCCTTGAAGATTTCCATAGAGATTTCAACAATTTCCACTCCACAATCAAACTTAGCCTGGAACACTCCATGCAAGAGATCCACTTTCTGGACACTACAGTGCAAATCAGAGATGGACCCATAAACACCACCCTATACCGAAAACCTACTGATCACTATAATCACCTACACCCCTCGAGCTTTCATCCCAGACATACCAAATGATCCATTCTCTATAGTCAAGCCCTAAGATATAACCACATTTGCTCTGATCCTTTGGACAGAGACAGACACCTTGAGGATCTCTATCAAGCATTCTTAAAACTACAATACCCATTCGTGGAAGTAAAGAAACAGATTGACAGAGCCAGACACGTACCCAGAAGTCAACTACTACAGGAGAAGCCCAAGAAAGAAAACAACAGACCACTGGTCATCACTTACAACCTCCAAGTCAGACCTCTACAACACATCATCAAGGATCTACAACCTATTCTACACGACAATCCCTCACTCTCTCAAGTCTTGGTAGACAGACCTCTCCTCACTTACAGACAGCCCCCCAACCTTAAACAGATACTCACCAGCAAATATGGACCAAACAACAGAAACATTAAAGCAGTAACATATCCCTGCAACAAACCACGTAGCCAACTTTGTCCATATATTTATACAAAAGATACCATCATAGGACCTAATCAACCCACCTACTCCATCAAGGGCTCAGTCACCTACTCATCCACCAACGTGATTTATGCCATCATGTTCCGGAAATGCCCCCATGCCTTATATATTGGACAAACAGAACAGTCTCTGCACGAAAGAATAAATGGACACAAGTCTGACATCAGAAACCACAACATTCGAAAACCAGTAGGGGAACACTTCAATTTCCCTGCTCACTCCATTGATGAATTGTTCATAGCAGTGCTCAGACAAATGAATAACAAACTGCAGCTTCAAAGAGAAACTGCAGAATTGGAACTTATATGTAAATTTGACTCCGTTGCCTCAGGGTTAAACAGGCAATATGGATTTTCTTCTCATTACAAAAGGTGATTTGACCTCACCTTCCTCTATATGTTGTTCCCCAGTGTTTGAATCCCAACACCTATTTTGATTTGCTGTTACAGCCTGGTCTGATCCTGTGTGATACGTTGCCCTGCATTTAATTTTCTCCCATGCTGTAAGTTCCCCATCTTCAAAGCGTCTGACAAGGTGGGATTTTCTCCCACGAAAGCTCATGCAATAATAAATTTTGTTAGTCTTTAAAAGTGCCACAGGACTCCTTGTTTGTTTTACTTCTATAAATGTAATATTAAATGTCAGGTGGCACTATACAAAATAGTATGAAGGGCATAGTGGAGTTCAGTGACAGCTTTATATATTAAACCTTACAACATCGGACTTATGTTGGAGTCTGCGTTCTTTTAGAATATGGCTATGCCAGGAACATCATATTATTAGAATGACAGAAGGAAAGCAATTTTCAACTGGTTGTGCCTGGTGACCCAAACAGATGGAAAAGTTTGGGCAACTAAAGAAAGAAGTGGTTTCTGAGAATAACTTTAGGTGCACAAACATTTTTTCTCAAGATATAGAAAGGAACAGAAAAATTTAACTTCCTAAATATAACAGGTCACAGCAATGTTCTCTTGCAAGTGTAAAAATATGGGAAAGTTTCTTACTCTCCAATGAACAGGAGGCAGAAACAGGGAGAATCTGGCAACCCATTGCTAATTCGTGTCTGGACCAGACACATTCCCCTATTTCTTAGGCTTTGTAATTGCAACTCAGGTCCAGTATCTCCCTCTCTATCTACCTCTTAATAGGATTCTGTAGTTGTGTAGTTTTCTGATGTAGATGCATTTTCCTGATGGGAAAGTGCAATTTTTGTGTGTGATCTTTTAGACTCTTTTTCTCATGTATTTGTATGTTTGTCTAGATAGTTCTCAGCTTGTCTTTGTCTTTTCTCTTACTTACTACTTAACAGTAATTATATATACCTACTATTTATTATTACTACTATCTGAATTGAAGCTGCTATTTATTACTATTATCTGAATTGCAGTAATGCCCATATGCCCTAACCAAGATTATTTATATTGCAATAGTGAATAGATGATCCAGTGAGCATCTCATCTTATGTCATGATGGACATCAGAATAATAGGCCTCAACTCCTATTTGATTATGAGGCATAATTGTCATTGATGAATTGTCATAGCTCAGCATACATTGACAATATTTTCTTATAACAAAGTTCAGCTGTTGTTAGGATAGACGCGTACTTAAAGTGTTTTGATGTTTCTAACTCAAAATTATTCAATAATTTAAGTTTTTAAAAAATATATATAAAATGATCAGGATCACCACATTAATTAAGAATAGGTCAAAAATAGCTGCCAAATAACAAGGACATTCACTCACTATTGACTTGGACTAGATTCAGATCAATGACATAGAAATTCCGTATATCAATCATCAATTCCCTGAGCCCAACGCAATGATGCTTTAACATATTCACATCAAGGAAAATCATGTAATTTGGTTATGCTCTGAGTGCAAACTTCTTGGCAGCACCCGAGGAAAAGCAATGACATTAAAATGGATATTCAGGTTGTCAAGAAAAATGGAAATACTTCAACTGCACACCATTAAAAAAAATTCCCCTACAACAGGGAGGCCCAGAACATTGCCTAAGGGCTAAATGTGGCTGCTGGTTTCCTATAAAATAGCTTGTGGATTCCATGTCTCTGTAAGACATGGTTGCTTACCTGTAACTGCTGTTCTTTGAGATGTGTGCTCATGTCCATTCCAATGTAGGTGTATGCTCCCCTGCATGCATGGTTACCGGAAACTTTTTCTCCTAAGCAGTAGCCGTAGACCCGGCCTTGGCGCCCCCTGGAGTCCCGCACCTATGCCGGGGTATATCAGGCGCTGCCGAGTCTGCGTCCACTCAGTCCCTTCTTTTCGCTAGCTCTGAAAGTGAGGATGGCGGGCGGGTGTGCAATGGACATGAGCACTCATCTCATAGAACGACAGTTACAGGTAAGCAACCGTCTCTTCTTCTTCGAGTGCTGCTCATGTCCATTCCAATGTAGGTGATTACCAAGCCTTACCTCGGATGGTGGGCGGAGTTATTTCCCGGCAGACTGTAGAACTGCTCTACCAAATGCTGCATCATCCCTGGCATGTTAAACGATGGCATAGTGCTCAGCAAAAGTGTGGGTGGATGACCAAGTGGTGGCTCTACAAATGTCCTGCAATGGCACCTGGGCTAGGAAGGCCGTTGACGACGCTTGAGCCCGGGTGGAATGAGCAGTCACAGCGCATGGGAGGGGTTCCTTTGATAAGTCCTAACGCAGTTTAATGCATGAGGTAATCCAGCCTGAAATGTGCTGAGAGGAGACTGGCAAACCCTTCATTCTTTCAGCCAGAGCAATGAAGAGCTGTGTAGAATTTTGGAAGGACTTTGTCTGATCTAGGTAAAAGGACAGAGCTCTGCATACGTTGAGTGTGTGCCACTTTCTCTCTTGATCAGAGCTATGAGGTTTCACGTAAAACACGGGCAGGAAGATGTCCTGATTGCAGTGGAAGGGGGTAATTACTTTAGGGAGAAAGGCAGGATGGGGGTCTTAGTTGCACTGTGCCCTTGAAGTAGTTAGTATATTGGGGATCTGAGGAGAGCACCTTGAGTTCTGAAACCCTTCGGGCTAAGGTTATTGCTACGAGGAAGGCCACCTTCCATGACAGGAGGTGCAGAGGACATGAAGCCATGGGCTCAAAAGGGTGGCCCGTGAGTCTATTTAGGACTAAGTTCAGGTCCCAGGAGAGTACGGGGGTTCTAACTTGTGGAAGAGACGTTCTAACCCTTTGAGGAACCAGATTGACATAGGGTGAGAGAACACAGGTTTTCCCAGTTTCGGTTGATGGAAGGTCAATATGGCCACCAGGTGAACCCTAATGGATGCCAGGGAAAGGCCTTGTTGCTTTAGGAAGAAGAGATAATCGAGAATTAACTGGATAGGGGCAAGAGCTGGTGGCACGCTGTGCTCCTGAGCTCAAAGAGTAAAACGACTCCATTTTGAAATGTAGGAACACTGGGTCGAGGGTTTCCTGCTTCCCTTCAAAATTTCTTGCACCTGGGTGGAACAATATCACTTTGCATTGCTTAGCCATGGAGTCTCCAGGCTGATGGGTGTAACAGGCCCAGGTTCGGGTGCAACAGTCTCCCCTGATCTTGGGACAGAAGATCTGGTCATAGAGGCAGCCCCCAGAGCGGGGCTAAAGATAGTTTTAGAAGAGTCACAAACCTTGGCTGACGGGACTAGGCAGGGGCTATCAAAATTACATCTGCTTTGTCCCTCTTTATCTTTAAGATCTCCTTGTGTAATAACGGGATCAGTGGCAACGCGTACAGGAGACCCTGGCACCACGGAATTAAGAAGGCGTCCGATAGGGCTCCCTTGTGCAATCCTCAGAGAGAGCAAAACTGAGGGCACTTTTTGTTCCTCCGGGCGGCAAAGAGGTCCACTCGGGGAAAGCCCCACCTTCAGAAGATCATGTCCACTACGTCCAGATGGAGGGACCAGTCTTGGAGGTAAGAATTTCCTGCTGAGGCGATCTGCCTCCCGGTTCCTTACCCCAGGTAGGTGTGAAGCCAATAGGTGAAAATTGTGCTTTTCTTCTAGGTTCCATAGTGAGACCACTTCTGCTTCTGGGTCTCCCACTGCTTGTTTATGTAGTACATTGCTGGCGTGTTGTCTGTCAACACAAGTACAGTCTTTCCCGCAATGACCTGGAGAAAAACCTTGCAGGCAAGTCGGACCACCCAGAGTTCTCTGACATTTAGGTGGAGCTCTCTTTCCTCCCGTGACTATAGGTCTTGCGTGCGTGCTCCGGAGCTGAGGTGAGCCCCCCAGCTGATGTTGGATGCGTCCGAGATTAGTGTCACCAAAGGTGCAACATCTACGAAGGGGACCTCCGTGAGGACCCTGTCCAGATCTCGCCACCAGAGCACTTGTGAGAGAACCTCTTCTAGGACTGTGACTATTTTGTTCAGGTGATGAGCATTGGGTGAGTACACTGTTGTCAGGCAGGACTGTAGTGGTCTTAGTTTGAGGTGTGTGAGCCTCACCACATAAGTACATGCTGCCATAAATTATGACCATCACCAAATATCTTTTTAAAAAGAAAACCCTCAAAGAGCATCATGTTACTATGGGTAAGTAATTTATCCATGCTTGGACCTTTGTGGGGGATTCATTGCTCTGCTTTAAATATACACCCAACCTTCCCATACCAGACTTTCTCTTTCTACAGCCATCAGCTTATTTCTCTCCCTAGACCCTCTCTGCTCTCCTTCACTGTTACCCCATTACCCAACCGAAGACATTTAAGCCTTCCACAAAATGAGCAAAGAAGCAAAAAACCTGACCCCTGTTGTACATAGTTAAAGGATTTCCTGAATGAGGAAGCCTAAAGCATGTGTTCAAAAGTGCTTTCCTAATTTGAGGTTTGCCATGAAAGAACTAATATTCATCATAAATTGAATGCCAGCTTTAATAATGATAATTAACTATAAGGCAGTGTACCTGTTTGAATTTTAATACTGTGGCTGCATCATCCTAACACACACAATGAAGGTGACTAGATCCTCTTCATGGATAAATTCCTTCCAGTCCCCTAACTTCACCAAGTTTGTGCATGTTACATGCCCACATCCAGTGTTGGGCAGCGTATAAGAAATAAAAAGCAAAAAAGAGAAAGCCAAGTCATATATAAATCCAAGATAAAGAATGAGCTATAATGTACAACTGGAAGCTGGAATTCAGAAAGTAGCATTCTGAGAAAATATAAAACTACCTATTAAACAATTTCCTAAAAAAAATTATTTAGACATCTTCAGAGACTTGCCATTCTTTACAGCCCCATTTCAGGAAAGTATTCTGTTCTTTTTCAAAAGTTAAGCACGTGGAATTCCCATTGAGGTCAATGAGACTTAAGTCCATCTCTATACAAGACAGCATTGAAGCATACACTTAAGTAGATACTTAAATGTCTTCCCAAATCTGAACCTGTATTAGTTAACTGTTAGGATGGTGTTCATTTGCTCAATTTCAGTATCTGTACCTGAAGTTAAATGTTCCATATATAGAGTAATATCCTTAGAAAAAATAAAAACATAAGTAACCTTACCCAATATCAATTCTCAACTTTGCTAGGATCGAAAAGTATTAACAAAGCCCAAAAGCACAAAGGTATTTTTACATCAATAAAAGTTGTGTCTTTTCACCAAAAAAGGTGAGTTATCAGGGGAAAATCCCAGAAAAAAATCTTTGTACTTAATTTCTCCAGTTTGTTGCACAGCTCAAAAAGCGATGTCTTTCATATATGAAGGTGTAGGGCAACAGGACGGTGAATAGAGGTTTCTGACCCATGTTTTTCTTGATTGGAAGAGGGATAATAGCATCAAACTAAAGATGGAGTGGAAGTATCTGTGGATATAAAACTTGCAATAGCCTTATTTGTGTGAAAATATTGCAGATGATACAAGAAAGGTGTTCTGGAGACCCTACAAAATGGCTGTTTTTCCTTCTTAATGCAATGTTTATTATACCAATCGTTGCTTTGAGGATTTGATTTTCCTCACCACAGTAAGATAGTTGCAACCTGGGAACTCCAGTTCTGAGATCTTCTCTCACATACATGTAAGTCACAAGCCCTGCACTTGAGATCTGTTATCTTTTATTTCAAATCTTTGGGTTATTATCATGCTCCCTACCTTCCTGCTCCATCCCATGTCAGAACGTATTTTATTAGCAAAGTTGCCACAAGTTTACTGGGGAAAAGAGCTAAAAATTACCATTCAAGACAACAAAATTTTCACAGTCTTTCTTTCTGAGACAGGAGTTGAGAGCTCAGGAAAAAGGTGCCTTAATGCACCAGTTTCAACACAAATTGATTGGAAAATAAAAATGAAAAATTATCATACATTTATGGAGACACAGCAGAGAAACATTTACTGACAGGAATGGATCAAACATACAGTAGAAATTTTATATCTTCTTAAAGAAGGCTTTCCAATCAACAGGACTGGCTGTAATTTACAGTACCTTACCACCGTGACAGATTATCAGGTAATTCAGTTGTCCTGGTATATGAAAATGATGGATCAGTAATACAGAAGAAACCAGCCTTCTGGGGTGATACAAGTGTAGGACTAAAAAGAACCTCAAGGGGTCATCTAACTCCAGCCTCCTGCAGAGAGTAAGGACTGAGTACATCTACACCACCTGACGGATATTTGTCCAGCACATGCTTAAAAAACCACAGAAGATGGGGATGCCACAACGCTCTTTTGAAGCCTATTCCAATCTTACCAATGCTTACCAATCTTCTATAGTTAGAAAGTTTTTCCTAATATCTAACCTAAATTTCTTTTACTGCAAATTAAACTCATTACTTCTTGCCCTGCTTTCTATGGACACGGAGAACAAATGAACCATCCTTTTATAACAGCTTTTCTGAAGATTTATCAGGTTCTCCCCTACTCATCTTTTCCCCTGACTAAACACACCCATTTTTGTCACCTTTTGCCATAAGTCAGGTTTTCTAAATATTTTTGTGTGTGCTGCTCTTTTCTGGATTCTCTCTTAATTTGTCCATGTCTTTCATAAATTGTGACACCCCAAACTTGACACAATACTCCAACTAAGGGCTCACCAGTGCCAAGTGGAGCAATTACTTCATGTCTGATCAGCAATGTTCCTGTTAATACACACCAGAATATTACCCTTCTTTGCAACTGCAACACATTGTTGTCTGGGCAATTATTTCCTATTTTGTAATTGTGCATTTGATTTTTTCTTCCTAAGTGCAGTACTCTGCACTTGTCTTCACTGAATTTCATCTTGTTGATTTCAATCCATTTCTCTAATTTGTTCTTTTGAATTCTAATCCCATTCTCCAAAACACTTGCAACTCCCTTCCCAGCTTGGCGTCATCCGCAAATTTTATAAGCGTATCCTCTATTCCGTTATCCAAGTCACTGATGAAAATGCTGAATAGTACCAACCTAGAACAGAGTCCTTTCGTATCCATTAGATATATCCTCTAAATTTGATAGCAGTATTTTTTAACAAATTTTATAAAATGAACATTGGAACTTTTTAAAAAAATGTTTTTTTCCTAAATGTGATATTTAAGTTAACCTGAAACATCTTCCCCCTTTCCCACCACAAATATTGTTGTGCAGGAAATGTTTAGATTTTTGGTTTTTGCTCTGTTTCAAAACAAATTTTATTTTAAATCACATAAATTCCTTTGAAACAGAAAATTTGGTTCCCACCCATCTCTAGCTGCCACATACTGTGATTATTCATTGTGCTTCACTCTACCTTTTCTCCAAGTCCAGTGTGCTTAACTGGGTAGAAAATGATTACATTGGATTGGATCAGTTCTACTTTTCACTTGAAATGTCCAAAACTGGCATCATAGTTACAAAATGAGCTGTATTTTAGATTTCTTAATAGTCCCTCTCAAGCACACACCTCATGCAACAGGCTTGGCTTCCTTCTCCTTTTGTAAAGGATAGAATCCCACCGTTCAAGCCCTTCTGGACTGGATCTCTGGGTTGCTGCACCCATTCCTTGTATTTAAACCAGGCAAATTTAAGACTCTTCTTGGCACCTGCAAGAGAACTTCTCACCAAGAGCCTGTGCCCAGCAGCTGATTAAAATGACTCCAGTTTACCTAAACAGATGTATTTATTTAGTCAGGAAAAGGAACAGAAGCAGCAGCAAAAAGAGTTAAAACAACAACAGACTTGCATGTCTGTCTTACCTAACTTTATTTTTTCCTCACCAGTTTTGGTAAATTCCATTCAACCCCTTCTAGGTGGGACAGAGAGTCCTGCATCAGTTTCTCTGTCTTTCTCGGTGTCTTTCCCTGAGTTCCTGTTAGATTCCTACCCACATTCTTCTCTAGGTGGGATGGGGGTTGGTGGTTAACTGTTTAATATCCCTTTGATCCTAAGCTGTGGCCTTGAGAAAATATTTTCTTCACTTAACTGGAGCCAGGTAGATATGCATTTTCTTTGTTAACAGATCTCTTAAGGATCTTTGGTACTCTCTCTGGAGATATTTTCTCTCTGTCATTGTTTTATTTCCTTCTTGTGCTCCCTTATAACTCCATAAGACTCCTTTGATTTAAGTCCGTGTAGTCAAACAGAATAATAGCAAACAGATGAACAGAAGTGTATATAATAGCCATAAAAACAATACAGATTTGTCTGTCTTGGGATAGAAGGCCACAAAATATGATCTACTATTCAAAGATGAGACCGTGTTTTATAGGTTCTCTCTTTGGCCCATGTTTAATAGTATAAAAAGAATCAGTTATACAAAATAAATCGTCGATGAGGTGGAGCAAATCCTTCTATATGAGCAAGAGAATCATAAGAGTAATCATAATTACTTACCAATGCTCTGCCTGGAGCTCTTTATGAATTTTAGAATTGGAAAGATTGAAAGACATGCATAACAGTTGTTTTTTTCCATTTTGGATTTGAATTTCTGCTCCTGGTAACCAAGCGGACAGAAATTATCTCATGAATCAAGGGATCAGGCAAGGGTGCTATGATGAAGAGACCAACATATAGGTTTCTCCATCTGTGGAAAATATTTTACATCATTCATTCATTCATGTTCTGTTGTGCTTGTCTGCTTCTCTCATTCTGTGCTTCTGAAATACACTGTACTTTCTGTATGGTCTTAACCAAAATTTCTATGCCCCCTCAGCTCTTCCTGCTCTGATCCCCTAGTTGCTCGACTTATCATCATTTGATTCTTCAAATGTGGAAGACAGCTAAAAATAATATTTGTGTAGTGTGTATTTTACCTTTCTGATGTAGAATTTTTAAATACTGAGTGAAGTTAGATATTGCACAGACTGTGAAAGCTAGAGGAAAGTTGACTAACCTTCAGGAGACCCAGAGATTGCTATTTCTTCATGTAAATGACTGATAATTAGGCAGCTACCTCCATATTGGATTTATTCTAGTTCTTTTTTTTCTCAGGTATGTTGCTGTAACTTTCTTGGATTTTATAAACACCCATAGGTACAAGGAATGTTGTATTTTCACAACACCTTATTGATTAAAGAAATAAAGCTCTCTTGTGGTTTTCTGTAAATAAGAATAAGATGTGTGTCCTCTAGGTATATCCTGGCCAAATAATCAGTCACTGTTGAAGAAAAATTCCAAAGGGGTAGCCGTGTTAGTCTATTGTAGAAAGACAACAGAGTCTTGTGGCACTTTTAAAGACTAACAGATTTATTAATCCCATGAGCTTTCGTGGGAGAAAATCCCACTTCGTCAAAGCGTCTGACGAAG
>ML685812.1:3766473-3855563 GCA_007922175.1 Pelusios castaneus
AATCCCACTTCGTCAGACGCTTTGACGAAGTGGGATTTTCTCCCACGAAAGCTCATGCGATTAATAAATCTGTTAGTCTTTAAAAGTGCCACAAGACTCTGTTGTTGAAGAAAGGGCATTATCTACTTCAAAGTAAGCATGGCAAACTTCTGGTGTGTTACAACATTAAGTCAAAAATAAGTCTGAAGCCTTTTATTTTTTCTAGGTTGGAGCAGAATTTGTTCCTATTACTCAACCATTATTTAAAATATTGTATACATGTGGCTGCTTTATTCAAATCAGCGGGGCCCCCCCGGGAATATTTATCGGAGTTAGGATTAGAAGGATATGTTATAAAGGGATGTAATGAATTCCAGACTTAAGGTTGTAAATAATTCATATAGTGAGAAGGAGGAAAATAAATCTTATCCTGCCTCTAGGTCAAAGGTGTTCAAAAATTTCATATGCATTTTCATATTTCTTAAAAACAAAAATGAATGCATATATCCCCTATATTTGTTTAATGCCTTTTTCCCCCTTGTTGAACCAGAATTATAAACAGGCTAAGAAAATATCTGATGGAGAGTCATACTTTCGTAAATTAAGGTTGTTTGCTCTTTGTCTCTTTAAGGTAGTTAGGTTGCTAAGAACTCGTGTTGTGTACTAAAATTGTCCACATTAAACTTTTATTTCTTCAAATAACAGGTGTCATAGTTCCTGGGTAAATGCAACTCTATTCCCTCCGCCACCCCCACATAGTGCCCTCTAATAGTGTCCAGCCAGGTCTTACACACTGCAGTCATCACCACCTGTGTCTGAACAGTGACTCTTGTCATGTTCCCTTCTGACTCTGGGTGTTAAGGTTGCATACGCCCCTGCCGTTAAATGTGGTATTGCCAGTCAGCCAGACCCTGTGTATTAGACTTGAACTGATTCTGCCAAATTGCTTGAAATTATCAAATGATAAAGACTTCTGAACAGTATACCAGACTCACAAGTCAATCTAGGCTCAGATCTTCAAAAGGCACTTGGGTACTTCACTCCCATGAAATCAGTGGGAGGTAGGCATCTAAATACCATTGAGGATCTGGGCCCCAGAGCTGAAAGTGTTTTTCACCACATCGCAGTTTCTGACCCAAAACAGTGGTGCTGATGATAAAGGGTTTATTGGGTGAATTAATTTCATATTTGGCAAATTATTTTCTGGTTTAGGAGTCAGAAGTGCCTGCTTTTTTGGCTTAAGTTTTTTTCTGTGACTATTTTGAATTGATAGCAAAGGGGGCCTAGATCCTGACTCAGGAAAATATTTAAGTACTTGCTTAAGTCCATCTCATCTAAAGAATGCACTTAAGTTGTGCTTATCCTTAAGAACATGTTAAAGTGCTTGCCCAAGTAAGGATGCTTTTCCAAATCAAGACCTTCTTTGTTTGTTATTATATATCAAAATAAATACAAAATAATACAATCTAAACTCAGACCTGACATGTAAGTGTGCACCTCAGTTCACTTGCAATGAACGTACACACACTTCCACCATGTCTGAATTTGACATTCTATGCATATTAATAACTTAAGTGAATCCAAACTCTCTCTGATTTAAGGAACAACATCACTGTAGCATTCCAAGAAAGGTAGGACCATGGGATGGGCTGGAGTAGAAAGCAGAATAATAATGGCTCAAAAAAAATTTTTTAGAACCATCCTTTCTGTTACCTATCTGCCTGGATTTTATAAGGTTGCCAACTTCTCCAACGTTTGAGCACCTTCAACAAAAATTAAACACATTATGCACATGTATAATTATTATATTTATATACATGATTTATTTAAATGTATGTCTGGTTATGCTGTTTAGAGCAATGAAGGTATTTGGTAGCAACCCTTCCTCTCTCCCTATAGAGAACCTCAGTCTCTTGGTATTAAATATACAAATATTACACACACAAAAAATCTATGTTAGAACATTATTAACATTGAAAAGCCTTCCAGTTAGTCAATAATTGAATTGTGCATATTCAACCTTAACTCTGCCCCCTTATATATATATATATATGATACAGCATTTACATTACAGGATCACATACTGTTTTGTCTCACAGAAACCCTGCCTCCTTCAGTGCAACACAACGGATGTGCTCTAGGAATTAATGATGGTTATGCAGTGAAAGAAGCTGGTGTCAGGAAAGCCAGCTTGGCAAAAATCCATCACTTAACTTCAATACGTTTCCAACAAGATTTTACATAAGGGGCCCAATTGGACAACTGTTGCTAATGTTGGTGAGCTGCCAATAGCACTACATAGTGAGTGCTGGCCAACATGAGTAAAGGTTGTTACAATCAGTCTCTAGAGCTGCATATCTGTCTTAATAAGCTGCACTTAAAGGGCATATTCTTTATTATAAAGGTTGGGTATTTTTTCATGGCTTTTTGGGGAGATGAATTTCATTGGTTTTCTGGGAGTTCAAATGCTACCAGAGAACTCAAGGAAACATGTGGAAAAGTAGGCCAAGTATTCTAAGTGTAATCAGACAAACAATTTAAGGGAAGATTAGCTCTTTTCAGATTAAGATCTACATTTTTAAGATGTTGGCAAAAAGCCAAAGGTTGTAGGCAACAGTTCAATGTATCTTGCTCACTGCTTTAGCTGTTTGTATTTGCTTCAGTTATCCCCTGCAGCCATGTCATAACAGGTTAAGATTTATGTAGCTCTCACAAGTTGAGCAGTATTGGTCAGTTTTATAGCTGAATGGGGAGACGTCCGAGGAAAACCCATAGTGTTTCAGAAAGCCTAGGATTGGTCTTCAAGGATGATTCCCTGGACAGAAGATGAAGTACATTCCTAACACTATCTTTTAATTTATAGTAAGCTCCCTATGGACTAAAAATTTAATGTAACTCCCCACCAGTTTCAGGAATGCTGATCTGAGCCTTTAGGAGGCACTATAAAAAAGATGACAAGTAAGATGGATGCCAAAATGCTCTGACACAATTTCCAAAATGCTTTTGGCCAGTGGTGAGGACAGAAGAAAATAGACATCATTGATGGGGCCAATAGAGAGCCTTCTGCGTGGGGTCATCTTGATAAGCAGCACACTGGACTAATAACAAGCCAGAGCTGCAAATTCCTGGCAAGTTAACTGGAGAAGAAGAAGCCTAGCTTTGCATAAAGAAAGAGCATTTTGAATTTGGAAACAGAGAAAGACTGTATGGTTTAGCCATAGGGAATCCTTGCTGAATTCCCTCTTTCCCTGAAGGGGGTTTTTGCACTCCTCTGAGACTTTTGGTGTGTGGTAAGGCAGCTCCAGTGTGATAATGACCAGCACCTGGGGGAAAGGAAGAGGTGCCACAGGAAGAAATAGATACAACTTGATACCAGCAACCAAGAGCTACCTGAGACCCCAGAAAAATGCCCAACTAAGGTAACCAGTGAACCCAGTTGGAGTCAGGAGAGGACCCTGCCCTACTTAGGTGTGACGAGAAAAAGGAAATTTTATGCTGAGCAATACACCAGCCCTGCAACATGCAGGAGACACAAACTCCACCACATCTCAGAGAGATGCCAGGGATTTTGATTGTTTATACATTAATTAACCTTAACCCCTTCCATCCTCAGATCCTATTTTCCTGGAAGTTGCTCCCCCCACACATACATTCCCAGTTACTCTGTGATTTTTGGAGTGGTATTTTTGTTGGTCTTTGTTTTATTTTATTTTACTTTATTTTCCACTGTGGGCTTCACAATCCTTGCTAGCTTCTGGTATACTAACTGATTTCTCAAGGGTCAGCAGCCCTGAGTATCTGGCACAGTGAAGAGTAACTTTCTGCGGATGCACAAAATGCCAAGAAAAAGAAGCCAAATCAGGCCCACACAAGGATAGAGAAGAAACTATTCCAAATATGGTGAAGGCAAACACTAGGGAGTGGAGGTAGACAAACCTCTACATAAACTGGAATGGAAAGATCTACTCTTCCTTTTCACACTGGGTTACTTCTCTGTAGATGCTTAAAGCTGTCCCTACCTTTTTAATTTTTTAAGACCTTCCAATATGGACTGCATCCATTTATCTCTGGTTGTTTCTATTAGATCAGTTAGTGAAAATTATAATATCTTAATAACTAGGTTTGAGTAATCACCAGTCTCAAATATGAATGAAAATGAATGCTTAAAACTAAAGCAAACATAGTGGTCTTGAAAGATACAGGCTGGTAGCATTGAATTGGAATGAATGAGTGTTCTGTTCCTATATTCACTTCTCTCTGCTGAGTCTGCTCCTCAAAAAGCAAATTTATGATGTGCACATTCTTCCAATGGAAATTGCTGGAGAACACCAATACACTTTTTGCACAGGCCATTACATGCCCTTCAGAGGGTTACAACTTTAATCACTGGACCTGAACCAGATTTGAAGCAATGACTGAGGGATGAAAAGCTCCCATAGCCAATACTGTGAGTCATCCAGTCTTCCTATAATGTCCTAGTGCTACTAAAGGCAGTATTTAGACTCCAGTTGTTTCTGTTCTGATCATTGTAAGAAGCCTGGTTAATGTGTCGATTGAAATTATACTAATCACTATAAGAAAGAGACATTTTACATGTAGCAATGACCCATACAAAAGTTCATGCAATCTAAATTCAGTCTTACACTGAAGCATTTATATTCATAGCTATTAAGCAAATATATTAAATTTCTTGTCCTTATTCATCTCATTTAGCCAGCCAAATCAAAATACTTGTATTGCAGTCAGGCAGCACAATGCATGTAACAGCAACCCCTAAAAAGAAGATATAAAATCACCACTTACTACTTTAATTGAGGAAGAAAGACTGCAATTTTGTGATTACATGTCACCCAGGCTATGTCTACACTGGCAAAGTTAAGTCGACTTTATTAAGTTGACTTAACAAAGTCAACTTTAGGTCGACTTAAAGTCGACCTTGTTAAGTCGACCTAACAGAGTGGCAATACTTTAAGTTGACTTAAGTCAACTTTGTTAGGTCGACTTAACGGCTTTAAGTCGACTTAATAAGGTCGATTTAGCACTAATCCCCATCCACACTGGCTTTAAGTCTACTTAAGAAGTTGACTTGGGGCTTAAGTCGATCTCAGGGGAGGTGCTATTAAGTCGACTTAAGCTCTTATTAAGTTGACTTAAGGAAGGACTTAAGTCAACATAAAAAAAGTCCAGTGTGGATGCAGCTTTGTTTAGGTCGACTTAAGCCTCCTTAAGTCAACTTAACTTGCCAGTGTAGATGTACCCCCAATGGGGAGAGTTTCTTATGGCAGGGATGAGTCACAAAGAAATAAAATACAACTCTACTCACAGCTAAGAGGGAGAAAGTATCACACACAGAATGAACTGTATAGTAAAAAATGCATAAAGAAAAAAACTAAGCAAAACAAGTTGGTTTAAAGACACAGAACTAGATCATGTCCTGTAACTGTGTGGATGCTTTGGGACCCTGATGTGGGGAACACAACAGCAGACTCTATGTAAAGATGAGCAAGGAAATTACTATACCCTACCATCCTGAATGTCACAAACAACTCATGGGGGCAGACAGATTGCAGAATAATTTAGTTAGTTGAAGATATTTACATAATACTGCTTAAAATAGAATATTCTCTCAAGTAAATTGCCTTTTGATGGTTTACTATTAATAATAATTGCTCACTTTTACTTGTAATACAACTAAATACCAATGGTCCAAGAGTAATTCATATTATTATTGCTAGTATAATGAAAGGTCTTTTAGTAGACTAAAATGACCAGGAAAGGTGTGGGGGGAAGGATAGGAGGGAGGGGATGACTGAAGATAAGATAATAGAATGCATATTGGAAAGTTAGTGCCCTGTGAAACATCAAATTTATCATCTGATCACAAGTAATTACAGAGAGGCAACCTGATCTGAAAAAAGCTAAGTGTGCACAATGGATCATTTCTTTCCAGCTTGAGTAGATATTAAGTATCTTGAGGTACCATTTGGAAACGTGACTTTAGCTCTTCAAAAATACAGTACTAAACACCTAAGGCCCAAGCCTATAATGCTTATTCATGCAAGTAGACAAACTTCAGTAGCATTGCTCACATGAGTAAGAATTATAACAATAAGAGTTTGCAGTGTTATCATATTTCCAACCATTTTCTAGCATTTAGTGAATGAATTAAAAACCAGAATGAAGCAGCTGTTGTTATTATTAATGTCTTTCTTGTTATTTGAATTACAGGAAATACCTAAATGTGCCATAAATGATGTCTGGCTATAATTTGGTATGCCAGTGAACTACACCAACGGTTTGATTTTTTTAACTTGTCTAATTTAAATTTAAACTTCCTGCTAATCCTGCTAATCCATTCTGATATGGATTATTGTTGAACATGCCAAAGTTCCCTGGCTTATTTTTTTTTTTTTTTTTTTACAAAATCAAGTCAAGAAAAATACAAAGCATTGAGTAGCTTTCAGCAAAAATGAAAAGGTGCCATTAATGAAAAGAATGTGTTTGCTCCACAGTACATAGTTACTGTGGGTGAACTGAGATACTGGTGCACTTCAGCAGAAATTCCAGTACTACATTAAGATACATCCTGTATTTGAATTTAATGGTGATCAGGATAGAAAAACCAGTCTCCCAGAGATACGCAATGCTAAAGGGGCACAAAAAATTTCAAAGCTCCGTCTGATACAAGTCAGTAACTCTTTTCTCCATCAAAACAATCACTGAGCTGCACTTTGCTGAATTTGAGCTCGAGTCCACCATCACAGGACAGTTCAATCAATTCTTCATTTTCCTTTCCTAAGGAGACACCTAGGAAGGTATGTTCTTCTATTGAAAATGGGACCCAGCTCCGGTTCTCATTTGTTGTGAAAGTATTCATTAAACTTATTCATTAAACTTAAATTCAGGCAATATTTGCAGTTCATTCTCATAAGGAAATTTTACAACATTGGGAGGAATTGGCAATTTTCCTTTTATCCTTCACATGCTATCATCTGCAATTGCTTCATTTCTAGCCTTGTTTTGTCATGAACATTAAAAAACATAGTTTTAGTTCCTCTAAATTGTCTTTCGGTTCATTGAGCTGAATGAACAAGTCAACTAAATAGGCTAGTCTTGACAGCAATAACTCATCCATAAAGCAATCAGTACATTCAAAACTACAATCACTATGAAAAACTCATACCTGGGAACAGAGTTAACAGAGATGAGTCAACACCTTCCCATGAGATAGCCATCTTGCGTCTGTACAAGGAAGAATTTTTTCATGATCACTTTCCATTTCATTGCCTCAAACTGAAAACAAACTGAGTTCAGTGCTCATGCTTCATTAAAACTGACCACCATTACAGACTGATCCAGAATGATTTTTAGATTAACAGGAACTTTTCTGGCAACTAGTGACTCTCAGTGAATACTGCAGTGAGTGAACTTATCATTAGGCACCATTTAAAAAAAAAAAAATTGCCAAAACATTGCCAATTCTTTCAGTCATTTCTTACACTCCACGAGAGCATACACCATGCATTCTAGCCACTCGGTATCATTTGCTGGGATAAACACATTCAGGTGGTTAAAAGTCTCTTCGTACATTGCACATCTTAATAGAAGATCATAAAAAAGAGCGCTTCCTTAATTAGCATTTATGATTCAAACTTTACTTAGCTAAGCTGAGCAAAATTAGTGATTCCAGTACTTTCGTGTAATAGAAATATAAAAAACTTACTCTATTTTACACTTTCTCTGACCCTTTCCTTTACTTGAAAAGCTATGTCTCAAATGCTTTCAACACACTGTTGCTAAAGAAATTATGCCAAGCTGTTTTGCCACGTTATCCCCCAAAATTGATGATACAATGTCTTTTGCCAAAGACTCTCACCAATTATATGAGGTTCCCAGTCTAATTAATCCTCAAGCTTACATGGTATGATGCTTGGTACATTAATGCCGAGAAATGATCTTTTTGGCTGTCTTTCAGGTCACTTAAGCTTTTTCTTTAAAAACTGAGATGTATATCTTTTAAAGAACAGTGCTTTGTACTGAGGTGACATTGAAGTAGGAAAGGTTTCACTGAATGATTGGTAACAGTTCATAGCAAATGATGCACTGAAACAGAGCTTTACTTTATTCACCGCTCAAAGTCCAAACGATAAGTGGTTGGGACTATAGCTTCCAACAATCTTATGCTGTTTATTATTTGTAGCAGATAACCAACCAACAGTGCCTGAAACCTCTTCATTTTTTTCACTCAGGTACTGATTCACACTATTGCCTTTTTTTTTTTTTATCAACAGCCCCTTGTTGTGTTTCTTTAGGCTTCTGTTTGAAGTTACGATTAGTTTACAATTTACCCATAGTTGAGGATCACAATTATATTCATAAATACAAAACAATTTGCATGACCACATAGAAACTAAATCAAAGATGCCAAAACATTCAGCTGAATGGGCTGTAGGAGGGTGAGTATGAGCATACTACTTTTGTGGAATCAAGGCATAGGCTGCGTCCTTGTAATCTATGGGTGCATGCTTGATTGATACAGATCTGGCAGGTGGAGATCTGGCTAGAGGAAATTAGAAGAGAAGGGAGCTTGGCTGGGAGAGTTGTGGGAGGGTGGGGGTTTAGAGGATATGCAGTTACAGAGTAAAGAGATGTGTCTGAGACTGCAGCCACACAGCTGCTCTGCAGCTAAAAATTCAAGTGGCTCTCCATAGTCAGGTATCCAATCCACTGTACCCAATTGACCTCTCCCAGTCCAGCTTCCTTGCAGAGGCAGGAGGGAATTCCCCATGTTCTTCTGGCTCCAAGTCCTGCATGCAGCAACTGTTCATTTAATTGTTTTTTGAGCTCCAACAAGTTCACTTATCACAAGTCATAGTTTGGGAACCACTGCATTTGACAAAGTACAGAACACTGATCAAATGGACCTGTGAACACAAGAGCCATGGTGATATATTTCTCAACTTCCCTTCTCTGCACAAATCAATATTTGGAACTCATAACCAGGAAATGGGCAAAAGGAAAAGACCGGGGTCAGTAGCTAGAAGGGGAAGAAAGAAATTGGTAGTCCCAGTGGTTCCCTCCCTCCCTCCGCACCTCTTGGTAGCCAGAGAATAGAGAGATGGAAAGAGGATATTATATTGTTATATATAGATGCAAAGTCAAAATAAGAACATCGCAATCAAAAATTGCAGCACTGTGCGATGTAATATATTTTATGGCTTTGTGTGACTACAACATTTGACAAAGTAGGTCTGTGGTGGTTAAAGGTAGGCATAGCTACATTAGATGTAAATTCGGAGTTCCAGAAGCATACTGTGGCTGGATGTGTTGAAAAGAGGCACAATGCTCTGTTTCTACTTGACTGCTTTCCGGAGATTTTCCACTATGAAACAGAGATGAACTATAATAGTTTTTAAGAAAATAATTGAATTCATTATTTTTTCTTTACAAGTTTAATTAATCTACATATTAGCCACAGTTCCTTCTATGAAGTGCAATGATTAGGTCAGGTTCCATCACATTGGTGGAAAACATCTAAATGAATCAGGCTTGTTTGTTAGAAATACTTCATTCCTTTAACAAGAGAAATTGCTTGATTTGTTATAGTCCTAAACCAAATGAGTAACTTGGAACTATCATGTAATGATATTTAAGAAAATAAAATTCAGTTAAAGAAAACATTTATAGTTAAATGAGCAGATGTTTGTCTGAAGAACCTAGGTACAGGCCCAGTGTCTTGCTCTTTTTTATTTTGTTTTGTTTTAAACTTTATCAAACAACATTTTTAAATGTCCAATTAAGTTGCAAATTGCAGCATTTTGTCATCTGCTTTTATGAGTCTGACAATTATCCTTTTATCCAAATAGCTGTGCTTGATAAAATGCCCATGTCTTTTTTTTTTTTTACCACATAGCATGCCTATACACTTGGGGCTTTAAATGCAATTTTAAATATTAACAAAGCTTTCATTAGGATGCAGAAACAGAGCTGGTGAAACTAATGGCCAGGGCTTTACTTTGTCTACTTTAGTTTCATGTGCAAGTATTAATGAAAACCTTCATTAACACTGTATGAATTCAGAGCTTTGGTGCATTTGATGCACATTTTTTTCTTTTACATTAGTTTTACTTTAACAGTACTCAGGTGTTTGAGGGCGTTTAATGTGCACACCTTTACATCTTAATATACTGTATTGTAACTCTTAAATAGACCTAAAATTTCACATAAATTGGTGGGTAATTTGTACAACTAAAAATCCAAAAAGTTAAAAATCTGTCATAAACCTCTCCCCTAGTAGATATCTCAATAAAAGGAAGCCAAAGGAAAGACTCTCATTGATTTTAGGGGGCTCTGGTCACAACCTTGACTGAACAAAGTAACTGCATAACAGATATTATTAGCAATGGTATTATTAGCAAAACATAATAAAAATTAAAATCTAACTGTATAGATCTTTTCAGTAAGCAATACTTCTGTGTACCTTATGGCTATACTACTGCAAGTTCCAAACTGTAATAAAAAGATTAATACAGACTAAAGCCATTATGAAACTACCTTGATAGTGATGGTTATGAAACCCAGAACAAATCTGAAAATCTACTCAATATTATAGTAATGCAGGAAACCCAATAATATAAATAAGCATATTAAAACTACATTCACTGGTCATGGTAAAAAGTTTATATCTAACAAGTGAGAGTTCAAAAGGATTTTTCTGAGCTGCTTGCCCCCATCTGAACCCCAATCCTTCAGTCTCCACATATGCACCATACTCAATGAGATTAATGGATGATTTTTTTTTTAATTTAAGCACATTCATACTGGAATCTAGTTCTTCTTTTCTTCTTCTCATTATTATTTGCTTCTGGTAATGCTCTCAATGTGGTAAGTGAATACAAAACGTAAAAGAAAAAAATCCCTCTCCCAGAGAGCTCAGAATCTAAAAAGATGCTATGTAGAAACTAACTGCAGGTGCTTTCAAGATTGTATTTTTCCATTGTCTAACTAAGGCATTATATATTTCTAAATAATTTCAAATCTGGCAGAACACTAAGATTTAGATTAATTATGTTATCTTTTTGAAAAAAAATAGCTCTTTATAAAATTATAAATACATTATTCCAACTTTTTAGTTCCTCAGATTTTGTCATCTTCCATTTCACTTATATTGCTAAAGGTACAAATTTTGCTTCAGAGAAACTCCTAAATTGTTATGTGTTTTGAAAGAAAACTAAATATTATTTGTAGACAAAATTTTCTATTTGTATCAAATTTGCAAAACTTCTCATTTTGCATTTGGTTTTGTAAATCTCAAACCAGGTGTGACTTTGATCTAAAACAGATCTTCCCATAATCTCTAACACATGGAAGGATCCAGATTAATGTCTCGCTATAGGTTTGATTACATTTAGTAAAAATTTGCTCATTATTTTGTTTTGCAAAACCCAAACTGGAGGTGGTTCAGCTATGAGATGAACTGGGCAAATAAGGGATTTTGCTACAATGCCTGATAGTTAGGGCATCCACCCATGTGTAAACCCAAGTACGAGTCCCTGCTTCAGTGACTAGTTATTTATAAAATAAAATAAAATGGGACAGCTTGAAGAGGAGAGATTGAGAAAACTCTATTTCATACCATTCCATAGCTCAGTGGTTAGGGCATACTTCTGCAATATGAGACCCCCAAGTGCAAATCCCTTTTCTGCATGAGACAGAGGGGAAAACTGAACTTGGGGACTCCCACATAGCATGCAAGTATGCTAACCACTGGGTTAATGGTTAAAAGGGAGGCGACATATTTTTCCTTCTTTGGCCACTTCATTAATCTTTTCATTTGCTTTTCTCAACGTGCTTGGAAATCACAACCAATTACTTTGGGTCAAAACATTTCAACACTACCAAAACATTTAACATTTTTCAGTTCCACTGAAACTATTTGGTTAGCTCAACACAAATTTGTGAACAGTTTTGATGAAACCAAAATTTTATTTTTCAGTAAATAAACTGTTGCTTCAGAAAATTTCATCCAGCATTAGCCAGGGGTCTCATTTCAGTGGATGTTAACCTGCAAAACTTTGGGGGAGCAATTAGGTTCAAAGAAGCATTCCCATTTTAACTCACAACTGTGGGTTTCTTTTTATTCAAATGTAAGACTTAGGCCTTCCTAGTCCCTTTCTATGTGTAATTACATGCCACAGTGCACGTGTCAATGTGCCTCCCAATTATGTTTTTTCTACAAACATAAAATAATTAATATGCTGCATCCATCTGTTAGATAGCCAAACTGACTTAAAAAAAGGGAATGTGAAGTGAAAATATATGGAGGACTGACGTGAGGAAATACCACGCAACCTATAGGTGACACAACTGGATTCAAGAGCAGCAGTATGCACAAGGAATGAAGAAGAGACAATGATTTCAATGAGATTAAGTTTCTGTCCATTTATATTCACAAATGGATTGCAGGTGCCAGTGATGAAGCCATAATATGAGAGTCTGGTTGCCTCACCCCCATCAGTTGGTATATTATCAATCAGTCCCTGGCCAGAAGAAAAATGTCTCTTTATAATTTATGTGCAGTACAGAGATGGAGCTTCATTTTATAGGCCACACTCAGACTAAGCTTCCAATGAGACAAATGTGGGTTTTGGCTATGCAAAGAACACAAGCTCAGGCCTGAAATTTTTAATTATAAATCACTACTGTGTGAAATAATCCTATTTTGATTTTTTAAATGATGCTGCATTTTTCTCCATCTATTTTGCTTTATAAACGATCCAAATGAAATAATATCTGTGCCTTCCAGGTGGTAAATTAGCTTGACTTTAGCAGGAGCTTCTTAAATGATTCTGTAGCTCAGAAGATGCCACACTAATTAATTTAGTGCTTCCATGCTCCTGGTGCTGCTTTGTAAACAGATTATCCCCATTTTGCAGATATTAAAACTTCCCATTTCCATATATGGAATGGGTCCTTTTCTTTGTTTATATCAAGTGATTTGTACAGTGCTGGCCTTTTTTACTACTGCCCAAGCTTTTATTCTGCTTTACAATTTGTTTAAAAAGGAGCATCCGATTATCCAGCAAGATACTTCAGCCTGCCAGTTTGAGTCTTTTAAAATATTACAATTTTCCATAGATGTGTGAAGTTGGATGGAGATTAAAGTGCACTAGGAGGACAAGAATACAATAGATTGGGAGCTGTGATACGTTCACAAGTCATGCTGGGAACCTCTGGTACACACAATGCATTACTAATGCAAATCAATAGAGGCAGTCTGAAGATGGTCCTTATAAAAAGGAAATGTAATCAAACTACCACTTTGAGAGAGAGCCAAATTCCGTTCCAAAAGAAAGCCATCTGTATTCTTATATTACTAGCATCAACAGGAGTGAGGAATCCATTAGATAATTATGGCAGTTTAAATGATTTTCTTCTGTTAAATAGACTGAAATTTAAGAAGCTATTCAGGGTTTTGCCTTTTAATTGACCGATTACTCATTGGCAGAATATAGTAATGCCATTGTGTTGAATAGCAAGCAAAGATCAGCCTCACAAACTGAATATGATAACAGGATTGTAAAGTTTCCACACACCAGGTTAGCAGCTTCAAAAGCCAGCCAGCGAAAACTTAAAATTTAGCAGAAGTTTAAGAAAAGAGTAGAAAAGTGTAGCCAAACATATTTTAAAATTCAAAATCCTACCTGTTAAACTTGGAGCTGTATTCATACGGAACCTTATTCACTAAGGATACGTCCACACTGGAGCCTTAGGTCAACTTAAGGAAGGTTAAGTTGACTTACAGACTACTGTGTCCATACTGGGCTTTTATTAAGTCAACTTAAGTGTTAAATTATTTACAACATTTAAAAAAAAAAATCAGTTGACTTGACTTGAATGAGTACACTTCCCTCACCCAAGTAGATTATCATGCAGCTGTACTTAAAGGATGACAAGATTCAAATGAAAATGAGAAAATCATAGGCTCACTATACCCTTGTACCAGTGGTCTTTTAAAGCTTGTGTACTTTTTTCATTTACTGTATAAACTATAGATACTGTACTATATACAGTACTGGCCCTAGACTAATCCTTCTCCTGGGGCCCATATAGCTATGCTTTCACCTTGGGGTTTCATGGTGAAGATCAGGGCTGAATTTACTGGCCTGGGGGCCTTGGGCTGCCCCCTACCACAGGGCCCCACCATTTGGGGCCCCCCCACCCCCACCACTTACTTGGATTGTGCCGAAATCTGACACTGATGGTAGGGATCAAAGAAGATGGGTTCCCAGATTACCCTACTTCTCTAGCTTGTTGACCAGCAATGGTACCCCTCTAGCAAAGAATTTATCTGAACTGTGATGGCAAGTGGATCTATGTTTCAGAGAAAAGGGTCTACCAACATTCATAGCCTGTCATGGAGTAGACTGACTCCAGCAAAGTAGTCTGTTATCCATGATTTTCAGATGTTAAAGATATGTCCATGCATAATCCAAGAATGGAAGAGAACTGGCACTGGTCGGTTGAGTCTAGAGCTTTTTCTGGCCCGACTCTACATATAGATCCTATAAAGATACACAGCCCTGGCTTGAGATGTGCTTGGCAACTAAACAAATGCTTCTAATGCTTGTTCTCTGTAGTCTCACCAATATGATTCAGCATGTCTAATGTTTACAATCTGCAGTAATAAATTGAGGTATGCCAAGCCTGCATGTGATGGAGGGAAATTTGGGTATAAGATGGGTGACATTCGTAGTGCAGCACAACTGAAATATACAATTTATGGTTGTAGTAAGTTCATCCAGAGCCAATGATATCCTTGCTTCACATCCTATATCCTCGCCCCTACTACACAAAATAAGGCAATAGCTAGTGTAAACTGGTATAGCTTCACTAAAATGAATACAATTATGTTGAAATCCCCCCCAGATTATTAAATTAATAATTATTGCAAATGAATGCCTCATGGTTTAGTTTGGTGCCAAGCATCATAGCACTGATTAAATCAGTCTGGAGTATGAAACAACAGTCTTTCCACTTCTCTTTACACAATCTACATGCTCCCCTTTGACTCAAATTCAGATATGAAATTGTATTTCCCGTTATGTCACAACTTAATATGGAAGGTCTCAGGTGTATTTGTGAAGTAAACTGTTGGGTAATTAAGACTGCTTCTGAATTTGTTGTACAGCATGTGCACTTTGAGCATTGTATCTACAGTAAATTTCAAACACTGGACCATTTTGGCACAGGGCATAGCAAGATGAAATGCAGAACTATATAGCCCCAAAAGGAAAATTGGGAGGCATTTTGCTGTTGCCGGGCAGAATATCTTCTTGACTGCAAAGTCTGTAGACCTGCACCTTTTAGTTGAGTATCCTTTACTCCCACAGTAGCCAGAAGAACTGTCTAGTCACATGTGCACACATGGATGAAGAGAGGGAGCAGACTGTGTGCTACTCAGGGCACAAGGGCTGCAATTCTGTCCGGTGTTTATGTGGGCTATGCAATGGGGAGAGAAATCTCCTGTTGTCTTCCCCCACCTGTTACACTCTATGTGACGGGATGCACATCTGTGCACTCCCTAGGGCATGATCTATGTAACTTTACTGTTCAGTTTTGCAAAGTAATTGTGTGATTTGATGCCAAATAGGCTATACCAGGCTCCTTTGTGAATGGTCACAACATATTCAACGTAATTACCATGGTGCCATGTTTCCTACAGCAGCATGTGTGTACAGGTGTGAAGCATGTTATAGGGTTCAGAGTCTCAGGGCTATCTCTAGCACAGAGGATGGAGACTTACATGACAAAGAGAATGCAGATGCCCTCCCTGGCTCAGGTAGAAGTGAAGAGAATGACACAGCAGCAGCACAGAGGGGGAGGGACTGTCAAGAGTTTAAAATACAAAGTCACAGACTGTTTGGGAGAGTGGGAGGAGGAGAAGCTTCAGGTTTTCACCTGGAGGACTCCATCTTGCAACCAACTTCAAACAAGATCTGGGCCCTGTCTTGTAATAGGCAGAGAATGGCTGTAAAACACTGAACAGCAGAATACCTCGCCTATAATCTTGGACTATGAGGTCAGTTTAGGTAAAGATGTTAGATTAGTATGCAGTTTACACCTTTTATTTGATAGTGGTCTCTCTTGACTCATTCATAGTATGATTCTGCCTTGATTGGCCATTTTCTCACTTGAAATTGTACTCCGATCAATAAACTAGTATTTGTTTTATCTAAAGCTGTGTGGTCTTTAGAGGGTGTGGATGTGGAAGGCTGGGCGCAATCCACTTCTTTGTTAAGTGGACGGATTTGAGACTATGGCGATTGGGAGTGGGTCCCAATACTGTAAGACAGTGGCTCCTGGTGTGGGAACTAGGGCTGGGGGTGCTCTCTTGGAGACCGATGCCTGTGTGGCTAGTGGATTTACACCCACTGCCTGGGACCAATTACACGCTGGTGACTGGTGTGGACTGACTCAGGTGTGAGTGGTCACTCAGCAGGGTGAATTGGGGTTCAGAAGTGGGGTTCTAGAGTCATAGCGGCACACCAGACCGGATCTGGGGAGCAGCCTGTCACACACTAGTATAAAGCTCGGGCAAAATCTGACCTATAGTGAGTTTGCTGTCCAAGTTGATAGAAACAGGTCAGTTATAGATGAACAGGCTTAACAGGCAAGTGCTTATTTTCAGGGATAAAAAAAACCTAAACAAGAAATTTCAAATTAATATAGAGCATTTAGAGTTTAATTGATCATACCGTTCTGAATATTCTGCTAAATGGAGTAAACACATGTAATGAGCTGAAAAATGGCTCACTTAGCCCCAAACTTTCTAACTTGGGTACCTAAGGCTAGGGACTTCAGTCTATAATTGGGCATAAAAATATAACTGCCTTCATTTTCTGAGACCCACGGCTTTCCTTAACTTTATAAGCATAAATTCCTAATCCAAGTTCAAAAATGTCAACACTTCTTGTTTATTTCTAATCAAGTTTCTATAGTTTCACAGTGCTCTCTCCATGGACATTTGTGAAAACAAAATGATTAGATAGGCATCTATTTATATATATTACACAGACACACTCACAAAATATGGCTTCAGTTACTTTCTTCCAACAAATTATTTTGTTGCATTTTATGGAGTGACAATTAGATTCACAGTGAAATATTCACACACTATTATGTTTGTGTGCAATCAAAAGAAATAATATGTGAAGGTTTAGCTATCCAGCATCTTTTCTTTAGTTTAAATTATGCCACTGGGTTTTGACAGCATACAGTAGGACTATAAATGATCATTTAAAACTGACAGAAAAACAATACATAGTTATGATTTTTATGGCAGCTTCTCTAAATTTTCTGCAGATATGTTAGTATTCTCATAAAAGGTTGAATTTTAGCAAGAATACAAATTTTAAAAATAACAGAGGAAGAAAACTATCTGGCTTGAAACAAAGAAAATATAGCAAATAGGATACATCACAAAGAATAATTCAGTAAGGTCAATAGAAAAATCAATCCAATATTCTAGAGGGTCAAAACTGTCTTCTCTCAGTCCAACAAATCTGCTATTATTCAAACACTGAGGACAAAAGCTGAAAGTAAACACTAAGTAGCAGCAGAGTAGGAAAAATAAATCAAGTATGTGAAACAGAAGAGAAACCACTATAATATCCAATCATAAGTATAGACAAAACCCTGATGTCTCTGAACTCTTTTCCACCAACAAATGAAACATACGCAAAAACAACCTGCTTCCGATAACTGTCTCCGCAGGACTTAGACTAACTTTAAGGGACTGCTCTGTGAGGGTACAGGCAACAACAGTTAACAAGTTACCACAAATATTCAGCCCACATTGCTTATTAGGTACTTATACTACAGTGGTAGAGGCCATATCAATGCAGAGACTAAATAAATTCGAGAGAATGAACAAAGAGCCCATCCTTAACTCTTCCCTATAGAGTACACAGACAGGTATTAGTTTCTGTGTGTACAGGAGAAAAGGAAGGAAAAGATGATGAAAGAAAGGGGGATATGGAAATAGGGAAATCAGAGTAAAGGGCAAGTATACAAGGATAGAAGTATTGGCGGCTAAGAAGAAAAAAAATTAAAAAGCCACAATGTGGTACCTAGCGTGTTTACTATGGAGTTATTAATCAAATTAGTGAAAATGAAGATACAAATGCTTATTAATGTCTGAATGTCTCAGATAGAAGATAATCATTGTCAGCAATATCAGAAATAATATAATAGAAAAATTGAGTATAAACAGTCCCCTAAATTATATTGCACTCATCAGAATGTGTGCATCTGTGTTTGAGAGTAGTGGTGGTGAGTGTTTCCCATGAACAAACAGGCCAAGGGGTGGGCGGGGGGAGATGGGTGAGCTAACAGTTTACCAGCTGCAGCCTTAGCACAGCCTGTATTCACTTAGCTGGGTTGTAACAAACTCACTCTGTATTTTGGTGTTCCTCTGAAAGAGACATTTGCGAAAGATCTCTAATTTTCTGAAGGAAAATTGTCTATCTCCTGGAAAGAATGAAATTTTTGGCATCAAAATACAATTCACTTTATGATCCCTCAGGATATCCTGGGGGTGACACGTTAGATGCAAAAGCCCCACTCTAGCCCAGAACTGGTACTTATCTCCAAGAAACGGGAAGACCTGTGCACACATTTCTTGGCTTTAGCACCTCCCATTGGCTAACTTAGGCAAGGAATGTGATGGCTTTTATAGGCTAAAAGTTAGCACGATGATGCTCAGTATTGTCACACAAGTTTCTTTATGAATCTAGCCCACTGAGGCATTTTATGACACTGTATACAAAGATTTCATCATAAAATGTACTGTATTTCAAGAAACGTGCCACAATTTCTATTCTTCCATTGTGTAGAAAAAGATACAATTGTTCCTCCTTTCAGGAAAAATAGAAAAGAAAAATAAATAGCCATCTTTCGACCTGGATTTTGAATTGTTTTTGCTCCTTCTAATTTCCTGCCGAAGCATGTAATACAGTTTGGAAGGTGACATTTTCAGAACCTCATTACAGATTGATTGGCTAACCTGTTGTGAAACTAAAATAATTCTTATAAACAACCACCTTCATTCATTATAAATTCAGACCCAATAATACTATTAACTGCAAGCCTCAATCAAACGGACAGCATGGAAAGACCCATGCTGGAGACAGATCACAAGTACAACAGAAAACAATGAACTGTATCATTTCAAAAATATCTGATATCACTGTGGTAAAAAGTCTAATCTCCGTGTTTTCTACTGAGTACAAGACAAGGAGAAGAAAAGCAAACAGTACCTAAAAATTCTAGAAATGTCATTCCACATAGTAAAGAATAAAAAGGTGTTTGCAAGGAAACAGTAACTTCAGGTGTTTAACCTTCAATTCTCTTTATTCTCTGAATATCTGACAGCTCCCCTTGTTTTTCAATCCCTCGGAGCTCTGTGCTTCATGTTACATTTTATTCTTTGAATGTCTTCCTTATCATGGTGCCTCAAGCTTCTTCCACCTTTTCCCTTTCAGATCCTTCAAAATTAAACAAACAAAACCAAAACAAATTTACCCCCCCTCCCCCGCAAGAAGAACAACAAAAAACCCCTCCTCCTGTGCAGTAGTGTGTGTGTTTAAAGTACTAAACTACTTAAGAAGAATCCATTTTCTGATGCTCTGCTGCTTTGCGCCTCTGGCATATCTATTTCCCCGCTTTTCCTTGGACCGTAAGTTTCTCAGGGCAAGGACTTTGCCAAGTCCTTATTATGTTCAGAACATTTCAGCACTCAAATGAACAATGAATGATAATTATGTATAAATTCTTACAAGGCAAAGTAGGTTTTAAAATCTCATAATACAAAGCAGCATTGCTGGGCACATTTTTAGACAATGAAATAGACTCAAAACTAATCGTATTCTGAGAGAAAGTTTAGAAAATGTTTTATTTTCAATTATTTCATTTGATTTGCAAAATATGTAGGGAAATTGTGGTGGTGAGGTCTCTTATCTACAGACTTCTGATAACTGGTAGCTGTCATAGGGACTCAGACTTACGGTAAAGGGCAAAATACTGTAAATAAAAATTACAAATTCAGTTGAATTTAAATATATTTTTGTTCATGATTATACTGATGGTTCTGACTTCAGTAAGTCGTTTTAAAAAAGGCATAATAACGTAGAGCCAAAATGATCCCCAAGTGATTTATAGGCATAGGTGGTGAGTTATATGGGCCTGAGGTGCCCGAGCTCCACCAACATTGAGAATGGTGGGCTGGGCTATACCAATATTTCTGTGGTGCTGGGGGACCAGTCACAGAGCCTCCACTGGTGCTTGGTAGTGGAGGTGAAGAGCACAGCAGCCCCCAGTGTCTCCTGGCCATTCTGCCTCCCTCCTGCCAAAAACACACGCAGCAGCTGGCCAAAATAAAATAAAATAAAGATAAGTGCCAAGTACTCCACTTAGGGTTGAACAACCCATTGCACACATACATAATGTGGAAGGAGTACTGCAGAAAGGGATCTGGATGTAATAGTGGACCACAAGCTAAATATGAGGCGGCAGTGTAACGCTGTTGCAAAAAAAAGCAAATGCCATTCTGGGGGTGTATTAACGGGAGTATTGTAAGACATGAGAAGAGATTCTTCCACTCTACTCTGCACTGATTAAGCCTCAACTTGAGTACCGTGTCCAGTTTTGGGCGACTCATTTAAAAAAAGATGTGGAGAAACTGGAGAAAGTCCAGAGAAGGGCAACAAAAATGATTAGAGGCCTGGAACATTTGACCTATGAGGGAAGACTGAGGAACTGGGTTTGTTTCATCTAAAAAAAGGAGACTGAGAAGGGATATAGCAACAGTTTTCAAATACCTAAAAGGTTGTTATGAGGAAGAAGGAGAAAAAATATTCTCCTTAATCACAGATGATAGGACAAGAAGTGACGGTCTTAAATTACAGTAAGGAAGGTTTAGCCTAGACATTAGGAAAAGATTCCTAACTGTCAGGGTGATTAACCACCGGAATAAGTTGCCACGGCAGGTTGTGGAATCTCCTACACTGGAGGTTTTTAAAAGCAGATTAGACAAACACCTGTCAGGGATGGTTTAATGTGGGTACTTGGTCCTGCCACGAGTGCAGGGATCTGGACTCAATGACTTGTCATGGTCCCTTCTAGTTTCTATGGCTATGTCTACACTGGGGAATTTAAGTCGACTTTAACTAAGTCGACTTAGTGTGTCTCCACTTAAAAATAAAGTCGACTTAAAGGGGGACTTAAAAAGTCGAACTAGAGCATCCACACTGGATGCTCTAGGTTGACTTTGTGGGGCTAGGGGGACCTAGGGCAGGTCCACAGGGGCAGGGGGGCACCCCTGGGTACAATGGGGCAAAGGAAGTCAGGGACCCTGGCAGGGCATAGGGGAAGGGTGGGCAGGGCTCTGCCCTGCCAGGTGGGGGGCATGCCAGGCTACCCCTGTGCCCATCCCGGCAGGGAGGGCATTGATGTAGCCCTGGGATAGCCCTAAGTTGACTTAGGGCTACCCCATGGCTACACTGGCTTAAGTCGACTCTAGGGAGTCGACGTAAACCTTAGGTCTACTAAAAAGCAGGTTTTATAAAGTTGACTTAATTTTAATTAAGTTGACTTTATTTTTCTTAAGTCGACTTAAGCATCCCATCCCTCACCCATGAGAGATGAGCCCAGCGCCATTGTCAGGACCCATTACAGGACTGGGTACCACCAAAAATTATTTGGACTTGATGCCTATGTTTACAGGTTGTACGTGTAAAGATTGCTCAGTCAACTCTGAAATGCAATCTCCTCTGAAATAGAAATCATCAGACAGCTATTGTACAAAAATGTTTGTTTTAAAGTGAAGCAGCTTTTAGCTAGGAAGAATCCAACTGCTAAAATTGGAATTTAACTAGGGCACTGAAATTAACACACAGTTTTTGAAGTGTGCTGTAAATGACCAGTGGCTAGAAAACTGGTCTTATTTATAAAATGGCATGTCCACAGTGCCCATCAACATCATGAGGGAATATTGGCTGTCAGAGTTGTCTTCGGTGTAAGATTTGCAGTACCGATTGATATGTGGTTTGCAACTGACGTCTTTTGACTGAGAGAAACTTGATGTGTTGTGATTTTTGGTTTTAATAACCTTTTATCACAAAGTTCAGTTTGTCTTGGTGGCAAGACAGACTGGAGGGACACTGTCTATGACTTTATGGTAAGACTGGTATAGTGATCCAGGAGTTTATATTTGCCATTGACTTGGTGAAATCTATTTATAGACCATACTACCAGTCTAGGGTGTCCGCCCTTGTTTTCTGACCATCTGCCCTAAGATAGGCCCCCACAGTTGCATGCCACTCAAGGCAGTGTGACAATTCACAGAAACAGCAAGGATATTACTCGCGACCTTCTGCATCAAAGCACAAGCCTCTATCACTTGAATTGCAGGAGATTTTCTTTAAGTATAGTTCTATTAAGGATTATGAAACGCAGTTGAGCAGTTCTGATTCTAACCACCAGAGGAGAGTGGTACACATCTTATCATAGAAGTACTCTAGCTCTGCGTGATAAACTTTTATAGCTGCCACCCTAGAGATTAAGCTCTTGAAGATATTTTATTTTAAATTCTGTAGGACATTCAGTTGATGCAGCATTATCTTTTAATCAAGAAGAATCTGCTTAAGCAGGAGAAAAGTGTGTCTTTTGCTTTAGGGCCCACATCTAGAAAAATGGAAAATTTTTGCAGATTAAACTTCAAGTCTTTTTTGAAATAAGAAATCTTTTCTATATCTTAACTTACCCAAACACAGCATCTATGCTCACCTGCTCTCTATAGCTGGATTCAGTTTTGTGGCTTGTTTTCACCTTCCGCTACTTCTCACTCCTCTAGGACATGGATATTCTGATCTCTGTCTTAATTATCCAGATGTTATATTTTGTTTCAAGAATGCCACTTGCAGTTTAGAAGATTGCTTCACCAGTCTTTTACAAGGCTCAGTGTCTCTGGTGCATTGAAGCAACTGTGGTTCTACATTCTCAGTTCCAGATCACTGATTTGAACAAGTTAGCTTATCTATTTTCCTGCCGGAAGATATCCCCGTAACTTTTAGATCTGTCAGGCTTAAACTGATGTTCTTCAAAATCATTTGTAGAAAATTTGGGGTTGCTTTGTTATTTGTCATCTTTGGAGAACTGGGATTTCCCTTCAGGTCAATGACTTCTTGCAATTCTAAATTCACTGATTTCCATTTGACTTAAAAAGATCACAAGTAGATGAATGCTGCTGTATTCATTTTGTTTTCTAGGATTCTCTTCATGCTTCCCCTGCCTCCCTGGTTTTTGAATAAAGGTCAGTGCCTCAACAAGCTTGAAAAAATAGTAACTGTAAATCTTGTAGGAGAAGATGAAGAAAAAAAAGAAGAGTGGCTTCAAAGAGATGTAACACCTACTTCTCTGTTTTTACATTTCACATATTTTTTAATTAAAAAAATGCAATTTACTTTTTAGTTTTAAATGGCGATATTCACTGCAGCTAAAGGACGATATCATTCTGCCTCACACAGAGAAGATTTTTCTCCCTATGCAAGCAGAGAGAGAACAGCATTGATGAAACACAACCTATCAAATGCAATGCATTTGAATATTTGGACTTATTAAAGTCACATTTGTACAGATTTGTTAGAAGTGAAAACATGAAAAATACATATTATATTATCATTGATCTTTAAGGGTTGAGCAGTAGCCATAAGTTTTCTTTTTTTGTGAGTTCTAATCAGACATGAATTTTTATATACATATATTTCCCACTTCTTTTAATACAAGTAGAAAGCATAACAAAACATGAAATTGAAATATGAAGAAAAACACATTTTACTGACACTATCATAGCTTTTTGTGTTGACTTTCTTGACGTTTTCATTTCCCTTATTTGAATTTATTTTGCTGAAATCATTTGCACCAATGTGTTAAAGAAAGCAAACAGATCCTAATGACTGATGATTGACTCAGAGTCTAGACATTAGAAAACAGGCAAGAAAAGTTTAATATAACCTGGAATAAACAGAAAAAGATGGCTATACTTCCAAAGGTACTGAAGGAAGGAACTGAGCTCTAATAATTCAATACTGGGTATGATAAAATACATATATTAACATTGAATGTATTAACATACAATAATAAAAATGCATACAGCACCTTCAGCACTAAACAGAGGAGACTGGAATATTGCCCTATTATTTATTTATTTTCCTTATAATATTATTCTTCCCCGAGTGATAGCAGAGAATCATAAAGGGAACATAAACACCTTTACTAAGGAATCAATTTAATATGAAATTCACAACTCTCTCTTCTGACTGAACAGAAGTGCTCCAACATCTAAAGAAACTAAATGCATTTTTAAGCAGCATGATTCTCTGCTTAATGCAATTCATTGGAGGCCTATGAGACACAACGTGACATGGAGATGGTATTCTCATGTGAGAAGATATCCATCACTTAGTCTTATGTTTGCTCTCCCCCAGACACTAAAAGTGAGACAGCCAAAGTAAACAGGGTGCAAGGTCATCTACAGCCAAGTAGGTAGCAGCAGGGGCTAGTTCTGCTGATTAGTCCCAGACAGCAGTTGGTATGTTACAACAGAATAATACTCCCAGTCATGGGGCAAATAAATAAATACATCAGTCCAGGATTGCACACATCAAGTCAATAAGTCAATTAGACTGTTTATGCTAGGCTTTGAATGACATCTGAAAAGCCAAATTGGAACCAGGGTTCAGTGATTTTTGGAAATGGTTTAAAATAGTTTGGCTCTGTCTACACTGTCTAGCAAGCCATAAATAGGGTTACCAGATGTCAGGCAAAAGGAGGACATGTCCTCTTTTTTATCTTCCTGGCCTCCGTCCGACAGTTAATGTGCCCCCTAAGAATATTTTTGTTGTTTAACTTGTTCTCCATTTTTTTTTATGCTGCCATGCATTCATTATCATTACCCATTTTCCATGACATAATATGGTAATGGCAGTTATTTTCTCCATGTCCTCCTTTTGGTACTTCCCTGTACCAAACTCTGTTCAAATGTGGCTAAATGACCAGTGTAGACAGGCTCTGAGAACAAAAAATAAAAGCTTTAAATACAATACAAGCATTTTAGAATATGAAGTTCCTCTCACCTAGCTCCTCTTTTTACAACGGAAACATTCCTTTTCCAGAGATAATACTTAGAGATATTCATGTGCCCTAAATACCTGTCACGTTTCATTTAAATAACACTGGGACAAATTCTGCTGTCAGTAAGAGTTTCACTTAAAGAAGGGCCATGGAATTTGACCCATCATCAGCACTTATCCCCTGGATGGGCTGCATATGTCATCATTGAGTGAAGCAGCCCTCTTTGCTCTTCAACTGAAACCTCTCTCTAATTGAAAACCAGTGGGGCCCTTGATTCCAACTCTGTCATACTGTACAAGCAGATTTTTCCCTTGGGTGTTTTCACACAACTCATTTAACTAGCCAGATGTTTTCCATCAGCATTTTATTCACTCTGCTTAGGTTATAACTCTTCCTGCACCTTGTCTACCTTGTCTATTTAAATTGTAAATGTGTAGAAATTTAAATTTAACTCATATTGGAGGGGCACATTCTGAGCCCTGTCCCCCTCTCCACAGGAGCTCCCTCTCCATGTCCCATGTTTATAGTCAAATTCCAAAGGGGTAGCCATGTTAGTCTATTGTAGAAAGACAACAGAGTCCTGTGGCACTTTTAAAGACTAACAGATTTATTTATCGCATGAGCTTTCGTGGGAGAAAATCCCACTTCGTCAGACGCTTTGTAACTTTCCTCCCACTCTGTAACTTTCCTATCTTCAAAGCGTCTGACGAAGTGGGATTTTCTCCCACGAAAGTTCATGCGATAAATAAATCTGTTAGTCTTTAAAAGTGCCACAGGACTCTGTTGCATGTTTATAGTAATACTCTGTGCAATTGTTACACCTGATGACCATTTGAAAAGTTCAGCTAATGCAGAGACTCACTTTCCAGTCTTTACAAAGCATACATTCTGTGATCTGCACTGACTTCTATCGTGCTTCCAGTTGCAGCTCCCCAAGTATAGCAAGTATCCCCAGGGTACTTAAACATGCCTGAAGTCCTAAATATACCTGATCATCTGAGAAGCAATACCATGGCAACTTCCTTTCTTCTGAAATTCCATGGCAACTGACATCAGATGAGGTGCTTGAACTGACAATTTGCTGTATAACAGGAGGTGGCTACTGGTACATAATCTGAGGAATTTGCATCCTCTTGGTGCAACAGGGCTCATGTTGATTGACCTTTCGGACAGACTTGAACATCTTGATCTTCTCTCAAGGATTCAAAAAGGAGCTGGGTTAGGAAAGTGGGAAATGGGATAAAGAGACTGATTGCTCATTTGCAACAGTTGATTAGGAGAAGATGAAATTATTACTGATTTGGCAAGATTTGGAAATGTGTATACTCTATGTATTTTTAGACCAATGTGAAGGTACATCTTAACTACTGAATAAAAATAAGGAGAAGAAAGAAATTCAGGAATCTTTAAAAGCATTAAAAAGAAAGTTATAGTATCAAATCAATGTCTTTAAACTTTCATAACAATGGTGCTTTTAATACTACTGATCCATTTTCTTCAGACATATTTGAAATTTCTAGGTTCAACAACTTTTTAGTTACTTGAGTGCAAAATGTATAATTGGAACACATGGAAAAGCCTGCTAACTCCCTATATTTGAACTACTCAATAACAGCTCAAATGATTTCACTTTATTTTTAATAAATATCATTGTCGACGATCACTCATGGTGGAGGATGATCTCCTTCACAGGTTATGTTTTATATGTGGGTTCTCTGGTGACTGAAAAGTCTCATCCTTCAGCAACAGACTCACTGGTAGACATTGCAGATGGAGCTGGAAGGCAGGACTGGGTTACAATTGCTTCGTGACACTTGTCTGTCCTTTTTTTTCCAGCATTTTTTGAGACCAAGGTGAGGCAATTTTCTTCAAAAGTGGGTGTTCCTCCTCTGACAAGTCTTCCCCTTGGGCAACTGTCTCCCACTACGTGGTGTCACTACCACTTCTTTCGGTGGTTGCTATGAGAATGTCTTTAAAGCATTTCTTTGGCCTCCCCATTTCCTTTCTACTTTGGTGAATTGGCCATGCAACAGTTTAGTTAAGCATGCATCAGACATATGCATACAGTGCCCACTCTATCTGAACTGGTGCTAACTAATCAGGTCTTCAATGCTAAGGATGTTGGCCTCTGTGAGTACACTGACATTAATTTGGCGATCCTTCCCCTTCATGTTGAGGATCTTCTGAAGAAACTGTTGGTGATGGTGTTCCCAGTTTTGCAAATGTTTTCTGTAGGTCACCCACACCTTGCAGCCATACAGAGAACTGGAATTACCACTTTTGTAAACTGAGTCTAGTTTGTGTTCTAATATCATGGTTATCGAGCACCCAGTGAGACAATCTGCCAAAGACAAGGCTGGCATAGCTGATTCTGCACTGAATTTTGACATCTATAAATGCCTACTAAGGAGCATGCTGATGGTGGAGGATTTTTGTTTTGACGATGTTTAGAGTTAGCCCTAGGTATTTGTAAGCTTCAGAGAAATCATTATCACCACTCAGATTCTTCCATGATCAGCTGACTGCCTCCACACTGTGCAGAGGCTCCACCTCTGAGAATTTTGTCATCCAAACTGGTGTAAAGCAAGTTGTGTATTCACACCCACTCTCTTCTTCATTCTCCACTAGCTATGAAAATGCTAATCCAGGACCATTAGCCATTGGGCATTGGCATCTAACACTGAAACAGCAGCAGCTTTTTCAATCTCTCTTGCCTTATGCCAGAACTAAAGTAACATCACCAATAACAACTCCTCCAGTACACAGATGATTGTTCTGTAGTCACACACTCATTGGAGGATTTACAATAAACTATTCAATCTAATTCAGCTTCCTCCTTGGGGTCTCTCTCCACCCCTAGTTTCACCACACACATCATCTGAGCCTGCCTCATGTCTTTCTCCACCTATTTTATGGGCTTCTTACAGGCTCTTCTTTTATCTCTTGCTTCAGACCTTTTCCCTTTCCCTGAATCACGTTTTTTTCCTGTGGAGGCAATGCCTCTTGATATGGTCCTTTTCACCACACCAAAAGCAGGTCTTCCTTCCACCCAATCACTTATTGGGTGGGGAGGAGGGTAAGAGGGGCTCTTTGGGTGCTTGTCTCCTGATAAAGGCTCTTTGCTTCCCTCCAAGTAGGGGAAGTCCCTCTTGCTCCCACAGCCATAGCACCTTCAGGGTTGGACCTCTTAGTCCTGGAGCATATTGTCCATTTCTGGCCCTTATATCTCCAGTTTATTTCTTGCAGTATTCTGTTCTGCTTTTGTGGCCCAGATACCCATACCATACAGTTTTGTAAATACCCTTGAGTTTCTGCTGGTTTTCTAATAACTCTCCTCATGTGGCATAGACCTGCTTTTATTTCTTCTCAGCTCTCCACTACGGGAGCAGCAATTCTGGCATCCACCCTAGCTGGGGACAAGAAAGTCTGAACTGTGGGCATTTCCATTTTCATCTTTCCTTAGGTGTTTTTTTTCGATACAACTCCTGTTGGCAGGACCCAACCACCTCACACTCTCTCCACTTCCCCTTTATCAGAGGTGACCATGTGCCCAAGTTCACCACCACATTGTCACAGATTTCTCCTTTCACCACTGGTTTGGTGCCTCTTCCTGGTCACTCAGGGGATTGGCTCTCAAGACCTATGTCCGAGTTTACAGTCTGCATGTCTTTATTTGATGCTGGTGTGCAACTCCTCCCATTCCAGGACAGCAGTGTCCTTTTCGTGACAACCATCTAGTGCTAGCTCACTCAGTGTTCCCTGTTCTGGGGGTCAGTCCATAAACGGTACTAGGCAGTCTTCCCATTCACTTCTCTGGTGATGCTCCCACAGAGATTGGTAGGGGAACCCAGGCCTGCCCTCTATTCTGGGTTCCTGTCCAGGGACCCTCAGCTCTGTAGTTCTAGGCTTCTCTTTGCTCTCACTGCTCCTTTGTTGGACTGCTTCCTGTTCTCTGGCTTCCCTTCTCTCTCTCTGAGTTCACCAGGTCCAAGAACCCTCCTTCCAGTGAGTGACTGTTGCTTGCCTTTCTACAGCCTTTTCCCAGCAGCCCCCAAACACTCCTTCCTCTTCCTAGGGAGTGACTACCCTTTCTCATCAGCTCAGTCTATACTTCCTACCTGACTTTATAAGCCCCAACTATTCCTGCTCAGGTGAGTCTCCCTCCAACCATCTGCCTCCAGCCTAAAGCTCCTCTTTTTGCTGTCTAATTAGCTGGTTGGACCACTCAATCCAATCCAACTCTTCAATTGGGGACTGTGGGTGTGGACCTCACACTACCACAGAAACATTCTAAAACTACACTAGAACTACACTAGAAATCCTACAATTCACACAAGTTGAAGTAATTCTCAAACAGGTCTACTGATGAAAACAACTATATTTTGTGCACAAATCAGTGTTACACAGATAGATGGTTCCATGCTCCATACTCTAACCAATATAGTCAAAATATTCCCTCTTCTTCCACTTGATCTGAAGAATCCAAGCAGTACATCTCCCTTTCAGACTAAGAGGTTTGATTAAAAAGGTATGGCATAGGAGCCAGAGGCTGGTGAGAGATGGATTAGTACAAGGTGGTGAGGATCAGGTGAGACTTGGCTCAGTGGAGCACAATGAAGAGGCAGAACATCACACAGTGGAATAATGAAGAGGAAGAGAATAAAGGAGGTCAATTATATAGACAACAGAAACTCAAATTGTCTAATGGTGATACCAGTGGAATACAGCATGAAAATGGCAAGAGAAGAGACAGAACAGTGAAGGAAAACATGGCCACAGAATTTTAAAAATATGTCAGTTTTTGTGTATCCAGAGGGATTAAAATTAGGAAGAATGGCTAGAATAACACAAACTCAAATAAAATTTACTGCTAAATAACTAGGGATGCTTATTCTGGAATGTGGGTTGATCATAATGAGCACAGACAAGATGCATACATGTTATGTAAACAATGGCACTAAGTATGTTGGCACCTGCTTAAATGGCCGTTAGGGAAAAGGACAAAATTGATTCACCTACAACTAGAAAAAAAACAAGGAAAGCTTAGGAATCCATTAGGTTCAAGAAACAGTTTCAAGCTTGGGTGTACGGTAATTTGTAATGACTTACACAAAAACAATTAAATCACTTTTCTTCACAAACTGCAGAAATATTTTATTTATTTATTTACTTTAGGCCAACCCAATTTTCTGTTCTGTAGTTACTGGGGGAAGGGGGATTAAAAATGGGAGTTTATAATGAAAGGACATGCAGAATTTCAGAATTCTCTGTATTTCTGCAGCCAAATTGATGTTTTCCTGAAATTTCACAAGGGCACTACATTTGGAGGTGTGAAAACATGAAAAGAAAAGTTGCAGAAACTTTTGCAAGAAAAGTCCACTCTTTTATTCAACCCCAAACATGAATGCACACAGCAGTTAAATGAAAGCCAGAAGAAAATGCTATTTTTTGCCTCAGTCCCGCCCAGTTAATAAACAGATGTCCAACTTTAAGCCAGTGAGCATTCCTATTGACTTCAATACCACTACTCTTGCTTAAAATGAAGCATGTCCTCAAGTATTGGGGCTATCAAAGCACATGTGTAACTTTGAGCCTGAGAGTAGTTTGATTCATTTCAGTAAGGCTACACATATGTATAACATTGAGCATTTGCTTAAGTGCTTTGATGGATAGGTGCCTTAATCCATGCTAGGAGCAAGACATTCAGATACAGCACAGTTTCTTTTCTATTCACTAAATAATACATCATACAACACTGCTCCCACAGATGGTGCAAGTTGATTTCATATTACAAACTGCATTTAAACATTAAGGAATGTGGATGATAATCTATCACTAGTTCACAGCCAGAAGTACAAAATGACATTTTTAAAAAGTCAGTCAGACCACACAGGAAACTGGCTGTACTATGGCCATATTTGCAAGAATAAAAGATATATTTTTAACACAGAGAAATTTACAAGTTAGAAATGTAAATGCTATGTCCACACCAGGATTTTGATATATGTTAATTGTGCTAGCTGACATATGCCAAAACACTCCCCTTTTCCTAGTGAAGACAAGGCCAATAAAGAAATAAGGAGTCAAACTCTGTTTTTAAAAGCTTGTTAAGAAAGTAACTTACTTTAGAGAATGATTTTGGCATCCAGCCTTTATTAATATATCATCTGAATGCTTTTGTTGTTGTTGTAAACATAAGGAAAGATCATAAAGAGGACAAAATGGTGCCACCTCTCCAGCTAATAAAACAATCATCTTTATGTTAACCACAGAAGATACCCATTAGCCCTTCAAAAACAAAAATGCAACACAACAGTCTGATGTGGGGAAAAAAAACAAAAAAAAACCAAAACAGAAATCATATGTTGTTCTGAGTAATCCAACCAATAAATTAAATGGAAACATAGAAGACTGTGAAAAAGAATCATACGTTCTCTGAATCAGCAAACAAGGTGATGCCATTGGAACTGGCAGAATGAGTAAAGAATTACCGATTTGTCAGGCATTTCTACCAAAAATCTTCCATATTCACAAATCACATGACTCATTCTGGGCTCAGGATTTCTGCTAGTTTCTACAAAATGCTTTGTTGATGCTATTTCCTTCTTAACTACAGATGGGCAAGCAAAGTTGAAAAATTGTTCAATATAGAGACTTTATTTTAAATGGCCTGGAAATCCCATGAGACAACCTGTGAGGACCTGAAGTATCCTGTTTAACTCACCTTCTTGTTGGCCTGCTCATTTGCATTCTTCCCATTAAGAAGAAAATCACTTCTGTAGCTTTGAAACCTTCCATTAAGTTTTAAAATCCTTCTTTGCAATACTCAAGGGCAGTGCTTTAAAACTAAAACCGCAGCCTAAGTCTTCAAAGGTGTTGCCTAAAATTAGGCACTTAACTCCATATTTAGGCACATAAATAAAAGTGGCTTGATTCTCAGAGATTCTGAATATCTGCCACATATAGTGAAGACAGTAAATAGGGAGTTATAATAGCCCATCATGGAGGTGACAAATACATGAACTTCTGTGGCCAGATCATCATCCAAGAAAAATAGTCTTGTTATCCTGAGATGGAAGATATTTATTTAACCGCCACTACATAATTTTCCAGGTGTAGTGATAAGTTTTTTCATGATCTGCACAGGAACTTTACTGCTGCGACCACATGCTCTTAAAAGATTTACCACTTCTGACTAGCATCATCTTGATCTTTCCTAGTTCAGGCTGGATCAGTCCACAACTCAAAGAGTTTACCTTTCCATGCTCTTCTTTTACTTGTTTTCTCTTCCAATTGTCTACTTTTCTACCTTCCATTACTGCAGAATCAGTGCTGATTGCGGATCAGGCCATCCAAAACCTTGAAATCTCTCCACAATGGGAGTGAATTAAATGGCTTCAATAAGTGCTCAATCTGAGCATTAAAAAGCCATTCTAATTAATTAACATTTTTTCCATGATCCCAAGGGTTTGTACTGGATAGATTGCTACCACAGCTACACTATTTCTTTTAGCACATTAGTGCGAGTATGTTTACAGAGAGTAGCAATAAACACTCCCAGCTCCAAGCATAGACGTAATAGCCCTTCACCTTTTGAGAAATGCAAACCTGTGATGTGATGGCAGCTTGCACAGACATATCCAAGACGCTTTAATTTAGCTAGCTTGATACCAGAGCAGAAAAGTGCCCCTCAGCATGGGATTCATAGACTAATCAACAGTTAGGTCAGAACAGACCAATATCATCATTAAGTCTGATCTGCACAATGCAGACCACAGAACCTAACCCACCCATTCCTGTAATAAATCTCTAACCTATGACTGAGTTATTAAAGTCCTCAAATCAAGGTTCAAAGACATTATGATAAAGAGAATTCATCAGTATGTGAGCTGTGCCCCATGCTGCAGAGGAAGGTAAAAAATCCCTACAGAGTTTGCCAATCTGCCCCGAAGGAAAATTCCTTCCCAACCCCAAAGATGGCGATTAGTTAAACACTAAGCATGTGGGCAAGACCTACCAGCCAGACACCTGTAAGAATTCTCTGGAGTAATTCAGAACTCACCCCATCTAACCCCATCACAGACCATTGGAGTGATTGGACATATTTACTGCTAATAGTCAAAGATTACTTAATTGCCAAATACTTCAATGCCTCTGACATGCTCCCTAAATAAATAGCCAACAAACAAATAAATGAACAAAAGCAGCCCTGGCTGAAGAACTGAATTTTAAGGAAGATTTTGAAGGGGTGAAGAGTCAGCAATTGATAGATATAGACTTGTAGACAGCTATAGACATAGGGAATGGTGTAAAACCAACAGTTGATAAGGTGTAGTAGTCAGGAAAAAAGAATGGCAAAGTAAATGGAGCAGATGTGGACGGCAAAGGTAAATGATAGCAGAGTTGTAGGTGTGGGTAAAAAATACAGAAGGCATTGTAGATAATCCTAAGCAGTAAATATTTCAAAAAGTAGTAATATCTTGAGAATCTGTGATGTTTAAGTCAGAACCTATTCTGAGGAACAGGAGTGCTGAGAGAAACATGAAAGACATTTTTCTTCTCAAGAGCTTTTATCTATATCACTAAAATAATAATAATTAAAAAAACTACCCACCCTTCTCCTCTGAGTACTCAACCTGCTTTTGTTCATTTATTTGTTTGTTGGCTATTTATTTAGAGGAATAGTAGCTTGTATATCAGTGATATAGATAAAAGCACCTCATCCTGAAAAGTAAATGTCAAAAACCACATATTCTGGCAAATGTCAAATGACAACCAACAAATGTCAAATATACTTACGTTTCCCATTCAAAATATCTTTTGCAGCACATGTTCCAACCACAGTTTTATGTATAAAATATTTATTCTATTGCCCATTTAGAGTATTCATATCATATTAACTTTGATTGATCTAGGATATGGCAATGATCAAACTCCTCTTTCCCAAGCACCAGACGCCAGCAGACTATTATGTATAAGCCACCTGCAGGAAGACGGTGGTATTCACAGACCACAGTTGGTACACAGAAGACAATTCTTTAGGAGTAACAGCATGTGGATAGAAAACCATGCTGCTGCATTTTTAATGGAACTTTTATCGTGTTTCTTCCCAGTATGAAGGTTTATTTATATGATAAACTCCATTGTCATTAATGTGAATTTTCCAATTCTATGACTGATTTTTGGTTGTGACAGATCAGTCCTCTAAAGATTGTAAAGAATACTTCTACCAAATAATTGCTGCATGGTGTGTACATGGTTTGATGGGGCCATTAGAAAGTCAGGAGGCCATTATTAGTTTCTTAAATTATTTGCTTAAAACGATTTTCCATGGGTATAGATCATTGAAGGCAAGTAAATTTTCTAAGGCACCATGGATTTTCAGCAGGATTTAGCATTTAAATCACTCAAGAGCTTAAATCCCACTGGAAGTCAATGGGATTTAGACCCTTGAGTCACTGAAAATTTGGATCATGTGACAATAAGTTTCACAGGTTAATTATACCTTGGATAAAAATGTTTTTCTTTGAGCAGCTTTAAACATATTTCCCTTCAGTGTCAGTGAATTACTCATTGTCCTTCTGTTAGGAGAGTAAATAAGAATAGCCAGCTGACCTCTGCACTGCTCATTATTTTTGTACACCCTCTAATATGCTCATTCTTATTAGTTTCCTCTCTAAACTTAACCGTACCAAATTTTTCATTCTCTCATATGGAAGTTTTTCTGTGCATGTCTACTGCCTGTATCTGGGCCCCTTCCTTTCTTTGGTTATCTTTTCAAGATGGGCGACCAGAATTGAACTTAGTATTCAAGTAGGTATGCCTGCAAGCCAAAAAGTTTATTAATTAACTTAAATGAAAACAAGTAGATGTTCTAAAGAAAGATGAGTCTGTTGCTCTTAAAATTAAAATAGTTCTTACATAATCTGAAACATAAATTCAGAAATATTAAATCAGACTCAGGGTATTGCTCAGAGAACAAGGACAGGTCCATTAATTTGATTCTCAGGGTTTTTGTCAAGGACATATCTAAGTAACTATGAGATCCAGCCCTGTTTACTCATGAGATATCACCTTGAGCAGAGTTCCTGTCATATAGCTGCAGGCATTGGGTACATTAAGTTTAATGGCACAGAGTTTAACAGAACATGAGTGGAAACACCTGTTCCATTGTTGGAACATGCAGAGAATCAGGTAGTTGTATCTCAGGACCGTCCCACTTTCCCAGCTCAAACCACACCTTTCACCACATATGATTTTGCTTTGGGTCTCTTTATATATACACCTCCTCCAATCACTTGGAAGAAACAACTGCCGAAAAACCATCATCATCATCTCAACCGGGGATTTACCTCTATCGTCTTTTATACCATTGCCACTGACCTGAGGGTTTTCTCTGCAGGAAATGTAGCAATACCCAAGTGCCAGGATAAATTATTTCTCTTGGGACTAAAGCAATTCCCCTTAAGAAAATCAGAGTCGTGGTATTTCATGAAGCCTCCTTCTGTCTGGCACTCAGAGTACCTATTCTTACAGGAGATCTGTGGTATAAAAAGTCATTTCTACCAAAACGTTCTCTGCTCATTAAAAGAAAAACAGAGATATTGAAGTACTGTATTACTTTATTCTGCAATACATTTTCTGTTTCTATAGCTATGAATTCTACTCATCTAACAACCATAGTGCCTCGTTCAGACTTTATGTATTTTGCATTTTACATCTGGCTACTCTGTATGCATTTCAATGCAAAATTTACTGCTTTGGAAATGCAGCTGTAGCTGTTACAGAACAACAGTCTTCACTGCTCTTCTGGGAAAGACTACCAACAGGTTAACATATTCTGCATTATTACATCAGACTCCCTGTTAAGCATTAGCTATTGTAAAGCATCCTGGCAATAAAGAAGCATAAGGTTATCCAGAAGTTTAAGACTTTTTCTCCAGCTTTTGTTCTTTCAATCAGTTTGATCACCTTTCTCTTTGCACAGAAAACACCACACACTTTGAATCATACGAATATTAGACTCTTATTCAGTGTCTCTAGTCTCACCTTGCGGATGCCTCTGCCAAGATCTTCTCCATAATTTGTTCCTAGAATTTCAAAATGGACATTGGGATTCACTCCATTTTCTGCAAATTCCAGTTCTCCAGTCAAGCCATTCACTCCACCCTGATTGACATAAAGAAGATAGAGTGAAAACTCAAAAGTATCCAACAAAACCATACATGTATATGGCACTTATGCACTAGACGTGCAAAATAGCAACAGAAATAGCAGCAATAAGTAGGGCTTTTTTTGAGCCAGTATGCACAGGTACCGTGTACCAGCATCTATTGTTCTCTGGCCAGCCCCCAGCTGAGCAGTGGGGCTGGCAAGGGCCAGGAGCTGCAGCAGCAGGCCAGAATCCAGCCCGCCAGGGGCTGGAATCTGGCCCGTGGATGCCTGGGAGGGAGCTGCAGCCAGGATGCAGCTTTTTCAAATATCCTGGTCCCGCCCTGAGCATGCTCAGATGCATGGCTCAGGGTGGAGCAGCCTGGCCACCACGGAGGAACTCTAGCCACCCGTGCAGCTCTGGCCAGGTAAGGGGGAGGAGGCTGGGAGGGTCAGGGAGCAGTGGCGGAGTGAGGAAGAGGCCGGGGAAGGGGGGTTGGGAACCACAGGCGGGCAGGGAGGTGATGGAACGAGAGAAGTGAGGAAGGGGCTGGGGAGAGAGAAGAGTGGGGGAGCTAAGAGGAGCAGGGAAGGGGCCGGGGGGGGGGTTGGGGAGCCGGCAGGCGGGGATGGGAGGAGCTGGGAAGGAGGGATCAGGGAGCTGGCAGAGGGGGAGCGAGGGGTTTGGAGAGACCCCGGGGGGTGGGGGATGATGGTGGAGGGTCCTGCCCGCCAACCCGCACTGCTCCTGCCGGCATAAAGAAAAAAAGCATTGGCAATAGGGGAACTTTGGAATAAAGACTCAAATTTGGTAGGATATTTGTGTGCACACTAGCTCATAGTTGTCATGAATGTGCTTTTGCATCATGAAAATTCACACAAATTCAGCTAAATTACAGAGTTTGAAGATTTTAGCTACTAAAGATTGACCACTGTCCAAGCACCATCACCAGAGTGCATGCTGCCTCCAGCCAAGGGCTACAAAGGCAAACTCAAACTTTCCCTGTAATGACTACTCCAGGCCAGAGTTGCAGAGTGACTTTCCTACTAGCTCCCAGATCAGGTGGAACCCATCTGTTTCAGATGTAGAAGAGACAAGAGCCTGACCTAGGACATCGTGGAGGAAGGTTGTGAGAATAGACTGAGACAAAGAGTCAGGGGGCAAAGACTGAGAGAGGAGCCTGATAAGGGATAGAGATGAGGATTGGCTAGACAAGAAGATTAGATCTGTGAGCGAGAGAAGAAAACAGGTAGAAGCCAGGGAACTAAGGAATTATGGGGAGAAACTGATTGTGACGCTAACTGGATTAAGGGGACCATTTATGATATTATTTAACATCAATATGTCAAAATTACAATAGTTCATATGAGATAGGCCATGCAGGTATCAGTAGAAAGGTTATAATTCGCTAAATATGATGATATTGTTTATGTCTATGTGTCATATCTGTATTGGAAGTCATGAATATGTTTGATGTATCTGTATTTCAACTTTTTCTGAGTTTTTGGGCAAAACCCCAAATAAGATGGCTGCAGCAATAGCCTGCTTAATAGCCCATTAAGGAAACTCACAGGTACAATGAGCCCAGGGAGAGACCTGATGAGGACCAGGACTTAGTCATGTAACCCTGGACTCTATTTTATTTCTGTAAATTTCTACAAGCAGCATGACCAAGGCCAAGGGACATAGAAGGCAGCTATGCCACAACCATTTTGTCTATAGTCTTCAGCCTTCACCTACCTCTGGACCTACTCACCTACCCACTTCTGAAGCTGTGAAACAAAGGACTGAAACCCATCCAGGTACTGGATGTACACCAGAGAGACTATACAAGCCTACAAACTACACAATTCTACTGAAAACCTGACATAGAAAGACTTCCAAATCATTTGTATATATCTGTTTGCTTAATCATTTAACTGTTCTCTTATAGTTTGTGTCTTCTTTTTTATAATATACCTTTAGTTTTAGTTATTAAACCATTGGCTGGCAGCGTGATATTTTGGGTAAGATTTAAACCTGAGCGCCACTGGGGCTCAGGCAGTGCTCGGAGCTGGCCCTGGCTGAGGCCGAACCGCTGGTGGGTCTGACCCCAGCCACAGCTAGGGACCATAGTGTGTGGGGCAGGCCAGTCCAGAGAGGCATGGCCCCATGCCCCCGCCCTGCCCCTGGGCTGACTGCTCCACCCTGGGGATGGGGAGGACCGGCCCATAGGCTAGGCTAAGTGCTCCCGCCCCACCACGCTGCCTTTGGCTCGCTGCTGAAGGCAGTGGGGAGCAGGGTGAAGCGCAGCAGTGGGAGGGAGAGGCGGAGCTCAGGCCCCCACCCCCACAAGAACGGCCCTGGCTGTGGCTGAGTCTTTGGGGTCAGAAGGCTTTTGGTAAAAAGCATGGAGTTTTAAGTAACTTATCTCTTTACTAGACTCAGTGGCTGACTGGGAGCCAGAAACTGAAATGCAGTAAAGGGAGCTGAGTAGATTTTTATTTTTAGCTTCTTGATAGCTTCACTGTGAGGAATCAGAAGCATTGTTTGTAGCTGGTTTGGAAGTCTAACTGCATGTCACCCACCAGTGCTGGGATCTAATCTTCCTTTGCAGCATGCCCTGATCATGGCATTTTCAGGTGGCTACCGTAGGCACAGACGGGTCACACTGATATCAGATGGAGACACTGAGACTGACAGAGCAAGTAGACAGGGAATAGGTGGGGTGGGAGAAAAGATGGAAGGAAGGGAGATATACATGACAAATAGACTGTATGTGGGGTGAACTGAAGCTGGTTGGGCAAAGAGACAAGGCACTTGGGGAAGTGAGAACACAGACTGGATGAGAAGCTTGAGGAAGGAGACCATGACTGGCAGTGAGTAGGGATAGGAAACGTGAGTATGGGAAGAGGCAACTGGGCACTGGGGAGAGGAAGATACAAAGGTCAGGGTGTGAGGGAGGAAACAGACTGGATCAGTCAGGATAGTCTGGATGGGGTGAGACTAGGATTTACTGAGCAAAGAGACTGGAATCAGAAGCCTGAGGAGTGGAGAATGAGACTGGCAATGTGAAGAGAATGGGTCTGAGATGGGAAGCCAGTGGTGGGTAAGAAAGAGGTCTGGGACAGGAACACATTGGAGGGAATGGAGCAGAAGAATATATATTCCCACTAAAGCATGCCCCCATTAAATTAACATCCCCAAGTTTCACCATTCCTTTGCTATCAGCAAATATCTGTGAACCCACTAGGAAACTCCAGTCTAGTGCTGGTTCACAACAACCTACTACCACTATTAATTACTCTGTTAGCTCAAACAACAAGGAGTCTGGGGACATTTAAAAACACTAACAAATTTATTTATCGCATGAACTCTCATGGGAGAAAATCCCACTTTGTCAGATGCTTGAAGATGGCGAATTTATAGAATGGGAGCAAAATAAATACAGGGAAGCATCTCCCACGAGAGCTCATGCGAGAAATAAATTTGTTAGTCTTTAAAAGTGCCACCAGACTCCTTGTTTGTTTTGCTGGACTAGACTAACACCACGGCTCCCCTTTGGAGCTTTCCATCTGTTACCTCAAGTGGTGGGTCTTAAGATTTCAACTTTCTTGATAAATCAGTCATAGGGACTTCAATATGAGGCCATGTGAAAAAATTTCTGGGGTGAGAGCTCGTTTTATTCTTTTTTGGTTTGGTTTACATTTGCTTTAAAAAAAACCCAACAAAACCTAGGATATTACATACAAATAATAAAAGAAAAGTATTAAGGTTGCAAAGCCAAGCACTCAAAAGTTATGATGTCAGAGTTAAAGTTGTCTCTGCAACCTTAAGTTGGCCTCCTTGTGCCTATGTATTATGATAGTCTTTAATTACATGTTCATATACTATTTTTATCACAACACTCCTGCTTCATTCAGTGCACAGGATTCACAGTATCCTATTAATGAGCAGCTAGTCAATGTTTTTTTTATCCTTATTGTTCATTGTGTGACCTGCACTTTAATTGCTCTCAAGATTAATTAAGTTTTTCATTGGCTTTTTCTATAATGCTCTTTACTTCAGTATTTACATGTTTCACAAACATTAATGAATTTATTTTCACAACACTCTTGAAAATGAGGGGACAGTACTACCTGATTGGAGAGCTGAAGTACAAAGAAATTACGGTAAAAAATATTCACTAATTTTGGTTGCCTAGTTTGAGGCGTCTAGGATTTGATTTTTCAGAGTATAGTTTTTACCACTCTATACCATTTCACATATTCAAAGCTCCCATTGACTTCAGTTGCAGCAGCAAGTGCTCAGCAGTTCTCAGGCTCTAAGGCTATGTCTACACTTGGCCAAATAAGTCGACTTTGCTAAGTCGACTTAACAAAGTCAACTTTAAGTCGACTTTGTTAAGTCAACTTAGCATGTCCACACTATAAAATTAGGTCAACTTAAAGTGGACCTTGACAAATCGACTTGGAGCATCCACACTGGACGCCTAAGTCAACTTGTAGGGGCTAGGTGGACCTGGGACTGGTCCATGGTGACGGGGGGGCACCCCTTTCAAAGTGCCAGGGGGCTCAGCATTTGCCCCATTGTACCAGGGTACAATGGGGGCTGAGCAGGACAGGGACAGTGGCAGAGCATAGGAGCGGGGTGAGCAGGACTGTGTCCTGCCCTTTGGGTGGGCATGCCAGGCTCTGGCTGTGCCAGCCACCCTGGCAGGGAGGTCAGTGGGGGAGCCCTGGGGGCCCTTTAAATCGACCTTAAGTCAATTTAGGGCTAATCCGCGTCTACACTGGCTAAGTCGACTTAATAAAGTCAATTTAGCCTGTAAAGTCGACTTAAAGTAGGTTTAATAAAGTCGACTTAAAACTTCCTTAAGTCGACTTAAGCAGCATCTTCAGTCGACTTAAGGAAATTGTAGTGTAGATGCAGAGTAAATAAAGTCAACTTAATTTACAAGTGTAGATACATCCTAAGATGTGCACCCAGAAAGTGAGAAACAGAGACAGACAGACTACCCTTGAAAATTTAGTTTAAATGACTTATCACCACATCAGAACTCCGTGGAGGAGTAAGGGATAGAATCCAGTTCTCCCAAACAATATTCAACTGCTTTAACTTTCAGACTATTACTCATCTTACTGCACTCCTCTGCCTTATTCCCTAGTCACTTTCCACCTTATGCAACAGATGAAACGGGTCCTACAGACACCTGTCTCCTTTATGACACAAGCCTTTTTCAACCCCAGGGCAGGTCCAACCCAGGCTCTGAATGAAACAAGGTCCCATGGATAAAAAAGGTACGTGTTCCTCTAATTAAAGACTGCATGAGTATTTGACTTTGGAAATGAAGCTCTTTTAATTTAGTTTGTGTAATTTCCTGTTTGTAAAAAAGCAGACTGAAAAAAATCCCATCATGTGGCACATACTAGCACCCATATGTATCATCAGCAATGTTGTAGCCTTTAGCTCCACAACACAGATCTCTGCACTTTTGAGCTAATAAAGTAAATGACAGCAACAGCAGGTTGTCATCCTACATGCGTACCATACTGCAGGGGGTTCAGACACACACCTTACCAGTGCATTTTAGTGATATTTGCTGACAGCAGGGAACCGGCAAGATTCAGGAATCTCATGCACATAGTCTTCTGCACATTTTCCCAGCCATGACGCTTCCGTCCTGTCCCTTCTAACCTGTCTCTGTCCCTGTTTCTTCTCCACCCTCACTCTTTATCCCAGTCCCTTTCCCTAGTATTTTTCTCTGTGACTCAGGGTCCCAGGGGGATGCCAACTGCCAGACAGCATATGTTCCCTAAGACAGTTTCTCTCAACCTTTTTGATAGCAGAGACCAGCTTGCTGCCTTCCTAAACTTGTTTCAGGAATGTCTCGGGGATCAATTGTTGAAAAACACTCATGAGAGATCTCTAATGAAAGCCTGTGTCATACTGCTCCCGTAATCATTCCAAGAAGTATGTAGGATTAATAGATATTAAAATAGTTATGTATATATGCTAAAAAATACATTCCCTTGGTCTGTGTGTTAAAACAGGCCACCAAAAGATAATCTAAAAACTCTTGGCAATCAAGGGGGAATGGACACTTTTCTCACTCTGACTGGTCATGTGCAGACTGAGTACTGTATGGTTCACAATGTATGTCCACTCACAAGTCTGAGCCAAATGTCAATGAAGGATTGTAAAACCTTCAAAGAATAGTAACCATTTATTTCCCTTCCTAACTTACTTGAATTTCTATTCTTTCTTAAATATTTTTTTTTTTGTTTTATAACTGAACTCAAGTGCTTTACATAATACAGGAGTGGTGAGCTAAGGTGAAACTAGTTAACTGTGGGACACTGTTCCTTTGAGAAGAGAGGATCTGGGACTTCTATGGGGTACAGAGATAGAGGCTGGATAACATAGGGGACTGGGAGCTGTGGTGCATCATTTGTCAAGCTGCAAGGCAAAAGGAGATTCATGTAACCCACAAGAGGGCGCTTGAATGGCTGAGATGTTGGCTGTGCTAGGAAGCTAACACCCAGCTAGTGTAGGCAAGACTCCCTCAGGCTGGAGGCAAGTGATAACAAGGTAACTGACAGTCCTGGAGGGCCTAAGAAGTCTCCATGCACAATTAGTTCCAGTTTCTCCTTCCAAGCTCCTTCTCATTCAATCTGTCTCTTCCTTTTTTCTGGCCTCCAATCATCCCTCTCCCATTGCTTTCCTCTCCTCTTTAGTTCCTAATTCCAGTCTTTCTTCCAGGTTCCATATCCAATCTCAGGCCAAGTCTATATTACAAAGTCAGGTTGACCCTGCTTTGTCATGTTGGAGTGTGAAAAATCCATTCCCTGGAGCAACATAGTTAAGTCAACCTAGCCCTTGGCGTAGACTGCGCTAATTTGGCAGATGAATTCTTTCGCCAATCTAGCTAGTGTGTCTCAGAAAAATAAGACTACTACAGCAATGGGGAAACCTCCCCTGTACTGTAGTGAGTGTCTACCCTCAAGCACTGCAGCTATGCCACTGAAATGTTTCCAATGAAGACATAGCTTTAGTTTCCCCCAAAGCTCCCAGCCTTCCCCCTTCCTCATGCAATCTCTGTAACCATCCAAAACTGACTTCCCCATCCCCCCACCTGCCTCATTTCCTTGCCCAGTTTCCAGTTCCTTTGTCCCCAAATCCATGTCCCAACTTCCTTAGCCAGACAGTCTCAACATCCTCTTCACTCCTTAGCTCCCATTCCTAGTGTCTACCCTCCCCTGACCCAGCTTCCGTTTCACTTTTCGACCAGCTAATAACAATCCCTCTCCCCACTCACATCCATAGCTTACTGTGATACTGGCAGAGCAGGTGCCAGTTCTCATAAAGGTTTTAGGCCTCAGCCAACCACTGACAAATTCATTGCTGGAAGCCAATCCAGCTCACCTGTGTGTGAGTATCACTAAGATAGATATTGGACTTATAACAATGTGTTTATTTTTTATGAAATGCTTGTAAGTTGCTGCATGCTTTAATCTCACTTATAATATCTTTATCAACTACAATAAAGATAACATTTAAGTTTTTGCTTCCTCTGTAGCACAGGGCATGGCTCACCTACCAGTGAATTCTCTGTATCTTAAAGTCCCTTAAATCATGATTTAAGGAGGTAAATAACTCAGTCATAGGTTAGTGGCCTATTGCTGTAGTGGGTGGGTGAGGTCTTGAGGCCTGCATTTTGCAGGAGGTCAGACTAGAACATCGTACTGGTCCCTTCTGCCCTTGGAGTCTAGAACTATAAAAATGTTTGCTCTGCAACAGTCAACCTGTCAAAAGAGATAGTCTTTCCTGATGAGCAACAGACAATCAAAACTAAATGGGCAATTGCAAGACATCACTATACAAAGATTTTGCTAACTGCCCCTACACAGGCTACGTATAAAAGGTCTCATCCCATCAGGCTGAATACTGCAAAAAGGAAATAAAGATAGTGGACGTGAACTTTTTTCATCTCTTTTGCTGTTTAGATTCTCACAGGGCTGTAGCCAAGAAACAGAAGCAGAGATTCCCCAGAGTCAACTTGGGTTAGCCCTAAAAGACCTCCAGTGCTGATAGACTGCTACAACTCTGTCACCTTTTGGAATCATAGACTAACTCATTTATGTATATATGTTTGTCCACCTTAACTGTAAAAAAAAAATCTAATATAATTTTCCTAGTTAATAAATTCTTAATTAACCATAGGAGTGACTAAAAGTGTTGGTTTTGGTGTGAGATCTGAAGGACAAATTATCTGGGGTGAGTGATTGGTCTCTTGGAACTGAGAGAACACAGGATCTTTTGTGATCTTTATTGTATTTCAGCCCACTATCACTATGTCCAGATTGTCAAGATAGACTGGAGCGTCCAAGTGGACTGTCTGTGACTCCATGATAAGACTGTTGTAGTGCTTCAGGAGTTCACATTTGTTACTGGGTTGGGGAAATCTAATTATAGAACACACAACCAGGTTGGTGGGTCTGCCCTACTTTTTGACAGTCTGCCTGAGGTGGGAACTCATGGTCATAAACCACTCCACACAGCATGACATTTGGTTATCTCCACCTCTAAGATATCAACTCTTCTGGGTTAAAGCATATATCTCAGCCCCTTTGAGATGTTACAATCAGGGGTATAGCTACGGTGGGCCTGGGTGCGCAATGCACACCCGGTTGACCAGCAAGCCCAGCCACCCACCCATCTCAGCCCATGGCAGTGGCATGAGCTTGCTGCTGTGGCAGCATGCAACCATGAGCACCAGCTCTGTGAGAGGAGGAGTAACCTCAGGCAGATGGGCAGGGGTGACTGCTCCTCCGCCCACAGGTCCAGCCACATGCCAGGGGCTGGGCTGCCTCTCCACCTCCTTCCCCCTCCAAATGCTCCAGTTGCTAGGCAATTGGCATGTCAGCAGGAAGCGTGTGGTCATGTGACTTGAAGCATGACTGGCTTGATTCATCCCGAAGAGTAAGGGGCCTGGCCAGAAATCAGGGGCTAGCTACGCCCCTGGTTACAAATTTTCAAAGTTTGAGCACATGCCCTCTCTCTGTTAAGGGAAAATGAGATGTGGAGGAGAACAGTCACATGAGAACTTCATGGAAGGAACAGAACTAAAATGCTGCCATTACGGGAATAATCATAGTGCAACTTACAAAGGGTATATGGAAGTAGAACAAAATAAAGTGACACAGAAAATTAAAAGAATCTATTAAATATTCTGTGGAGAAACTAACAAAAGGAGGAGGAAAATGCCAAAGAGGAGGAAGAGACACTGGTACATAAACATGCAGTTCAGGGCAGAAAAGGTAATATAAGGGGAATAGATGAAGATGCACTGATTCTAGGCGACAAGAAATGTATAATATTTAGTACAGAGGTGATTAATTGCACAGAGAAGTAACAAGAGGAGGGAGGTGTACTGTATATTTATAAAGGAAGTCTCAGTTATGTTACAGAGATGTACAGAAACAAGCAAAAAGTTTTGAGTAGAATGCTGTTGAGATTCCTCTTCAGAATAACAGTACCTTTATACATATCTCTAATGATTACAACTCATGTAAAAAACCTACGTATTCAAGAATTGGAGAGTTAGTTAAGGGTGTCATAGGCCTGTATATTATTTGTGGAGACCTCAATACTCATAATGAATTATATGGAAGCAGGAGAACTGATGATAATGACAAATGCCTAGCACTTTTCATTGACATGCACAACCAATACTGGTTAGTGCCTGGAGCAGCTACTAGGTTTAATTCAGAGTATGGAACCTTTTCACGTTTAGATCTCAGAATTGTAACAAGCAATCTGGCAAGTAAATTCAACTGGGAAATCCATAATGATGGAATGGGAAGTGATCACTTTCCTGTGCTAATTACTTATCAAGGTCAAGGTAATGCTGAAAATGCTGATGGAAATGCCTACCTGGAACCTTAGAAAAGCAAACTGAGGACTCTAAGAATATGTGAACCGAGTATCTAATTAGTAATTGTGTAAGTGATAATCTCTAGAGGAATTCCATGATAATATAAAAAAGGTAGTGGTAGAAGGAGCCAACCAACATGTAAGACATCTAATTGCCATAAACTTTGAAATCCAGTTCCCTCACAGAATGAAGATAGCAAAGCATGGAGTAAAGAAAGAAATAAGGTGTACAAACAAGCAAAATGCATAACAAGGACTTAATGAATAATAAAAGATGGACGGCAGTGGCACAAAGAACCATTAAAAAAGCAAAGGAAGTTAGAGAAAGTATCATAAGAAAATAAAGATTTCAAGGTTTCAGAGAAATAGACGTTAAAAGAATTAAAGGGAGCTGGAGTAAAAACAAATTTTTACTTGGTCTTAAATAATTAAGTTGAAAGTCCTACATTAGGAAAAGCAGAAAGAGCCTGGTTAACAAAAAATAATGTTTTTTAACAAAATTGTGAGTTCTTATTTGGCTGGATAAACTACACATATGACATAGTAAAAGAAATTTTCAGCATAAAGGAACTTAAAAAAGCTGTATACAAAAGCAGAAGTACAACCCTAAGTAAAGATAGCACATCTAATGCAGTGCTTACGCACGTACTAGAATGGAGTTTAAAAGCATCATTGAAATTATATAATAATAGTATGTGGGGAAAAGGAATACTTCTGTCAGAAAGGAACAAGCAAGGTTTATACCAGTTGGAAACCTGGCAAAGTAGGCGCAAGACCAGATGGAAAAAAATCTATTCCCCTCAAATTCTTTGTGGGCAGAATTATGGAAAGAATGATAAATGAGAGTTTAACAACCTACCTGTATAAAAGTGAAATTACAAACTGTGTACAAAGTGGTTTCAGGAAAGGAAGATGCCCAGCTGATCATTTTAGATTAGAAACAGAACTATAAAATTAGAACAGAAATACAAAAAACCTTGAGGAACAGAGTTATGATAATCGTCTTTTTGGACATTGAAAAAGCCTATGACATGCTATGGAAGGAAGGCTTGCTGCATAAACTAGGAGCAATTCGAATAAGAGGAAGAGTGATCTAGTTCTATTTAAGTGATAGAACCATACAATTCAGGGCAGGGTGGCTCTATCCAATACTTATAAACTTATTCATGGCACTCCACAAGAGAGTGTTATCTACCCAACTCTGCTTAACATTATGATTAATGATCTCCTGGTGAGTATATGGGTCAGAAATAGATATTGCTCTATTTGTGGATGACTGTGTTATATGGGCCAAACATAGAAGACTTAGGATAGCTGTGGAGAAACTCAATGAGGCGTCCAGGGAGATTGCAAAATGGGAAGATCCTTCCGGATTTAATTTCTCATTTGCTAAAGCAAAGGGAATGATCTTCACAAAAAAGAAAATTGGGGAAGAATGGAACCTATATCTCTATACTGGAAAAATACAAGTTGATTAAAATTTTATATTCTTCAGAGTTACGTTTAATAAAATAACTTGGAAGGGGCATATAGACAATATCAAAATCAAGTAAAAATATAGAATGGATTTGCTTAACAATACAGCTTTGAATAACTGTGGCGCAGACAAGAAGTTGTTGCTCTATGGGGCATTAATACACAAGTTTTAGATTATGGATGCGAAGTCTTTAATTCAGCTTCTATGTCAACAGTAAAAAAGAATTTGAGATGATACAAACCCAGATTCTGTGCATTGCATGTGGTATGAGTATTATGACTCTGTTGTGTATGGTAAAGATAGCAACTACAGAGATGTCTAAGAAATTAAGGATGAAATTATTAATGAAAATTAAAACAGGAAGTAACTGAGCTCCAGCAACTCGTATATGTTAATAGGGCAAAAGATGGCTAAATGATTCGGGTCAAAATGAAGATCTGGAAGAAATTAAAATCTTTAGTTTCTGGAAATCAAATGATAGCTGGATGGTTGTTTCTACAATTGTAGATCTGAAATTTTATGACAAAACAAAGGGAAGAGCAGGATTGTTAAATATGACAATGTAAATTTATGAATTTATATGTGGTAAATGGAATCAGCATTGCCAAATCTGATGGCTCTGGGAATGACAATGCAGGTTGAATTGGAATCACTTTTTGTGTTCCTGAATTTGGAATTAACAGATTTGTGAAACTATCTGATTTTATGACCACTATGACAGTTTATTTGACATGGCTAAGGATGTATATCCTGCTATAAAATCTATCCTATCCGATTCTCTGGCAGGTATACCGACAATTAGAAAGGAAACCTCAGAAAACAGGAATGACTTAATCAATGAAATAATAATCTTCTCTACAGAGGTAGTATAATTGAGTATGCGTAGAATCAAAAGACAGGAAAGAACTTCAAGAGGTCTTCTAGTCCAGACAGCTGCACTTAAGACAGGGCCAACCATTATCTACACCATCCATTATACATGTCTACCCAACCAACTCCATCTCCAGTGATGAAGATTCCACAAACTCTCTAAGCAATTTATTCCAGGGCTTAATTACCTGGACAGAAAGTATTTCCTAATGTCCAAGCAAAACCACCCTTAATATAATTGAAGCCCATGGCCTCTGTCCCATCCTCCGAGGTTAATGAGAACAAGTTTTTCTCCCTCCTCCCCCTGACAATCTTTTAAGTGCTTGAAAACTGCTATTATTCCCTCCCACGCCCATCTTCTCTTCCTGAGATTAAACAAACCTGATTTTTTCCATCTTTCCTCATAGGACATGTTTTCAAGACCTTTAATCATTTTTGTTATTCTTCTTTGGACTTTCTCCAGCTTGTCTACATATTTCCTGACATGTGGCATCCAGAACCAGACACAATACTACACTTGAGGCAACCATAATAATGTTTGCATTTTTGCAACAGTGTTACATTGTGGACTCATGTTTAGCTTGTGATCCACTATGACTCCTAGATCCCTTTCTGCAGAACTCCTTTCTAGGCAATCATTTCCCATTTTGTAGGTGTTCAACTGATTGTTCCTTCCTAAGTGGAGTACTTTGCATTCCTCCTTACTGAATTTCATCCTATTTACTTCAAACCATTTCTGCAGTTTGTCCAAATCATTTTAAATTTTAATCCTACCCTTCAAAGCACTTGCAACCCCTCCCAGCTTGATATCGTCCATAAATGTTATAAATGTATTCTCTATGCCATTATCTAAATCATTGACAAACATATAGTAATAGTGTCGATTCCATTGAATGTCAGAATTCCAGGCAATGAAATGGGAGATAAAATAGAAAAAAAATGCCTTAAAATCAAGGAGGTTGATATAAGAATCTTTCTGAACAAACAGGACTTCTAAAGTTTGGTGAAGAGAGAACTTAAGGAGAAATAGCAAGAACCATGGACCAAAGAGAAAAAAGGACAAAGGTTCTATGAAATATGTCCTAAACTTGAGGATAATAGAATACTCAATAGCTCCAATAAAAGAAGAAACTATATTTTGAGTGCTAACAGGTCACTATGACCTGAATGGTAATTTATATTATCATTACAAAGATGGGTTGTGCAAAACACAAAATCCAAAAATCAGTTGAGCATCTGTTGCTGCAATGAAGGCAGAATTACATAGAAAGAAAAATTCCCTATGAAAAATTGAGACCTCCCTGTAAAAGAATATCAACTGAAGGAACTGGAGAGAGTATCAGGAAACCAAGTGAAAGAATGTTATCTGAGGGGATTTGAGAGAGTACCAGGAAAGTGGGTGTCGCGGATTGCGTCCCTCACTGGCCCCTCAAGCGGGGAGAATTTGAGGGGCACAAATACGGGGGGACTTCCACCATGTTACTACTTTAGTCAACACCACCCTTCAAGCCAGGGCCGCATGACCCAGCGGCCACAAAGTTAGTACAAAGGCCCTCGGATCAGGGCAGTTCGGTCTAGTGGCCACAGAGTCAACACCACCAGCCCTCAGGTCAGGGGCAGTCCAGTCTAGTGGCCACAGTCTATAGAACAAGCCTTCAAGCCAGAGCAGTCTGGCCCAGTTGTAGGAGGAATGGGAGGAAATGGCACCTGGGTAGGGGGGCTGAGGCCCTCCCGCTCCACTGAGCCCCAGCCCAGGGCCCTAGGGGTGTGGGAGTTATGGCATCCTGCCGGCGGGGATCCCGACCGAAACACACCGGCTTCTGGCCACTCTACCCCACACCCTATAACTCAGGCCCCCTGGGCTGCTTCCTACCTGGACAAAACGTGTTCCTCCTGCTTAGCCCTGGTCTGGGCCTGGTACCCACTCTGCCAGGGAACTCTGGGATCCACTCGCCGCAGTCCGCATCAGCAGGCTGGCCTCAGGGCGGTCGTCACAATATGGCTGCTCCAGCTGACTACTCAGAGGGCCACCCTCTTCTGCAGCTTGGGACTGACCACACTTCTGGGAAGGAGCTTCAAGCAGAGGTCCTTCCTCCTCCCCGGTCAGTCCCAACTGAGCTGTGCTGCCCTCTTTTATACTGGAGCAGCAGCCGGATCATGCCCAGCAGGGCTTAAGGGTGGGGCTTCCACCACCCACAGGGTTTGCTGGGCTTCTTTAGTGCAGGGTAGGCTCACCCCATCACAGTGGGGTAGCACTTAAAAAGTATTACTTCACTTTTCTAAAGTTATAGGAATGAGTGGGAGGATATAGATTTTTGTTTATACAAATAGCTTCACGTCATCTGAAAAAACAACAGGGAAAGAAAAAAATAACAGAAGAAGGGGACAGGAAAGGGCTCTGTAGTCTCTCCGTAGAAAGGAGGGGAGTTGGCAACAGCTGAGTATTTCTAGGGAAGAGTAGTTCCCGGAATCGTGTGGAATTACAGGGTTTGGAAAGAACCTGAGGGAAGATAAAATAGCCACAGCAAACAGAGGAAGCTCCACTGGTAACCCATAGGGAGACCAAAAGTTAGGGAGGAAAGGTAGGAAGAAGCCCAGGGTAAGAGTAATGAGGTCTGAGATTGTATAGATTGAGGGTGTCATACTCATTTGCTATGGTGGGCCAGATTTGACTTAAATATACTTCAAGTGGGCCATACATACCATAATCAAAATATTACAGCACTCTTGTGGCATCACAGAATGCTTTGTATGTGAAAATGCGATACTATTCTCTCTCTCTCTCTCTCTGTTAGGGTGAGAGCATGGTCTCGTGAGTGCCGTATCACATACACAGTGCTCTGTGATGTCATGAGACCTGAGCGTTGGGTACGCGAGACCACTCTATCTCTCTGTTAGGGAGAGAGTGTGGTCCCACCCAGTGCAGATAGGGGCTGGATGGAAGATGTTCGCGGGCCACATTCGTGCTGCAGGCCGCATGTTTGACACCCCTGGTACCAACTGAGGTTGCTAGACATAAGGTTCTTGAACTGGAACCTGGAGCAGTGGGTAGTTCTGGATTCCTCTATCAGCTCCTGGGGAAGTGCCCCTGTCTGGACAGTGGATTGGCAGACTGCCTGAGACAATTTATGCAGAGGGACTTTAATACCCTGGACCGGGAAAACTACAGCAACCTAGTCACAGGGTCAAGATATGAAGAGGGCACACATTGAATCACAAAGAGGCAACAACTGAGTCCAGAGAGAGACGCCATGGGGTGAGCAACAAAAGGAGGGGTATAGAGAGATAATCTCTAGCTGAGCTACAATTACACGCCACAGCCGTGTATAGGTGAACTCTCAAACAATAAGGAGATCTAAGTGAAAATGTCAGGTTATTTGCAAGGAATGAGGGAAGAATGCTGTATCATTTGAAGGGACCAAACTAAATTTCTGCTACAATGGATGAGATTATTTTGACATCCTAACAGCACTTCCAACATTTTCCTTTCCCAGTGCTGTCAGTGGTTTCCTTGCCAGAGTCTGCATGGCATCAGTAATGAAATAAAAGTCCCTATTTATTATTTGCCCAAATTCTTAGGTGGCTGGAACTGTGGAGAAAACAATACAGACTGTAGCCAGATAAACTTAATCAGTGTTGTCTCTATCTCAATGTCTGAATTTAAGTAGTGTCCATAACGGTAGCTCTCTGCCTATTCATGTGTTTTTAAAATATTTTCGATATATTTTGAGATCCTCATACATAATGGTGTCAGGTTTGTAATTAAACCATATTTGTACATTCACATGGTTTGGGGAGAATCATGTAACAATAACAGACCTGAAATTATGTAAGCGACCATTCCCTTCTGATGCTGGAGGTACGGAGAGGGCAGCGGGGGCACCATAAATCATACAGAAAGAGCAAAGAGTCATTTGGTAAAAATCTCAACCCCCCAGCATTTGTTCAGCAGTATAGAAGGATTCTCTCTCCAGCCAGGTCAGCATGCCGGCACCAGTAATTATGCTGTCTGGCTGACTGACTGACGACTGGCTAGGCCATGCTTTTCTATGTCCTCAAGCATACAGAACATGCAACCAAATTAACTTCCTTCAAATTCTACTGCTTAAGAGTCATGTGGTGAAGAGAACATCACTTAATGCAACTTCTCTTCCTCCTCAGGTTCCGTTTACGCACACAGACTATGTGCTATGTGGATCTTTTACGATTAGCAGTGAAACAGCTACTTAGGAGAGAAGGAGGCAAATGCCCTACCTTCTGACCTTTCTCCAACAGACAAAGGTATTTGGCTTGTTTTGTAGATTTTGTCCCTTCTGCACTGCTCTGCATGGAGGCCGCATGTAAAGACACAGGTCATTTATAGGATTGTACTGATTTAATAATCTCTTTGTTTTTCTCTATGTGAAGAGATTCCTCTAAGTTCTCTCAGTTTGACTGTGGTAATTAGGATAACAGACAGTCAAATACATTTTAATAATATTTAAATTATTTTAGAAGATGGATTAATTTGAAACAAAAACAAAACAAATGAATATAGACTTACAATCTATATTATAAAGTTACTGAGCAAGAAGATCCATTTGCAACTCAGTGATGTTCTGACAGTTAAAACTGTGAAGAGCAACTTTGTTCGGATTAAAAGGCGTTTTAACCATGTTCTTAAATTGTGTCTACCACTTTGCACAGCTGTTGCAAGATTTGAGAACAACATTAAAACACAACTTAGTCCCAAATACACTGGCAAGAACAAACATTTTACATTGTTACTTAAAACAACGCTTTTACAGCATAGTTGGGACCTTCATGGAAAAGACAGATTGCCAATCAATTGTAAGATATTAATTTACCCACTTTAAATATTTTCACTTTCTCATCAACTGTTGTGAAAGGCCATATCTACACTGTTTGAATAGATCTTGTTATCATTAGTCCTCCATAGAATAATGTGACTCACTCTTCTTTGCATATGTTTTTATACCTAGCAAACAGCTATTACTACTTCATGCATCCAAGGAGTGAGTTCTAACCCATGAAAGCTTATGCCTAAATAAATTTGTTGGTCTTTCAGGTGCCACAAGATGCCTTGTTTGTTTTATTTATCCTGTTTGTCCTTGTTTTTAAACACATCCTCCTTTTTACAGTGTCGGTATGCTCACAAAAATTACTGTAAACACTGAATCTCTCTTGCCTATTTATTATTCATTGATGCCTTCAATATCAAGTTTGCTCAGTTTACAGCTCAAAACACATTTTTTCTAACTGCCTGCAATGTAAACTTAATCTACTCTCTGAAAATCAGTGTCCCTTTCTGCTTCATACATTACCATTAACAATAACTTCTGAATCAGAATTTAGAAGACAAGTCTGTAGGTGAGTCATGAGGCAGAATAAAATACAACTTGCTCTTCCACAGATAGATGGGCTCTCCCATGCTAGCAGTGGTAAAAACTTATCAGTAAGCTAAATAAATAGAATTGGGACAACACGTGGGTGGGGATGGTGAACAGAGCAGATATATGTCATAATATGGTGTCATTTTTCCTCATGTCAGAAGCTTCACTATACACCTCTTTTAATTTCTTCTGAGACTATTTAAGAAAAATCAGTATTTTCTAACACTAACATCATTTTATGTTGCTGCCTCATTTTCTTCTAATGTCTTTACTGACTAATAAAATTAGTCAAGTCTTGAGCCCTTGGGAATGCTTGTTTTTAAAGAAAAAAAATATAAAAGACAAATTTAAATTAATTGCCTGAGCTGGTCAATTTCATTTTTAATGAATGCATTACCTGATGAATTTGGCAATTTATTTTGTTCTAAAATACTTTGTAAACAGGGTTTAATGTTTATGAATTATAATAGCGTCAGTGGGATTTAACCAGGGCACAATCCCTGTGCTATCTCTACACAGGTGTGAAGATTGTTTTTCCTGTGTGAAATTCACGAACATCTATACACAAATTCACAAACAAGTATTTTTTGTTTAATACTTCTTTGAGCTTTAAACAAATTGTTTGTAATTTTTTGTGTACTTAAATTCACAAGCAAGTATTTCACCTGCTCCAATAATCACAAATGGCAAGTTTCTGCATTCATCTCAGAGAACTGCTGCTATTTTCAACAGATGACACTCAGAGGCATCGTTGTCATTGGGCTGGCAGGGCGCCAGCCCCGGATAGAAAATCCTGAGCCCCGAGTCTATTTCCCCAGCAGGCACATGCGCACCCAGGCGGAACGCTGCGTTCCACCCAGGGGCCCCAGCGAAGCCACAGACTCCTGCTGTGGCCAGGCTGGGGAGATTCAAATCTCCCGCCCTGAGCATGCTCAGATAGAGCGTGCTCAGGGTGGGAGCGGCCTGGCCCAGAAGCAGCTCTGCCGGCCGTCCCTGCAGCTCCGAGCCTCTGGCCAGGTAAGGGGGCTGGGAAGGGGCTGGAGGGAGGCCTGGAGAGGGGTGGAGGGGACAAGGAGAGTGGCTGGGTTAGAGGCCTGGAGAGGGGTGGAGGGGACAAGGAGACTGGCTGGGGGCTGGGTAGTGGTGGAGGGGACTATGCACGGCTGGAGTGGGGACTTCGTGGGGGGCTGGGGAGGAATGGATGAAGTTAGAGGCCAGTGGAGGGGGCATGGGGAGAAGGAGACTGGGTAGGGGCTGGGTAGCAGTGGAGAGGACTATGGGCAGCTGGAGGGTGACTGGGTGGGGAGCAGGGGAGGGATGGATGGAGTTAGAGGCCTGGAGAGGGATGGAGGGGACATGGGGACAAGGAGACTGGTGGGGGCTGGGGAGGGGTGGAGGGGATTATGGATGGCTGGAGGGGGACTAGGTGGGGGGCTGGAGAGGGATGGAGGAGGTTGGGGGATGAGTGGGGGTTAGGGACAGAGGGGCCTGGGGAGGTGTGGAGCGGGTTTGGGGGCTGAAGGGGGGTGGAGTGAAGATGGGGGAAGCTTGGGAGTTAGGAGGGCTGAAGTGGGGATTTGGGGGCAGGGGTGGGCTGGGGGCCACAGCCCTGGATCTTTTTGCTATCCAGCAACGCCCCTGATGACACTGCAGGTAGAATAACTTTTCAGTCTAGTCTATTAACACTTCACTTGCTTCTGAATTTTTTTTCCTAAATATTGTACTGTTTATCTTCTAAAGATTCAGATTCCTTGTCCTGATTTTTTTTTCAGAAATTTAAGCTAGAGTCTCTCTGAGTTTGAAGTATTGTCAGATAGTGCCATTCCTTGATCTCCTATTCTGAAATCCAGTTTTTTTTGGTTGTTTTTTTTTAAATAATTTTTCTTTCCCTCTGAAAAGCGTACATCAGTTTCTTCTTTCATCTTATTTTGGATTCATTTATGGGCCCATTGTGTGCCTGTACAGGTTGTAACAAAGCCTCCTTATTCACATTATCCACATCGCCTATACAGAAGAGAGAACAGTTTTTGCCACTCGCCTTCCAATGCAGATAGGCAGAGTGTGGGCATATGTTTTGCTCTAGGCACTACCCACCATCCATTGTATCATCCAATGCAGCTGAGCTGATGGAAAGGTTGAAACAGACCAGGATGTAACTCTCTAAGTCATTGTCTAGTCCTGCCCTGTTTTGGGAACTGTGCAGCTCTCCTTTGCCTGATTCTTCGGCGGCATGGTTAAAACTATAATTTAGAACTTCGTGTAGGGTATAAGTTCCATTTTACAGAAGATTTTGACATTTGCTTTGTTCTGAATCAGAATGAACATGGACATTTTCAAAATTCTCCAGGAAAGAAAACAATGATTTTTGTTTGTGTTGATTGAAAAGTTTTGTTTTGGCCAAAAGCTAAGTGTTTTATTTTTATTTTAAGGTCTTAAACTTTGTATTATACAATATAGTACAATGTCAAAAGTGTCCAAAATAAATCACCTCTTGAAAACAAAATCCATTAAAATATTTTGTTCCAAAAATGTAGAAATGAGACTTCTTCCCACCCCTGCTGGTTTTCTTCCAAAACAAAAGTTCCAGCCAAATTGACCCAACTGTGTGAAGCATTTTGATTTTGATGGAACTTCATATTCTCAGGGAATATGGTGGATCTGCTGAAGTTTCTCCAAGTGGATCTAGTTACATTGAACCCTTTTGTAAGAAACAAGTTCCACTTCTTTTTAAATATCCACTTATTTCACTATTTAATCAATCTCTCCATTTTTAGATGCCTTGTTCCCTTTCCTGCCCTATTTTTCATATTATGTGCCTAAAAATAACCTCAGCGTCCCACAGTTTCTTGTTCTCCATCTTTCTCTCTCAATACTTCTTCACATTTCATTGCTACCTTTCCTGTAGTGCTCCATACTTGTTTTACATCTTGCATAGGATTCATACTTTCTTGTGATTCTCTTTTCAACTCTCAGTTACCTCTGATACGGCAAATTTATCTAACTCAATACTTTCTTTCTTTCTTTTTTTTTTTTTTTTTAAACCCCTCTCAATTGTATATATCAAAGTACTCCCACAGATCTTAATGGTCAGTTCACCTACTGTGAGGTATTTTGCCTAGACTCAAAGTTTTTTTTAGTCTGTCTTTAAAACTATCTTGCTCCAGCTTTAATGGTTAGGTGAAACCCAGATTGAGAAGGAGAAATTGGCTGTGTGGAAAATCTCAGGCTTTTCTACTTCCTACTCTAGGCAGGAGAGGAGCAGTTCAGCATGTCAACCTATGTGCCATGTTACAAGTGCTATTTCTACACAGTACTGGGCAAATTATCAGATCAGGCAAGGCTGAACAAGAGACAGAGAAAAGCTCTCCCTTGCAGCTGGTGATTCTTCCCTTTTCCTCACAAAACCTCCTTTCGTCAAAGTCTGCTTCACCCACAGCTCAGCCCAAAGTCTCTGCAATTGGCTGTAGAGAGCCCAGCAGTGTGAAGCTCCTGCAATATCAACCATACTAAAGTCCATAAGGGTTTGCCTGATGCATAGCAGATTGAAAGCCATGGGTTAGTTAATGATTCATGCGGTGCTATGAATGGAGAGGCACACCAGTGTGTTGCTTGAAATCCTTCTCAAGCTTTTGAGTCCTATTCCATTCATTCCCCATGTTCATGCCTTTCTCTTAGCCAGTGAAGGGTACTGATAATGCCACTTCTTGGAAACAGAAAGAATTAAGATAATGGCATCCCAACAAGCTCATTAGTTGTCTCTGTACCAGGCCCATAAAATCATTTGAAAGACTGTAAGGAATGACATCAGTAAGGTCTCGATGAACTTTGCCATCTACTACCAGGGAGGAACTTTATCTAAACTTTTGGCTTGGTAATACAAAGAAAGCAGGCATTTGCATTCAATAGACATAGGTACATATGTTGTAGATTTATATACCTTGAGCTCATTAATCCAAAACAGTACCTAACAATCTTTGAATAGCTGTTATGGAATGTGCAATGTCTCTGCTTTATAAAGCCTTATATTTATTTTGAAGTCACCATAAGCATCTAGTTATGGAATGAAAAACTGCAGTTTCAAATACTAATCTACTAGATATGCACTAAAAATTAATAACATCTATTTCTTTTATATGGATACTTGCATTTAAATAACCAAATGGATTTTTTTGTAATGCAAAAACAAAGATTTACCTGTGGGACTGAGACATTATGTGAAAAGTTTTACTCTTGGATAAATGGTTATGGCTAACCTGTGACCAGGAGTTCATATGTCCAATGCTGACAGAACCGTAGCTATTTTGGTGAGAGAGAGAATATGTTATTGCAACAGCTCTGTTTCAGTCCCCAAATAGTCCAGTTTGCATTGTGGAGATTGTGGGTTTCCCCAGCCTAAAAAAGACTAGTCACAGACTAGAAAAGGAATGAAAAGCATTCAAAAGCAAACACCCAGCAGCAATGATTTCAAATCAGAAAGTAGGATAGAAATTACAAGCGGCCATAACAACGGTTTCAGGGCCTGATTCTAACCCACATCTAACCACACCAATCCTTATTAGTTTCACCTGGATTTCCACCCTGGAAATACAGCCCAGCTGAGTGTTTCTAAACACAAGGGCTGTATTATTTAATTTAAACTAATTTAGGCAAGGTGTTGCTAGAGCAACAGTTCTTCAAGGGTGTATTCTAATATACAGAATGCCCTGTATACTGCAAATGTTACTATGTCCCTCCCCCTGGGCACACAGAAATTAGTTAGTAAAAATCTAACTTTTACTCATTCCTAAAATTCTCACTTGGGAACTATCTGAATTATGGTCACCATTTTAAAAATCAGGGTATGAGATTTTTCTTAATAAGTAAAAATGTATTATTATTTCAAGTCTCTCAGGGAAGCTTCAGCAGAATAAGTCTAAACAAATGTATTCAACCTAATATTAATTTTGGAGGAATAGTTTGGAAAGGAACAGAATCAGCAATTTTATATAGGATTATATATATCCACAAGAAAGTAAATATGATTGCTAAACAGTCTGTGCCATTCTCCCTATGCAAAATTAAACTGCACACGGGAGTGGAAAATCTGAGTTTTAGCTCACAGAGTTATCTATATATTCCCTCATGGCAGGAGGGATAGGTCTGTCTTTTGGTTCAACAACCAAAACTAATGAATCTTGGGGATCTCCTAGAAGCAAGGACCAGGTAGATGGAGAACCTTGGCCTCCATCTGCCAGGGCTCCTACAATATAGGTCCCAGTTTTAGTTTGGGAAGAATCCAGTTAAGCAGAATGAGTCTCTCTCTTATTCCCAGGTGCCTCCAATCCAAAGACCACCTCTAGGCTTATAGCTATTGTAGGTAAAGTTGAATAGGTGGATCATGTCCCCTAGTAGAATTACACTTCTGTAAATCATTTATAAATGAAAACTTTACTATATCTCCTTTGCATTTTTCCTCCTCCTCCTCTTTCCATTCACCCATTTTTTCCTCCATTAACTATATGACAGGGCACATTCCCTTTGTTTTTTAATCCCATTTTCCTTTTAAATTTATTTTTTCAGAAATGTGTAATTTTTCCCTTCTCTCCTTCTGTTTCTTTTCCTTCTATAGAGTGCTGTTTCAGGAAGGCATCTCTCCTTCAAACTGGGGTTTCCCAGCTCTCTCTTTGCTCACTTCCCACAAAGTCTTACTCATTTTCCTCTCTACTTAACCCATTATTTAGGCATTTTTCCTTCTATCTTTTACACACACAAACTTTGCCCCCCAGAAATAGCTACTGTCTCTTCCCAGATATACATAAGCATTTCTGCTCTCAGACCCACAAATCCATACATGCACCAATCCTCCAAGACAACCCCACCCCTCCTACATATCCAAAGACCTTTCCCACAAACACTATAAATATGGGAATTCTCCTCCCATGTGGGAAATGGGCAAAAAGAGGGTCTTTTTCCTCTCCTAGAGCAGACCAGCATCGAACAGGGCTCAACCATTCTGTATTATCTAGTCTGAGACAAGGCAGAACTAGCTAAATCCAAAGCAGTTGCTCAGAACTGAGCTGTGCTTGGATGAAAGGGAAAGGGGAGAGCAATCTTCACTGGGGGGGAGAGCAAGGAGAATGGGATTGTGTCTTGGACATTAAGTGATGTCAGAGCAAGGGGTAAGAGAGAGAAAAAGACAGAGCCCTAGGATCCAGTGGGAAGCAGATGAAGGAATTCTTAATAGTATCTTTTTTTTTTTTTAAAAAAAAATCTGCCATGTTTGACATAGCCACAGTGTGCCTATGGTCTCACCAGTTATGTCTGGCTTGCATCTATGAAACCTGCAAAGTTGGGATCCTGCAATATTCCTATGAAGGGGCTTTTATGTGTTTAAAAAAAAAAGGGGGGGGGGGGAGGGGAAGTGGAATTTTACCATCATACTCCAGGACTGGCCCATGAACATAGGTTTTTGTTCATGTGTGGAAGTGGATGTACACATGGAAGCCTTTGTATTTGCATTTGATTTTGGCTTTGGAACAGCTGTAGCTTTTTTCACTTGAACTCTCCTCCTCTGTCAACACAGTATAGTACAAACAATACACAGATGTGCCTTCAGTTTATAAACTTTGGCTTCTCAACAAAGCCAATTTTTGTAAATATGGCCAGGAGAGAGAAAGGCAAAGAACACTGTAGAAAGTGGGTTGGAATAGGGGTTATATTTCCATTTATTTAGTCTTTTAGTTATAAGATAAGTTTAGTTTTAATGTTTTAGTGTTAATGAATCCCAGCCTGAACCAATCTCCAAAGGTCAGCAAAGTGACAACCTGTGTAAAAGTATTCTGCACAGCAACAGCTCACTTGAACTAATGCCAAGAACTCAGGAGCCAGCCCCCCAGTAGTTACTGGGCAAAATTCATATTTTTAGATTGATTGCAACTTTCTGCAAAACTCTGCAAAAGAGCTCTTTGCAAAAGGTGTGATATAAAAGGTGGGGGTCAAGGGACTTGAATCCCATAAAAGGCCGAGCCCCGGAGACATCGGGGCTGCTCTTCTTGGAGTAGTCCACTGGCCAGTTCAAGAGGCCAGTCTGTTGACTAAAGCAAGTGGGGCTGGTCCAGTTGTAGAAACAAAGGCAACTAACCCTTGGGTTAGTCATGGTCGCATGAGGTCTCACTAAGACGCCCCTATTCCTCCGGGAGTAGAAAGCAAGTGAGTGCGAGACCTCTGCGAAACCAGTGCCAAAGCGCTTAGACCCCGGAGGGTCTCTGCCGCTCCAGTCGGGCCCAGAGGTCACGACGAGGCAGTAAGACCCCAGACACATCGGGCAGTGGCAAACTGACACGCTGGTTGAACGTTCGGTGAGTATTAAAAATTAGACCTCGGTGAAGGTTGGTTCATTACAGTAGTAACTCAAGTCTAGTACCCCAGACCCTGGTGTAAGGGTTAAAGTAGTTTAGAACCCCGATCCCTGGGAGTACAGGGGGATAGGGATAAGGGTAGGGAAGGTATAGGGACATATAGGGATTTGAGCCTTCCTGGTAAACAGGGGCACGGTCTAGCCTAATAAGAGTAGTTTTAGCATTTAAAAATCATTTAACCGGTTTCCGCTTTAAGACTTGCTGCAGCCCATCTAACATCTTCATAAAACAAGTATAAAACACACAAAAGGTATTTTTGCAAACACATAATCAAGATATCAGGTGAAATTCATATTCATTTTTTGTTTTAAAAAGTATTTCTATTCTTGTAACCATGGTCATCAATAAATATCTCTTATTTATCCTTCAACTTGTCCTCCTAATGATTCCCCTGTCAGTACTCATTTCGTCGGTTGTACTTCCCCTTCCCCTATGGGAACAATACTTAGTCCCCTTAATGATCGCCTCAATAGTCGGCTGGACCGGCTCGATCATGTACTGTGTGTTCCTCCTGACTTCTGGTGTCACTGTTAAAGCCTCCACCCCGTCACCGTTAAAAACACACAAGGCTATTACCCTTGTGCCCCAAGAACCCACAATAACCGTCCGTTCATGACCCCCGATGAATAACACCCCGGGGGTGGACGTTAAGCCTGAACATGAGCAAACACAACCCTGGCTAGGGCTTCATATTTCAGGAATTATCACAATTTTTAATTAATTCACTAGTGACCTAACCCACATCCCTTACATAGCATATTCATTTGCTCCTGCCTTCTCAAAGGCTTTGCTATTTCCTTTGGTTCCATTTCTCTTTATGTTTCAGTGAGAATTGCTGCACAGATTAATCTTCACACAGTATAGGTCTTGTGTGAAAGGTCATGGGAGGACTTTGTTTTATTAATCATCCTATTATAAAAGGCAGGAAATGGAAAAAGACAAACTGGAAATGTTAGTGAGGATGACATGGCAAAGAATTTAATAACCTCTGCAGCATTCGAAAGCAAAAACCTGAGTGTGGTTAAAAAACAAAACAAAAACAAACAAAAAAAACCCCAGAAGAAATGATGCTGGAGAATGGGCCTATTATAACATCCACAAGTGTCACAAAGAAGTTAAGGAAAAAAGTAGAAGTGCAGTCAGCAGTTAATTTCAAAGCTGTGTATGCCTAGCTTCAAATTAGAGAGCATAACGGGACTGGCTGTATTTGTCTGAAATGCCCTCCCAGGAAACAAGCAATAATCCTGATGGGAAAAGATAAAGTGGGTTTGCTGGCTCAGTGTCCCAGATATGAGTAAGTGGAGTTGTCCTCAGAAAAAAAGACTGTGCACTAAGATTTAGAAAAGACAGTTCCTGAGGAAGAACCACCTAGGAGCAACTAAGCCCTAGAAGGTGTAATGGAGGATAAAGTATACGTAGGAGTAGCCAAGTTTGCTTGATGGATTCCTCTGGCAGTATAATACCATTGTAAAGCTGTTAAGCTACCTGATTTCCTCTGGCATAGAAGGCATTGTGTGAGTTTCTCTTTATTCTGGTGAAGTCCATCTACCAGAAGGGACTCCAGGGGGACGGGAGGGGAGAGAAGAAGAAGGGGAGTATCATATAAAATGGGACTGAGGCTGCTGTGTTTTACATCAAGGCTAGTGCAGATTGACCCAAGAATTGGGAGCAATGTGACGAGTGATAAAAAAACCATCTTTGTTGCCACCAAATCTACCCTGCGCTGGTATTGACGAGGATCTGACCCAAAATGACTGCCTCTGATTACTTTAATGTGTTGTTTCCTATATATTAACTGGCTTTTGAAAGACAGACATTTTAATTATTAAATTGAGATTAAACAGGTCTGTATATATATTTTTTTTAATTACTGGTTTCGGAGGCTTGTGTTAGTCTAGACTATTTCAGCAAAACAAAAAAAGAGTCCTGTGGCACTTTTAACGACTAACAAATTTATTTATTGCATAAACTTTCAAGGGCACAATCCCACTTCATCAGAGGCATGATAATTTTGCAAGATGCATTTTTCATTTTATGCATCTGATGAAGTGGGATTGTGCCCATAAAAGCTAATACGATACGTAAATTTATTAGTCTTTAGAAGTGCCACACTACTCTTTTCTTAAAAAAAATTACTGTTGTTTTCCATCATTAATATTGTCTGGACTGTGTGAATGTACATCTCATGTAAATCATTATCAGAAAGATATTGACAAACTTGGAGGATTTCAAACAAAAGAAATATTAATATGATTAGGAATCAGGATGGATTCACTTATGAGGTAAGATTAAACAGACTTAATATGCATTTCTTAGCTAGAATACACTGGCCAGGGAAAACTATGATAATAATCTAGAAATATTTGAAGGGTCTAAACATCAAGAAAGGAAAGGGATAAATAGGAATAAGATTATAACATTCAATACAGTAAAATTTAGGCTAAATATCAAGAAAAAAGTTTCTTGATACTGAGCTTGATTAGGATGTGAAATAATATGCCAAGAGAAAGAGTGGAAGCCCATTCCTTGGGACACAAAGCTGGACAGAGCAATTTACATTATACCACAGGGAACAATCCTGTACTGGCAGGGTACAGACTAGATGACTTAATAGGGTTTTTCTGGCTCTGATTTCTATGATTCTATTACAATATGCCTGTAGGAGTTTAATAATGAATTGTGCAGAATATTAGCTGAATACAGTTGTTCCAATGAAGGCACGACTAACTCTAATATTAATTATCTCAGAATAATTGATGTGTGTTTTTACTTCCCCATTTGAACACAAAAATAATGTGATCTTTTTTGTGCTTGAAATACCTGTGGGTCTGATATTCAGCAACCAAAATATTTTTGTTTCAAATATACCCATAAAGAAATAACAGAATAAAAATCTTTAAGGACAACTGTCTGTTAGAACTTTATTGTCATTGCACTAATGGTATGGCTTTGGGAAAGGCATCATTATTAAGAACAGAACACCTTTTATTAAATGGAATTTGCTCCTCACTGGCATGGAAACTGAAGAGAACAAAATACTGGAGGAAAAGTACCTTCTTGATGGTATCCAGCATAGATCGCCCTCCTTGCCAGGGTTTGGAGTTCTTTCTGATACAAGTCAGACTAGCCATGCTGTGCCACTTCCGGTCTTCAAGCTTCTTATGAAAAGCATTAGCCAACAAAAGCACCGTGTCATATATGTAGAGGTTTGAAATCTGTAAAGAGATTAGAAATTGATTATTAGCAGGTAGTGGACACATGCTGGCAGACAAACAGAATTCATCATCTGTTTGCCTCAGGTGTTTATTGCCCATCCTGCCAACAACAAAATGATTTACTTGGTATTAACCAAGCTAAAAGAACCACTCCTTAGCTATGCTACTAACAACTCAGTGCCCTGATCCTGCTATCAGATCCATGCTGACTAACTCTATTCCTGTGTGAGGCGCTATGGACCCAGTTACCTGCACAGACCCAGCTGCTGGATTGTGACCAAAATTATCATCAGTTTCCTTCATTTATAGTTAATTGCAAAAGCAGATTATGAAGTTATTTGGAAATGTATGGGCTTCCCACATGGTACGTAGACTTGTTTTTAAATACAACAGGGTCAGCCAGCTTCTAAGCACCTGATGGTGGCTACCGGTGGCTGTGCAGCACACTGTCTCAAATTTCCCCTTCTCAGGGCTCCTCAGTAAGCTCCACACTCCACAGCCTTTAAAACAAGATTTATTCTTCTAGGTGGTGTCTAATTTATTTAGTCTTTCAGTTTTCAGTGGCAATTGAGGCCCAAACTCTTCCTTCTTGACTTTTCCTTCAGAATACTACAAACCTCCTTCCAGGGCATGGACTGTTATTTACATCCCTTTGGCTTGCCTTTCACCAGTTCTACCCAAGTTGGCAACAAAAATCTTTCAGAAACAGGACTCAGTGATCTCTCCCTGATAGTCCAAAATAAGAAGTCATCTCTTCAGTCTCCAGCTAAGCCTGGACCCTCTATGAGGGTGTGGTTCTCTTGCTCCGTACGTGGCCATGAAATCCAGGTCTTCTTACCTGGAATACAGCCTCTCCCAAAGTCCACAACTCCTCTCCAACCCAGTAAACAAGTGTCTTCTCTTAGATCTTTCACAGAAGGCCTGATTATGTCATACGACCTCCATTTTGCCCATATAGGGAGGGAAGCTAACTATCTCACAGAGAAGGTGGGCATTTCTTCCCTCATAGGGACCAGTAACTAAAGGTAAATAATGGCAATATTTATCCCTGGTTTCAATTTATTTTTCCCAAAAGTTTTTTTTTTCCCCCCTCAAACCAGAATTTTGGGAGAGATATAGCATGATAATGCCCCAAACGGTACAAGTTATCTTTTCCATTCTGTGGTTCATAATGGTATTTAGAATGTAATTTTATGATTTTCAGTCAGTAAATCTAATGCATTTCTTAATATGGTCAATTGAGGTGACTGAAATAGGGAAGATGAAGAAAGAGAGTGTGAGATGTCCTAGTCCCTAACATGAAACTCCCTGTGTATGGAATTCTCAGTGAAGTTCACTGGACTTGCAAAATGTTTACATGCGCACCTCTCTCTGATGACTTTATAATATGTAAAAATTAAAATTTTTTTTTTTTTTTTTTTTTTTAGTAATTTAGCTTCAACCCTGGGAACTCACTATACTTCATTGAAAAAATGCCTGTGCCTAGTGAGGTTATTTCAGCATTGCAAAAATTCCATAAGGGCAATATATTAACAAATTCAATATTAACTTGCATATAAAGCCTGTTTCTACAATGTGACGAGGGCCCTCACTTTCCATTAACTTCAGGAGAATATGCTTATGCCCATAATGCAACATTCAACAGAAAATATCAAAGCTCAGCAGAAAAAACAGAAATAATTTGCCTCCCCCTCTTCCAATCTCGATTAACTTTCTGATATATATTTACTTCTAAATGCACATTCACAGATTCAGGCAGACATTAATGATAAGATATTCAGTAAGAAGTAATAAAGGAATATAATTCACAAGCTCTTCCGCAACAATTTACAAAATGTCCGTCCCCCTCCTTGCTCCGCCCCAGTCATTTCTGTCCTCAGGTGAAAGAGGCAGGTATCCTGTTGATGCTATTATAAAGAGAAATCATTAAATGCAACTGACTATTTGGTGCTCAGAAGCAATATGAAGTTAGAGGACTGATTCCTATCCAGGGCATACAAGAACACTCCTTCCAGACCATTTATCAGTCATTTAAAGTTTTTGAGCCTGCAGCTGTATAGGGGAAACTCTGGGTTTCCCCAGCTACACCAGAAAGTCCTGGAATGTTTTCAGTAACTGAAAATTAGCCAGGCAAGTGGCAATTAGCTATTTGATACAGATGTTTCTGTTTTGTTTTGATGCTGCCAAGACCAATTGCTCAACATTCCCTGCATTCGTAACATGTGTTAGGTGGCCCATATAGTGCTTCCTCCCCAAAGAGAAAAGATTTTGAGTACTCTGCTTCCCTGAGAATCTTAGGAGAAGAGGAAGATCTAAAAATGTGAAAATGAATAAAAAGGTAGAGGTTCAGGCTGCTAGGGATGTCCTTATTTTGTTGTAGAAAACATCTTAAGATTAGGAAGGTCTTGTAGCCAGTTATAAGGAAAGGAGGGGTCCCTGAAGAGGCTGATATGCTGTTTCAGATATTCAAGGGTCCAAACATCATGTGAAAATTATGACACTCTAAATATCACCTTTTGCCATTCCTACTAATTAATTGTATATAATACATGTGCTGCCTTATTCAGGCTCCGACTTGCAGTGATTATACTGGGTCTGACTCTTCTACAATCTGATCCCCAGACTCCTACTGAAGTCTTTTGCTACTTCCTCTCACCTCCACCAGAATTGGAAGGCTTTCTTTGCTTCTCTCCTTCATCAGAAGCTCCTAAGACACTTCCTACTTCCTTTGCCTCCACAACATCCATAACAAGTTCTAGTATGGTTTTTTTCATGACTCTAAGCCTTTCATGACTCTTCGTCAACACTGATAACTTTATATTAGTAGCTACTGACTCAGAGAACACCTTACCCTGGGCAGTAACAGAGTCATAGAAGGGAGGTATATAAGCTCCAGAGTGCTCCGGGCACTGTTCCCTGTAAACTAGCTGGAGCTAGTAGAGGGTAATTAGGAGCAGCCAAGGCCAATCAGGCCAAGCCAGGTGCCTGATTCTCCCCCCCTGCCACCACCCCTCTCCCGTCATCCCCGCTCCAGACAAATGGGGCACAAGCTGGAAGAAGAGTAGGAAAAGTGCTGAGTGGAGTAAAGGAGTGACGTGTCATGTAGAGAAGCTAAAAGGAGTTGAATGTACAAGCCCCTGGAGGGAAAAATCTGCAAGGCTGAGGGAAGAAGCCTTGCCCAGGCAGAGGGGGAAATAGCCCAGGGAGAGGGAGCTGGAGTGTTGGATACAGTCAAGCAGCACAGAACTGCGACTTAGGGTGCTTGGGCTAGGACCCGGACTAGTGGTCGGGCCCAGATCCTTTCACCCTCTCTTCCCCACAGAACATTATCAGAGGGACTCCCTTTTTTGGAGAAGGGGCAACTGGGGGCACCCAGATCCACTAACTAGGGGGAAATTGCAAGAGCCACTGGAGGAGAGCTGGCTGTTTGCCATAACTCCTACATCGGTTTTTTTTCCTCTTATAATGATCAAATAGTCTATAACTCCATATTTTGGAAAAAGTTTTCTCAACCATTAAATAAACTTTTCCTACAATGCTACTGGTTCTCAATGTTTCTCTCAGAATTCAAGAGGTCTGACATATGAATAAGGTTACTTCTTCCCCTTTTAATTCAGAGGTTAGACATCTCACTTGTGAATGACAAGATGAGAGACATGGAAGTCTAAATCCTCATGTGATATCCATCAGTGCCATCCCATTGCTATGCTACTTTACACCAAGTAAAAATCTGGCCCAAACTGATTAACAGAGCATTTGTTCAATAACTTAGATCACCTACCATTGCACTACCCAGAACTACCAACTTCTGCTGAGGAGAAAATGAAGAATGGGAAATAAATGACCTCCTGCTATAATATATGGTAGAAATCTGGACTGAAGAAAAGAAACTCCAGAGAAGAAAGACAATAAGGTCACTAACAAGATCAAATCAGTACATAAAGACTACAAATGCCAAATTGTCAGTTCCGAAAAAAATTACATTGTTTTCAAGATAATTTCTGCAACTTCTATAAAGTTCTGTAAATATCATGGGACTAGGAAACCTATTGTCTCAGTTCACACAGAAGAATACACTTATGATTTTATGAGCAATTTATTTGTGCTTACATGAAGTATTTATAGGACTCAATTTTACAGTGTTCAGCTGGCATTAAGCTAATTTTTAGTTCTTTACCAATACGTCAACTCAGCATTTATGGCATCATCAGTCTCTGATAATAGTAAATCACTACAGCTAATTTCTACTTCTTCAAAATCTTTCCCTCTCTTGGGAGTATGCTACATTAATTATAGTCCCAGTATGCATGAGAAGGATACAATTTAAAGACTGTTTTGTATATTTATGGCTCTGCAACATAAATAACAAGACATTTAATACACTACATACATAAGTTGTTGATATTCTACTTATTCCAAATTTCTTCAAACTCTTCTACAGAGGTGGATGACCACTGAAGTTAAGCAACAGAACATAATTAGGTGATCTCCAGCCTGCCAGGTGTCAAGAACGAGAAAGAGTTAATACAATCAATCTTGTTCTGTTCAGATACCATAATTCTGAGGGCAATTGTGAATCATTTAACTGAACTGGAGGGACAAAACAATATCTAATTCACATAATTAGCTAACATGTTAAAGGCCTGATTCCAATTCCGTTGAAATGACAGTTTGATACAATTCGTATTTTGCAGAGCAGAGTGTGGACTCAAGAGATTATATAACCATATATGCATTTGAAGTAAATTCTTGAGGCTAAGGAACTTGACTAGAACTGGGAATTAGGAAATTTGAGTTCAATGCCCAGCTCTACCATAGGCCTCCTTCTTGTATGATGTTGGGCAAACTGGTTAATCCATCTGTGCCTAAATTCCCCATCCATTAATTGGGAATACCAACATTGTCTCCCCTCTTCCCCCCACCTCTTTTAGAATGCAAGCTTTCCCACATAGGAACTGTCCCATACAAGGACAATGTACAATGTGTAGTTTTGGTTTGGGCCCATAGGTGTTTCTACAACAGCGACAATGAACGATAGTTTATTGCGGCTATTTTTACCATAATTATCATTTACCTGCACATTTCAACCTGAGCTGTGTACAGAATAAATCTTGTTAAACTCTGATGACACTGATTTTTGAATCATACAGAATAACTATGAAATCATTATCACAACCATTATAAGTATGCAGTATATGGAATTAGGACAATTTTGTTTTTAGTGCCTTCTCTTGTAAGTGTAAATAGTTTAGTACTTTGTTTCTCATTTTCAACCACAATCACTTTTTTCTTTCTGTGTTAACACAAAATTTGTTAAAGTGATAGTTTTAATTGAAGCACATGTGCTTCAATTCTCATATTCCTTTTTATCAATATTTTACATTTTTCCTCTGCAGTTCTCTCTTTAGGCCTCTGGGATGCAGTACAAATTCAAAAAAAGTATCTAAATAAAACTGCACCCAATTTTCCAGAAAAATATTTTGAGAAAAAGAAAAGAAACGGGTAGGAAATAAGTTGTGAAAATCGACCAGTTCACCCTGAAAATTTGATCACATTGCACTACACCTTAAATGCCTTCTGTGACACAATGCATTCCCATGTACATCCTTATACTGTGATTGTGCATCATTCACATTTAATGCAAAGTATGCCAATTTAGGCATTTATGGAATGCTCCTGACATACTGAACAATGTTGTATGTCTCTTGCAATGTCATATATATGGTCATGAAGCTCTGCTTTGTACTTATCCCATATGTGTCTCATATGGCTTGAGACAGATCTAGGCAAACATTAGCAACAGAGAGGCAGTTCGCACTTCCCTAAGGCATGCAGAAAACAACCAGCTCTTCCAGAAACAATAGATTAGCCTAAACATCTGATAAGAGGATGCTCAGTGACTCAGGACATAGAGAAGACCATACAGGAATACAGTTGGTCACCTGAATGGGGAAGTGAGTCCAAAGGGGGCAAAGGGACATTTGAAAAAGGGAGACATTTTAACTTCTCTCTCTCTCTCTCTCTCTCTCTAGTGTGCGCATGCGGGCACGTGCACAATCGAGCTAGGGACAACATCAAGCAACTGAATCATTGAGCACTGAAGAGAGCCTGATTGGTGGCTGACCAACCAGCCTGCTATAAGAACCATCTAAGACTGTAAGGCTACTGAAAATGTTAAGCTTAATTTAGAATGAAATTTGCCTTTTGTTTACTTTTAATTAAATCTGCCCTGTCTTTCTCTGTCCTGTAATTACTTAAAATATTCCTGTACTTAATAAACTTGTTTGTTTTACTTAAAGAAGTGTATGTGATTGGGGTGTGCGTAGACACTTAATTGAAAGTGACGGATCTGGTGCATATCAATTCTTTGATAAACTGACCAACATATGAGCTTGCAGAGTCCAGTGGGCAGCACTGAACTCTACGATGGTAGTTCCTAGGGTTGCATTTGGGACTGAGAGTGTTTGCTGAGGTTGTTCTATTGCATAATCCCATGGGTGCTGACCAGAAGTATTCACTCACTAAGGTAAGAGCCGCTGGCTTGCAGAAGGCTGTCTATGGGCTGACCCAGGAGTGGGGTGTTCACACAGTAGAGCAAATGCTAGTTGGGCTCTAGGAGTTGAGGGATTGGGGAAACACAGCTATACACCAGTCCAGATTGCAGAGGGGAAGATCACACCTTCTCCAAGATCATCTGCACAACCATCTCTCTGCTCATTTGTTTTCACATGTCAACCCTGCAGCATCTAAGCACATGTCCAACCACTGCTTTTGTTTTTCTCCTATTCTTGCCTCTGTGCTTGTTTCATATTGTCCTGAGGCCCCTTTCTGACCCACTCTGTCTTGCCCCTAGCTTGGCCTTCTTCACCCTCCACTTCTTTCTTTAAACTTACAAGCCTTAGTTATCCCTAAGAAACAAGACCACCTATGTAATATAAGTGGGAAGGAACCTATATGATGCATGCAACAGCTACTCATACCTAATCTATGATCTCACTGTTGTCAGCCCTGACTAAAACCATTTGAAATATAGCTCTAAGAAGAAAAATAACTGTAAAACAAAATCTTTCTACTCAATTTATCTGCTCCGTGTTTTTCTTTAAGTCACAGCTGCATGTTTTGCATATTGAAAACATGTTTTTATTCCTGCTAGCAGCCTAGCAGAGCAAATAAAACTAGCAATGAGCCAAGCTCATTTTATTTTGCCTCCTCATGTATCACCAATAAAACTGTCAGCTAAGTTTTGATGCCAAAAATCTTTATATGTTGATGGTGATCTAATGGGCAGAAAGAACCCAGCTTGGTTTATTATATCCTAGAGGAATTTGCAGCTCTAGAAATTACAATAATCTCTCCCCCCACCCCCACAACTCTCCACAACTTGTACATTGAAAATATTTTATATGGGAATGCTATATAGAGAATAAATAATTCCATCCCTGCCATTCTCACAATACATTTCTGACTAGTCAGACTTTGATGATACAGAAAAAGGTTAGCCTTTTATACTCATAAAGGATTCTCTGTTCCTATAAAATAATTTTTTAGTATTGCAGGGGAGTACAGAAAGGCAATGGACAAGCCCCAAAGTTAGCCTTTGACCTATGCACCACGGGAAGTGACATGGTATGCCATCTTCACATTTGATTCTCTTTATAATTTGTAATATCATTTTATTCCAAACTCTCTTAATGTATTAATATGAAAAAATCACCGTGCCCTTATTGAAAGGCAGCCATCTCTGAGATGGCAAGAGCACAGCTACTGTTCACAGTAACTCTGCATAACTGTTTAGGGTAGAATGGAAAGAATACCTTTTTCAACTGAAATTGTAGGTGGTTTTTTCAGTAGGCAGACTATAACTAGCAAACCTGGAGTCTGGTCAAGTCATTACAGTTAATCGTAGACATGGCTGAAAAAAATCTGCCCTAACATATTTTTAATCAGAATATACAGATTTATCAAATACAAAGCATTCTATGCAGAGGGCTCAGAATCCACAAAGTTCCTCCAGAAAAGAGGCACGGGTGACCTGTCCAACTGCTTGGGAACCCATCAGGTAGCCTGCCCCTGAGCTAGAGCTCCCAAGGTCTATGGTTCTGGTAGAGCTCACCAGGCAGACGGTCTCTAAGTTAGAGCTCAGTTCCCTTCCACAGAGAATTTTGAAAACACTGCTTTCCATTTCAAATCTATCTACATATTGACACCACCCAACCCTGCCTAACTTATAACAAGATCATAGCAGAGGGAGGTATGACTATAGGTAATTGTAGTAAATAAACGGTTTATTGGCTGCTTTGCTGTTGTTTTTGCTCCTCTCAATAATGGGTCTCACAGTTCCTCAGAAAAGTAATGTTTGGAACCAGAGCAACAGAATTGCTGCAGGAGCTTTATCTCGCCACAAATACATGCAAGTTGCAGGGATACTTTAAAAAAAAGGAAAAACAAAACACTGTAATAGAGGCTCAAACTAAATGTACTACACACATTTAAAAAAAAAACAGTAAGATGAGGAAAAAAAAAGAAAAAGGCTTCATTGGCTAAAAAAACAGAGTAAATGAGGCAATTAAAGGAAAAAAGACATCCTTTAAAATTGGAAGTCAAACCCTACTGAGGAAAATAGAAAGAATATAAACTCTAGCAAGTCAAGTGTAAAAGTATAATTAGGCAGGCAAAATGGAAATTGAAGAGAACCATCAAAAGACATGAAAACTAATATATATATATTTTTAAGTACCATCAGAAGCAGGAAGGCTCAAACCACTCCTCTCGGACCCCACTGAGGAATACCAAAAGGAACTACAACACCTACTCAAGAAACTCCCCAAAGCAGCACAAGAACAAATCAAGACAGACACACCGCCAGAACCTCGTCCAGGGATATTCTATCTACTACCAAAAATACATAAAAGAGGAAACCCTGGACGCCCCATCATCTCAGACATTGGCACGCTTACAGAGGATTATCTGGCTATGTGGACTCTCTCCTAAGACCCTACGCTACCAACACACCTAGCTATCTGAGAGAGACTACAGATTTCCTGAGAAAAATCCAATCCATTGACGGTCTTTCAGAAAATACCATCCTGGCCACTATGGACGTAGAGGCTCTTTACACTAACATCCCACATAAGCTATTAGAAGAACTAACCAAGATGATGACACAGCTAAACTTGTGGCTGACCTCTGTGACTTTGTACTCACCCACAACCATTTCAGATTTGAAGATAAGTTATACCTTCAAGTCAATGGCACTGCTATGGGTACCCGCATGGCCCCACAATATGCCAACATCTTTATGGCCGATTTAGAACAACGTTTCCTCACATCTCATCCCAAAACACCTCTACTTTACCTACGCTATATTGATGGCATCTTTATCATCTGGACCCATGGTAAAGATGCCCTTGAAGATTTCCATAGAGATTTCAACAATTTCCACAACATAATCAAACTTAGCCTGGAACACTCCATACAAGAGATCCACTTTCTGGACACTACAGTGCACATTAGCGATGGGCACATAAAGACCTCCCTATACCGCAAACCTACTGATCGGTATAGTTACCTACATCCCTCGAGCTTTCATCCTCGACACACCACATGATCCATTCTGTACAGTCAAGCCCTAAGATATAACTGCATTTGCTCTGACCCTTTAGTCAAAGACAGACACCTTCAGGATCTCTACCAGGCATTCTTAAAACTACAGTAGCCACCCGCAGAAGTGAAGAAACAAATTGACAGAGCCAGATGGGTACCCAGAAGTCAACTACTGCAGGAGAAGCCCATGAAAAAAAACAACAGAACGCCACTGGTCACCACCTACAATCCCCAAGCCAGACCTCTTCAACACATCATCAAAGATCTACAGCCTATTTTACAAGATGATCCCTCACTCTCTCAAGCCTTGGGAGACAGACCTCTCCTTGCTTTCAGACAGCCCCCTAACCTTAAAAGGATACTTACCAGCAACTACAGATCATACAACAGAAACACTAAAGCAGGAACATATCCCTGCAACAGACCACGCTGCCAACTTTGCCCTCATATCTACACTGATGACACCATCACAGGGCCTAATCAAGCCACCTACTCCATCAAGGGCTCGTTCACCTGCTCATCCACCAATGTGATTTATGCCATCATGTGCCGGAAATGCCCCTCTGCCTTATATATTGGACAAACAGGACAGTCTCTGCACCAAAGAATAAATGGACACAAATCTGACATCAGAAATTGCAACACTGCAAAACCAGTAGGGGAACACTTCAATCTCCCTGCTCACTCCCTTGACGACTTGTTAATAGCTGTGTTGAAACAGATGAATAACAAATCACAGCTTCAAAGAGAAACTGCAGAACTCGAACTTATATGCAAATTTGACTCAGTTGTCTTGGGGTTAAACAGGCACTATAGATTTTTCTCTCATTACATCAAGTGAATTGACCTCCCCCCTCCTCTATGTGCTGTTCCCCAGTGTTTAAATCTTAACACCTATTTTGATTTGCTGTTACAGCCTGACCTGATCCTATGTCATACACTCCCCTGCATTTAATTTCCTCCCATTCTGTAAGTTTCCCATCTTCAAAGTGTCTGACGAAGTGGGAATTTCTCCCACGAAAGCTCATGCGATAAATAAATCTGTTAGTCTTTAAAAGTGCCACAGGACTCTGTTGTCTTTCTACAATAGACTAACAAGGCTACCCCTTTGGAATTTGAATTCTTTGTATCAGTCTTCACTGCAGGAGTTGAGATAGATTCCCACACCTGAGCCACTCTTTTTAGGAGACAAATCTGAGGAACTATCCCAGGGTGAGATGTCATCAGGTGGTTTTGGAAGAAATTGATAAATTTAGCAGTAATATGTTATCAGGACCAGATGGTATTCACCCAAGGGTTCTGAAGGAATTTAACTATGAAATTCCAGAACTACTAACTGTTGTATGTAACCTATCACTCGAATCAGCCTCTATACCAGATAACTGGCACATAGTTAATATAAAGTGTACTTTTTAAAAAAGGCTTCTGAGGTGATCCTGTCAATTACAGGCCAGTAAGTCAAATTTCAGAAAAATTAGTTCAAACTACAGTAAAGAAGTTATCAAACACATAAAGGAACAAAATATGTTGGGGAAGAGTCAAAGCATTTGTAAAGGGAAGTCATGCTTCACCAGTCTATTAGAATTTGATGAGGGGGGTCAACAAACACATGGTCAAAGGTGTTCCAGACTATTAGACAGTCTTAGACAAAATCCCTCAAGAAAGGCTCTTAAGGAAAATAAGCAGTCATGGGATAAGAGGGAAGGTCCTCTCAAGGATCAGTAACTGACCAAAAGACAGGAAAACAAAAGACAGGAACAAATGGTTACTTTTCACAGCCAAGAGAGGTAAACAGTGGGGTCCTTCAAGGATCTGACCTTGGACAACCATATTCATAAATTATCTGGAAAAAGAATAAACCGTGAGGTGGCAAAATTTGCAAACAATACACAGTTTCTCAAGACTATTAAGTCCAAAGCAGACTGTGAAGAATTACAAAGGGATCTCATAAAATTTAGTGATAATGAGTAAGAAAATGGCAGATGAAATGCAAAGTAATACACATTGAAATTATGTTTCCCAACTACACATACAACATGATGGGGTCTAAATTAGTTGTTACTGCTCAAGAAAGAGATTGTGGAGTCGTTGTGGATAGTTCTCTAAAAACATCCACTCAATGTGCCTCAACAGTCAAAAAAAGCTAACGATTTTAGGAACCATTAGAAAGGAGATAGATAAGAAAATATTAGTGCCAGTATATAAATCCTTGGTACACCCACATCTTGAATAATGGATGCAGTTCTGGTCACCCCATCCCAAAAAGACATATTAGAATTGGAAGAAGTACAGAGAAAGGTAACAAAAATCATTAAGGATATGAAACAGTTTCTATATGAGGTCAGGTTAAAGATCCTGGGACTGTTCAGCTTACTAGCTTAGAAAAGGGATGACGTAGGGGCGATATGAGAGAAGTTTATAAAATCATGAATGGTGTGAAGGGAGTGAATATGGAAATGTTATTTGCCCCTGCACATACAACAAGATAGGGATCACTCAGTGAAACAGACCAACAGCAGGTTTAAAACAAAGTACCACCATTGATTTGACCCAGGAAAGTATCCCAACTGAAAGAGAGAGCTAAGCCTATTGGGTAGAATTGGCTCCTGGGTAGGTGTAGTTCAGGAAACATGCTGAGGGTCAGTACCCGAGGGGCAGAAGCCAGATATCAGAGCAAAGGGGGGGACAACAGTGGCAGAGAAGCTGAATGTCAGAACCTGAGGGTCAAACAGTCATAAGCTAGAAACAAAGCCAAGGGTCACATCCAAAAGTCTGAAGCCAGATGGAGCAGACTAGAAACAGGCTGGATCATGGAAGGAACAAGGTCAAGTGTAGCTGAGGGAGTGGTACGTGTTCATCAGCCACTGATCTGCTTCAGGGGCCAAGCTTATATATAGAACTGCTAAACCAGCAGCCAGTCAGGGCTGCAGCCACTCTGAGTTCCAAGGCAGTGTATCTGGGCTCGTTGGTTGCTTATAGCACAATTAAAGAGCAGGCCAGAGGTTGCTTCTAGCTAGTGTGGTCACTGACATAGCATTCTTATTCCATATATGTAGTGTGAGGGGTAAAAGAACAAAGCTGGTTCTGCATTCCTGAATAGTTAGAACTTTGACAGAATTGAGTCGAATTAGAGTTACTGGAAAACATATGCAAACTCTGGATGGACAGACCCAACTTTACCATTTTTACCTCTATGAATTTAATTATTCTGAGTGGGCTCATTTCCTCCAGAATCATGATTAGAACTAGTCATAGAAACAAAAAAACAAATTTAACTTATGTTTTCAGAATATTTTTTTTCTCGATTTTCATTTATTTCTTTTTAAATTTTCCTCTGACAGATTTTTTATTTATTTCATTTCAAAGTAAAGTTTTTGAAGTGATTTTTTAACTTTTTAAAATCTAAAATCTTCATTCTTGACATTTGTATTTTGGAAAAATCCCACCACTTGCGTAAGATGACTTTTTAAAATTGGGATGAGGGGGAAATACAAAATATGAAAGCTGCAAGTGAAATAAAAAAACAACAACAAATGAAAAATTTTCAGAAAATGTCAATACTTTGTCTAAAAATAGTCTGTTTATTGGGGGGAAACAATTTGAAACATTTCCAAGGAATTCTATCAATGACCAATCAGGAACATAGAATTATGTTTAAAAATGTGTTATCTGTTCTCTTTCACAGTCAATATATGGAAAATGCTTGCAGAGATTGGAATATATTGGTATAAATAAGGTAGCTCATGTGGTCAGTAAAATCTGTGCTCAAAATCTGTGATAATTAGGTACATAAATATGGATTTAGCTTGACTCCCCAAGTTTGGAAATGCTTGGTTCTGAATTTTCAGGCAGAAGCTGAATGGTGGTTTTACTAGTATTATCAGTTCTATGGCTTGATAAGCATGGCATAAAATTCTTATTATGTGGCTCTTCAGAGGCAATTCTTGATGGAGAAATGGTAAACTATAAAACTTAGTAGAGCAGCAATTCAATACCCTTTTCTCTGGATGCAGAGCTGCTACTATTATTTCCCTGCCTTGCTATGGCTTAGGCAAGATATGTAGTTCTAGTCAGCAGGGTGGCACGCCCAATGGCTAAAGCCATTTCACTGTTTCGTGCACAAACCATTAGGATATGTCACAAAGAAGATTATTAATAATAAATAATAAAAAATTAAACTAAACTCCAAGTTTTCCCAGCAGTTGTCTATAAAGATAGCACACAGATGAAACTATATTGATCTGAAGATACCTCCATATTCTGGGAGAAAGGGTCCTTAGGATCACACAGTGATGAAGATATTCTGTGGTTGCCACGGAAACAACGCTGACTACTGTTCTGTGGGACTGGAAATGTCTGTCGAATAATTGTTAACCTTCCAATTGACCTTCTCACTAGCTCCTGCACATCCGCATCATTTATTTCCTGTAATATAAGATAAGGCATAGAATACGTAAAAAAGTTAAAACACAGAAATGTCACCACTAGACTATAAATGAAAAATAAACAAAGGACTGAAAGATGAGGTATCACTGTACTGCATTTATTCAGTGCTGCCATGTCCACAAATACAAACACATGCATAGTTATTAAAATGATGGGCCTACCATACCTAAAATTATATTACTTGCTTAAATATGCTACACTGAAGCCTAAATGGAGACCTAGAGGGCATAACTGGGCCTTTTTACCCCTTTCCCTTTGGTCTTTTATTTTCAAGCGTTTGACAGCAGATATGGTGGGCAGTAGGAAGACACAGTATAGTCTTGCTAAGTGAAGCATTGCAAGGAGCTCTGGAGGCACAGACAATTATTCAGATCTTAAGTGTTCATGTCCTGGAAAAAGAACCAATAAACAAAGTGGTGGTTAACTAGCAATTTATCAAAATTTGCATGGGGGCAAGCCATGGGGAGAGCAGGGCCCAGGGCCAATTGGCCGAAGCGGGGCCCTGCCCCCATGCTGGAGGGGAGTGTGGCGGGCCAACCGGCCCACTCCACTCCCCAGAGAGCCGGCCCTGGGTCGGGGGGCCGCCTGTTGCAGGGGGGCGGGGGGAGTCAACTCCAGCCCCAGAGGCTGAGGCTGCCTGTGGGTGGGAGCTGGGCCCAGGCCGGGAGGCTGCCTGCGGCAGGGAGCTGGCCGTGTGGTGCAGGCCGGCCCAAAGGCCAGGCCCCACATGCTCCACCCCTGGGCCTGCCTGCTCCGCCCTAGGGATGGGGAGAGCCAGCCCAGGGGCTGGGCATAGCCCTCTTGGCCCGCCCCGCCTCGCTGCCGAAGGCAGCGGGGTGGCTGTGGGAGGAGGGGCTGCGGCCCACATAACCGCGGGACCTGGGGCAATCGCCCTGTTCGCCCCCCTCCCCTCCCCTCCAGGGACGGCCCTGCATGGGGGAGAGCAGAGGAGAGAAAAATGCATTCAAGGTTGTGTGTGTGTTCTTGTACGTAGCAAGTTCTAATTTCAAACCAACCTTTCATCTGTAAAATTTCTATTAAGGCTGAGCACCCAGATAGTTTAAAGAAAACTAAATAAATAAGTTAACATTTATTGGCTATTTTGGTTTGGGGAAGCATATGATAAGAGCGTGTAAAGCAGGGGTGTCAAACATCTGCTAGGGCAGGCCAGATTTGACTAAAATATACTTCAAGTGGGCCATACATGTCATAAATCGAAATACTGTGGCACTCTGATGGCATTGTGGAGTGCTGTGTATGTAAATCTGCACTCTATCATACCACTCTTTCTGTTAGGGAGAGAGTATGTTCTCACAAAGTGCAGTCTTGCATACCCAGGATTTCATGATGTTGCGAGACCTGACATTCTTACAGCACTGTAGACCACTGGGCATGTGAGACCAGACTCTCTAGCAGGGAAAGAGTGTGGTCCCGTGGAGTGCAGTCACGGGCCGGCTGGAAGAGGTTTGAGGGCTGCATTCGACCCGTGGGCTGCATGTTTGACACCCTGGTATAAAGAGTGCTGTCTCACTCTGAATTTGACACGGCTAATGGATTAAGAAACAATCAGGACTGACCTAAAACTTTCTTTTAAAATTGAACCTTTCCTGAGGCCTAAAAAGGGGTAGCCCTAAAAACAGAGTTGACTTTCTCCCCTCTTTTCTGCATTTTTTCTGCACAGAAGCAGAGTTACTGAAATATCGTACACAACACAATTTATCTGAAGAGATCTTTCTCAAATCTAGAGTCTGTCCCTTGCAACAGTGAACCATTTGTTTGTTATTTCTCCCTTAATGAGCTGCCTCTGTTTTATCAGAATGTACTTGACATCCTAAACATATAGGAAACATAAGAATTTAAATGTTCCAAGCTGATGTCAGGAGTTTTGCTACGAGAAGTTTTGTTATACTGAAATTTCCACTCTGACTTTCTGACAAAAGAGTGCATTCTAGTTGAAAGGAAAAATTGAGATATAGGCCCAGTTTCCTTTTTTTCCCCCCAATAGTAAATTGTAAAATTAGTAAAATTTGTGCATCTGTATATGAATTACAGGAGCAAATTAGTGCACTTGTGCTTCTAACTTAATGATCTGTGTACACAATTCCATAGTTAGGAGGCATAAATACTCAAACTTAAGACCACAATTAAACTTCCTTTCTGCAAAAAATAAATTGTTCTGAAAATGGTGTTTTTTAATTTGAAATTCCAATTCTGATTACAATGAAAATGCTTAAAAGCAAAATTTTCTGAAGCAACTGGTTCAGATATAACTCCAATGTATTTATTTCCTTTAAAGCCAAGAAGAATATGCTAAGGATTGTGATTTTTAACATCAATTCTCTTGAGTACACTAAAATTGTTTTACTCTTCATCATAGCATGTCATAGCTTTGGATTCATCTGTTATTTATGTTCTTTATGAAATATAGATTTTTCTGCAAACAAAATAACACCTGGCATCAGCTAAGTCCAGGGTAATATCTTGCATTTCTGGTCGATTAATCCTTAATGTACCATAGATAATGGTTTCTCTCAGCTTAATATGCCCTCTTTTCATTTAGTCTGTATCATTTCACTAGCTATGAGAAAGAAAAAGTTGCTTCTTTGGGAAAATGCAGGTCATTTTTTAATACACATACAATATAATCACAGAGGACAGTTAATAAAAACCTTATGTATATTCTATACTACACTTTTTAATCATAGTGCTTATGGGATATTTCACTATGGATCATTACTTGGTTTTTGTTACGTATCTTACATATATTGGAATAGAGAGGCTGTCAGTTTTTGTTTTTTTTTAATACTGTGAAAATTCACACCCACATGGCCATGCTACCCCAGAAGTAACATTTTATAAGAAGTTTTGACTTTTAGTTGTGCATATATTTATCATTTTTTCTTCCAAAAGCACAGCATATTTTTTCTGTATTCAGCAGTTTTGTGCATTTTAATTAGAATTCTCTGTGTTTTGCCTCTAGGTCATTGCCACACTTCAGATATACTGTGTATTTTATAAATATTTTCGGGGACTAAAAGCAAAATCCAAACAAACACCAAAGAGAGATGGACAATGAGTGTATTGTCAATGTGATGAAGCAATATAACAAAAACACACTGAAGAGATTCGTGACAAATGTAATTTAGATTCTGTGGGCAATACTGGCCTTATGATAAGGTTTCCTCTTTAGAGTAATTTCTCATCTGCAAAATGATAACCCAAGCCCAGTTTAAATCAAGATAATTTGATGTAAATAAATTTCTTTGCCTCATTTTAATTCTTCCAGTATTTCTTTTAGGATTGACAGTGAAGAACCAGTTTTGTTGTAAAAAACAAGACTATCTGCTCATCCTTCACTCATTGTTCTGATGTATAGATTTGAGCTCAAGAGATTGTCCAAAGAGACAAAAAGCTAGGTTTAAGGGACTATTTCACTATTTGCATTTCAATTTCAAGGGCTGTTAGCTGTGTTGTCATAGTTGTGTTGGTCCCAGGATATGAGAAAGACAATGCAGGTGAGGTCATATCTTTTACTTGACCAACTTATGTTGGTGGAAAGGACATGATTTTGACCATCAGAGAGCTCTTTCTCAAGCACCAGTTACATTCCAGTTACCTTCTCGAAACCTGAGGAGGAGCTTAGTGAAGCTCAAAATCTTACCCCCATCACCAACAGAAGTTGCTCCAATGAAAGATATTACTTCACTTTCATTGTCTCTATGGTATCAGGGCGGTTGATGATCTATTTTATAGGTACTGAATGCCAAGAAAAAAGAAATAGAAAAACAGGAGGCTGCCTGGCTCAGTTTGTGGTTTTAGTATGAATTAAAAAGAGAGAATCGGATTTTCGAAGTGCAGAGTATAAATATATTTTGATATCTTGGGCCAAAATCTTATTTTTCTCCTTGGGAAAAATCTTTTATTTGTTCTCCTTGGAGACTAGGAAGTATAAGTATAAATGGAGTGAGGATAAAATGTCAAGAAGGAACCTAAGACTAGAATGAAAGACCAATTTGTCCACTCTGGTGGCCATGGATCAGACTTCTAGATCTAATGGCCACCACAGCTGAGCTACCTCCTTCAGCCTGCTCTGAATCAACCTACAGAGATATAAGTAGATATAGATGGAAAGGGGCACTGGAGCATTATGTGTTTCAGAATGCCAATTTCTATTAGTTATCACCTGCCTAGCTTGAACGACAGCCAAAGGTAATTCATCAGTGTCACCCACATTTAGGGTGGCAAGCACCTGGAACTCTGAGCTGAGCTTCTAGAGAGTGCTACCCTATGGACTATGTCAAAAATAGTTATCAGAGCCCTTTGACACCATTTCCCAGCATGGCTGGAGTAAGGTGTGGGGACAGAATGGAATAGACACCCCTGCTGAGGCCAATTGTAGGATTGGAAGGGACCTTCATAACATCATCTAGTCCAATCCCCTGCACTTATGGCAGGTCTAAGTTTTATGCATGTACTTTACTGTTTGCTGTAAACTGGTTTATATATGCCTGAGCAGTGGCAACAGCATTTATTCGCTTTCCAAACACGTCCCAGGAACAGCGAAGAGTCACTTGGAATGGAGGCACCAGCCTTCAAAAAAAAGAAAAAGAACCCAGAACCTAACCCACTTGAGAAGAAAGAAGTCGCACCAAGTAGTGAACACTACAGAGAAAGTTTGAGTGACGCCTCTGTGGAGGGGACTATGAGTCTGCACAGGTATCAAGCACAAAACAGAATATAGAGTAGTATATAATACATGAACTGCAATCATTTTAAAATTTAAGGGATCAAGAAAACCCCTTGTATGGGGGTCCTCACCCCTGGAGTGTGCCTTGTTAGCCCAGTGTAGCACTGAAGTGAAGTTCCCTCAGTGTTCCCAATGGACTTTCATTAAGTCCAATAAGGCTCACGTATACTAAGCAGTGCCCGTTCAGTGGTGTAACTTACTTAATTTACAAAGGTAGATAGGGTCAAGGCCTAGCTATGAAATTAACATCCCAGCCGGGGGAAGTAGGGGCTGAGTTAACCTCAATGCATCAACCCCAGTTATGTCCAGGTCCCTTTCCTGTCTTTACCCAGAACCCTCTCCTGAAGTCAGGGCCTTCAGTTGGGTAAGAGTTTTGTCCCTTGAGCCAAAGTCCCCACAAATGTCAAACCCATAAAAACTTTTTCTTGGAACAATACACAATTCCTTGATCTGGAGCTCCTATTCTACTTTTGAAGTTCTTCCATTGGGACCAGTTTTGCTGAGGCTTTGGCATGCATAGCTCCTGCCTCCCCCAGCTAGAAGCACTCTACCTTGTCTCCCTTCCAGCCCCTCCTGAGAAGTCCTCATCTTGGTGTTTCTTTTTCTGCATTCTGGGGTCTGTTTGCGCCACACTGGGAATAGCTGCCTAGCCAGCTCCCACCCTGACAACTTCTTTCCTCAGACATTTCTTTCCTGTGACTGCCCCTGCCCAACTCCACAGACCCTTTTATAAGGCCTATGTGTTCCTTAATGAGGCCCAGCTATTCAGGTCATCAGTTATCCCCGGATAGGTGTTGGTTGGCTCATTGTCTTTAGTACAGTCTGTCATAGACAGGCTGAGGGTCTGATCACTCTCTGGGGCCAGATACCCTATGACACCTCTAAAACAATTATTTTGCATTAATCTACTGCACATGTTGAAAATGTGCCACTACATTGTTTAGTGAAATCCAGTTAATTATTTCCTGGGATCTACCAGAAATTCAAAAATTGATTCCTAATTCTAATGACCCACCATTAGCCTCTTCATAGTACTATGCTGCACTTAAGTAGCAATGAACAAACAGAACCTATTTCATTTTAGGAAAGATGTGTACAAATTGGAGAAAGTCTAGAGAAGGGCATCAAAAATGATCAGAAGTCTGGAAGAACTGGGTTTGTGTAATCTGGAAAAGAGGAGACAGAGGGGACATAGTAACAGTTTTCAAGAACCTAAAAGGCTGTTACAAGGAGGAGGGAAAATAATTATTCTCCTTAACCGCTGATGATAGGACAAGAAGCAATGGGCTTAAATTATGACAAGGGAGGTTTAAATTGGACATTAGGAAAAAATTCTTAACTGTCAGAGTGATTAACCACTGGAATAAGTTGCCTAAGCAGGTTGTGGAATCTCTATCATTGGAAGTCTTTAAGAGCAGGTTAGACAAACACCTGTTAGGGATGGTTTAAGAGGGTACTTGGTCCTGCCATAAATGCAGGGGACTGGACTCAATGAGCTCTCACGGTCCTTTCCAGTTTCTATGATTCTAACCCAACTAGTAGGGCCAAGTCCTTTTTGGACAGATATTTAAAGCAAAATTTGATGTTTGCATGTGAGATTTCCATTTAAATCTGTGGGAGCTGTATGTATCCATCGAAGGGTAGCACTTTGAAAAATGTGTAACTTCAATGATTCAACATCTATGTAAGTGCTTCACTTGTAATAACTAAGAGCAGTGCAAGGAGCTTTAGGCTGTTCTTTGAAGAGAGAGCCATAGAAGACAGGTGACAGCACTGGGCATAGTGGGATAACTTAACTAAAGACACCTATTTAAAAACCATTAAATGAATAAGCCATTTCTTTCATGTTAAAAACAAGTTCCAAAGGGGTAGCTATGTTAGTTTAGTTCAGCAAAACAAACAAGGAAACCTGTGGCACTTTTAAAGATTAACAAATTTATTTATTGCATGAGCTTTCGCGGGAAAAAATCCCACTTCATCAGATGCTTTGAATATGGGGAACTTCATGGCATATCTCAGGGGTGTAACAGTTTCACATCCTGAGCTAGGGTGACAAATTCTAGATTAGGCTAGGCCATAATCACTTACTTTGTAGCTCTGATTTAGCCAAAACAAAATCATAAAGGTCTAGAATTACAGCATGTGAGTACTTGTGTAAGTAAACCACACACTAATGTGAACACCGAGGCTATGTCTACACAGAATGGGAGGAAATTAAATGCAAGGATATGTATGACACAGGATCAGGTCAGGCTATAACAGCAAATCAAAGCAGATGTTAAGATTCAAATGTTGTTAACCAGTGAACAAATGAACACAAGTCTGACATCAGAAATCACAACATTCAAAAACCAATAAGGGACACTTCAATCTCCCTGCTCCCTATATTGATGACTTGTTAATAGCTGTGCTCAAACAAATGAATAACAAATCACAATTTCAAAGACGAACTGCAGAACTGGAATTTATATGTAAATTTGACTCCATTGCCTCAGGGTTAGACAGGAACTACGGATTTTTTTCTCAACACAACAGGTGATTTGACCTCACCTTCCTCTATATGCTAATCCCCAGTGTTTCAATTTTAACATCTATTTTGATTTGCTCTTAAAGCCTGACCTGATCCTATGGCATACACTCCCCTGCATTTAATTCCTCCCATTCTGTAAATTCCCCATCTTCAAAGCATCTGATGAAGTGGGATTTTCGCCCATGAAAGCTCATGCTATAAATAAATTTGTTAGTTTTTAAAAGTGCCCCAGGACTCCTTGTTTGTTATATTAAGAACAGATACACAATTATCTCTCTAGATTCCCACTATCGGCTACAATAAAATATATAATGAATGCACAAATGTGTCTTAAAAGAGTGACAAGAGAATTTAGCTGGATTCCCTTAAGCTGTCAGAGGTTACATTTATTGTGGCAGTGATGGAAAACAAACAGAGAGGAATCCTTCTCATGCTTATAACTCCAGCTCTCATTTGTGCACTTCTAAATACAATATTCAAATCTCTGAATCTTGTGAAATTTAAATAAAGAACTATACCATGTGCTGCAGGGCCCTGAAGGAAGGGGAATATTTATTTGGAGAGACTTTTCTCAACTGAATGCATTGATCCGGGGGAGGAGATTGGTATTATTACCAAGTACTAAACAAGACTGATTGTGACATATGAAATTGAGCAACCTCTCATTTTATAGAGCTTTCAATACAATATAGAAATATAATGGTAATGTGGCAAAAGTAATGTATTTTATATTTTTTCTCCAAAGTCCCATAGTCATTCCCATTATGATGTACATCGTTGAGGCTGATTTAATACATTACCTTAAATATCAACTAATGAGACAATAAAATTAAGTTATCAAGTATTATTGCCTTTTTAAATAAGCCACTGAAAAAATTTATACAACCTCAAAAAAATTAGCCAATTCACATCTAGGAATGGCATTTGTGTTCAGATTGTTTTATTTTCAGTACAAAAGAAAAGAGAAGACTAGAGAATTACAAAAGCAATGTAAAATAGGATATCTGCACACTAGAAATAGTATAGTGGTGCAGCTGTAGTGTAGACACTTATTACAATCAAAGAATCTGGAAGGGACCATGAGAGGTCATCAAACCCAGTCCCCTGAACTCATGGCAAGACCGAGCACCATCTTAAACCATCCTTGACAAGTGTTTGTCTAACCTGCTCTTTAAAATTTCCAGTAATGGAGATTCCACAACCTCCCTTGGAAGGGGAGGGGTTCTTCCTCTATAGTAAATCCAAGAGGCAGTAACTAAAGACTGAAAGGTGGATGTAGAAGTAGAAGAATTCTTCTGTCTACCTAGTGGTGTTTACATCAGGGTTTATCTTGGCTTCATGGCATATCTCAGGGGTGTAACAGTTTCACATCCTGAGCTAGGGTGACAAATTCTAGATTAGGCTAGGCCATAATCACTTACTTTGTAGCTCTGATTTAGCCAAAACAAAATCATAAAGGTCTAGAATTACAGCATGTGAGTATTTGTGTAAGTAAACCACACACTAATGTGAACACCGAGGCTATGTCTACACTTCCCAAAGTTAGTTCGAATTAGTTAATTCGAACTAACTAATTTGACCTAATTTTAATTAGTTCGAATTAAGTTAATTCGAACTAGCAAATTTTAGTTCAAACTAAGCAAGTGCCATGCATGGCACTTGCTCAGTTCGAATTAGTCAATTGCATTGAGCTCAATGTGCTGGTTAGTTCGAACTAAGCACTTAGTTCGAACTAACATGGCCACCTTGGGGTAATTCGAATGAACTAGTTCGAATTAACCCTTAGTTTGAAAAGTATAATCAAATTTATTAGTTTGAATTAAGGAAGCCCTTAATTCGAACTAATGAAAGCCTAGTGTAGCCAAGGCTTAAGTTAGTTCGAATTAAGCTTCCTTAATTCGAACTGACTTGCCAGTATAGACATAGCCAGAGTTCCCAATCTGATGAATAGTGTAAATCCAAAGGATACAGTAATATGCATCTAGACAACAACCATATTGATTGTACTGAGGGGTTTTTTTTTCTTTTTCTTTTTCTTTTTGAGGGAGGGGAAAAGGGAGTTGTTTGTTTACTTATTAGGAAAAATATATTTGTTTTAAAACTAGACTTGTTTCTCTAATATTCTGGGACTAACACAGCTACAATACCACCACAAACTAACCAATAAAGGGCATATGCAGCCATCACTCCACTTCTAAATCTGCTATAGCTGTCAAAGTGGATAAAAACTAGGTATTTTTCTACAATGTACTGGTAAAGTGACAGAAAAGACAGAATATTGTTCTAAGACATTCACTATCTGGAATACATTGACATTTTTGTTATGGTCTGCATAAGGTGATCTCAAAAGAAGTATCTTAATGGAAAAAACATTTTATAAATGATTGGTCAAAGTAAGATCATGATTCTATCTATCTATAAGATCTATGCCATTGTGAATAGATCTTATTTGTTTCTGATCTGATTTTAATATTTTCAAATATTGCAAATATTTAGAATGCTAGAAAAGAGAATGTACCGTTTTATCCTCTCATGCACGGATATAGCTTATATGGCAGAAACTGTTTCACACATTAGCTCAATTGTTAACCTATACATTCTACAGCAAATCAAAAACACATCAGAGCTTTTTCAGTTTACTAGATTCACATTTTTCTTTTAAAATTCAAATTCATTTAAACTTGACTAAAATGATAATAAGACATGATATACATTAATCAGTAAGAACTTTTACCTAAGTGATTTACCACTATTTTGGCTAACTCTATAAATTAGGGGCCTAATCTAATTCCTACACAAGTCAATGGAGAGACTTCCATTGATTTAAACAGTAGTTGTATAGGTCCTAAGAAAATGATAATTTTTAATACCATCTGTTAACTTTAAACAGTGGAAGTTTACTGGTCTGGTCACTAGAAACACAAAGAACTAGGAGGATGACTGAATTCTAATCTAGCCTCTCTGAAAAATGGTTGATGGTACCTATAAATTCACTTTGTGACCCTCCTGTGGTTTAGAAAAACAAGGTAAAACAGCAGAGTCCTGTGGCACTTTTAAAGACTAACAGATTTATTTATCGCATGAGCTTTTGTGGGAGAAAATCCCACTTCGTCAGACGCTTTGAAGATGGGAAAGTTACAGAATGGGAGGAAATTAAATGCAGGGGAGTGTATGA
>ML685812.1:3855963-3931098 GCA_007922175.1 Pelusios castaneus
AAAGCTCATGCGATAAATAAATCTGTTAGTCTTTAAAAGTGCCACAGGACTCTGTTGTCTTTCTACAATAGAATAACACGGCTACCCCTTTGGAAGGTAAAACAGGACATCGTTGTAACCAGATGCTGCTTTTGAGGTCAGCTTTGCCATTAACATAAGCTGGAAATAGTAAACCAACTCCGATTCATTATTGTACTCTAATAATTAAAAACTAATAAAGGAATATGGAATCAGAAATGTGGTGTCAAGAATTAATATAAAGAATTACATGTGTGCTATCTCTAAGCAAGGCTTTGCAATGTCACCACAGACTGCACTATACAATTTAAACTGGGGAATAACCATGTCCCCCAATTAAGCCTTTTGTGGAAATAATAAATTACTCTGTTTTAAAAACAGTGAAACATTTGACCACTGAATAATCCAAAAACTACGTAACCATGCAGTGTTTTATATGTGCGGCCACTCTTCTTTTTGACCTACTAAATGTTGGCTGGCAAACATTTCTGGTAGATTTTATTTCATAATTAAAACAAGATCTTTTAATCAAACACAGATGGATATGTTTCTACTTAAAACAGATACATTTTCTACTTGAAAATAGATATATTTCTATTTTTATAAAGAATTTCCTTCTGTTTGCTACTTATACACATTCATATATGGTCCTATCTAGAGTCCATTGATTTCTGTAGGTTTTCATTCCAGCTCATACTCAGCTTCTTAATCCTTGTGCTTTTTAAAGGGGCAGAGTGAGGGAACACATACAAACTTTAGAAACAAGATTTAAATATAAATGCACCGCGAGCACTTCATTGGGAAGGATTCACTATGCTTACAAAGAAGAATTGTTTTTGTAGGGTTTTTTGTTTGGTTGGTTGGTTGTAGGGGTTTTTTGGGAGGGGGTGAGGGTGGGAAGGGGGTTGGGTTTTTTTAATGAAAAAAAAAAAAACCTCTCAATGCAGCAGCTCAGGCCAAAAGGAAAGGGTAAACATACTCGGCAGGGAAGTGTTTTTCATTTGCTTAACTCATACAAGGCCTTTTATTTAAAACAAAACAAAACAAAAAATAAAGCCTCAAACTTGTCATTCTGTTTTTATTAAACAATGTTCCCACCCCCATGCCTGGAGTTTGCTGTAGTTACTGCTTCCTGTTGGCAAAGATAAGCGTGAACACTGTCAGTGTGTATCAAAACAGGATTCATGCTTCACAACAACATTCAGTTGGCAGTTACCTCATTTATAATGATCCAGTGACAGTCAAAAGCAACCAAATTAGTCTCTACAACCTGAAAGAGAACAAAGCAGCCATCAGTCAGCTTACTTATGAAAGTCAAATAAATAAATGGATAGAAAGATAAATGAAATGAAATGATTCTCTCTGCAAATGACAGAAAATGGAGCACATGCTCTGAAAGACCTCTGTTATTCAGCTGATGATAGAGAATCTTTAGGACAAAACTGCAGGGGCATTTTGTTCTTCTTTGACTTGCTAATTAAAGATGGAAATACATTTAATTGTAGGCATCACCAAGGAAAATAGCTTTCTGTTGATTCAGAAGAAAATTAAATCAATTTTGCTTTAATACCCACATAGAGCAAAAGAAAAAATGGCAGAGAATCATTATGTTCAGACCGTATTTAGACTGACCACATTTCTGAATCTTCAAATACCTTCTCAATGTTCACCTATCCCTGGATGTGCGAGTGAGAAGGAAACAAGAAGGTTCTGGTTATCAGTTTGTAAGATTTGGGGCCTACAGAAATGGAGGAATGGGTGGTAAAAGGTATTTTGAGGGAGAGAAATATGTCAATTGTGGCAGTTCTGGGAGACTACATGCACCTGTTCTTGCCCTATTCTCTCAGATCCCTTGCTGCCTCCTCACATTTATGCTTCGTTCATCTCTGCCTCATATCTTGTGGGTGAAACCAGTTCCCACAGATGCCTTTGTGCTCAGCCCAAGATGCCACCATCCCGTTCTTTCTTGAGTCTGTGCTATCATTCTTCATTTTGTGGGCAAAATTCACAGAAGGAACAAAGAGAAAGAAAGGACAAGGAGAGATGGGTGGGCTGGCAATGTCATGAGCACAGTAAAGATTCAGCTGCAGGATCTGACTTTCACACCAAGATAGGTTGTGGGGAGAAGGAAGCAGAGAAGGGGGGAAAAAATCAGAGAAGATTGTCAGAAATGGCTGGACTCAGTTCGTTCAATTGGTTACAAGTTAACAGGCATTACAAACCAAGACAAACCAAGTAAATCTTGCTCCTCTAAATCACCCTAACAATATTGGCTCTAAAACAGCAAGTACCTAGAACTGCTATTAATCAAAGGGGAATGAAACCTTGGGTTGTAATGCTGCTTTATGAAAGCATAAAACAACCTGATGTGTTAGATGAATGGTAGAGGTCTATTATTATTGAGGCCTGGAAAGATGCACAGCATTGATGTTTGGCTTTTAACAGTGGATTACCACAACTGCTGGCTACCAAGGATGATTATAATTTATATAATATTGTACCTAAAGGAGAGAAATTGAACTGTTTACTAGTTTTAAGAGAGAGGTAAGATGCCTAGTGCTAAAGACTCCGTTATTAATTCAGAGGCATTGGAAATGGGTTCAGTTCTGACTTGCTACATTGATGGGAAGCATAGGGAATTTTAAAATAGACAGGGACTGAAAGCAGTTGATGGACAATTGCACACAAACAGTGCTTAGATGCTATGTTTCTAATGTATCTCTGTATAAATTTAAATGTTATTTGTAGAAATTCATGAGGTAACATTGAATTTAGATGCTGTAAATTATATTCTCCATGTTACTATGCTGGTTCAAAATATTTTGTCATGTTATTTTGATTGGTCCTCTACTGATGAGTAGGGCTTCCCATATAACTTTGAAAAGTGGTAGTTGTGGTGTCTACTGGACTTTGTCAAGGTTTCTCATGCAGTATAATACCTGATGGTAAGAGGTGAGATATTAGAGTGGTCTCTTCGCTTGTCGCTTTCATAGCCTTTTTTTCCTCATTATTTGATTCATTTGGACAATGCATTAATGAACACGGAGAGATATTAGAAACAAAGAGCTTTTCGGGTACTAAACTTCAGTAATCAAGACTAACAATCCATGTAATAAAGTCACGGACACCATTAATAAAACTGTCTTGAACTTATTTTTTTATTACTTGTGTTCAAAAAGTTAAAGCATTTGTTTGGCATCTGAAGGGATGATCCACTAAAGTAAAAACATTTTTTTTTTAATCTGTGTAAACATTTTCATGCATATCCAGTGAAGTTGGCATGGACTCTGTATTTTGTGGAAGGGGCAATGGAATATGTAAATCAACAGGTTCATTTGGAGTGAAGGCAGTAATTAAAATGGATATGATATCTGTAAGTTAAAAACAATATAAAAGCAATTTGATATGGGGCACAGAGGCGTCAGGGAGTTGAAAAACCCAAACCTTTGAGTATTGTGTTCAGCTTTGAAATTTATCTGCCCGTAATGCTGGCTTCCTGATAGAAAGAAGTGTTCTGCACATATAAAAGGGACAGAGTGAAAATTTCCATAAACTTTCCAGGAAGTATGCAGTGGTGGTATTTATCTAACTCACTTCCCAGGGTAAAACTGAGTTAAACTATAGTATGAATTCATAATGAGGGCTGGAAAGCAACTGAAAATGAAATTCATTAAATGAAATGCTAGCCACATATTAACCCACAACGGTATTTTATCCCAAGAAAGCTCATACCATAAATAAATGTGTTAGTCTTTAAAAGTGCCACAGGAGTCCTTGTTTGTTTTGCTGACCTAAAGTAACAACTACCCCTTTGGAACACCATACCCATAAGTAAATGGTGTCCAAGCACTCAGAGGCTGCGTCTACACTGGTAAATTAAGTTAACTTAAGCTTGGCTGAAGTCAACTTAATTTGCCCTGCGTCTACACTACACTTTGCTTAAGTCGACTTAAGCAAAATAAAGTCAACTTAATGAAAATTAAGTCGACTTTATTAAACCTAGATTTAAGTAGACTTAAGGCTTAATTTCGACTTTTTAAAGTCGAATTAAGCCAGTATAGACGTGGGGTAGCCCTAAGTCGACTTAGGGCTACCCCAGGACTACACCACTGCCCTCCCTGCTGGGGAAGGGGGGCACAGAGGGAGCCCGGCATGCCCCCCAAAGGGCAGGGCAGATCCCTGTGTGTGATGCTGTCTGGATTTAGTGAAGCATTTATGATATTATTTTCAATGGATAGCTCATAAATGCTATAATCCATAGGAACTATGTCATGTTTGGTATCAATAGAAAGGTAATAATTTGCTGGGAATGATTATATAGTTTATGTCTCGGAATTCTATTTCGATTAGAAGTTAGGAATTCGGTGTTCTATCTATACTTTAACTTGCGTGATTTTATGGGAATGCCCCAGACAGAATGTCACCAACCACTGTCTCCTTAATGTTTAGGAATTTTTCAGGTAGAATGGTCCCCGGAATAACCTGATGAGCCATTGAGGACATAAGGAATACAAGCATTGTGTCCTTAATGGCTCATCAGTTAATATGATAATTACCTGGTATCAGGTTTGAATTCCTCACATAATTAAAAAAAAAAAAATCTTCCTTTCAATACATCTGCCTCACTTCCACAACCCAACTAGCAATATTAAATAAATGACCTTGTGTTCCTGAACTGACATTTCTTTCATGCCACGGGGGATCTGGTAATCCGCTGCAACTTTATAGTAAAGGGAGTGCAACAGTGTCATGGTAGAACCAAAGAATTCAAGGAATGATTTTTCTTCCTCCCTCTTTCTAGTCTAGTTCATTTATATATCACAAGTTTAGATACAAAGCCAAATTTTTACTGCGTTATCATATAACTCTTCAACACCATACATCAAAGTACCATTTTAGCAAGCCAGTCTTGTACTGAACTGTAAGGGACAAATCCTTAGATAGCATAAATTAAAATTGGTGCATTGAAACCAATAGTGCAATACTGCATTATACATCTGAAAATTTGTCCCAAAGTGAGATTACTCTTCATGTCCTGCTAAAGTAGTCACATGAACAGTTCAATCTGAAAGCCAAAATGTTTGAAACAGAGCAAGAACAATCACAAGATCCTGATTCTGCCACCTTACTCACATACTAAGAAGTAGTTAAATGACTTATCCTATTGAAATCTACAAGAACATTTACATAAGTGGTACTCAATGAGTGAATAAGGTGGCAGATGTGAAGGGCATGCAGTTCTAATCATAAGAGGTCAGAAGAATCCATAGAATTGATATCAAGTAATATTCTTAAAATCTTTGCAATGTTAGAATTGGGGATCACACAGTTACTTACAAACCTAGGTAGTAAAATAAAATTCCAGCAATTTCACTGACTGCTTATTAAAATAAATGATGTACTGCATTGAGAAGAAGGTATTCTATTTGGTAAAACATGGATGCCATTGAACCAATGTGCAACATGTCTTAACAAAAAAATATTTTAGTTTTTCTAAAGGACTTGAGTATGTATCGGGGCAGATTTTGTAGAGAGCAGAGAAATGCTGTCAGAAAGACAACTGATGAGCAAGGACAAATCATCTGTCACTGGCAGTAACTTCAGAACTTTTGAATCTTTGGAAGAACCTGACAATTTATCACTGCTTCTTCCATCATTCACTCTCAAACCACCGAAGAACTAAATGTAAAAATCTGAAGCAAACCAGCAACACTGCCTGCAGAAAAGCTTCTTTCATTTGTTTTAATAATATATTTTTTAAAAAGTGTACAAAATAGGTCCTGTACAAACAGAGCTGGTAATTAATGGGATAATATAGAAAGTTAGCTATATTATTCTCCATCGCACCTGGTGGTTTAGCTTTATTTTCCTAGTTTTTTATACAGTATGTCAAAAACCATGAATTGAATACCTGGAATACTGTATAGATTCAATTGCCAACAGACTCACCAGCAGTACAAACACATATCTTAGTGAAACTAGAGTTGACAAATGGAAGGTTGTTTTACTCTGTAAAGCTAGAATCAATTAGGCCGTAGTCAACGTGTACTTAAATTTAAGTTAAGCACAATTTATGTGCCTTCAGGTAAATATGTGCTTAAACACTTTGCTGTATTGAGGCTTTAATAATCAACTAATAGTGTGAGAAGGGAAACTTTGGTAGGAGGTTTAACTATCTGAAAGGGAGTGCCAGGGAAGATGGAACTGGGCTGTTCTCAGCAGGAGGAACTGGCAGAATGAGGAGCAACATTTTCAAGTTGTAGTGGGGAAGGTCTAGGCTGTATGTTAAGAAAAAACTTTTTTCACTAGGAGGGCGGTGAAGCACTGGCATGGGTTACCTAGGGAGGTGGTGGAATCTCCATCCTTAAAGGTTTTTAAGACCCAGCTTGACAAAGCCCTAGCTGGGATCATTTAGTTGAGGTTGGTCCTGCTTCAAGCAGGGGTTGGACTAGATGACCTCCTGAGGTCCCTTCCGACCCTGATCTTCTATGATTCAAATATAAAACAGTTTTGGTAAGTTATCTATGTTTTCGGTGTCATGAGTACCATTTTCAGTGGTGGATAGCAGGCCCAAGCTAACTCAGACTCTGTTTTGCTTTAGAACTATGATCAAATACAGTAGCTTCAATCATCAGCACCCAAGAGATTTGTCCATAAAATGAATTAAAGTGATTGGACTGGATGAGAGAGCTTTTCAGTTGGTTATACACAACAACAGAAATACTTCCCTGAAGGATCAGAACATATGTGAATGTCTCTGCCTTTATAACCAAATGCAAATTCCAACTTTTCACAATACCACACACATGCATGTGTACGCAGACAGGAGCGAGAAAGAAAAACTTTATGCATATGACATATTGCTCATGAAATTTTCTATGCTAGTGGAAGCTATAAAAAGTACCTGTGGGATTATAAAAGGTGCTTAAATTACTTAGGAGCACAGGTCCCACAAAAGTCAATGAAATTTGTGTTTCCAAGTCACTTAAGTACTTCTGAAAATCCTACCTGAAACAGCTAGACAGACAAACAATACTGATTCTCAAGCTAGTCTTGTTAAATCAGATCATAAGTAGGGCTTTTCTTAGCCTCTTCTTTTTTGCTTCTCTACATATAAGGGTGGACAATAAGAGTTATAATAATGCATTATGTTCTAAGACCCATTAAAGTAGAAGACAAAATAGGCTAAACAGAATCCAGAAACAAAGTGTGGCAGTTATAAATTAAACCGCATATGGAGAGATCAAGATACAGAATAATAGCTAAATTATCTGTGCACACAAGAAAGAATGAATAATTCAGTGTTTATGAACTGTGGCTTATATCATTGTCTTTTTCTTCCTCTGGATTAGAAGAACACACATCCATTTTTTTCCCCTTTTAAGCCATGCTCACTGCTGTCGTTTGAGATCACAAAACCACAATTTTTGGCACAATAATGCCAATTACATGTTTCCTACTATGGCAATAATGGACCTACAGTACAAATATTGCAATTAATTGACTATAGAAACTGCTGAACTGTGGTTTAAACACATTTCTGCTACAAATACATATTGCTAAGTCAGTTCAGTGCCATAAGACTCCAAAATACAATCTAATCTTTTGTTCATGACAGGAACATTTATACATAGAAGTGTTTATTGGTGAAACTAACAAAGCTGTGACAATGCTATGGTTTGTATATTGAAAATATGAAGCTTCATATCTTTATGTTGTAGTGTACACGGATATGACCTAGAACCACATCTGATCTTTCTTTCTTTCTTTAAAAAAGTCCCCTGTGCTGGAAGGAACTAGCTGGCATGGAAAATATACTAAAAGCTCTGTCTTTTTTGACTTTCTCCAGGAGTTTACCATGGACCCAAATTCTCTATTATACTCATCCAAACATCCACTATATACTATACACGCCACACTTTATGTCCTGTAGTCTGAGCTCCACTCTTCCAGCTAGAAGACTACTTAGCCACTTGTTCCTAATGGTATTTCCCAAATCAATGTGTTGTAGTCATTGTTACTATTTCATAAATGGATCTTCATTGTCCCTCTCCCCGCCTAACTTCCTCAAGGACATATTAATCTGCTGACCTCTGAGATTCAGCCAAAAACATATTTTGTGTATATGAGGCAGAAGATGGACATTTAAGAAAAATAAAACAAAGAATAACCTATGTATCACTTCCTAACACTACCCTTGATTAAACAGCAGTGACTTGTGTTTTGGGCATCTGCAGCAATTGCCAATAGTGATGGTTCTTCTGGCTGTAACTAGAAATCCCAGACTAAACCTCTTTCCCTCCCAAGACTGTCACCAGCCACTAAATTCATTGAACTGTTGCATCATCAGGCTATTTATACCAGCACTTCCTGCTGGTGCCACAGCAAAATCTTTTTCTTGTCTCTACTCTTAGCCCTTGAGCTTCTCAGTGGGGAAATGGGTCACTGGTTTATAAAGCTCATTCTTGCACACCACAAACTAAAGCTCACCAAAAACTCATCACTGAAGTCAATATGTTTGGAATCTAACTTTAATCTCTGTCCATTTCCAAACTCCAGACAAAAAACATCACTTGATGACTGACAGTTATTTGTTCTATTATGAAGTACCTGCGTCTCTGATCCCAGTGCAAAAGGGAATACTGTAAAGTTGCAAGAAAACTTTCCCAGACTTATTGCCCTAGCCCTCACCAGTAAAAATCAAGCTTCTAAATCACTTTGGGAAAAGAGTTTCATGCATTATATTTTCAGTTTCTCCTCTAGAGACAATTGAGGTGGCAGAGTTTTTAATCCTTTTCAATTTAATCTGTCTTGTGAGAGTTTTATATTTCTTTTGAAAGGAAAAAAAATTAGCCTAACTGCTCAAAAGATCTGGTCTGTTTTCCCTTTATTTCAGATTTATTTCAAAACAAGATAGCTTTAAACTAAAGGAAATTGGGTTATTCTACTAAATAATTAGTTTTCTATTGACTTGGCTTGCCATTCTAATTATATATGAAAGAGTCCAAGCTCTAAGAAAGAACTCAACTCCCAAGCTTTTACTGGGATTTTAAGAAATAGAGATAGTTCAAATGACAGAATCAGTTTTATGTTGAAAGCATAGTATGAAACAGTTCAACAGTTAGATGTTTAATAAGAGTAAATAACAATGCAAATAATATAACAGAGAATATAAGCATAATTATCAAGTAGAGAGACTGAGGACAAAATGCTTTTCTGCCTGGAATCACCTGTGCATTCTAGATTTTGCATTCCCAACATATTTCAGAAAGAATAAATAGCATATGAATTCAGTGGAATCGTATTCATAAACATGTACAACCCTCTGAAAATGTACACATGTATATTAAAATTTTAAGTAGTTGAATTAAACAATTTAAGAATTTAAAATAAAATCTCATGTCATCTCAAGAATTATTTTATTTTTATAGATTAAAATTTAGTTCTTTTTGTCGACAATCACTATTTCCTATAGAAAAGTACATTTCTTCCAATGAAAAACGTATCAGCTGTTAGGAAAAGTACTTTGTTTGAAATCAAAGCAATATGCATGATATTATGTTGTCTGTTGTAGTGACTGATGCCAGAATGCAGAAGAACAGCATTTCCCACCAATCACCACTGTGCTACACTCCTGTGAGAACTGCAGGTTTCAAAGAAACAATTAAACACCTCAAAAACTAATGAAATAAAAAAAGGAAATTATAGATTTCGTTTATCTGCTTATAGTTTCCTGGTTACGCCTCGTATTTTCTGTGTAGGAACATCTTGGAATCTTTTCTACAAGAAACTAGAATCTGTTCATAGCTATTGGTGACAGAAGACATTTTATTCGGTTGCAACGGTACTTTTGGAGAGGTTTGCATTTCATCTTTATGCCTACCCAAGGAGATTAGTTCTGTTTATACTTTGTGCTAAACTCTGAGCTAAAAGAAAAACAGAAAGGCTAAATATTTGACTTGCTGGATTGAGTATTGGTCTCTAATTCAGACTGGTTGCTCTGGTTTGCCACAGTGATAGGAGCGGAGGCATAGCCAGCCCCTGTTTTCTGGCTGGGCCCCTGAGTCTCCAAGGTGGGCCTTGCCAGTCCTGCTTCTGGTCATGTGACCAGAAGCTTCCTGATAAAGCTCCAGTTGCCTAGCAACTGTAGCCCTGTGGGGAGGGGTAGAGGCAGACCGGCTCCTGCCATGCAAAGACTGCATCTTTGGTTATGGCTGCGATGGTGAAGCTGGTGCCCCTGCTGGGCACTGAGGTGGGCAAGAATGGTTAGGCCTGCTGGTCAAGCGGGTAGGTACAGGCTCACCTGAGTCCACCCATAGCTACACCTCTGGATAGGAGAATAGAAGCAGCATGGATTTCTTCAAGAGTTTAAATCCAGGTGCAAGTCACTAGTGAATCCTCACCTTTCAGAGCACTTATTGGTGAGAACTGGAAAATTCCCTGAAGTGATAGAAGAAATTACCAGGAGCTCTTTTCCGGGTGACCCAATTGTAGGTGGGAAACTGCTGCTGCTAAGTCTTCAGTTAAATGAGGAGGAGTGTAGTCTAGTGGATAAACCTGGGTTCTATTCTCATCTCTGTCATTGTTTCTGCTGGGTGACCGTGAGAGCTAGCATACAACAACTTAGCATGTATTTATGATTTTTCTGGTAGATATTTGTGGGAATGACTATAACAGTCATCCTTATGTCTTTGAGTTCTGCAAGAGAGGATCAAGATGTGCTCATGTACAATAGTGGTGACAACTATAATAATGCCAACGTTCATCTACCAGAAAAGTCAGATAAATACACATGAATGTCTTATATGCTACCTCTCAAATTCTATATCTATGCACATACAACTATTTCTAATCCTCTCTAAATATAGCTAATATTTCATTATGAGAATGAAAAGGACAGATATTGAACTTGAAAACTACACACATGAAATGAATTCCCCAACTCATTTAGATTGGCATAGCAGCACTGACTTCAGGGAAAGGAAATAAAATGGTTGAAACAAATAAAGCCATGTGAATCTTGTTTTATAATAAAGAAATCATATTATCTGATATTTCTATTTATAATTATAGGTCTGATATCTTTAAATAGAGATGGATTTCTGATTTTCCTCTCACCTACCCTGGTTTTACACCATTGATTTATATTAGTTTAAGTGAGAGGAGAATCAGATCTGGACAAGCAGAAAGCCAGTAATAGATAACCAAGTAAGTGAAATAAATGGAGTCTGAGGAGACATTTGAAGGGGAATGAAAACCGTTGGTACAAAGGAAGAGGGCTGAGAGCCCAAAAGCTCTCTGACAGCAACCAGAGTTTTAAAACCTTCAACCTCCTCCCACTTTTGTCCTGCTTCTAAGAATAAGCTACCATCTAGTCTCACTGTGCCTGTCATTAGCAGAATTTCTCATACTAGAAAAGACTGAAGTCACTTATCTCTAAGACAGATATATGGACAGCAGCAGCTTGGCTTGGCCCTTTTTACACTAGCAGCAACTTGCCACACAGAAGTTCTCTAACTGTCAACAATGGAGGACATACCGTACTTAAGCTCCACAGTGACCACGCAACACCTTGTTTTCAGTTGATTCTATAGAGAAGAGCTTGGACACCTTTGGAAGCAATTGGGAACAAAGATGAGGATCTAACCTCTAACTTGTGTTAGGATCCCCTGCCACAGAGAGAAAGGAGAGAGGAAACAGGAGCCACACTTAGGCTGGAGTTGCCAGCTGAAACGGAATGCCTGAGGAAGAAGGGTATTAGTACTGGGAAACATACAGAGAAGATCAGGGGACCAGGCAATCATGCAGAATGTAAAAGAGAGTAAGGGAGCGTGTGCCCATGACCAGGTGGTAGGGCAACGTGTGCAGGAGAGCATAAGGAGAAAAAGAAACGGAGCAAGTAGGAGTCAGATTAAAAAAAACAGCAGGAGACAGCATGAGCATTGTAAATGGGCTGAAATATTTGTCACTTTAAGGGCAGCTAACTTTCATAAATACTTTCCAAAGTATTTACCTTACCACATAGGCAACTGCTATAGCAGTTGTAGTAGAAGTGTTGCACAATCAGAAGTAGAATGATGATTGACAAACCAGTGAGGGAGCTGATCTAAGGAATGTGACCTCTTAAGACAAAGCCATTAGGAAAAATGCGGGAATGCCTGCTGTATTGTGAACCGAAAACAAATGAACGTCAATGTTTAAAAAGATTCCCGTGGCCAACTTAGTGAGGTGCTGATTACTTCTTGTCACTGGCGTAAAATGTCCCCTACCCTACATAAACATTTCTTAAGCCAGGGATTGGGTATGTTATGCAACTAATCATATTATAAGGTATTTTAATATACTTTTGTGAAGTTGTCACAAAGATCACAGTCACTTGAAAACTTAGGACCACAGCAATGAGTCTAAAATTTTTAACAAACAAGAGGCTTAACAATAGCTCATATGGTAATTGGGTTACAGTAGCTTCTGTAATGCCGGCTGGGCACATAGTAGCTCTCACCCAAGCTACAGGTATTCACTAAGAACTGACAATCTCATAGCTGGAGACCAGATCAGCTCACTTGTATGTTACTTTTGCTCAAAATAGTTATTAATCGTCTAAGAATGTATATAGTATTTAGATTCTATGAAATGCTTATATGGTGCTGCATGTATATCTCTCACGTGTAATGACTATATCCCAGGTTGTAAGGAAATATTTAAGTGTTTACTCTATAACTGTAAAAATGTTTGCTCTGTAAACTGTAACCACATTTTCCTACATCCCAGTCAAGAGAGAAACATTACCAACTAGTTTGCCACAAGAGGTGTTATCTCCTGTCCCACAAAAGGAGGCCCATATACACCAAACAAACCATCGTGGAACATCATAAAACATAAATAAGGTTTTGCTGATTGTTCCCTAACACCAGTGATGAGGAGACGTGCATGTGAACTTTTCCAATTATCTTGAACTCAGAGAGAAGGGAATACAAATCTATTTCTTTTGGGCTATTTAAACTCTCTGAAGGTGGAGACCCTCTAAAATGAAGCCAGAGATCCCCAGAGGCTGGACCTTCTTGGTCTGCCTTGAAATATACAGCATAGAGTGATCACTCCAACTCTATCACGCTTAAGATTTTTTTACTGGTAACAGTTGTATATACACGTTTGCTTGTTTTAACCTGTAAATAACACTCCTTCCTTTTTTTCCTAATTAATAAACCTTTAGATAGTTTATTACAGGATTTGCTGCAAGCATTGCCTGTAGTGTAGGATCTAGGGTACCAACTGATCCTGGGTAAGTCACTAGTCTCTTGGCACTAGAAGCAACTTAAAGGAGGGATGATTTTTGCCTGGGTGACAAATTAGACAGGGGACTGTCTGTGATTCCATGGTAGGACAATGATAGTAATCCAGGAGCTCTCATTTGTTACTGGCTTGGTGAAATCAAATTATAGAACACACCACCCATTTGGGACGTCTGCCCTGAGGTAAACACTCACAGTCATGAGATACTACGGAGATCATGACAGCTTCACATTACAATCTGTCCTCCTCTACTATTACAACTGTTTCTGCTCTTGCTTGACAAAATAATAGAGGGGGGAAGATGCTCAATGGCTTTGTCATGGCAGAGTATAAAAATACTCACTTAGAAGATAACTTGTATCAAACAGGAATAAATTGTAAACATTACTTAAAATTAAACAGACACTTGGTCATCACTCTTCTGTTCTGAGGAGCTAGACAGTTGTATTGCTTTTTTAGAGATTCCAGGGGTATGAGGAACACAACACTAAGGCATCAAAGAAAGCATTCTTTTGAAGGAAAAAATAAATATCAAATGCACATATTGGATTTGCAAAATCAAAAGGTTAAATCCAATGGTTTTTCATTTATAATGTGACCATTTTAGGGCTGGATTTTCAGAATGGCTCAGCCAGATGTGTCTTAACGGGAGCTGCTGGAGACTGAGCATTTTTGCAAATCTGCCCATCCATTCAGAAAAGGTGTACTAAGTTCTTTCTAAAATCTGGTCCTTATTTTACTGGGGACACATTGCATAGTTCATTAAGGATACAGCAAGAACAAAGGGAATATCTTGTTTCAGTTTCTGTTCACCCAGTTTTGTAAATTTGATCCTTTTGTAAAAGGGAGAGGGCAGGAAAGTGTTGTACATTTTCTGGTACAGAGCATGATAAAGCAGCTCTTTTCCTTCTTTACTATTTTCTTCAAGGTATTCCCAGCACAGCATAGGCTCAGCACTACTGAAACAGAAAGTATTTCATTTTCCCATCACAGACATCATTAATGAAGGCCACTGTTCAAGTGACAAAGTATTACTAAACCCATCAGCTTGTTTCCCCTTTTCAGCTTCTGCAGTGGCCCTTTGTCTGTCAATTTCACATAGCTGAAAACAACAATGGCAGAGGTTCAGATGAGATAGCCATTGTTTCTGACTTGCACACCAACTTAGTATTCAGCTCCTCTCTAAATAAGTAGGCTAAAAGCATTTCTTCTAGTAATAGGAGTTCAAAAATCAAAAGCAGTTTAATAGAGTTCTAACAAGCTGTGTTCGCTAACTGTTGGCTTGAAGCTGCCTAAGAAAAGCCACTCTAAACAACACACAAGTAAAATCTGGATTCTAGCCATTTTAACATAATACTTCAATAGCAAGGGTGAAAACCCCCAAACCAACCTTTGTTTCTGCTTTTGATTCTTGTAACTGCAGGACAGATCCATTAGAAATGAAACTGTGTTACCCCAAGGCCATTTTTGTTACCAGAAAGTCTATACGAGAACTAAGTAACTTTGTTAGGTTCTGCATGGATCAAAACACTTGGCTTTCTTCATGATAAACCCTGAAATCTTTCATATTAAGCCAAACCTAGTTTTCAGGAGGATTTCATATTATCCCATCACCAGTAAAATGTATAATTTTAATCCCTTAACCCCACACAGATGTTACCTTAATAAATTTAGGGTGCATCACATTTGTCCTTCAGTCAAATACACACCACTGTCAAGTCTCTACTTCCACTACAGTAACTGGCCAGAGATTTGTTCACATTATTTCAGAGCGGTGACTGCATGCACTATGTCTGAAAGCCACTGAAGCATTTTGATCTACTGCGTTCAGAGTCACTAATGGCAAAAGTTGAAAATGCATTTTACACTGCAGGTTAAAAGGGGTGCCACCATATTTGAACATCTGGTGCTCATTACATGTTTTCTGAAGTACATTGATCCCATAGAAACTAATAGAGGATAATGAATTGTGCAACACTAGAGGCAAAGTAGGGGAGATGAAAACTTTTTTTTTTTTTTTAATTAAGGTCAGGTGAAATTCAAGGAGACTAGGAATTGATTCAATAATTATGAGGCAGGAATAACAATTCATATGAGGACACTGTAAAACATTGTAATTATTGTGGTAGTATGATTGAGTTATGGTAAAATATTGTAAATGCATTAGACTAAATATGGACTCAAACCAGAATGCTTGATCCAAACCACCCAAAATTTAGTGTATTTAAAATCTGGATCCAAGGTCTGCAAATAGCACCTATTTTTATAATGGGCTGACATACTCCCTGAATACAAACATCTCCAAAATTCTGGACTCGCAGACATTTGAAAGCAGGATTCAGATGCAAAGTTTGCAACCCTTTTCAGTTTTGATGAGTGCTAACAGAACTGCAATTACATTACAATCATGACAACAATAAACTACAACTAATGTAAGTTTGTGCATTTATAGAAGCATATGTGCCCTTGTTGCCAAAAAGGCAATGGCATATTAGGCTGCATCAATAGGAGTATTGCCAGCAGATTGAGGGATGTGATAATTCCCCTCTATTCGGCACTGGTCAGGCTGCATCTGGAATACTGTGTCCAGTTTTGGACTCCCCACTACAGAAAGGATGTGGATAAATTAGAAAGAGTCCAGCGGAGGGCAACAAAAATAATTAGGGGGCTGGGGCACATGACTTATAAGGAGAGACTGAAGGAACTAGGCTTATTTAGTCTACAGAAGAGAAGATTGAGGAGATATTTGATCGCAACCTTCAACTACTTGAAGGGCTGGCTCCAAAGAGGAGGGAGCTATGCTGTTCTTGATGGTAACAGAGGACAGAACAAGGAGCAATGGTTTCAAATTACAGCTAGGGAGGTCAAGGTTGGCTATTAGGAAAAACTTTCTCACTAGGAGGGTGGTGAAGCATTGGAATGGGCTATCTAGGAGGTGGTAGAATCTCCATCTTTGGAGATATTTAAGGCCCGGTTAGACAAAACCCTGGCTGGGGTGATTTAGTGGTTGTGGTCCTGCTTTTTAGCAGGGGGTTGGACTAGATGACTTCCATCCCTATTATTCTATGATTCTATTCTATGATTTGAAAGTTTCAGGGCCTTAGCAGCTGCTAAAGGTTTAAACTCATAACTTATTTTAAGGGGGGGTGGCAAACCTTTTTGTAGAATATGAGAGACTTAAAGAAATGGAAAAACTGTGAGAAAAAGGGTGAGAAATTCACCACTACAAAATAATCCGAGTCTTCCTTACACTTCTTTACTAATTTAATGGAATCACAATACCAAAAATTCTTTCCCACAGTTTTAACTGTGGTTTGGAATTAGTTTATTTCCCTTTTTGTTCATTTCTCAAAGAGGATTAAGACTGGAACAAGCAGCTGAAGAAGCTATCACAGTGAAGGTGACTATTCTGAGCAGACACTAAACTACTGCCAGGCTTAAACATGGATTACTGCTGCTTCTTTAAACCAACTAGACAGTCTACCACAGACCATCTGTGCTACTTAGGTCACCCAGAGACTGGCTCTGCTGTAAGGCCTGCTTCCAGGTTAACTCTGCAAAAAGCCCCAATATCTGCAACTTCCTCCCCCATCTATCACATTTGTCCATTTCATCAATTTTTGCATCTAGTAAAAAACCTATATTGTAGGCCTTCTGGGATAGAGAAATTTTGATTACTTATTTCAGTAAATTAAATGTAAGGTTATATTAAAGAAATTCCAGAGAGTTTTCATTTTCTGTCACACCATTGCAAGGAAGTTGACATCTCTTTTGCCATGAAATCATATTTATTACACCCAAATATATTTATGGAGACTCTAAAATGCAGTTTTTATAAGTAATGCTTTGATTTAATTCTATGTTATTTTCCTTATGCTATCTTTAAAACATGCATTGACTATTACAATTTGTGTTTTGTACAATATACTTACCAGAACCTTCCACTGACAGTTGTAACTACTACAAAGGGCAGGTTATAAATTTAGGAAATTTGTGTCAAAAAGGTGAGCAGACAACAAATTGTTTTTGTTTTTTTTTTTTTCACAGAACAGGACACATCTCTTGTGTAAAATATCAGCTAAGTTATGTCAAAGAATAACAGACTTTGCAAAAGAAAAAAAAAAGCAAAAACATTCCAACCACATGCTGTACCTTTAGCTTACCAAGGCCCCATAAAACTGATGGGTGACCTCTGATAAGCTTGTAGAATGCATGTAGGAACTTCATTGTTTTTGTATGTTTTCTCTATAATGCTTTTGCCTTAAGAATAGAAGTGCTTGCTCAGAATGAGCTGGGTGGTAATTTGTAACTGCTGGAAATCCAGCACTTTTTAACACTCAGACAGAAAGCAAAGCATGGTTGCTGGCCCTTAGGCAGACTAGTTTGCTAGGGAAATCAGAGTGGAAGTTAGTAAGTCTTAAAACCCTGATCAGGAGGGGGAGGGAGAGGGAGAGAGAGAGATGGGTTTCCACCGTAAGAGAGGTGACAGTTGCGAGCCAGAAATATCACATGAATGTCCTTGAGAGTCCATGAAAAAGGACCAGGGGGGTAACTATGTTAGTCTAGTTCAGCAAAACAAACCAAGAGTCCTGTGGCACTTTTATAGACTAACAAATGTATTTAATGCATGAGCTTTTGTGGGAGAAAATCCCACTTTGTCAGACACTTGAAGATATCTGCCTTATACGTTGGACAAACAGGATAGTCTCTGCACAAAAGAATAAATGGACACAAATCTGAAATAACATTAACAAGCCAATAGGGGAACATTTCAATCTCCAGGCTCACTCCATGGAAGATACGTTAATTGTTGTACTTAAGCAAGTTAATTACAAATCAAAGCTTCAAAGAGAAACTACACAGTTAGAATTCATATGCAAATTTGATACCATTACCTTAGGCTTGAGCAGAGATTTGAACTGGCTTTGTCATTACAATAAATGACTTTCCTATACCTCTACCTCCCCACTTTCTAGTATGTTGTCCCACACTGTTTAAATCTAAACATCTGCTTTGATTTGCTGAAATAGTCTGACCTGATTCTATGACTTAGGCTTCCCTGAATTTACTTTCCTCCCATTCTGTAAGTTCTCCATCTCCAAGCATCTGATGACGAGGGATTTTCTCCCACAAAAGCTCATGCATTGGATAAATTTGTTAGTCTTTAAAAGTACCATAGGATTCCTTGTTTGTTTTTCATGGAAAAGGAATATCGGTGCATTAACCTGATATTGTGACATTTAAGAAGTCTTTCAAAGCTCTGAGGCTAAGTAAGCTTTCCTACTCACTTTTTCAAGGAAAAGCATCTAGTTAACTTGCTCATAAGATACCTAAGAATGCTCATACTGAAAGAAACTTTTTCAACAGGAACTCTAAAAGCCTTCAGCCTTTAAAAATGTTTTTAGCAATTGTTAGTTACTTTATCCAACTCCTGCTTCCTCTTAATGGTGCAAACCTTTGTTTATTCCTTAAATGCCTGAGATGGCACACATCTTTTGAAATGCTTACATGTAAATATTTGAGCTAAATTCAAATATCTAGGGTAATTTCCTATTACCAATGCTAGGTATATGGTAAAATGCTTTATGTACTGACATAGAGACTAAAGACACGACTAAAGACATACTCATATGAGAAGATGTTTGAGTAGAAAACGTTTATATTAATTAGGAAATTAATTGGTTCTCTGGTTAACCAACTGCTTATCTGATTAAGCAATTCCTCACCAAATTCAAGAAAATAAGAATGCCTCTGAAGATTGGTAAGAAGAAAAGACAATGAATTATTTAATGATCATACAAGTTTGAAGACTCTCTTTAAGAATTAATTAAATTTAAAAGACTATTTTAAGAATTGGAAATATTTTATATCTAACATCAGGGCATTTCAACTTAATTGAAGCAGAAATTCAATTCTTATTAAGCCCTAATAAAACTGAAGAAATATTTCAGAAAACAAACTAAATAAAAATAGTTAAAACTAAGTGTAAAGATGTTCTGAGAATTTCTTGCTACAGAGACAAAGGCAGTACAACTATCAATTTGAGGAAGAATTACGACCTTACTTCACATGCTGTAGAAGACTACATATTAATGAGTTGAAGTGTGACTAAGACCATTTCTAAAGACATAGAGGCAATAAAAGAATGACAACAGCAAATTTAAATCCAGCCTAGCCCTGAAAGAGGTGTGTTTCTCTCCTTCCATGAAAATAGAGGAGAGAGATTATATCCAATTTGGTGAAATTGTGCACCAGCAGCACTTTGTTCCTATCCTCAATTTTACAGCCTTCCCCACAGCTCGTTCCATCCATCTGTAAAAGCAGACAGTTACTGCACCATGGCACCAAAGAAGAGTAGAGCAACATCAGGAAGCAGACAGTTCAGTTCAGTACTGCTTCTGCAATATGATGAAATTATCAGGACTCCAATAAGAGTTGACGAGACAGAAGTTACTCAAAGCACTGCCACGTAATTTGATTTGAACTTTAAACTCATGATTGATATTGAAATGCTGTTTTAATTTATGATATTAATAGTTTCTCCAGTTAGAACACCAAATGGTTAAGACCATGTATTCCTGGCATGGAAACAGATACTAATAGAGTGAAATAATAGGATTTAATTCAGATATATGCTTCTTAATATTCATAAATTTGCCTGTTTAGAGAGAAATTCCTTGAATGGCTTCTGTCAAGTAACTGATTTAAATAATTTATTTTATATTATATTATTATATTCAAATAAGAATATTCACCTTTACCTATTTTTAAACTATTTCAGTTGTTTGTGATCATTGATAAACCAACCAGGACTCGCTTGCTCCCCGAAAAAAAACCCCCCCCCCCCACTGTTTTTGTTAGCTGTGATAAATTAATACTCATGACTCACTAATAATTTTGGGAAATAATGTTCTTAAGTCTTAATGTACTAAAAGAAGAGTACCCCCACCAGATGTGGGCCTGCTGAAAGGTGTAATCTCAATTAAAATTTTCCAAGAAACATATGGAAGGGATTGTTACGGTAGTAACCATTTTTTATTATTTGTGTTTTGGTTTTTTCTCATTTACTTTAATAAAAGTAGTAATCATTAATCACTGTTATTACTTTGCTTGCTTTTAAGCATGGCATTCCCTAAGGCATGGCTAAGAACCCCAGGTATCCCGATGCATGGCTGCATGATAAATAGTATGTCTGCTTAGCAGATCTCAATAAAGGAGACATGAGTTCTCCGTTCTGAGATTCTCAGTGCCCCTATGACTGGACTTTGATGCTTAACAGAAGGAAGATTATTTCTTCACTCTACATTGGGAATGAATGCTAAACCAGTTATGAGGACTATTTGTCTGAAGTACGAGTAGAATGAGGAGTCTCATCAGAGAAAGCATCCAGCTTCAAAAGTTATCTACCTAAAGACAGCAGTTATCACAAGATCTACTTTAGTAGATGCCCTCTTGTAGGGGTTCAATCTGGATAGTACGGTAAGGAACAAAATCAGGTTCCAAGGCAGTTCTTTAAGACAGCTGAAGGAGAAAGTACTTAAGGCTATATAGGATAACAGTAACTGTGATAAATACAACATGGCTTTACAAAAGGGAGATCGTGCCAGACCAACTTGATCTCCTTTTTTGAAAGGATAACAGATTTTTTAGATAAAGGGAATGCAGTGGACCTAATTTACTTCGATTTCAGCAAGGCATTTGATACAGTTCCACATAGGGAGTTATTAGTTAAGTTACAGAAGATGGGGATTAATATGAATATAGTAAGGTGGATAAGGAACTGGTTAAATGGGAGACTACAGCGGGTCATAATGAAGGGTGAACTGTCAAGCTGGAGGGAGGTTGCCAGTGGAGTTCCTCAGGGATTTGTCTTGGGACCGATCTTGTTCAACCTTTTTGTTACTGACCTTGGCACAAAAAGTGGGAATGTGCTAATGAAGTTTGCGGATGACACCAAGTTGAGAGGTATTGCCAATACAGAGAAGGCTTGAGATACATACAGAAAGAGCTGGATGACCTTGTAAACTGGAGTATCAGGAATAGGATGAAATTTAATAATGGAAAGTGCAAGGTCATGCATTTAGGGACAAACAACAAGCATTTTCCCTATAAGTTGGGGACGCATCAGTTGGAACGGACGGAGGAGGAGAAGGATCTGGGAGTACTGGTTGATCATAGGATGACTATGAGCCGCCAATGTGATGTGGCCGTGAAAAAAGCTAATGTGGTTCTAGGAGGTATTTCAAGTAGGGACAGGGAGGTGTTAGTGCCACTGTACAAGGCACTGGTGAGACCCCATCTGGAATATTGTGTGAGGTTCTGGTCCCCCATGTTTAAAAAGGATGAATTCAAATTGGAACAGGTGCAGAGGAGGGCTACAAGGTTGGTCTGTGGAGTGGAAAACCTGCCCTATGCATGGAGACTCAAGAAGCTTGGCTTGTTTAGCCTAACCAAAAGAAGGTTGAGGGAGGAAATGATTGCTCTCTATAAAATACATCAGAGGGATTAATATCAGGGAGGGAGAGGAATTATTTGAGTACAGCACCAATGTGGACACCAGAACAAATAGTTATAAACTGTCCATCAAGAAATTTAGGCTTGAAATTAGATGTAGGTTTCTAACCATTAGAGGAGTAAAGTTCTAGAATAGCCTTCCAAGGGGAGTTGTGGGGGAAAAAAACATAACTGCTTTCAAAACTGAGCTTGATAAATTTATGGAGGGGGTGGTATGATTATCCTATTTTGGAAACTGACTGATATTTGGCTATATGTGGTGGATATACAAGTGGCCTAAGAGGGGAGAGTACATGGGGTGGGTTCTGAGTTATTACAGAGAATTATTATTAGAGAATTGTTTCTTGGATAACTGGCTGTTGAGACTTGCCCACGTGCTCAGGGTTTAACTGATCGCCATATTTGGGGTCAGGAAGGAATTTTCCCCCAGGGCTGATTGGCCTGGGCTCTGGGGTTTTTCGCCTTCCTCTGTAGCACAGGGTATGGTTTGCCTACTGGTGAATTCTCTGTATCTTAAAGTCCTTAAATCATGATTTAAGGAGGTAAATAACTCAGTCATAGGTTGGTGGCCTTTTGCTGGAGTGGGTGGATGAGGTCTTGAGGCCTGCATTTTGCAGGAGGTCAGACTAGATGATCGTACTGGTCCTTTCTAACCTTAAAGTCTATGAATCTATGAGCTGGAATAAAAGGTTACTGCCCAAGGAAAGCATTTAATGTTTGAACTTGTACAAGAAAAAGAAATTATGAACATGCAGATTACATAATACTACAGAGATTTGACTTTTTTGCTTGGACACTCATGCACTCACATTAAGGGCTTGCTGTGAACTCGAGGTGATGTTTCACCTGAGTGACTGGGTAGTTAAACTCTACATGGCCTTTGCACCAGCCAGCAGAACAAGATCAAGTTGTTTACTTTGCTTTTCATGTTGTCCATCTATCCACTGAGATTCTCCAACCTATCAGATCATGGATGGAAGATTTTTTTTTTTTTTGCAACAGATATTGGAAAGTTCAACATTAGGTTAATCAGGATTGAGGGCCATAGGCTTTTCAGCCACAAACACATGTCACATGTCATTGCATCTCCTTCTCTTCCTATCTCACTCCCTGACTCTAGAAGGAGCCTCAGTTGCCACAAATACCTGAGAAGTGGAAGTGAACTAAAGGAGAGAAAAACAGTCCTAGGACATGACTGGGAATCAGAGAAACATTATTGATAGTCAGATATTTGAAATAAAGTTTGGAATCTTCCTCAGAACAGCTCCAAAATAGGAAGGTCTAGATGCACCTGTAGATAAAAATGGAGGAAAGTTTGTGCAAGCAGAGTATTTCCCTACTGCCAGATCTGTCCCAAGCTGCAAGGAACTGGAGGTACCTACTGTAACAGATCTGTTAAAGATAAATCACGTCTACCTGAATAGCTCCATGATGCTGTTATCTTTGACTGGCTCCCTTTGTACTAATGCAGCATCTAATAATAAAAAAAGAATGACAACAATGATGATGATCTCCTGTGTGTGATCATGTTTTCTGGAAGGGTTTTCTGTTTTGGAAAAGAAGATCTGGTCTGAATTCGGTAGCACTAGCAAGCAAAGCAAGCTCATTCAGCCTGCCCCCACTCTGGTGAATTTAGTGCCTGGCTTTTCAGACCTGATGCAGCAGTAGTCAATTCTAGTCATTGGAACTGCTAATAATCTGTCTTCGGGCTTTTATCCATTGTTTTTAAACATCATCTGAGCCCTGCCTACATTAGTGCTTATGCAACAGCCATTGAACTAGCCATAGCTTAGATATTTCTTCACTTAAGACAAATTAATGAAATCCATGATAACAGTGGGGCATAAAGTACTATTGCAATTTTGTGATTATTTGGTGCTTATTGTCAAAGACTCCAAAACCACAGATGTGAAAAGATATATTAAAAATAGTATGGCTTATTTTTAAAGCAAATGATATCTTTCTAGAAGAAAAGAAATGTCATAGGAATTTTAGAATATTTACACAGAAATAGAAAACATTCAATAGCAATCTGTTTTAAGAATCATACACATAACATGCTCTATTCACTATCCAATTTATCTAAACTTTAGGGATTTGGCTCAAATTTTTCAAGACTTGTCAATCCTTTTTGCAAACCACATACTTCTCCTCGTCTCAGAAACAATGCTGTGTCCCGTTAGTACTATTCGGTTCATGTCAAATTTGGCTCAACATTTAAATTCTGTTAAAAGAAATAAGTAAAGAGCTGTACTCACCATAAGACAATTTGAGACGTTTCCATGACATCAAAAAAATAAAGTCTAATAGAAACAGTTTACTGTGTTATAAAGCCTTCGTGGCAGTGTCTTCAAGCCAAATATGAGAATGTGTGTTAACATTTGTTGCTAACACATGATGTATCTGTTTTTATTGTTCAAGCTGATGCATACTAACATATGATGTGTGTGCTTTTTTAGTTCAAGCTGAAAAGTTGTAAAAGAAAACAACATTAGGAGTAATAACTAAACCTGAATTCAGCAAGTCACTTCTCTCCATGCCTCAGCTCCACATCCACTGCGTGGGAAAGTGCAATATGTTTACACCAGCTGAGGTTCTGGTCCAAAAAGCTAATTAAGTCAATGAAGTTATGTCAATTTAAAGCAGCTAAAATTTGAGTGAGTGACTGAGTGAGTGGGTGAGTGAATGAGTGCGTAATCAAGGTGGGGGTGAATTCCATGAGACAGGAAAAGGCTCACAGCTTAATTTGATAAAGGTTTTTTTTTAAAAGGGATTCCCCCGGAGACTCCTTTCCCCACCAAAGAGAGCTCACCCAGGGTGGGAGGAAGTAGACCTACTGCTCCCTTCCCCTTCTTCCCGGCAGCAGATCAAAATGAAGCTGGGAGATTAGAACAGATGAGAAGATAGTTTGATATATATCGCTTGGTTGGGAGCAAGCAGCATGGTACGGTGCTGAAGACTGATTCACTGTAACTGGCTGCAGACAGAGTTCCCCTATATCCTAACAGGCTGTTTCTCTTCCTTTTAAATAGGGATCAGCTTGCTCCCACCCCAGATCTATCTGGCTGTCTCATTCTTTAAAGGGGAAACAGAGGTTCTTCCCACACTCCGCCTGTAAATCCAGGACTTCAGCTGCTATCTTGAGCAGCAGTCACTGGCTATCTTCAGCAAGATGCTGGTATATCTTGATTCTACCACTACAGAAAAAATTCCACTGGTATTACCGTTGTGTTTCATTGAAGGATATTGATGTATGAAATCACAATATAACATTATGGCTAAGAACATACAGGCCCTTATACTGAGTCCATTTATCAAATTGCCAGCAGTTCCGCAATTCAAGGAAGGTGAAACAGTAATAAATATTGAGCAAACAATGTTTGCCTTTATCCATCTTATTTTAATTAATAACCTGCACATACACATTGCCTTTTCCTGTTTTAGTACTTTAGGCTCTTCCACATTTTAACCAATTTCACATTAAAGACACTAAATCACTGCATTGCAATGCCTTGATAAAGGTGCTGATACAAAACACATGTAAAACCATGTAAACTTATGTGAATCTTTGACCTAAAACATTTTTAGAAGCCATAGTGGAAAAGGCAATGTTTATACAAGAACCGTAATTAGATTTAGATGAATTTAGGACTCTAGATAGAATATGATACTGGCTTTCACCTATTCTTCAATAAGATTTGCAGTTGGATGTGAACTTGAAATGCAAGAAGCAATCTCTTTACTTCATTGATTGGCAGAAATTGTATTTTAGCACAGAAAATGGTTTCAATAGTTCAGTTTAGATCATGTAAAAAAGATTGAGCACAGACCTTCTCCATCTGAGGACATTAATGGCTGCTGCTATGGGAGTGCATGGGAATGTACAGAGACTCAGAGGTTTTAACACAGGCTTATCTGTTGATTTATCTGCTGTTTTATCATCCTTTATACGCAACCAATTGCTATAATAAATAAATTCATGATGATGAAGATTTTACGATTAACTTTAGCACTGCTATGCCCTGTCTAAATTTTGGTTTAACAATTTACCACAGTACAAATTAACACATTTTTTTTACATCATATTAGTACTGTAGTACCACCGCAGTTAGCATTATTTCCCTCTATTAAAAATAAACCCATACATAAAAAACCCAAAGCAAACAAACTAAAAAAAAACAAAAATCAGGGGTGCCATTTTTAATTTATAAACCAGAAGCAAGAAGATAGCATTTTTAATCTAAGTTTTAATAGGTCTTGATCCTGCCAAATCTATGCACATGCTTAACTTTACACAGTCGGTAGTTTCACTGATTAACTCATTTTCGGAAGCACTGTTATTCTGTATCATACAACACTCTCCATAGCCTGTTTCACAGTATGATTTCACCAGAATTCTTGTTACCATGGATTTCATCCTATCAAAGTATGTCTCACCTTCTCATTAATATTTCAAAATACATTGATACCTGCCACTGGGAATATATTTACAGATTCTTCACTAGGGATGGATAAATCAATATGCTCTAATGATAACTGAAGTTAACTCTTGCCCAAAATTAACTAATCCAAAACCTCTTTGGGGTTTGCAAATACACAGAAAAATGTTGAACTCCCTAATTTCTGCCAAGACAGAAAACAGAAGTAAGATGATATGAGAAAAGCTTTGGTATTCTTGTACTACTTTGCATCTAACTGAACCAGGAAATACTGGAACCTTCCCTGAAAACCTGTTCTCAAGAGATTTCCAAACCAAAGAGTTTTGTAAAAGCTTAGATAAGGAGATCAACTACCGGATGCCTATTTGAACCAAACCTCTGAACTGTTTGAGGTTTGCCTATCACGATTACTGAATATTTTATAAAAACATAAAACAGAGCTTTGCTTTGAAGTCCTTCCACACATCAAAACTCACCTTTCTCAGAATGTGCCTGAAAAAGACAGAATTAACCTATGAGCCCCAAGTTTTGATGATACAGCAATAGTCTGATTTTTAGAGTGACTGAATACTCTCAGTACCTATTCATTTTAGTGGGAGGTGTGGGTGATCAAAACCTCTGAAAACCATGTTACTGGATGTCCAAATTGCCTGTGCTAAACACACACATGCAAAACATGAACACACATGACTATTTTTGAAGAAAAAATATTATTTTTGTCACAGGTATCGATTTGCAGAAGTACCCATTCTGTATTTGCACATGTAAATATTTTCTAGATATGACAGCAGATGCACATTTGAAAATTTGTCCCACAGTGTACAATAGTGTTATGTAGCACTATAAAACTGACATAGTTGCTGTGTAAAACCACAGTTGTTTTAACTTAGTTTTATAGCAATAAAATTTGCTGAGCTCTCAAAAGCTGCTGAAGCAGAAATAACATTTCTCTGTATATATATACACAGGCATGCACCCTCCTCCCCTCCCCCCCCCTGGGATTTTATGATAATTTGAATTTGTTTTGTGTGGCAGAGCCAATATAGTGGTGTTGAAAAAACCCATGAAAAACTAAGTGCTATTTGGGACACACACAGATAGCAAAATTCTAACAGGTCTTGGAACAGGTTTGTTCTCTGAAGCTCTTTTTATACAAAGACTTGCATGCTTACTTCTATTCACAGGGAATAGTTCACATGTGTGATTTTGACATTTTGATGATTATATACAACATTTAAGCCAAGACAGGGGAAGGGGCAGGTGCTGCCCCTGCTGTGGTTCTGGTCCTGTGGTAATGCAGGCAATCTCTGACTTGGTTTCTCATTTCCCAGCCTCCCTTAACAACTTCACACTGTTCTGAAAGGGTAGACACAAAATTCCTCCACTGGATTCTTCTTTATTAAATACAAATTAACTTGAAATATATAGTCTCTCCCCTTGTTCTCATGAGTTGCACAGCCTACCTGCTTGGCCCTGCAGTCTCCCCTGTTGGCTCAGTGAATATATGACCCTCCTCCTCAGAGAATCTGGGAGCTTTTCTCTCTGTGAGCACCTGCCTGCAACTAAGCCAAATAGCTTTTTCAGGCTCAGGTGCTCTTTATTCAATTAACTGACTAGATAAGTTAATTTAAAGGGAATGAAACTATAACAAGTAGCCTGGACCCAGACTCCCCTGGAAGGGCCAGCAACCAGGGGCACAGTTGACATACTCATTAAAACCTTCATAATAGTTGTAAATTACTATTTATTTACAGTTGCACCCACTTTATGCAGGACACTTTTCATACTAAAGAAGGACCATCAGTCCTCTCTGGAGCTCACAATATCAAGGCAGAAAAATAAATATTATATACTGCTAAATTCCCATTGATATCTGTGAGTCCTCCAGATGTCAGTGAAATTACAATGATTCCAGTGTCCTCCAAAAGTAGACTGTTGCTTGTAATGGAAGGGGACTAGCTGGAAAGACTAACCTTTGGTACTGCTGAGAGGAGAGGGGGAAGATGCTGTTCTTCACTGGAGGGAGACACCCCTTCCTGTCTGGAAAGCAAAGGATATCCTTACCACTACCATGCCAACTGGGGAGCACAGCCATGATGTAAGGTATGGGTTTTTCTGTCATGGTGTGTTAGGGCCCTGCATTGAGTTCTCTCAGCCCCATTTATAGTTTCAAGAAATCACATTAAAAACAGTTGAACAGCTTACCAGCTCCTCTTTCTTCTTTAAGTTAATGAGATCAGACATGTACACCACTGTGGTGTCAGGTTGGCATGATGGTAGATTTGTTTGAGTCCTTTGTTTTACACGCTATCTAGAGTTTTAAAGATGTACGTTTGCAAGGTCTGGGACTCTCTTTTCATCTTGTACAGCAACTAAATTAACTGTAAAACAAGGACAAGATTGTGACAATTGCCTGTACAATTTAGCCCCACTCAGCACTTCACATGCTGAAGGAGCTGCAGTTTACTTCTACATTGTATTTTTTCCCTGCCTTATCTTTGTCTTTACAGATTACATGCTCTGTGGGGCAGGGACTGTTTCTTCTCTGGGTTTGGTACTCACCTAGGCATTGTGGGCACTACTGTAGTCTAAATAAATAGAAGGATCTGAGGCAGAAAGGGACCAACAGGATGCAATTTTTGAACAAAGAGAAAGCTACAACACTTCAAAGGACCAGGAAAGGGTGCATGCCCTCATATATACATAAAAATGTCCCTTGACTGGTATGATACATTTTTTCAGTATGATACTTATATGATAAAACTCAACTTTCATTTTGGTGGTGCATTTCATTGAGCTCCTCAACAAAATGACACCCTCAAGGAGGCAGCTGTGTCCCCAAATCCCAGCACCAAGAGTTACTCAAATTTACCCAAGATCTGTAGTTAAGTAACACTGTCTACTGAATGTTCATTACCTACGCTTAGGATACTATCTAAGAAGAGTATTTAAATAATTGATGGCACATTGCTTTTTATTCTTCCTAACCAAGGACCCAAACTGTAAAACCCTCTGTGTGCAAAATTTCTATTGTCTTTAACTGGAGTTCACAGACCCTTTGCAGGATCGAGCTTTGCAAACCATGACCATGAACCACTAGCATTCTAAAGCAAGTAATAGCAATTTTTTTTGGGGGGGGGGGGTTGGGGGGAAGGAGGTATATCTTTTTCAGAACCTTCTAGCAGTTCATCATTTACCAGTTGTTTAAATGTTTATTTAATTTCAGAGATGGTACATCTCAGCAGCAGAGTATGTCTGACCATTTTAAAGCAATTGTGAAAAGCAGCTCCTAATTCTCAAGCACTCATTTCCTAAATTCTGTGATTTCTAGGTACTGTGAAGAAAGCAAGCTGGGAAACACTTTAGTAAAGTACTTACCCAGGTGGGTGAGAAAAAAAGCCAAAAGCTACAGAATTAAAAAACACTGGGGAACAGCACATAGAGGAAGGTGAGATCAAATCACCCTGGGGTTAAACAGGGACTACAGATTTTTCTCTAATTACAACAGGTGATTTGACCTCACCTTCCTCTATGTGCTGTTCCCCAGTGCTTGAATCCTAACATCTATTTGGATTTGTTGTTACAGCTTGACCTGATCCTATGTCATACACTTCCCTACATTTAATTTCCTTCCATTCTGTAAATTTCCCATCTTCAAGGCGTCTGACGAAGTGGGATTTTCTCCCGTGAAAGCTCATGCAATAAATAAATTTGTAAGTCTTTAACCACAGGACTCTGTTGTTTTTCTGCAATAGATTAACATGGCCACCCTTTTGGAACATGTCCTGAGAAAGTGTTCTTCCAGATCTGAAGGTAATCTGAAACCTCCACAGAAAAGTATTTCTAGTAAGGCTATAAATGACCAAATAAACTACAGAAAGGGCAATGGATGAACGATTCCTTTACAAAAATATTATCAAGGAGAGGAAAAACTAAAAACAAGTTTGAAATTGGCACCAGTGTTGCAAACTTAAAAAGTTAATTTCATATCCAGTTGTACAGTTTCACATGGTGGAGCTTGATTTTCATTTCCACACTGACCTATTTTCTACTTATCAGGCAGTATTAAGGGACCCTTATGGTGGGCATAAATATTATTTATTCCCACTCTAATAAGACCCATCTACCTAGAGTCGTGTACAGTGGCATTATTGTAAAAAAGAATCAGGCCTAGCAGAATACCACTTTATCTTATTCACTTCTGCCATAGAAACTGACTGCAAAGTGAGTAAAACAAATCAGAATGGTCATATTTTTGCACTCACTTTGCACAGGTGTAAATGAGTTCACAAATTGCAAGGCATTTGGGAATCAGGCTCTGTGTCCCAAAAAGTTTAGTGGTTTAAGTATAGCTACAATGTTAAAGTAAGTACATAAGTATGGCCATAATGGGTCAGATCAAAGGTCCATCTAGCCCAGTATCCTGCCTTCCAGTAGTGGTCAATGCCAGATGCTTCAGGGGGAATAAATAGGACAAATAATCAATAAGTAATCTATAATAATAGAATCACAGAAATGTAAGACTGGAAGGTACCTCAAGTGGTCATTTGGTCCTGACCTCTGTACTGAGGGAGGACCAAGTATATTTAGGCCACCTCTGACAGCTGAAAACCTTAAAGACTTCCAAAATTGGGGATTCCACAATCTCAGTTGGAAGCCTATTATACTTCTTAATTATAGTTCAGAAGATTTTTTCTAATATCTAACGTAAATCTCCCTTGTTGAAGATTACGCCTATTACCTCTTGTCTGGCCTTCAGTGAACATGGAAATTAATTGGTCACCATCCATCTTTATAATGGCCCTTAACATATCTGAAGACTATTATCAGGTCCCTCTTCAGTCTTTTTTTTCTTAGAACTAAACATACTATGTTTTCTGGGTTTTTTTTTTTTTTTTTAAACCTTTCATGATATAAAAGCTTTAGAAAACCTGACATGGTGTTTGTTGCTTTCCTCTGGACTCCCTCCGATTTTCCCACATCTTTCCTAAAGTGTGGCATGTAGAATGGACACAATATTCAAGCTGAGGGCTAATCAGTGTCGACTATAGTCAGACAAATATTTCCATGTCTTACAATGATACGCCTATTAATACACTCCAGAAATTTTGCTGGCTCATATTCAATTGACGATCCATTATAACCTCCAGATTCTTTTCTGGAGTTTTGCTGCCTAGCAAGAAATCATGGACCTAGAATTTGGGGTTTGTGGGGTTCAAGGCAGATAGCACTTCCTTGTTGCCATCAGGGGTCCAGGTCAGGTTGCCACCAAAAGAACTGATAGGTTAAGCCCTGCAGGAAGTCCTGCCCTAAGGGGTGTGAATAACAGGCCTCCATGATTCTCTGGTTGGCTGGCACTCCAACTATAAACCAAGAAGCCATTTCTGGAAGCTGTAAGAGCAACACAGACTGTGCTTCTGTCTTTGACCCCTCCTCACTGTGACTCGCTGTGATCCCAAACCTCTGCTTCTCAACCTATGCTTGGCTTTTGACCTTGATCCTCATAGAGTATCTCTGGTTCAAAGTCATTGCTGACTCTGGTGAAAGACCCCAGCTTGACCCTACTCCAATTCTTACCTCATGGACTCAATTTGGCAACAGATTCAGACTTTGTGATTTTGACCAGGCTCGGCCTTAGACTGATCTCAGATCTTCAACCCTGATATTGAGCAGCTCACTCCATGACCACAAGTGACCCACAATGCAGCCCTAACATTATTAATTTATTCCCCATTTTGTAGTTGTGCATTTAATTTTTCCTTCCTGAGTGGGGTACTTTGCACTTGTCATCATTAATTTCATCTTGTTGATTTCAGAACACTTTTTCAAGGTCCTTTTGAATGATAATTCTGCCCTCCTAAGTCCTTGCAACCCCTCCCAGTTTGTTATCTATATATTTTTAAAGTCTATTCTCCATCCTATTATCCAAGTCATTATGTAAAATAGTGACTAGTACCAGACCAATAGCAGACCTCTATGGGACTCTAATAGATTCTCCCAGTCTGACAGTGAACCATTGGTAACTGTTCTTTGAATATGGTCTTTTACCTAGTTGTCCACCCATCCCACAGTAATTTCATCTAGACCACATTTCTCTAGTTTGCTGATGAGAATGTCATGTGCATCAAAACGAGTAGAGAAAGAAAGACAAGAAGAGGACATAGATGCAAAGAGGAAAATATATAACTTCAATTGATCTCTGAGAAAGATCTTAAGTCAATAAGGTGAAGAGACATACTTCTTGGAAAGTTATTTCAGATGACAAGAGATGAAGAGAAGCCACAAGGATCAGTTGTGTGAAAGGACAGAGAGGTGACTGGTGCTAGATAAGTGATAGAGAGCACAGTAAAGAGAGATAACATTTAGGAGATAAGCGGACATAATGGTAAGTACCAGATAAATCACAGTAAGTAGTTATTCAGAAATCAAATGGACTTCATCTGCCTGCAATTTTCATCAAAGAATAACACCACAAGGTTCTGTCTTGCAGAAAGGTCCTATTACGATAAGAGACCTGTTCAAGCAGCAGCTCGATCAGCTGAATATCATTTTCTGTTCCCACATAATGAAAAAACAATACATACACACTGAATTCCATTATTTAATTCTACATGAACTAAAACCAAAGGAATTTGTATTTTGATAGAGATTAGAGTTTGCTGTGGCTTTCTTAGGCACAGATCAATTTAGCAGTCATTTGTAAATCCTAACATTTTGTATACCCTACATTGTCATCTTCACTCCTCAGTCCCAATAAACCACTAAAGTAGACATACAGGACATCTTAGAGACTAAAAGGGTGCCTCATTCCCAATGAGCCTGATGATTTGTTGATGGAGTTTCTCTCTCTCCATGCAACAGCTCACCTGATACTGCCCTGAGCTTAGGAAAACAAATTTTAGAGAAACACAGAAAAGTCCTTTTCCAAGGAACTGAACACACTGTTCTGCATATTCTCCCAAGATCTATCTTAGTTTAATATTGTATTTCTGAAATTGCAATCCACGATTCACTGGTGCTCTGTGGGGAACTTCCCAGAGATCTATAGCAAGTTAGCTGCTTACATGGTGCTTGCTGGCTTCTCCTCCATGATATCTACCTGCTACATGAAACACAACTGAAAATATATGAAATACTTTCCAAATTTTACTTTTTCATGTAAAACAATTGCTCTTGTTCATAGCGATTTTATATGAAAAAAAGGAAAGGTGACTATGAAAATGTTTATATTAAAATCTGTCCCACCCTATGAAAATATTTGAGGACGCCATTTCAATACATAGGCTTTCTGTAACAACATTTGGTTGTTATATTCTAGCTTCTCAGAGTAAATGCATCTTCTATGACTATTGGCAGGGATGGAGGACATGTTACTATTGTTGCTTTGATATGTATTACGTTTCATCTTCTATTTCTTCCAAGATACGTTAACGATTGCCTACAAAGACATTTGTTGTTATGATGAAGATGTTTGAGGTTGATTAGAAGAATTTAATATGTTTAGTTTCATTGTTTGCCTGTGTAATATATAGCTATTCAACTATTTATCTGTTTGTGTGATACTGAACTGCATAGTTATTCAATATTTTATATTTTGTAGTTATCCTTGCTCTCTGTATTTCTGTAGCAATTGTTAGTGCTAGTTCAGATCACAAAAAAATATGCTGCACCAGTCCTGAGCAGTCAGGCACTGGGCAGATGCACAAGGTAGGAAAAAAAAACTTTGTTCCCACACCTGCAGAGCAGCTAAATTGAGGAGTTATTCTGAAAAAGCTACTTTCACCAAAGAGTTTGAAAAGCCCTCTGCTCCTTTAACAGTGCCCACACCACTGGAGAGGCAAAGCAGGAGGATCAAAGTAAAAGATCCTTCCTCTACCCTCATCTCGCCTCCATCCATCTCCTTGCCCTGCCACCTACGGAGCTCACATAATCTGAAATCTCTAGTCCCCATGAAACACTGACTCCCCTTCCAGTGCTGTGGAAGTATGATTGCATTTGCCCCTTAATCACCTGGAATAAATATCAACAAGACATGGAAAGCAGATAGTACATTATATAAATAACTGGTATTTCCATAAGCCAAACAAAGCATCTCTGAGCCAACCTTATAGCAGAACACCTTTCTGCTTATGAGACACAGTGTGTTTAGCAAATTTCACAGATGGACTTGAGCAAAGCAACCACAAAACTGAGACAAGCCCCTTGCATAGTTACCTCCATTGGATTATTTTTCCCTAAAAGGGACCATTCTCCAAACAAACCAAGAATCCAAAAGGCACCAAGCCCCAGTTATCACAAGACTGAGGGTGTTCAGGTAAACTTTGTTATTTTTAATTTGTTTATTAATCATCAGGCTCTCAGAAATGGTATTTCCATGTAAACCCAGTTATAGTGTTAAAAAAACCCTACACCAAAACTTCACTGTTAATGATGGGAAAACCTCAAAAGATAGAAGACCCCTCTGATCCTTCCTTTCCGCACAACCAAAGAGACTTCCCCTTCTGATGGCTGTCTTCCTGGGTGAAGATGCAGTGCTCCCTTCTGGTATATTCAAGAATCTTTTTATCCTCAGCCCAAGCATAAAATCCATTAGGCCCATATGCCAAAATGACAGGTGCTAACGAAAAACAAATGCTATTTTAATTATCTGACAAAAAAATTAGCTAACTTTGGTGAGCATGAGTACAACTGTGCAAGGCTATCTGATGGCACCTGCAGGTGAGGACAACATGGCCCTTCTCATCTCCTTGAATTTAAAAGTATTCCCCCACATTGTTTATACTCATTTCCTTCCTCTGGGACTGACATGACAGATATCATAATTTCCTCTTCCTGCCTATAGTCACTTGATGGTTTAAGTAGAGGGGAGATTGACAGGTCAGAAGAGTGATGTTCCCCTACCCCCACCTTGCTGCTACATCTCCCATCTACTTTGTATTCAGACATCATCCCAGAGAAAGAAAAAAGGGGAGCATTCATTTATAACTTCCTGTTGATGCAATCCAGCAGCTCCTATTGGTGGGAAACATTATTACTGTGAATAATCCCATAGCTGCAAGTTTCAGGCACTTTGGCCTGAACTGTTAACAAAGCTGGGTAAAATTTTTCAGTCAAACCTTTTTCATTTAAAAATAAACATAAAAAAAGCAGGAAAAAAAAGCTGACTCAGATCAACTGAACTCAGGGAAGGGCGAACACTTGAAAAGAAATTTGGTTAAAAAAACAGAAAAATACATACATTTCATTTTGACATTTCAATTCAGATTTACTTCAGTTTTCTTTTAAAAAATAAAATATGGATGAGAAAGCTCTAAAACTAACAAAACATTTTTTTTCAATCTGAAATGAATTTATTTTAACTTTTTGGTTTGTTGAAAGTGTTCTGTTATGGGTTGACTCCAAAGTAATTTTATTTTTCAGTTTTTAATACCAGCCAGCAAAACAAAAAATCAGCTATTTGCACAACTGTACATATCCAGGATGGGTTATAAAATCCAAAATATTCTTAGCCAAAATGAGCATGGTGGCATCTATGTAACTTTCTACTACTCACTACTGCTTCTGCAAATCTCCTTCAATCTCCTGCAATAACTCAGCATAACACAAAACAAGAATGTAAACAAAATACAAGAACTTTGCCAGTTAAGGAGGGCAAGAAAAAGATTATTCTGATGTCCCTAAAAACTGTAAAAGTGCAGAGATTATACTTATGATGTTTGCTATTATGCTTGAGAAAGATTCCCATTCACACAAGCCTTAAATCTCATTCCTTATTCTGCACTCTGCAGCCACTGAAAAATAATGTATACTGTAAACCCTGCACTCTTTAACACCTTCCATTTTCCAAACATGCTAGTCTATCTCACTGAGTAAATAGCCCACAATGCTTTTACACTTCAGAAAATTACACTTTTAAGACACCAGGGCTAACAAGACATCCTGCTGAGAGCCTATCAACATGGGGGAAGTAGCTATGTCACATTGCTGGTTTAAGCTTGTAAAAATCTCTATTCAAGAATTTTCCAAATAATAAATGACTGCACTAAGTCTGTGTAGCTAAAGAAAACAGCTATTAGTGGGGGCAAAGTTTTGAGCTGCAGATATACAGCTATAACTGTATAAAAGGTGGTTGGATTTTTTTCCCCCGCCTTTTTGAATTCCAATTGCTTTGGAATTTTTAAGGCACAAGAGAACCATAATGACAAGATAGCATTTCCCATCCTGAAGGATGTCAAAGTACTTTACAGACTACACAATGCAAGCAGACAGACAGATGTAAAACAAATTACATTTGATCTTATTATTACATATTACTTACATTACAATAGCCTATAGGGCCCACCTGAGAGAGGACCTTGATGTACAAACACAGAGGGAGAGAGTCCCTGCCTCCAGGGCTGGATTAATCCCAGTCCCGCTCTGGCCAATTGGCAGCGGGGAAGAGACAGGGGGGCCGGCTGGTGCGTGGCGTGGGGCCCTGCTCGAACGCAGCTGCACCAGAGAGGCAGTGGGGGGGTGCCCTCGCTGAATCTGTGAGTCCCCCACCCACCCCCAGCGCCTGCAGGGAAGGAGCATTCACAGTTTGAGCTTTAGGGCCTTGAGCCCAGGGCCCGGGGCTTTAGCCCATAAAACCCCTGCGATAATCTGGCCCTGCCTGCCTCAAATTGCTTATAGTCAAGAGAGATGGGAGAGAAAGGGCACCAGGGGAAAGATAGACACAAAGAAGCGCCATGACTTGCCCAAGATCGCACAGTCAGCAGCAAAGCCAACATTAAAACCCAGACAATTGACCCCTGCAATCAGGGAAGCCCTTAACATTACAGTGCCTGTGGGAATGGTCTCCAAAGGAACACCATGTTCCCAGTGGATCTCAGGACAGCTTGTGCATTATTGGGATGGAACTCCTGTGTCTCTTCTGAAGGGAGAGAGGAAAGAAGCCCCATACACCAACAGAAGAATTGCTATGACACTGTGAGCTGCAGATACACAGATTATTCCTGCATGGTTGAGGGTTTAGTTATTCTGCTTGTGTATGTTGCTGGTTCAAAACGGGCTGTTTTCCACCTCACCATATTCCAAAAAGGAGTGAACAATCTCCCTAAAGACTCTGAAGTGCTCTGAGATCCATCCAAACAGAATGTGCTGTGTAACTGCAAAGAATTATTAGTCTGTTTTTACTTAAACATTATAAAACTTCCGAAAAGTGTTTTTGTTTCAATTTATATTTAATAAATTGCTCCTAAAATGAGACAAGTTACCAAATTCCTTCCAGAAATATGTTTTAACTTTGGAGTTTACATAACCCTAAAGCTGGGACCAGTCAACAGAGGGTAAAAAACTCTAATTTTTTTATTTATGCAATATGACTAAAAATAAATTATTTTTTGCTAGATGGCATACAATAAAGGTGTTGAATTTTAAAATCTCATGTGGCTTCCACTACAGTTTAGATATTATATCGGTGTTTGGGAATATAAGCCCTTCTTTGAAATTTCCATAAAAACCCAATTTATCTACTTAATAATTTTAAAGTCTTAAACTATAGTGCATGGTTTGTGTTCTGTGCAGCCTTGAAGCTGATCTGGCTTCTTACTAAACTTTCCTGAATAGTTCCTGCCACTTTCCTCCTCCCCTCCAAGTGCCTCTCATTGAAAAGCTAATACTCATAAGTCAAGGCAAGTGTACACGTGTGTGTGGGGAGGATAACCTAGCTCCTCATAGGGGGTAAAAAGTCATCCTGCTGGGAATACACCTGAAGAGGGTTTTAAAAAAATTTAAATAGTCTAAATTAGATATGAGACCTTCCTAGTTGAACGCATACATGCATACCCACAAACTCGCTCTTTACACCACTGGTTCCCAACCTGTGGTCCAAGGGTCAAAAGGCTTTCAAAGAAGTCTGCAGCTCCCCTTCCACTAGCTGCAGAAGGGAGCCACTGCCTAAGGACCCAGGTGGAGCACATTTTCGTGGGGCTAAAAGACTGGTGCAGGCTCCTTGCTGCAGCCAAGGGGATGGGAGATCAGTGCTCCTCTCCCCCCAGGCTGTAGCAGGGAGGATGGCAAAGCTCTCTACATCGGTCCATAGGCACTGTGGTCCTTGTTGGAGCCAGAGAGAGGGGAGCACTGATCTTCTGTCCTGCCTGCCTGCAGATGGAACTACTGCTTAGGGACCCATGTGGAATGCATAGGGCTACAGGACGCACGTGGTTTTCCTAGTCCAGCCAGAGAGATGGGAGATCAGCAAGGAGGCAGATTGCTTTTAAGGAAGGTCCTGCTGGCAGAGGTTGGTGGCCCTTCAAGACTGTAAAAATGTTATCTGTGGCCCTCAAGCCAAAAAGGCTGGGAAACACTACTCTACACTATTCCAAAGGGGATGCTGACGTGGGATTTTCTCCCACGAAAGCTCATGCGATAAATAAATTTGTTAGTCTTTAGAACTGCCACTGGACTCCTTGTTTGTTTTGCTCTACACAATGTAATTGTTCATTTTGGATTTACAGTAACAGTCCAGGATTGGGGTGGGGTTTGGGGGTGAAATTATATTAGTCTGTTTACTATGACATCCTGAAAGACTTCCATCTTGCTACTTTAAAGATGTTTGCTGCATTGAACACAGGGGGCCTTATCTTATCCCCCAATCTATGTGCGGAGGGAAGAGTGCACACACATTCCTTCTACCTCTAGTGTGGTGCCTTCTCTTCGATCTTTTACTCAACAGATCTGGAGAGCTATGAGAGGGAAAGAAACAATGAGGAGATATATATTGCATGTGTCTGAAAAGCTTGCGTCAGTCTAAAGTAATAGCTAGCCTAGAGATCCTCTAAAGAGGCTCTAAGACAGCTCCTCAAAGGAATTCTCTTAAGGGTTGTATAAAGAGAAAGATGCTGGGACATGCTGGAGAATGCAGAGATGGAAGTGTATTTTCATTATGGAAAATACTCTTGTGTATTAAATGGATTTGTTAGGGATAAACATGGCAGAACCAACACTATCAACTTCACAAGACCAATAATATTTTCTACCCCTCCTCTGGCTGATCTTCTTAATTCTTTAGTCATAACAGGTCACTAGTTATATCATAGGATTGTAACACTCAGACCTAACATCCCCACCCCACCCTTTTCTGGGGGGGACTCTGTGCATCTATTTATTTGGCCTACTGACTGCCATGCCATTCCTCTACTTCACACAGTAGATACAGAGCTGTAGCCCCTGCCTTAAATATAGTTACAAAACTGCAAATATTAGAAATGTGCTAGATAGTCAGCCATTTTTCTCATGTTCTGTGAGGGCCTTCCAGGTTCCATTAATGCTACTGCTCCACCAGCCATTAATCCTAAACTACACACTCAAAATTGTTGCAACCAATAATTTGAGTTTGGGTTACAGAATCTTCAAGTCTTCCTTTGCAGAATTTATTACAATACATATATGTACAGTTACAAAAAACAGACAAAGAAAACCTCCACAATAAAAGTGTTCTGGCCTACTGACTGATTTTACCAGGTTTACAGGTGTCATGGTTTCAAGGTTTTAGCTGTACCTCTTTCCAGTCTTTTCAGGGCTTTGCTATGAAGTGACAGATCCAGCGCTGCACTTCTTTCAGCATCAAATCCCATGATTCACTTCACTTTCAGACTAGGTCTTCAGGATAGAGCAGTTGCTCACCAACCATATTACCAAAGCAGGCCCAATTGAGTTTGGAGTCTGCCAGACACTTCCCTTCAAGAGCTGCAATCAGTACATAATTGTGGTGATGCAAACTAACTTTTTCAAAACAAAGAATTATGTATTTCTCCATAAGAACATGGCATTTGGAGTCTGTCCTCAACAGCCACTGCCTCCTTCTGCTATCCTGTCCACCTAGCGGCTTCAGGGCTGAGACTTTTAATCCTTCCCAAACTTTGTTTTAATTTTCCCCACTTCCTTTTCCCGCTAATGGTATCAGCCATCTTGTTGATGCATATATGGTGGTGAATCTTGAAAGGAATTGACATCTGTACTGAATGTTACGTTCCAGTGACTGAATTATCTGGCTCCATTGCCTTTGGTTCCTGCAGATGTACAAAACCACTTTAACCCCTAATTATCCTTTAGCAACCAACAGACTAATGATCAAACAAATAGAAATATACATAATACTCATAAAAATAATATTGGTAACTCCCCCCTTCTTCAACAACATGTAGGTGCGTAACTCAGGAGGGGATTTTGTCCTAACAATACAACATAGAAAGACAACAGAGTCTTGTGGCACTTTTAAAGACTAACAGATTTATTAATCGCATGAGCTTTCGTGGGAGAAAATCCCACTTCGTCAGACGCTTTGAAGATAGGAAAGTTACAGAGTGGGAGGAAATTAAATGCAGGGGAGTGTATGACATAGCATCAAGTCAGGCTGTAACAGCAAATCAAAGTAGGTGTTAGGATTCAAAACACTGGGGAACAGCACATAGAGGAGGGGGGAGGTCAATTCACTTGATGTAATGCGAGAAAAATCCATAGTCCCTGTTCAACCCCAAGGCAACTGAGTCAAATTTGCATATAAGTTCGAGCTCTGCAGACTCTCTCTGAAGCTATGTATTTGGATTACATTAATTGTGAAATTTTCGAGGCACTTAGCATGGGCCTGTGAAACACACTGAGATTCTTTAGGGTTAAAGGTGTGATACAGAATTCAATGCGAGGAGCATTAGAGCAATGCTGAGGGCTCTTGAAAAACCTCATCCTTCATATCCTCCTAAATAATCCTCTAGTACTAGTACATCTGCAATGAATGTCTTAGTTTCTTTTATATTTTGGTCTTTTACTTGTTAGTTTAATTCATTATGTGTTAATATATTACCCAGATTCTTCACTCTGCAGCCCCGCTGGGTTTATATGGGAGAAGTTCAGATATGGCATATTTTTTAGTTTATTTTTGCAAAGGTGACCAAAGGCCTGTAGGCATTTTGTACCAGTACACTAAATATTTATTATTATTATTGCTGTACAACACCTTTGGAAACCCAGACAATTTCAACAGTATGTAATTTAGATATTGTGATTAGCACTATGGAAAGAAATAAATGAATTAGGAATATATTAAAGAATACTAAATTACCTCAAATTCCAGTTTCCTGTTCTGTTACCATTCATTATCTTCCAAGACTAGAACCGTATTTGTAAATATGTATGACTATGCACTACTCAAATTAATCAAGAGAGCTAAAAATTGCTCCCTTCCTGCAGAATCCTAGTGAAATTTCCAGCACAATACACTGGCCCTCCGCAGAGAGAAATGTAAAACCCTGAAGGAATTATGATCAGATATTATCTAGCCCTGGCACAGTAAAGTCTACTCTAAGCACAGTTGATATTAATTCTTCATTTAATGTGATTACAGCCTCAGGAAGCAAAACTATATTTTATTACAAATATTACTACTCCCAGGTTTTACCCTGACCAGTTATCAGTTCTTTGGGTGAGATTCACCTGAGGCGAGGAATGCAGGCACTAGGTTTATAACATTTTTTGTGGGATGCAGGGGTCACTAGGCAGAAGTATAAGAGTGCAGAGGTCTGGGGGGTGAAGCCCCCTAAGTAGGCATGGCATGACAGAGGGGTGCCAGGGCAAAACCTAGTAGCATAGGTATCCCAGTGCCTGGTTGCTGTGCCATTCAAATCTCACCCAGGTGCCACTCCATCTGGTGACCTGTGCACCAATGCCACTGAAATTTGACCTGGCCTCCCCTCATCAAATTTGGATGCTGTTGGGACACCATATGCCAGCTCATAATGTCATTCAAATTTGGGGCAGCCAAGCAGGTAACCTGAACTGCCTCCTTAGAAAAATTCTGGTTGTGCCCCTAGATCAAACATTGGTGACATAATCCGGAGCTTGTGGTGAGGAGAGTCATATGCCAATTCTCTGCATCATCTAAATAAATCTCCAGGTTTGCAGGGCGAGGGCTTGAATTTCACCACCCAATCACCACCAGCCTTCCCTTCTCTCCCCCATCTATTCTCTCCAGTGACATGTGTTCTCAAGGCATCTTTAGATAGGCATCATCAGACAACATGACGACTGGCTACAGGAAACAAAAATTCAGTTTATATGGAAGAGTCACATTCTGATTGAGAGAGAAGGTAAACAGAGCTCAAAGAATAAAGATCTCTGATGATCATAAATTTGCCCTATGACTTCACTGGGATATTTGCCTAAGTAAAGACACTGTTGTTTTTGGCTTAAGGACTGTGTTGGTTAATTCTGAGACCATCAAATCATAGTAACTGCCAAACGAGATTAGAGAAGTTGTCCATCTAGTTCACTGTCCTGTCTCCAAAAGTATCCCACACCATATACTTCTGAATGAAGAATGAGTAAGAATCCCTGCAATTCTTAGACAACCATGGAATAACCTGCCTAGGGAGGAATTATTTTCTGAACATATAGAAATTAGTAGTTGACTTATGGCCTGAAGCAGGAAGGTTTGAACATCTGTATTTACCTCTATAGTTTTTTCTCCTGTTCTCATTACTTACACAAATGCTTAATCCTTTTTAAAATTCTGCTAAACTCTCAGCCTCAACAATATCTTGTAGCAATGACTTGTACTGAGTAATTATGTATTGTGTAAAAATGTATTTCATTTTACATTTTATATTCAGTGACTTTCCATTGCATTGACTGTCCTCTCATTTCTGTTTTTATATCTTCAATTTTTCATTCTTCAACTTCCTTCTTAATCATCCTAATTTCCACATAGACCTGCTACAGTTTATTTCTGTTAGTTTCACTTAGGCAGGATGTTTAATTGACTCACGGATACCTGTATGGCTGGAATTACTTTCTGAATCTTTCCACTGGCCCATTCTTATTATTTTAAATGTCTGTGTTACAATTGCATCCAAAAGAACTCAATCAGGACCAGAATCCCATTGTACAGGAGAACATACAAATACATATGAAGATAGAGATCATTTCTCTGAGGAGCTTGCAATCTAAAAGGCCCAGTGTCACATGAATAAATGCAACTCATATGCACATATGTACATTACATTCTGAGCAGTTTTTTGCCTTTGGAATCCTTCTTTGCTGAAGGAGTATGCATATCCTCTCTGACTGTTACTGTAGGCTTCAGCAATCAATATTGAGACTAGGCATTTTAATTTCCTCACCCTTGTTTAAAGGTCTTTTTAAGTAGGTTCCTCACCTTTTTGAAATTCTCATCTTTCAAGGTTAGTGTTGCTAGGTATTTGAATGAGCTCTCTCATTGATATAGAACTTAATTCTGTTCAGGTCTCTTTAAATTAGTGACTCAAGGTATGTGTACACATTACTCACTACAGCTATGCTGCTGTATCATTTCTGTGAAGACACTACCTACACTGGCAAGAAGGGTTCTCTCATCGGCATAGGTAGTCCACTTCCCTGAGATGGAATAGGTAGGTTGATGGGGAAATTCATCCATCATCCTAGCACCATCTATATCACAGACTAGGTCAGTTTAACTGCATCATTCAAGAATATGAGTTGTTCGCACCCTGAGCAATGCAGTTCTACTGACTTAATTTGCTTGTGTAGTACAGGCCACAGTTATAGTTACTTCTTAAAGCAATGTGCAATTTAAGGGCTCTGTACTACTACTACTACTGTTAGAGCTGATCCTGCTCCCAATGAAGTCCATAGGAATTGTTTCACAGATTTCAGTGGGAGCCAGAGGAGATCTATTATCACTTAAGACTAGAGCTTGTTAAAAAAAATATCTTACTGGAATAGTTTTCTGTCTGAAAATGCAATTTTGACTAAATAAAAATATTTTCAGAGAACACATCTATTTTGACAAAAATTTTGATGGAAAGAGTTTAAATAAATTGTTTTGACTTTCTTGTTTCAGTTTGATATCAAAATATTTCTACTATTTTGATTTATTTCAAGTTGACCAGTATATTAAAATATTAATTTTGATACTATATTTTCAAAGAAGCCTAGAGGAGTTAGATGGCAATTTCAAGGAGATTGGTGTGCTTAACACTCTTAGGTTCCTTTGAAACACCCAGCCTCAAAGTGGCATTCTTCCTAAGAGAGGAAAGTAATTTGAATATTTCAGCCAAGTTTCAGTTTGGTTAATTACATTTTACTTGCCTAAATTTCCTTTGCAGTTGGAATATTCTTCATATTCTACAACTGTTAAACAGCTCCTACATTCCACCTAAGGGTAGTAGTGTTTCAATAGCAATAACACTGCCTGTATACAATTTATCTATAACCCAGTGATACCATGAAAAAAATCAAAATCCTTTTAATTAACTTATTTTTTAAAATGTAGAAGGAAAATGGAAAAAAATTGAATGTTTAAAGAGTACAATAAATTAAGTAAAAAGAACAAGATTAAGCACAACATGAATCCATATTACTTGCAGCAAACACTACTACATTTGTTCACTATTTTATGTTGTTATAAAACACATGAAAAATATCAGGAGAAAGAGAAACAAACCATATGAATTGAGGGAAATTTACTGTGCCAAAGAAGAGATATCACCCAGCACCACAGAAATGACAGCATATAGCAATGACATCAGTTTGTAACTGCCTCTAGCACTGTTAAACCAGAATGACCAAGAGACCTGCCTGTACACAACACCACTCTATTGTTATCTGTCAAAAAAAGACTAAAAATAAAGAATAAATCTTATCTAATCATGGAGTTTTCTCCTTCTTTAGTATGCTAATCTTTCAAGAATTGCCTCATTAGTCTATTGAACCAATCCTTTGTCCTGGGAAGGTGCAAGTAATTTCTAGTGTGCTACTTGCTATTTTGTTACTTATAAGACTAGTAGAAGTTAGCGTCTCCTATGAAACAGGAACTGAGAACCTCAATATACTAAAAAAAAAAATCCAGTTGGGACAAAATATATATAAAAAAATTCCCGTTGGGACAAAAGAGAAGTCTCTTTTATTCCGCAAATCCCTAAGTGTATCTCTTTTCAAAAGGATTTTTCTACAACTCCATACATCTGTTTTTTGAGCTATATTCATCAGCTGGGAATCCGGACAGTTATGCAAAAGGAAGCCTGAGGAACCCCCACATCTCCAGCACACCTGTATTTTTATGCCTACTCTGGACCTAACAAATCGGAGTCCATTGGTAGTTTTCTAGTGAATTAGCCAGAGACCTACTGATGCCTCACCTGTATTATGCCCAGTTTTGTGTGGTTAAGAGAATCCTTACATCCTTACTCTGTTTATGCTGAAGTACCTCCACCCAACTTTCCAGTGCTATCATTAAAACACATTTACACTGATGCAGTAGGCTAACAAATTTTTCATACAAACTAACAATGTCTCACAATAGTCCTCTTTGCTATCATTAAGACAACTTGTAACCTGGATGCTTTTCACTTCACAAATATCATTTAATAAGCAAAGCATTGAATTAGCCAAAATATTATTCCACAAAAGATATCATCCTCTCTATAAGTCAAAATGCAGTAAGTTTGATTCTTAATTGAAACCTCAAAGCAGATGCCCCCCCACTTTCATTCTGCAACTTCCAGAAAGAAATTGTAGATCTCAGACCCAGTTTAACCATTTTATATGTTTCCAATGTAGACTATGGGCAAATAATGTAACTAAAGTATTTGATGATTGTGAAACTTTTCTCATAAATACAATGAAGAGGTTCATTATGTATAATGAAAATTCTTGGAAGACTACATCCAGTCCTGTATGGATGTGAAATATAGCTTAAGATCAGAGGACACAATGCACCTTCCCACCATGTTGACTCTTTGGCTTGGTCTACACTACAAATTTATGTTAGTGAAACTGCATTGCTCAGAGTGTGGAATATCCACACCCCTGAGTGACAGTTATACTGACCTAACCCCTGGGGTAGACCATGCTATGGTGATGGAATGGCTTTTTCCATCAACATAGCAACCACCTCTTGGAGAGGTTGATTTACTATGCCAACAGGAGAAGCTCTTCCGTTGGCATAATTAGCATCTTCAGTAAACTATAGCAGTGCAGCTGGACAGCTGCAGTCTAAGTGTAAATACATCCTTTGTTCAGGTGCAATTACAGTCCTATTTTTCTCTTGAGCACCAAGATTCCCTAAATTTAATGCACCGCCCCCTACTCCCCCCATGATTCTAGTGCCAGGAACAGTAGTAGCCACCTGCAAGTGAAAGGGAGAAGGATGGCATTAACTCCACTGCTGAATACAGAGAGCTGTTCACACTTTCACTGAACTCTACAGGACATTGTGCGTACCTTGGAAGAGATCCAGTCCAAAGGTATGGCTCCATAATAATTTTATAATGGACAATTTCATCACTGCAGTTCCCAAATTACAGGAGTTCATTTGAAAGGCTACAGTCATTACTTGAATAATCTGTGCTTGCGTTAATTTTTTCTCATTACATCTCTGACCAAAGTCACATCATAAAAATGATTGGCATCACTAATGTTGCACAGACATAACAGAGAGAGAAGGTGGCCCCTTGTTTCTATAAAGATGAGATGTATGATATTTTCATTTTATGCAGCACAGATATACATTTCAGAATTGCATTCTGAATTCTCTCTTTCATCCTGAGGAGTAACTCCTTTTCAATTAATCTTACATTAGCCATCAAGGCCGTTTATCATTGAACAAATCCCTAATAAATTCACAGCAAAGAGTTATAATGAAAAAAGTTGAATGCATCACACGTGGTACCTATATTCATACAATAGTGCTTGATCTGCTTCAGTACAATTCTATATGTTACAATAAAAAGGCAGTTTAAATATAGGAACTTGAAAACTCATTCATCCCCCATAAAGATAACAGAATAGACTGTTAATTTCATTATTACAGCCATCATCTTTCAAATGCAAGAATATTTCAGTCACGTTTTGTTTTATTTGAGACATGACTTTTTCATTGTCTACAGTATTTCCAAGGTTTTTATTAATCACTTTGTGAATCATGGACGTATTTTAATAATGCTTTGTTAAAGAACACTGACCACTTATGGGATAACTATGTTACACATTTTATAATGTAATGGATTTGTGATAAAGTAGGTGAACACACTCTGTATTTCAAATTTTAACAGTTATGTATGAACTTTAAAAGTGTATTTTATTTATAGGGACTTATTTCAAGGGACTGGTAATGGACTATGAAGTGATCTTCCTAGAAATGCCCTGCGTGAATTTACTAAAGTAATAGAAAGATATCCATATAACTCTGTACAGCAGAATAGGCAAATGGTTATTATTTATTCTTATTTCATCAATGAGCCCAATTTATGAACCAAGACCCCATTGTTTTAGGCACTGTGCATATATATAGGAAAAAGATCATACCTACCCATAACACCTTACAATCTAAGCATAATAAAAGAGAACAGATGTGTACAGACCAATGGAGAAGCACAGGAATATAGTGCAACAGTAATGATCAGCACACTAGTCAGTGGTCTCAGCACACCCACTGCCTAACCACTGTTAAACCTTTTGTAGGCACCATGGTAAAGGAGAATTTTGAGGAAGGATTTAAAGGATACCAGTGAAGTAGCTCTGTGGATGTTTCTAAGGAGCTCCTCCAATGTGTGAAGGACACTTTAGTGGAAGCTTAAAAGCGCTTGTTTGAAAATTTAACCAACGGGCTAGGCGTGAGCTGACATTTGGATAGCATATGAGAGATGAGACAATGTGGGGATTGTCCATGAGAGGCCTTGAAAGTAAAGGCAAGCAGTTTCTGTTTCATGCTGTGGAAAGTGGGGAGTCAATGGAGAAATACAAAAAAGGAGGAGAAAAGGTCCAAGAAATGAGTAAAAAAAAAAAAAAAAAAGCTTTGTAGCAGTATTTTGAATTGAGATATGCTGAACAAGATTGCATTTATCAAGCCAGAGAACAGGATACTGCAATAGTCAGGGCACAAGAGGTAGAGTGCCTGGATGTGAGCATTAGCTATGTGAATGGAAAAAAAAAGCTGTAACTAAGCAACATTATGAAAGTAGAACTAGCAAGATTTAGAAATATCCTGTATGTGAGGATCTAGACTAGGGAGTGAGCAGAGTAAAAAAGATCCAGGGTGACAGGACTGTGATGTTGCAAAGATTAAGGAACATGATTTGGGGGGCAAAGACTAAGGACGCTGTTTTGATCACCATGTGATCCACCAGCTTAAACTGATGGCCAGACATTCACAAAGAGATAGGATAAGATTTTAGATTGGACAGGAGACAAGTGAAGAAGTAAATCTGTCTCTCATCACTGTAGAGGTGATAGCTGAATTTGTGTTTGTGGATGAAACTGCCCAGACACAGGTCGTAGAGGGAGAAAACATGGGGAAATGAGCTTGCTTAGTTTCTAATGGCCAGTGTCCACAATACAGAAACCACTATAACAATTGGTACTGTGATGAACACTCCCATTGGCAAAACTAGCAGAAAGATTGCAGATTATGGGCCTGATCCCACTGTCCATACTCAGACAAATGTCTGGTTGATTTTAATGGTAACTTTTTTGAGCAATGCCTGAAGGCTGAGGAAATGAAGGATGAACTACCTTTTCAGGCCTAGAGATGACCTTCCTAAGTTTAAAGTGAATGTCATCAACAGAATGATGTGTGGATGTTTACATGCTGCTGGTTGCCTGTATTTGTTCTACTGATAAATAGAGAGCTTGAATCTCCAGGAGTTTGCCAGTATGAAAGGGCAGAATTTATACAAGTAGTGTAGGGCAGGTGAAGTGGCATCATGCAGACAGCACTGGGTTGTGTCTCTTTTTCACATCTAAAGTCATTCACTGAGGAATCAACCTAGAATATTTGAACAGAAATGAATAACTGATTCTTTTGTGTGTCAAATCAATTATACCCTTGCCCTCTGTCACAAGACCCATGTAAAAAATATACTCAGACCCAGTAACAAACAGCTGAAAATCACCTTTTTAAATGAGTGAGGGAAAGTGAAATATTTTCCATTTTCACCTTAAATTTTTGAAGGAAAAAAGGAGAAAAAGGCCATTGCTCCACAAACAAGTATAGTTTGATGGTCATTTCATTACATTTCTGTGCAAGCATGGTCAATTTCTGTTTATGCTAAATTCTTTAAAATTTACATTTTTCTTTAGAGGTGAAATTCTGCCATTTTCAGTGTGAAAATTCAATCTAAATAAAAGCCTGATATATTAGCATAAGCTCTCTATAAAGCCTACTTAGCAAAGAAATTGAAACCTAGAATCTGAAGTGGAAAACTATTAGGCCATCCAGCCCACCCCATTCTGATTTATTTTAAATATTCAGTGTGGGCCAAAGTGTAGCATTTAGCCACAGATCCACAAAGGAGGTGTTGCAGAAATGTACCACCCCAGGGGGCGTTTGGGGATGAACTGTGCCTCAGTATGGAACAATCCCTCTCTGAGCAACCATGTTGTGCTGAGGGACAATAACAATTTGCACAATCCATTTGGATACTACAGCTAACTCCATGGTGTGACCTGTTTGCCCCATGGGTCAGTACAGAGTTGGAGTTGAAGTTATGGCTCCATTATTTCCTCATTCTTCTGCATAGAATTCAGGAGCAGTTCCTGCTCCACAACGCGAAGGTAATGCAAGTATTGAACACCCGGTGAGGCTGTGAAGAACGTGGACCATCTCTTTCCCCTCACTCTCTCACAGGACTGTATACCTTAGTATTTTTACAGTCCAGTTTTTAATGTTATCGAGTGATGAAGCATCTACCAGTTCCTTTATGAGATTATTCCACAACCCTACATCCCTCTCGGCCACATCTTTTCTTGAGATACAGCCTCAGTAGTCCTTTGCTTCATTTCAGTTTTGTTACTCCCAGTTACACACCCCGTATTGTGCTAAATAATTCCTCTCTACCCTTTGGTGCTTGTTACTTTCAAACCATGCTGTCCCTTGTGCTCCTTAATCACATTCATCACTTAGCCAAGCTATAGAATTCATAATTATTTTTCTTACTCTTTCTACATAAATTATTAAGGGGTTTGAAGGGTTTGATTTTTCTTGCCCTTCTTTGAAATCCTTCAGTTCACTCTGACCTTTCTATTAAAGAAGTGCACAGAAGGGAATGCATAACTACATGTGATTTATTACCTCCCTGTCCTGTGACATGTTGCCTTTAAGTATGGAACCCAAAATTTCATTACAGGGATCTCTCTGTCTGTCTGTCCTAAATAATTTATCATCAACTGTAGCAAAGAACCTGTCAAAGCTGAAACACTGCTCCACTGGGGATTTCTCCCAAGGGGATTGATAGAAGGCACTCCTCATTGGATACACCTACATTCTTTTGTAACATCAGAGCACCTTTACCATTAGACAGGTGCTCCTTTTTATGACGGTATAAATCCTAATATACAAAAAACAAATACACACTAGCCTGGACAGAGCACCATCAAGTAAATTTTCAGGAACAATACTGCACTAGCAAAGGATAGATTGTATGCCCGAATCTGGTTTCAGGGTTTTTTTAATCTCCAGTGTTTCTGATATTCATAGCTAGATGAGTGTAGCAAACAGAAATGAAAACCTGGGATTTAAATTACTTCCAGGATATTCTCACATTAGACATGCATGGAGACAAATCAAAATGCATTCAATTTTTCATTATTTTATGTGTTTAATAGTATTCATGGTGGAAAATAAAAACATCAGTCATTGCCTATTTCCCTTTCAAAATGGTTGGTCTCTAAAGGTGCATCTACACTTGTAAATTAAGTCGACTTAAGACTGCTTAAGTCGACTTAATTTACTCTGCGTCTACACTACAGTTTCCTTAAGTCGACTTAATAAAACCTAGTTTTAAGTCAACTTACTGGCTAAGTCAACTTTATTAAGTCAACTTAAGCCAGTGTAGACGTGGCTTAGCCCTAAGTCGACTTTAAGGGTCCCCAGGCCTCCCCCACTGACCTTCCTCCCAGGGTGCCTGGCACAGTTTCCCATCTTCAAAGTGTCTGATGAAGTGGGATTTTCTCCCACAAAAACTCATGCGTTAAATAAATCTGTTAGTCTTTAAAAGTGCCACAGGACTCTGTTGAAAAAACCATGTACTTTGCTCTACAGCACTCTATGTAAATTTGAAAGACTGAAATCTTTTTTCATTAATACAAAATTCATCTCGCTGGTATGTGCTCTACTTAGGCATAAACTAAAAGAATACTCACAAATAGAGCTAGGTGGAAAAAGGAGATTCCCATTTTGTGGAGGATATGATGTTTTGAAATGGGGTTTTCTTCTAACTAAGAACAAAACCCAACAATTTCAAATTCTCTGAAAAAAGAGAATGGAACCCTGGGAAGTCTGCCAGGCAGGCTGCTGACTCTGATAGTCCTGGAATACCTGACTTCAATCTAGTCTGCCTTGTGGGCTGCCCCTGGGCCAGAGAACCCGGAAATCCTGGGACCCTGGTCCCTCAACCCCAAGGAAGTTCTCATGGTGAGTTGATCTTCAGCCACAACCCCTAGAAGCTCTGGGGTTCCCACTCCAGAATCAAGATACATGATGGCCCTCCCTAGAGATGTAGACACTGGAAGTTGTGGGGTCCATGGCAGCCAACAGAAGAGTCAGGCAGGCAATATGGCAGAAAACAAGGAAGGTTCCAAAACCTGCCTGACAGGAAAGATTCCATCAGCACTGCCTGGGTTCTATTAGCACTTTGACAAAAAAAGAAACCACCTTTGTGTAACGTTTTGAGTTCATCAAATAGGCAAATTCCCCCAGAAAAATGCTTTTTTGGAAGTTTTCAAATCAGCTCAACTCAGATGTTTCAGGGCAGAGTGTAGCTTCTTATCTCTCTAGCCATGAAGGCTGATATGACCATGCAACACATATGCCCTGAACTGATTCTTATTCCACTTCTGGATGTGATACAAGGTGTTAGCTATCATCTATAATAGTTTTTAGTCAAAAATAGTGAATAGTTTTTAGTCAAAAATTTCAAAAGACAGATTCTTCTTCTTTGCCTTGACACAGAAAGATGCATTTCTTTGGAATGCTATTGCCATCTGCTTCCAGAGTTGAACTCCAGAGGCTAGGCAGCAGGATAGGGTACACTCAGCTCTGGAGTTCAGTCTCTGTTGTTGTCTAACAGAGCATAAATTTGGTGATTTGGATGGAAATCAGTGTGTGATGACCATCACTTTGTCAACCCAACAGGGATTCAGCAGGGAACCTCTCAAGCTAAAACCATAAATTGTTATAGGTTGTGCTAAAGGCTCTGTACAATAATTTCACATATATTCTACCGAAATATACATAAATCATAGAATCATAGAATAATAGGGTTGGAAGGGACCTCACGAGGTCATCTAGTCCAACCCCCTGCTAAAAAGCAGGACCACTCCCCCTAAATTATCCCAGCCAGAGTTTTGTCTAACCGAGCCTTAAAAATCTCCAAAGATGAAGATTCTACCACCTCCCTAGATAGCCCATTCCAATGCTTCACCACCCTCCTAGTGAGAAAGTTTTTCCTAATATCCAACCTTGACCTCCCCAGCTGTAATTTGAAACCATTGCTCCTTGTTCTGTCCTCTGTTAACCATCAAGAACAGCATAGCTCCCTCCTCTTTGGAGCAACCCTTCAAGTAGTTGAAGGTTGCTATCAAATCTCCCCTCAGTCTTCTCTTCTGTAGACTAAATAAGCCTAGTTCCTTCAGTCTCTCCTCATAAGTCATGTGCCCCAGCCCCCTAATCATTTTTGTTGCCCTCCGCTGGACTCTTTCTAATTTGTCCACATCCTTTCTGTAGTGGGGAGCCCAAAACTGGACACAGTATTCCAGATGCGGCCTGACCAGTGTCGAATAGAGGGGAATTATCACATCCCTCGATCTGCTGGCAATACTCCTACTGATGCAGCCTAATATGCCATTGGCCTTTTTGGCAACAAGGGCACACTGTTGGCTCATATTCATCTTCCCATCCACCATAACTCCCAGGTCCTTTTCTACAGCGCTGCTACTTAGCTGATCGGTCCCCAGCCTGTAGCAGTGCATGGGATTTTTCTGTCCTAAGTGCAGGACTTTGCACTTGTCTTTGTTGAACCTCATGAGGTTTCTTTCGGCCCAGTGTTCCAATTTGTCCAAGTCTCTCTGGATCCTGTCCCTGCCCTCCAGAGTATCTACCATTCCCCCCAACTTGGTGTCATCCGCAAACTTACTAAGCACGCAGTCTATTCCATCATCAAGATCATTAATGAAGATGTTGAATAGAACCGGCCCCAGGACCGACCCCTGGGGCACGCCACTCGTTACCGGTTGCCAACCAGACATCAAGCCATTGATTCCTACCCGCTGAGCCCGTTGATCTAACCAGTTTTCGATCCACCTTACGGTCCACTCGTCCAACCCATACTTCCTTAACTTGCCATCGAGAATGCTGTGGGAAACCGTATCAAAAGCCTTGCTAAAGTCAAGGTATATCACGTCAACGGCTCTTCCCGCATCCACAAATCCAGTCATCTCATCATAGAAGGAAATCAGGTTGGTCAGGCACGATTTGCCCTTGGTGAATCCATGTTGACTGTTCCTGATCACTCTATTGTCCTCCAAGTGTTTCAGGATGGATTCCTTGAGGACCTGCTCCATGATTTTCCCAGGGATTGAGGTGAGGCTGACCGGTCTGTAGTTCCCCGGATCCTCCTTTTTCCCTTTCTTAAAGATAGGTACTATATTTGCCTTTTTCCAATCCTCCGGGACCACCCCCATTCGCCACGAGTTCTCAAAGATAATGGCCAGCGGCTCTGCAATCACTTCCCCCAACTCCCTCAGCACCCTCGGATGCAGTTCATCCGGCCCCATGGACTTGTGCACATCCAATTTCATTAAGTGTTCCCTAACCTGACTTTCCATCACCAAGGGCCACTCTTCTCTCCAGTCCGCGTTACCCCGTGTAGTAGCCTGGGAGCTGGCCCACCCTGTGAAGACTGAAGTAAAAAAAGCATTGAGTACTTCAGCCTTTTCCGCATCATCCTCCACGAGGATGCCTGCCCCATTCAGTAAGGGACCTACACCACCTCTGATCCTTTTCTTGTTGCTGATATACTTATAGAACCCCTTTCTGTTATCCTTCACTAGATATGAAGTGACTAGACTAGAAGCATGCTGTTGTGGGAAAAGTAGTAAAGAAATTAAGCCAATGGGCCTAATTCTGTTCTCTGATTAACTTCACTAACAATGTAGTCACTCCTGATCAACACTGCTGATTAACACTGCTGTTAATGAGCTCAGTATCATTCTTGATAATTTTATTAACACAAATTAGTTGTAATCAGGATTGGAAGGAGGTTAGTAGCAGTACATACAGTATTTCCAGCAAGTGCTTTGGATAGGTATCTGAACACTTCTTATCTTCAAACATCAAAGTCAGAGTTGTTTTTCAGATGCAATGAAAACTGATACTTCTTTTCAGTTTCCAGACCCTAAGTCATTTAGGCTATGTCTACACTTGTTAATTTAAGTTGACTTAGCTAAGTTTACTTAACAAAGTTGACTTAAAGTCAACTTTGTTAAGTCGACTTAGCATGTCCCCACTCAAAAATTAAGTTGACTTAGAGGGGACCCTGCCAAATCAACCTAGAGCATCCACACTGGACGCCTAAGTGGACTTGTAGGGGCTAGGTGGATCTGGGACAGGTCCACAGTGGCAAGGGGGGGGCACCCTTTGCCAAGTGCCAGGGGGCTCAGCCTTTGCCCCATTGTACCTTGGTACAATGGGGGCTGAGCCTGATAAGGACCTTTGCAGGGCATAGGGGCAGTGTAGGTAGGGCTCTGTCCTGCCCTGTGGGGGAGCACACCAGCCCCCTAAATCGACTTAGTCAGTGTGGATGCAGAGTAGCCCTAAGTCGACTTTCTAAAGTCGACTTAGCCAGTAGAGTTGACTTAAAACTAGGTTTAGTAAAGTCAACTTAAATTTTCCTTAAGGTGACTTAAGCAGCTGCCTAAGTCGATTTAAGGAAAATGTAGTGTGGACGCAGGTTAAATTAAGTCGACTTAAGCAAGCTTAAATTGACTTAATTTGTAAGTGTAGACACACCCTTATGTAGGAAAGTAATTTTTGAATGACAGACCAAGTTTATAAAAGTACTTAATTCACATTAAATGATATTAAGATTAGTGAAGTCACACACACACACACACACACACACACAGAGAGAGAGAGAGAGAGAGAGAGAGAGGACAGTGGGTCTAACTGTTCCCTATTTATGCCTGTGCAATCAGTAATAACTCCAGTGAAGCTGTAGTACAGCCAAGAGAAGCAGGTACACTGTCTTGCAAATAGCACTTCAAATTGAGAACCTCTGAGCTTTGTTGCAGATGAAGCAAAACTACAGACCTGTAAGATTTTCAGTTCTACCCCCTGTTCTCAACAGGAACCAGATGCATGCCATAAATAAGCAAAGAGAGGAACGTTGACCAGTATTCAATCTTCCGTTGTCAATGAAGAATTAATTCATTTCACCCCTTTTGATGGTTGGAAACTGGGCCAACATCATGTTTATATATTGGATATTTCATATTTATATTAACATTCCTTTTCTATTTGAAATTATTAAAAAGCCTGATGCAAAGGCCATTGAACTCAATGGAAAGATTCTCATTGATTTCATTGCGCTTTGGGTTAGGTGCTAATGGAGCTCTACTATTCTCAGCTTAACCATATTTGGAGTAAGGTTACCATTCGGAGAATGCAAAATGTTTTATAGAAGTCAGGAAGTACTAAATAAAAACAAGTATCATGTACACATCAATGCCTGGTTTTAAAATCAGATCAGAATTGAAAAGGTAAAAATTATATTATATATTTCAAGTATTGAAGAGGGCCACAGGAGAAACAAACGTTAATATCACAGCCTTACCCCTATGCAAAGGAGCAACAACATAGTGTTTTGACATATGTTATAACTGTAAAGTGGATTTAAAAAATGTCATCTGACGTATTATGAGCAAGGGCCAGTTCTTGAGCCAGCTGTGGCTGTGTATCCTATAACCCATCTCCCCTAATAGCCAAAAGTTCAGCTCAATCAAGTATTTATTTACAAAAAATATATCTAGCTGTGAAAGCTGGAAGGGCTCTTGGGACGCATTATCTCTCTTTGTTCATATATACCCAGGCAATTCGAACATGAACTCTGTTTTAAGGAGATCACAGAAGAAAAGCTTTCATTCCTTAGAGCATCTCCAAATGCCAAGTATGTTATTTTTGAAACTCTATGTTTAAATTAGAGCTTGTGGGAAGCTGCTTTCATCATTGGCTTGATTGAAACTGGAGAAAACTTCAATCATCCACTTATATCTTTTTTTTCCTTCCTTCCCTCCGGTTTGTTCAATGCTAAAATATCCTATAATATATGTATTAACCTCTGGGATTTTTTTTTCCACCTTATAATCCTATGAGTCATGTCATGTCAGATGACTGAAACCTGTGTGCTACTGCCATAGACAAGTGGGCAAATATTGTGCAAACAAAGAGGAAAATATTCCATATCCTGGCACTTGGTTTCCACCCGCATATTGAGGAGGTCTTGCCTCCCCTTCTAGAAGAACACGCAGCCTGGGTTCCTAAAAATAGAATGGAGTACCTTTCCCCAAGGTTACATCATTCATTTCCTATCAGGGTAATGTGAAACCAACTGAAAAAAAAAAAAAAAGAATTTAGTACCTTAATTTCATTTCTCTTGGAATTGTCCACATCTGGCTCTCCAGCCAAACTAAACCATGTCTTCTAAGGTACAGTCTCATCATCCAAGTAAACCACAATTCAGACCAAACAAACTTTATTCCAGTTTGCTTTCAAGATCATAGGTTCTCCACAGTAAATCTATGGTAATATTGTAAGAACTTCCCTTTCCTTTCTCTAGGTTTCCTTGTCCAGCCACTGATTCCTCATCAGGCTGACTTCTCAACCTCTTCTGATGAGACGAAAAGGTCCTGCTCCTTGCTGTTATTTTACTGTGGTGTCAGACAGAAACTTTTATAGCATGGGAATATTTATTATCTTAACTCTCTTTCTCAGCATGCCGTTTTTAGATCTCAGCTGTTCTCCTGATTATAACTCCCACCACTGTTTAGTTGCCTTAATTTAATGTTTTTTTTACATTTCTGCTGATAGGTTTTCTGGGAAATAAGTACCAGGAGAGAGAAACATTCTCCAAATTAATAAATGAAACATCAACAGACTGAGGGCAATAATAAACAAATAAATGAACAACCCCATCAAAGCCCCCACTTAAAAATCTATTTGTATATTTAACTCTGTTAAACTGTCTTCAGATGTTAGTTAGGGCAATTCACCACCATCTTAATAAGTAATTTATCCCTCTGGCCATTTTTATGGCTACAGGGTGACGTGCACTTTAGATCTCTTTTGTACCTCTCAAGGGCATGCTGAAATGACAGGTCTAGCTTCAGGGACTTCTATCAAGAGCAGAACCACATCATCCAACCAGTGTCAGATAGCTGAGTAACAACCTCCCCATTTACCAGCCATATTAACACCTGAGCTCAACTGCATTATGCAATAGTAAGTCCTTTGCTTCCTGGACCTGTGAGCAGCAAACTAATTAAAGTGATAAAAACTAGCTTCTTGAAAACCAAGTATTATTCCTTCATGCAAAGATAAAAGGCGGAGAGCAAAGAGTAAAATAAGTGAAGACTTATACATATACGACTCTTTACCTAAACCGGAATCTTTTATCTCAAGCTTTTGTAAGTTCCATTCAGTCCAGTCACCTCCATTTCTGGGCCAGAAGAAGCAGACTGTATTGCTGCAGTCTCTCTCTACCCTGGACAGCTGCTGAAAACTCATTGAAGACCCCTCCTTCCCTAACACAGTATATCTAAGGTTTTAGCATCCTCTTTGACTCTAGGTTTAGGTTGGATGAGCAAACTTTGCCAGACTAGCTGAAGCCAGACAGGGGTTATTCTGCAGTAGCTTTCCCCACTATTTCCTCAAGGACCCTTGGCATTCTCTGGACTGAACCCTATCTTTGACATTGTTTTGTTTCTTGTTGGTTTCCCATTTTCAGCTTCCTTTGATTTAACTCTATTCAACCAGGCAGGATAATGTCACAGAGGTAAACTGAAACTAAACTAAACTAAAATCAAGGTATTTCCAACTTTCTGAGAAGAAATTTTATACTGTTATTTCTTTCCTAGCTCATCAGTGGGTCAGATTAACTGTGCCATATACAAGAGAATGCAATTTAAAATCCCTTCCACCAGACATTTGCTCTATTAACAGCAGCTCCAGAAATGGAGGATAGCTGAGAGTTGGGACATTTCCCAACAAGGCAAATGTTACTTGCTTTTGAGGCCATGAAGGCCAGCTCCATGACAGTGGAGGTAGGGTTTACAAGTGGTTAAACACATTGCATCCCAATCTACATAGCCTTTCTGTTGCTAAGGGTCTAAAAAATTTTCAAGAGCAATAATTAACTGAGGCAGGACAATGTGCTAAAATAGTTTTGTTCGATTTCACTCACTGCTGGTCAACAGCTGCTTACCTCTCGACTGGCTAATCATTGGCTGAGACAAAGTCAGTGGGCTCTCCATGGAAGTAGAAGGGTCTGCCGGGGAGGATCTTAGTACAAAATCAGGTCCTTAATATAGATGACACGAGACCCAAGAGGTAACGTGTCTTTATGAATTAATATGACACATTTTATGAAGTGAAATAAACAGAAGAGGTAGCTCTTGTTCTTTTTTGTGGAAACAATCATTTATCAAAACAAACAAGGAGTCTGGTGGCACCAGAGAAGTGCCACCAGACTCTTTGTTTTGCTGAACTAGACTAACACGACTACCTCTTTGGAACTGATCATTTATCAGTTCTCCATTTGGAATCAGTCTCCAGGACAGAAGACAGACTTTTCACAATCATTTACAAATGGACCCAATACTATAAAATTCCTAATTAGGAAAGTGAGATATTGAGAGATGAGATACAAACATTGTCAGTAGTGAGGACCTCGTAGAGGAACTGGTTGTAGGAGACAACCTAGGTTCTAGTGACCACGAGCTAATCCAGTTCAAACTGAATAGAAGGATAAACAAAAATAAATCTGTGACCAGAGTCTTTAACTTCAAAAGGCCTAACTTCAAAAAATTAAGGGAATTAGCTAGGGAAGTGGACTGTACCAAAGAACTCATGGATGTGAACATTGAGAATGCTTGGAACCGCTTCAAGTCAAAGTTGCAGGAACTATCTGAAGCCTGCATTCCAAAGAAAGGGAAAAAATGTATAGGCCAGGATTGTAAACCAAGCTGGATGAGTAAACATCTCAGACAGGCAATTAAGAGGAAGCACAAGGCCTACAATGAGTGGAAGATGGGAAGGATAGGAAAGGAGGGCTACCTCTTGGAGGTCAGAACGTGTAGAGATCAAGTGAGGAAGGCCAAAAGCCAAGCAGAGATAGACCTCGCAAAGGTAATTAAAACCAATAGTAAAAGGTTCTTTAGCCATATAAATAGGAAGAAAACAAAGAAGGAAGAAGTGGGACCACTAAACACTGAGGATGGGGTGGAGATCAAGGATAATCTAGGCATGGCTGAATATCTAAATAAGTACTTTGCCTCTGTCTTCAATGTGGGTGATGGTGAGCTTGAGGATAGAGGTAGGGTAGCTAATGGGAATGAGGACGTGGAGTGGAAATTACCATTTCTGAGGTAGAAGCCAAGTTTGAGCTGCTTAATCTCCATCCAGGAAAATTAAAGGAACTGGCACATGAAATTGCCAGCCCATTAGCAAGGATTTTTTATGTATCTGTGAACACAGGGGTTGTACCTTATGACTGGAAAATTGCTAATGTAGTTCCTATTTTCAAGAAAAGGAGTAAAAGTGATCCAGGTAACTACAGGCCTGTTAGTTTGACCTCAGTAGCATGCAAGGTGTTGGAGAAAATTTTGAAAGAGAAAGTACTTAAGGATATTGATGTGAATGGTAACTGGGATAACATACAACATGGCTTTACAAAAGGTAGATCGTGCCAGACCAACCTGATCTCCTTTTTTGAGAAGATAACAGATTTTTGGATAAAGGGAATGTGGTGGACCTAATTTACTTAGATTTCAGCAAGGCATCTGATACGGTTCCACATAGGGAATTATTAGTTAAATTAGAAAAGACGGGGATTAATATGAAAATAGAAAGGTGGATAAGGAACTGGTTAAAGGGGAGACTACAGAGGGCCATACTGAAAGGTGAACTGTCTAGCTGGAAGGAGGTTACTATCGGAATTCCTCAAGGATCAGTCTTGGGACCAATCTTATTCAACCTTTTTATTACTGACCTTGGCACAAAAAGTGGGAATATGCTAATTAATTTTGCAGATGACACCAAGTTAGGAGGTATTGCTGATACAGAGAAGGATCAGGATATCGTACAGAAGGATCTGGATGACCTTGTAAATTGGAGTATTAGGAATAGGATGAAATTTAATAATGGGAAGTGCAAGGTCATGCAGTTAGGGACAAATAAGAATTTTTCTTATAAATTGGGGATGCATCAGTTGGAAGTGACGGAGGAGGAGAAGGACCTGGGTGTACTGGTTGATCACAGGATGACAATGAGTCGCCAATGCGATGCGTCTGTGAAAAAAGCTAATGCAGTCCTGGGGTGCATCAGAAGGGCTATTTCCAGTAGAGATAGGGAGGTGTTAGTACTGTTATACAAGGTACTGGTGAGACCTCATCTGGAATATTGCGTGCAGTTCTGGTACCCCATGTTTAAGAAAGATGAAGTCAAAGTGGAACAGGTGCAAAGAAGGGCTACAAGGATGATTCACGGAATGGAAAACCTTCCCTATGAGAGGCAACTTAAAGAGCTTGGCTTGTTTAGCCTAACCAAAAGAAGGCTGAGGAGAGATATGATTGCTCTCTATAAATACATCAGAGGGATAAATACCAGGGAGGGAAAGGAATTATTTGAATAGCGCCAATGTGGACACAAGAATAAATGGATACAAACTGTCCATCAGGAAATTTAGGCTTCAAATTAGACACAGATTTCTAACCATCGGAGCAGTAAAGTTCTGGAATAGTCTACCAAGGGGATCTGTGGGGGCAAAAACCATAGTTGCCTTCAAAACTGAGCTTGATAAATGAATGGAGGGGATGATATGATGGAATGGCTTAGTTTGGCAATTGTCCATTTTTTACTACTGGTGATAGATATGCCAGTGACCTGGAAGGGGCATTAGATGGGGTGGGTTCTGAGTTATTACAGAGAACTTTTTCTTGACTAGCTATTGTGACTTGCCCACATGCTCAGGGTTTAACTGAGCGCCGTATTTGGGGTCGGGAAAGAATTTTCCCCCAGGGCAGATTGATTTGGGCGCTGGAGGTTTTTGCCTTCCTCTGTAGCACTGGGCATGGCTCACTTGCTGGTTGATTCTCTGTATTTTAAAGTCTTTAAATCATGATCTGAGGACTTTAATAACTCAGTCATAGGTTAGAGGTTCATTACAGAAGTGGGTGGGTGAGGTTTCGTGGCCTGCATTGTGCAGGAGGTCAGACTAGATGATCATATTGGTCCATTCTGACCTCAGAGTCTATGAGGTACCAAAGTTATTTGCTACCCTATTGAGGCTACAGAGTTAGTACTCTGGTAACTGCTTCCAAAATAGAATCCTTTGTCTTGTAATAGTCTTGAGGAAAGTCACTTCTGATTATAAAACATGCACAGCATACCACAAAAGGAAGCTAAATCATGAGGATCCATTGTTGCAGAATATTAAAAGCAATTGGTTTTAATGCTGCACTGAACATTTTTACTAATGTTCTATTAAACCAAACCTATTTGCAGATAATGATCAAAGTAGGCCATGAAAATATAAAACTATTTAAATTGATGCAAGCCACCTAAGTAGCTCCATAGTTTATTGAAATAAATTACATGAAAATATTATATCAGCCCCTGCTTTGTTTATTATCTTACCTCTATCACAAAGAATGGAAAGAAACATATTTTACTCTTATTGATACAGAGAAAACACAGGAATAGACTGTTAAGAAACATTTAATAGGCAAGGTTCAATATACTGTGTAGTAAGGAGACAACAGGGCATAGATTCTTATCTCCATTTTGGGACAAAGTAATAACATGGTATTGCTTCTGAGTGCCATGGGGTAAAATTTTAAAAAATTTAAAATGTTTACTGTTTTCTTTTTTTCATTCTAATAGAAGGATAAGATTAATTGGATATTATGGTTCTTAGTCAATTAAATATGCTTCTGTGGGTTTTTTTGTTTTTTTTTAAACATTTAACACTTAATTTTCATAGTAACGAGGAAAGTTCTGAGGGTTGGAAGGGATCTCAAAAGTTTCATAAGTGATACACTTCTTGTCACTGTCAATAAACAGGTAATTTGGCATAGAAGAATTTGTGTCTGGAGAGAGGTGACTGTTTTGGGAAATCTTTTCTCTAATGGCAATCGACCCCAGTTGAAAATGATTTTCCTTCTTTTGTAAAAACTTCCCCCTGTTAGCCAACGGCTTGTTAAAAATAGTGTTTGCCAGCTGGAATTTTTTGCAGTTGTTTAAGATGAGATATTTAAAAGGACTTGATAGAATTAGATGCCTAACTATGTACACTCCTTTGAAAACAGTAGTCTTCTCTGTAGAGAGATTAATTTCTATTATGTATAGGAAGTACATTGATGCATTTACAAGTTTCATATATTTGCTACCATTTCACCTTCCAGGAAAATGTAGCCACTCTCAGGAGGAACACTGTAGTTGGTTATCAAAGCACAGCAACAGTTTAGGATAACAAGAAAGAAAGATTATTGTGTCCAATTGAAAGTGCAGGTTAATTAAGTGGAAGAAAATTAATCAAAGCAGAAATTAAGATGGTGGAATGACCCAGCTGTGATAAAAATGGAGCATCAGCTCTTTAATGGTTACAAGTTTAATGGATCAGGATGTTAGTTTTACATTTTGGTCCAAATATATGACCTACAGGAACACGTCAGTTCTCAGAAGGAAGGGTGTTTACAGACTAGAATCTATAGGAACATTATCAAGCAGTTGTTTCAACAATCAAAAACAACATGTGAGACGCTCAAACAGCAAGATTTTTTTTTGTTCCATGCATGGAAGCTGCTCTTTTGTTGTTGTTTTCATCAACAGCTAGTTCCACTAATCGTTTAGAATTAGAAATTCTAATTTCCTGAAATTTAAAAGGTATTTTGGATTCACAATTCTAGTTTGGACTCCTAACATAAAAAGAAAGTGACAAAGTTCTTAGAGCAATCCAGAATTCCAGGTGAGGGAAATGGCTTTAATGCCAGAGATTTAGTGCACGCTTATCTTGAAATTTTACTTTACTTTTACCCCATTCTGAGATTATCATTTCACAAGAGAGCTATGAATTTTTTTTTAAAGTCAATATTTCATTCATTTTTCTATAATAATGTAATGACACTGTAAAATGATACACAGCAGTGTAATTGCAGTCAACAGCCTATACACGGCCCTGTGTATCTCTAAATATGTATGGGGAACAAGTATGGGGAAAACATTAGCAAAATATGTGATAAACAGTGTGCTCTGTTCCTGACATGAGAGAGATTGAAAATTGGTTTGGATTTATATTCTACTATCTGCTCACAAAAGGACAACCTCCAATATGCCAATATTTAGCCATACCATATGTTTGATTCTTATCAAGCCACAGGCTAAATCTCCAAAGGGATTGAAAGAAAATAGGCAAAACAATTTATCCTTGCTGGACTGCTGAACAAATCTGGACATCCTTATTCATATTAGTTCCTAATCCTCCCATCTATATTGGTTTCTCCAGCACAGTCAGCTATAATAGGAGCACTTTTGTTTTCTCCAGTGGCAGAAAGCCAAGAAGGCTCTTATACCACTTCCCAGCAAAGGGTGCATGTGGGAGGGACTCTTAGCCAATGCACTTCTGCACCCCAGTTACCTCTAGCTGCTATTATTTGTATTATAATAGCTTCTAAAGGTTCCTAAATAGCCCCTAGAAAATCCTGGCCTGATTGTGCTAGGTGCTGTGTAATAGCCCCCAAAGGCCACTGACAGGCCCATTAATTCACAACAGACTTTAGGCTGTTGTAAATTATATCAAAGACCAGACTGGCACACAGCTGGCCCAAGAGGCGTGGAGACATGTCCCCTTCCCGAGTTCTGTCGTATACTTTTCTGCCAGAGCTGCGCATCAGGATCATCATATAAAAATTCATACTAGTGCAGAAGACCTGTCCAAAGCCTTCTGCTCCTGAACCCTTTTAAAGAAAAGTGTTAAGTAACACAGAAACCATGTGTGGTCCCTTTGTGCTGCGATCAATTTCACGCACGGGGCTTTCCAAATATTGTTTCCTCTTCACAGCAGCTGCTAATCTTACCCAACAGTTCAGCAAGAGGATGGATGGCATTATAATCCAGGTTCTTGTGTGACCACAGTTAACCATGAAGATTTATTACCTGAGCTTCTGCTCTCCTCCTAGACCTTTCCCACACATGCAGAAAATGAAACAGGAGAGAGATGGTGTACTTTAGGCCATGATGATGGTATCTCATTGTTTTATCCTGGCAAATATTTTTTGTATGTGTTGATTTCTCTTTCAGCACCAAAGTTCTTTACCTCCTCTCTCTCTCCTGATAGCTCTCTACTGCCTAACAGTAACCACCCCCAACATCTAACCTTTAACCTGTGGCAAGGGATTATGTGTACAAAATCTATTCCAACACCACTCCATGAATGAAACCACAATAGACACACTCCATTGGGGAAAAGGCAAATGCAATTTTCATCTCTGGAGATCCCTTATCAACTGAATGGCCTGTAGTCAGTTTATACCAGTTTAAGGGCCAAGAACATGAACTGGAATATAAATCCATATTTTTATTATTTTTAAGAAGAAAATAAAAGGAAAAGTATTTGCCAAAGGAGTACCCCTGCTTTTTTTAAAAACAAGAGGTTTTAACGTGTTCAGCATCTTGACTTCTTTTCAATGAAGTTCAGTTCTGCCTAGGTGTTTCTTTCGGAATCAGTGCCGAGGTCCAAAGATAACAGAAGGGGAAAATAATTTCCTTTATAAAATTACACATCCAAATGTCACAATGATGTCCCATGGACATGTTTGGAATACGGTGCACACAACATATAAGGTAAAGTGGAAAAAGTCTTCACTTCTGTGAACTCTGTACCAGAAAGTGTTGGATGAACCACGTGTAGACAAGGTCAACCTGCTGTGACTGTCAATAAATATTTTAAAGAAATAAATCTGCTTTTAGTACAGATACTAGAGCAAATCCTTTTCAATTCTTTCTTCAGTTCACAACTAAATGATTCTAGCCTCCCTGCATGTTCATAGTTGGAGCCAAAACCAGTTAAAATTCTCACCTTGTCACTGCATAAAAAACAAGTTGTTTTAGTAATTATTCAAATGTTTAGTTAAAAACACTCCACTGTTGCCAAGAACAGAGGGCACCACTGAAAGTTGGACAATCACCACCTTCATTAGGGTAATTTAACAAAGTATTGAATTATTTCTTATCCTAATTACAGAGAATATTGCAAAAATCATGGTCAAGATCAGTAGCATGATGGAATAAACAATTCTTTAATTGTACCCACTCTACACACCTCATTTCTCATTTACACTTAGGGAATCCATAAATTGGAGAAAAATATTTATCTAATCTTTGTCTTTACTTCATTTCACCTGAAGTATATTTATTAAGCAATTATTCATTCATGAAGGCTGCAGAATAGCTCATTTGAACCCCTTCAACCAATGCTACCAGTTTCACAGAATCAACATGTACTGTCAGGGGGTGGCAAGATCATAAGACATTCTAACTTGTCAAGTTCATGAGGTGAAATGTAAGAAGCAAAAATCATGTATAGTTTATACTAGAAATGCCTAACACCATTAATTATGATTTTCTTTTCCCTGCCTTGAAGAGGAACATGAACAAATAAAAAGAAATGGCTTATACAGAGTTTAGTACAATCAAAATTGATAGGCATTACTTTTACAAGAAGAGCCTATTTTTTTTCACAGTAGCTCTCAAATTTGGTAACTGAATTCAACAATTAGCTCGGCACAACATATATTTTATGTATGTTCTATCTAATTATATAATGACAAAACTTACGAATAGGTTGCTATTCACCATGCTGAGTGCAATAATTTGGGAAGTCTATGGATCAGCGGCAGTCTCAAGAACCGGGCACTTGGACCATAGAGCTTCAACTCTTGGTAGGGGTGTTAGAAAAATGATCTGCACCCCAAGAATGTGCCTGAAGATCCCTGCCAGGGACACTGGCTGTGTTATTAGGAGACAAAGCATACAGTGCCAAGCGAGGTGGGCCTGAAATACAATGAATAAAATGCAAGGTGGGTTTACCAATAGCATATTATGCCAGACTAACATATCTATCTTTCATAAGATAACTTATTACCTAGGTAAGGGAATGCTGCAGATCTAACCCATTTGAACATTACTAAAGTATTTGACACAGTTTGCTAATCAGTGCTTTTTTTTTTTTTTTTTTTTTTTAAAGAAAAAAAAACGGTGCTGGGACTCAGTAACCCTGAGTACCATCACAAAAAAAGTCCTGAGAATGCCTAGGCCACTACTAATACTGGAATACTGATTATTACGCCTATTGGTACAACAGTCCTTTGTACTAGTCTTAGCATAACTTGGCAAGCCAGGAGAGGAAGGGGAGTGACACAAGAATTAAGCATGATCCTGCATCATCCTGTCTTGCTTCTTTCAAACTATTGAAGTATGCAGTCTTGAAAGCACAGGAAATCTATCTACATTTGAATTCTGGTTTGTATGAGTCTGGGTCCTTGAGACTGCAGACTGCAAAAAAACATCTGTATAACTAACGGCTTAAAAGTGCTTACTTAATGTTTTTTCTTTTATTGACATGCTGTTGATACAATTGTAACAGTTACAGGCACACTTGAACCCTGTCACATGACCACTTGAGATCTCTTCAGACCATGGGTCACTATCATGTGGGGAAACTCTATAATCTATTTTGTTTGTATGTGCTTGAGAATAAATAAAGCAGAGACTTTGAGTAACAATCTTTATCTTGTAACATGTTGCCATGCTCTGCCCCTTTTCAAACTCTCTGTACAATGATTCCTCACATTAACCTTTACATTCCACCCATTTCTCACCCCAGTATTCTAATTGCTCCTTCTCCACACTACCCCCAGTCCTCAGGATGGACATCCGGGATGCATAGCCTTTTCTGATCATCACTTTCTGGTCTCTCAAAATGCAAACAACGCTACTTTATCGCTCTCTGAAAAGGCTGTTGTGTAGATTAGCCAATTGGTGCCTGTATTGTATTTTTAGGATATAAAGTTGCTACATAATTGTTAGGGAAAATATGCTGGTTCCAAGGAGGGAGAAGGGTATTAAAACCTTAAAACTGTTCTTCCTTCTGAACGTTCTTTATCATCTTTATGCAACCTCATCATTGCAAGCTCCAGGGATAGAAAAGCTAGACATGAGGGATCAGCAAAGACACGACTAAAAAAAGCATTGCTCTTTTGAAGAAACAAAAATGCTTTTATTTAAAAATAAAAATATCAGAAGATCAGAGGAAAGAAATTCTACCTCAAAGAATCTCTAATTTGAAGCCTGACAATTTACACAGGACTGTGTGTGATTTATTTTGGAAAAGGTATTATTTGCACTGCAAGCAAGGTCACACTTATGACAGTAGTGGCATGTTCTAAGCCAAACCACGAGAACATTAAATCCTTTTGCTAAATTAAGAAGAATCACCCAAACTGTAGGGACCCATTCTGTAAGTTCCCCATCTACAAGCATCTGAAAAAGTGGGATTTTCTCCCACGAAAGCTCATGCAATAAATAAATTTGTTAGTCTTTAAAAGTGCCACCAGACTCTTTTGTTTGTTTTGCCAAACTGTAGGGACTGCATTAGATGTCAATCCTGGAGAGAGAGGCTGAGAGCTGAAGCCCAGTTGGACCAGCAGGGGCAGCTCATGGGAAGGCAAGCTGCAAAGGCTTTGAGCTTGTCTACTGCAGCAAAGCTCTCCCTCTGTCTCTATGGGTCCAATGCTTCCTTCCAGCAGGTTGAATATGGCTTCATCACTCAGCACTCTCCGTAAGCCTCTAGTGATAGGTGAGGGTAATTCAGCCTCTCAAAGATGGCTGCTCCCTGCTGACTCCAAGTCCTAACTCAGCTCCCAACAGGTCTTTGCCTCTTTGCATGGGGCTTTCACCCCTCCGATGGATGGCTGATGGAGGTAGAGGGTGGCCAGATCCCACCCTTAACTCCAGGTCCCTATCCCAGGAATCCTATAAATGACAGTCTTGTGCTGCAAGCTTCAGGAAAAAAAGCTAACTTTCCTGGGTTACTTCCTCATGCCACTTAGCTTAATATCTGTACCCTCTGCTCAAGCAGGAACCCCTTCCCGCTTCCTGGTCTGGGAAGGCTCTTGTGTTCTATCAGCCCCTCTGGGTGTGGCTGTGCTGACCCAAATCCAAATGTCCAGTTCAATCTTCCCTTTCCCTTTGCCCTCTTCGGGCAGGATTTTCTCCTGTCAGTATTCTGCTTCTCCTTCTGCAGCCTCCTGAAATCAGACAGCATCCAGCACTGCTCAAACTCTCTGTTGGCTGACCTCACCCCCACAATTTCAGCCACACCCTTCTGGGGCTGGAGAGAAGGTTTTTAACATAGCCTAGGCAGGCCCTTGATTGACTCCAAGTGAAGCTGGAGTAACCCCTGCTCAACTACCAGGGGAAAGGGGACCTGTTTATCCTGGGGCTAATATATCTGCCTTCGAACACTCTCTGATAGCCCTCGGGTCTGACCCTGTGACACTACACAAGGAGTTGTTCTTGATTAACTCCATGTGTGGACAGTCAGTCTGGAATAGAAGTGTCTTCTTCCTGTTTAGCTTAACCCAGGAAGTTAAACTAAGCTCAACAAGAATAAGGTACTCTTACTTTGAAATAAAAGTGGATTTGTTTACACAGGGATGCTTAGGAAAATTAATCCAAATTAATTTAAGGGGTCAATAAAAACTTGCTTAGATAAACTGCATTAAACCACGGTGTGAACCACTCTGATTCAGAATTCACGTGGCTGTAATTCAATTTACCCTAATTCACTTCAGAAGTGTCCACACATGGAGTTAATCATGAATATCTCTTTGTGTAGACAAGTTCTTAAGGCTTGTCTACACTTAAAAATTACAGCAGCACAGTTGTTTTGCTGCAACTGCACTGCTCTAATGCTTCACATTGACACTACCTATACCAATGGGAGGCGTTCTCCCATCACCATAGATGACCACTTCTGCAAGAAGTGGTAGCCAGACTGATGGAATAATTCTTCCATGTAGCGCTTTCTACGTGACTTGGGTCAGTTTAATTATGCTGTTCAAAGGTGTGGACGTAGAACAGACCAAGCCTTTTGCTGTATAGCTTATTCCAGCCCTCCTTGCTACTTTTTCCTCACACCTCCCCATCCCAAGCAAACTATTCTGCATTCAAACAGATCCATTCTGAAAAAATATTATTCTTAAATGTAAGAAAAGGATATGTTTTTGTGGGATGGACAAATACGATGTTTATTCTGAGCCATGCATTGATGGTGAAGGGAACAACATACCTATGTAATGCACTTTCAGAGCATAGAGCTGTATATAATGTCACTCGTGCTACTAATAACATAAATATATCAATATGGTTGGGATTTTCAAAAAAGTCTAGGTGACTTAGAACAATTTCCATTGAAAACTAATAGAACTTGTGTTGCTAAATCACTTAGACTCTTGAAAATCCCAACCACATTGGTTACTATTAAAAAGTCTCCAATTTCTTAAATGCCAAAAATTGTAAATCTGTGGGACACCAGTAGCACACCATACATTCCTCATATCTGAACTATTTGAATACAATTCTTCCATCTCTAACATACCTATATTTCATTTTTCAAAATTAAAAAATAGATTTTCCCCTCTTACTTTCCCATCCCCCCCCCCCCAAACAACAAAAACCCAAGTTAAAAATACAGATTCTATCTCATGAAGAAGAGATGATCGTTAAAGGACCAAAAAAAAAAAAACCCACAAAAAACCCGTCCAACCTCCCCAAAACATTTATCCCACCAATATGGCATCCAGCTACTTTCAACACAAACCCCTTTAATTAAATTTCATATATTCATTCAAATGTTGCTTAAATAGATCAATACTACTGTATTTCATCATCATAAATTCTTCAGAGCTGTTATCCTTTAAACTTAATCTTATGACCCCCAATTCCAATCATATAAACCCCAATAGTCATTATTAAGATTAATATTATTAAAAAAAATCTAGTAAGTTTCAATATGTCAGTCAGGTAAAAACACTCGTATCCACAAATGAATGTATTTAAATAAAAATATAACTGTTTTCAGCAGTAAAGTGAATACTGAGGAATAAATGAGATGAGCAAGAAACTAGCTGTACATCACTCCAGTAACGTTAATACGAATTCTAAAGTGAATTCTCTTGGGTTTTTTTGTAACTGTAACAGGGCAGGAGTAGTGAAACTCCTCACCTTCCCCTGTTAGCCTGGGCTTGGGAGGCTAAGGCTGGTTAGATAGCAGCTGGGAGCTGATTAGGCAGCAGCAGAGCTCTGGCCTACCCAGGAAGATGAGGAGCAGCTGAGGACCTGGTCCAGAGATATAAACTGGGCCAGCACAGGAAACAGGGCTCTGGCAGCAGGCTAGAAGAAGCAGAACCCTAATCCTCCAAACCCTGAAAACATTTGGGGCATAAACTGGGGCACAAACTGCACCTTTATAAATATATGAGCGCGTGGTTTGCACTGAAGCTGGCCTGTGAGGAGTCTCTTTGGGTAGACTGGGGAATGAAGACAGGGGAGAAATAGGGGCGGAAGAGCCTGCCCTGTGACAGGAACATATTGCTTACATGGGACATAGCTATACTTCCCTTTGGACATGCTCAAATGCATCTTAAAACCATCATTAGCAAGAGTTTTGTTTTATTGAGAGACCCAAGCATATACACTAAAGTATTTATTTTTACAAGAAGTCACAAATTTAATCTATTTATTTTTATAAGATGTGATGTAAAATGAATAATTTCACCGACATTTGTAAATTTCAGGGGGTAAAAAAGTTGGGGGAAATTATCATTCCTGATCACTTACCTCTGTAATAAAGGATTTGGCTGTCGATGGGTTCATTACAAGAATGGCCCGTCTCAGAGTGTCCCGGTAGCGGTTTAGTTCTTCAATCCGCATAGTGGCAAACAGCCCTGTGATCATTTTATTGATGTTGTTCTCTACCTTCTGCAGTGCTACATCCATTCCCTGCTGAGATACCTTGTCCAAAAATTCTTGTATTCCACGGATATCTAGGAACATCAAAAGCCCATCAAAATGTTAATTTGTTTATAGAACAGAGTCAAAGATACTATTTGGTTTATCTCTAAAAGGTATTCTGCTCAATGTCGGGCAGATTCCCAAAGGCCATCCTAACTTAATATTCTTTTCATCTCTTCCTGAGCTATACTCTTGGTATGTCCTAAAGCTACAAAATGTGGGAAAGAATTTTATGTACAGATTGCTGTTCAAAAGAATCACTTAAAAAGAGTACTTAATTATTTTCAGTTGATTTTCTCACTGAATCATCATCTTGTTTCCTATTCTAACTAATACTGTACATTTCCGAGAGCAGTTTCATACTGAATGACACATGCAGAGAACAGGAAGCTAACTTATCAGACGGCAACATATTCCTTTTTCTTTGTTTCTTTTATTGGTGACTGGAAATAATGTTATCACCATAATACAACAGTCTTTGAAGAAGCACGCACTCACAAATAGCTAAACTTAGCTGCAGTGAAGCCTCAGCTAAATACCAAAAAGCCAGAAAGCTGTGCCCAAATTTCACATAAATTTACTTTTTTCTTTTCTTTTCTTTTTTTTTTTTTTTTAAAAATCAAACACATCCATAGCATGTTACTTAGTAGAAACTGGAGGTTAACATTAAATAAAAATGACAACGACACAGAGGCATTTTTTTTTCCAAACACAAAGAATTAGAAAGTAACCTGCTGGTTCATCCTGTGTACATCTTTCCAAAGAATGAGCTGTCTATGTTCATTTTTTGTTTAAATTGTTTAAATAATTGTGCCTAGGGTATCTGCACTGCTTCCTGTTCTGCAAGTCTTAGAAAAGAATCCTTTCATTTATCAGTTCATCTGAGGGCTCATTAGGTACCCACGAGCTATTTGAGTTTATAGGGCTGTGATTATAAAGTCCTCAGCGTCTACCTTCACTTCAAGGTATATCTATCCCGTATCTAAAAAGTTTTGTAGTATCACAACACTAAGCAAACACTGCCCTAAGAAGAGCCAGTTACAGAGTTAAAACTGATTCTTACAGTCCAAATATCTTATTTTCATTTGAAAACAATAGAACAAAGAGGAACAAATGCATAGTCTCCATGAGAGTGGAAACACTTAGTCTCACCCCTTGTGAGGGTCTGTACTAACCTAAGCACAAAATGGCTGCCTTTCTTATAGATAGCAGAGTCCTTAGATGATTTGCAATGCAATGCAATGCAATGCAGTCATATAACTGCTACATATCTAAATATTCCATAGAAGTTATTTAACAGAGTCAGGCTTGCGAGCAAACTTGTTGAAAACATTAATATTCTGCAATTTGTACCTCTGTAAGTAAAACAGAACAAGCCAGGAGGCCATTTTAGTAATCCAGGGCTGCAATCACTATTTATATATAGATAACTTCAGCAATGTTTGAAGTATTACTAAACATTTGAAGAATGGTTAAATACTGATAAAGTGCATGCACATCCTAAAAATAAAGTTCCAAAATATCGTCAGATGTTAATTACAATTTCTATTTAATGTCTAAATCAGGAAAATTAAATTCAGTCTAATCAGGGATGTTAGGGTTTTTTGGCACTTCAATGCCAATTTAAGAAGCAACAAGATTATGCAAACTGTAAGAAACATGTCTAGTTTTCTACAAATGATAAAGTAACTGCTCCTACTTTAACCCCTGTGTTCTAACGGTTTACATATTTCTCATATATCCGAGTTACTTAACATCCAATTAGACAGTAAGTTTTTGATTAGAGATAAAGATTGGCCAGGAGTGGAGTAAATTATTTAAACCTTCTCAGTTATCTACATATACCATGAGAATATATAGGGAAAGGACGACCTAAATTAGAACAAGTTTTGTCAGATTTCAATTCCACACCAACAACAATGGATTTCTTTTAGCCACACAAGAGAGACAGAAATGAGTGGAAGAGAAAATAAAAGAATGTCTGTTTTCCTAAAATATATATTCTAGTTTAACCAAAAGTTATGGGCTCGATGCAATAATCATTGAGGGAAATTCTCTAACCTGCATTATGCAGGCAGTCAGACTGGATGATCACAATGCTGCCTTCTGGCCTTAAGTATTAATCTAACAAAGCAATGAAAAATGTTGAATCTTAACAGATCCAGTGGACGCTGAGACTGGGGATGCTCTTTGTTTATACGATTACCTTTCCCAGTGATACAACAGAGTCCTGTGGCACTTTTAAAGACTAACAAGATTTATTTATCGCATGAGCTTTCGTGTGAGAAACTGACAAAGTGGGATTTTCTCCTACAAAAGCTCATGCGATAAATAAATCTTGTTAGTCTTTAAAAGTGCCACAGGACTCTGTTGTTTTTCTGCAATAGACTAACACACCAGCTACCCCTTTGGAACTTTCCCAGTGATGTTTCAGTATATGCATGGTGGCACCTTGATACATATCTAGGGAGATGGTGTTGTTTAATGGATAGAGCAGCAGACAGAGTATGGAAATCTCTGTATTATTCTTAACCCTGCTCCTGACAAACTGTGCAATAGTGGGTAAATCCTTCATGTCTTTGTGCCTCACTTGCCTATTTATAAAAGGAGGATGACAATAATGAAGGTTAGCAGCTAAAAATTATTTGTGTAAGCAGTACAAAATTATGATGGTAGTTAATTCAAGTGTTTTAGCTCTCTCATCACTAGGGATGATCTTCTTTGAAAAACAACAGAGTCCTGTGACACTTTTAAAGACTAACAGATTTATTTATCGCATGAGCTTTCGTGGGAGAAAATCCCACTTCGTCAGACGCTTTGAAGATAGGAAAGTTACAGAGTGGGAGGAAATTAAATGCAGGGGAGTGTATGACATAGCATCAGGTCAGGCTGTAACAGCAAATCAAAATAGGTGTTAGGATTCAAAACACTGGGGAACAGCACATAGAGGAGGGGGAGGTCAAATCACTTGTTGTAATGCGAGAAAAATCCATAGTCCCTGTTTAACCCCAAGACAACTAAGTCAAATTTGCATATAAGTTCGAGTTCTGCAGTCTCTCTTTGAAGCTGTGATTTGTTATTCATCTGTTTCAACACAGCTATTAACAAGTCGTCAAGGGAGTGAGCAGGGAGATTGAAGTGTTCCCCTACAGGTTTTGCAGTGTTGCAATTTCTGATGTCAGATTTGTGTCCATTGATTCTTTGGCGCAGAGACTGTCCTGTCTGTCCAATATATAAGGCAGAGGGGCATTTCCGGCACATGATGGCATAAATCACATTGGTGGATGAGCAGGTGAACGAACCCTTGATGGAGTAGGTGGCATGATTAGGCCCTGTGATGGTGTCATCAGTGTAGATATGAGGGCAATGTTGGCAGCGTGGTCTGCTGCAGGGCTGTGTTCCTGCTTTAGTGTTTCTGTTCTGTGATCTGTAGTTGCTGGTAAGTATCCTTTTAAGATTAGGGGGCTGTCTGAAAGCAAGGAGAGGTCTGTCTCC
>ML685812.1:3931108-3974438 GCA_007922175.1 Pelusios castaneus
GGAGACAGACCTCTCCTTGCTTTCAGACAGCCCCCTAATCTTAAAAGGATACTTACCAGCAACTACAGATCACAGAACAGAAACACTAAAGCAGGAACACAGCCCTGCAGCAGACCACGCTGCCAATATTGCCCTCATATCTACTCTGATGACACCATCACAGGACCTAATCATGCCACCTACTCCATCAAGGGTCCGTTCACCTGCTCATCCACCAATGTGATTTATGCCATCATGTGCCGGAAATGCCCCTCTGCCTTATATATTGGACAGACAGGACAGTCTCTGCGCCAAAGAATCAATGGACACAAATCTGACATCAGAAATTGCAACACTGCAAAACCTGTAGGGGAACACTTCAATCTCCCTGCTCACTCCCTTGACGACTTGTTAATAGCTGTGTTGAAACAGATGAATAACAAATCACAGCTTCAAAGAGAGACTGCAGAACTCGAACTTATATGCAAATTTGATTTAGTTGTCTTGGAGTTAAACAGGGACTATGGATTTTTCTCGCATTACAACAAGTGATTTGACCTCCCCCTCCTCTATGTGCTGTTCCCCAGTGTTTTGAATCCTAACACCTATTTTGATTTGTTGTTACAGCCTGACCTGATGCTATGTCATACACTCCCCTGCATTTAATTTCCTCCCACTCTGTAACTTTCCTATCTTCAAAGCGTCTGACGAAGTGGGATTTTCTCCCACGAAAGCTCATGCGATAAATAAATCTGTTAGTCTTTAAAAGTGCCACAGGACTCTGTTGTCTTTCTACAATAGACTAACACGGCTACCCCTTTGGAATCTTCTTTGAAAAGTATGCCAAAGAAGAGATGCTACCATTGAATGGACAGTGATAACTTTCCTTTCCTGCATAGGCTATCTGATAGCAGGATATTTCTATATTACACCATGAAACCTTATTAAAGATGAATTCCTTCTGCACAAAAATCTGGCAAGTGTCTGGTACTGCAGATGTCTCATCAGAGGCACACAGAGAGCTGTTCATTTCTGGCACACAGGTGATTCTCATCCTGCATTTGCTAGGCAAGCAACTAGAAATGAGATTTTTATTTTAAAATCAGATCAGCCATAATAATTTTAAAGAACATATCTCTTGTTACCAATCTGAATAATCCTCATTATACTCTTTGTACTAGAGTCAGTTATTGCCTTCTGTCCAACCCTGGGTTACAAATACTTAATATTAGATTTTTTTTAAAAAATACAACCATAACATTTGACTCAAGGTTAAATGACTATAAAATCAGCTCTCCAATGTCAACGATAAGTCAGGAAATTAATGTTATTTGTCAAGTAACGGATAAGCTATTCAACATGATGTCTTCCCAAGCAAAAAAAAAAAAATGTGACAGGTGGCATGCCATATGCAAAAAGTCAACTAGCTCAGGCTCCTTTGAAAGAATCAAAGAAGTGAGTTCCTGTGTCAGGTGTTCCCCTATTGGAAACAGTCACTCAGACATTCAAATCTAGGTACCATTAGCGAAAGTGTAGGCGCTATTAGCTAATCTCAACTCCTGAGTTAGAAGAACAATCAAGGAGTCCTCTGGCACTTTTAAAAACTAACAAATTTATTTATCGCATGAGCTTTCTTGGGAAAATCCCACAAAAGCTCATGTAATAAATAAATGTGCTCGTCTTTAAAAGTGCCAGAGGACTTCTTGTTTGTTTTGCTGATCTAGACTAACACGGCTCCCCCTTTGGAATGAGTTAGGAGAGAGGATCTTGTGTATAAGGCACAGGACTGGAGCTCTTACAATTCTGTCCCCAGCTTTGCCAGAAATTTTCTATATGACTTTGGTCAAATGACTGACTTAGGGCATACCTATACTACCAAAACAAATAAACAAACAAACAAAAACAAACAACTCAACCCACCACATTACAGCGAGTCTCAGAACACCGGTTTACAGGGTTCTGGAGCTCATGCAAGGGAACTACAAATAGTACTGTAGCCATTTCTGCCCGGGCTGGAGCATGGACTCTCAGACCCAAATACTTGCTGCTCTGTTTAGCTCCGTAGCATATGCCCGAGTCAGTAATTCATTACTGATGATTTACAGGTCTTAACATTAGTAATGTAGATCCACCTCTTGATGTTATCACTAATGCATTTGAGTATGTTATTGCTTTGTTAATGAGATCATGTTTGTGGCATGGTGTGTTTGAAATTAATCTCATTAACCTGACCGTTACCTATTTTTAAAACCCATAATGCTACGTAGACAGGGTAGGAAAGCTAGCTCCTCTGCATCCCAATCAGATGATAATGGCTACTAGCGATACATTAAGAAATCTGTGAGATCATGCTGTATGAATAAAGTTACTTTAAGTTCAAGGAAAACTTTATTTAGGGTAAACACTTAATGATATTGTTAGAATGAGCAGTCCAATTTTTATGCAACGCAGAGGGCCTTTTGTTATTTGGAGGGAATCCAGGATTATTTTTTGGTTGGTTCAGTTCTTTTCAACAGACAGCCAAGGTTTTGCAAGAAGGCAAATGAAAAGGAGGAAAATTGGTGACACATAGACATTATTAAATATTGAGCAAGTACAAATGGCCAGATCCGCAGTTAGTGTTAATCCGCATAGTTCCACTGGCTTCAGGGCAGTTAGGCCTTGTCTACGCGATCACCGTATTGCGCGTTAAAAACCATTACAGCGCGTTAACTAGCACAGTGTACAGACGTGCAACGTTGATGTTGCGCGATAAGCGCCTTGTTGTAGCGCAATCCAACAACCACTCCGACGAGAGTGGTAACAGCTGTTGCGTATCATCTGTTGCGCGTTTGTGCTCGTGTGTACACTTACCGCACAATGATCGGCCTCCGGAAATGTCCCATCATTCCCAAGTTGTCCTCTCTGTACTCCCCCCCGCCCACTCTTTGGCAGTGACGAAACTGTCCCCGCCCACAGTTGAATCCCGGGATTTTCAAATATTTCATCAGTTTCATTTCCTGGTTTTTTCCTCGTGGAGTGCATTGGAGTGCAGCAGTGTTCACAGTAGCAATGGTGGCCCGTCGCGGAAGACACGCACCCCTTTGGTCCACGGCAGAGGTGCTTGACCTGATCAGCATCTGGGGGGAGTCCACTGTGCAGGTGCAGCTTCGCGGCAGCAGACGAAATTACGACACATTTGGCATGATTTCTCGGGCAATGACGGAGAAAGGTTATGATAGAGACACATTGCAGTGCAGATCAAAGGTGAAGGAGCTAAGAATCAGCTATCAGAGAGCGAAGGAGGGAAACCGGCGATCGGGATCAGAGCCTGCTACATGCAGGTACTATCAGGAGATTGGAGCCATCCTCAGTGGTGACCCCACAACAACTCCAAACACCACAGTGGACACATCTGTAACCACAGATGAAGTCAATGCTACAAGGGAGTTGGATGAAGACCTTGAGGAGGTGGTGGGGGAGACGGAGGAGAACCCGGGGCAAAGCGAGGCAGCGTGTAGCCAGGAGCTGTTCTGCACCCCCGCTGATACGTCCTCTCTAGAAGACATGAATTGCAGCATGTCCCTTGAGTTGGCTGAGGGGGGCTCTGGTAAGTTTCTGCTTTGTAATGCTAAAAAGTCTATCTCACGTTAAAATATCACTGTGCGTTGCGGGGGTGCTTGCTGTGTCTCCCAGCTGTGCACGTTCCTTACTCCCCATCCATGAGGAGGGCATCAACACAAGCAGTGACTGTGAAGTAATCATCTGCATTTAGGTCAGTAAATGATTCTTCAATGTACCTCCAGAGCCTAGTACTCAGATTGGATGGGATGGCGTTTGTGCCAATGCTCCCAAAGACAGACACTTTTCCCTGCCAGCTGCAAAGCACAGCCCTGGGAACCATGGCCTCAAACAGTGCTGCAGCATACGGTCCCGGCTGACTGCCCGCGGCATGTAGGAGATGTATTCTAGCGGCCAGGGACACCCTGAGGACAGCGATATCGGGTTCCATCTCTGTGCCCAATGCTGATTATTAGCCCCCAGTAAAGCTGTCTACTAGGACGTACCTTGTCCGCTTCAGCAAGGCATAGGGTGTTGACCGCACTGCACCTTCCAGAGTAATGTGCTACTGGAAGTTTAATTTTCTTATCCTGGCTATGTGTAAACAGCAGCTTGACAATTATTTCTTTCTTTAGAACAGACCTGGAGAAGGCTGTTGTCTACCCCCGCTGCCCGAATGAGAAGCATTCGGCAGCGTGCATGAAGGAACAGGGAGGATATGTTTCAGGACGTGTTGAAAGCTACACAGGAGTCCTTGAAAACTGCACAGGAATCCTCCTCTGCGACCAGAGCATTCAGAGCTGAGTACCAGCAGATGTTGAAAACACACACCGAGGAACCGATAAGCGTGATGAAGGAGCAAACAGAACTGTTAAAGAGCATGGTCGCTTTGCAGTCCCAGGCGATTAATGTTAGGGCTCCACTACAGACACTGCAGCCGCGTCTGCCTCCCACCCCCCCGTAGTCCCTATAAGAATTTCTATGAAGTGCACCCGTCCCACCATAGCATTCCAACAACTAGCTCTCCCCCCCCGTACTTTCTAGAGCCCCGCAGCTACACACACCTGTAACCCCAACCTTCAAAGTCTGAATAAAAACAGAATAAAATCATTTAATTAAGGCTTTATTTTTACACATGGCTACTTTCACAAGGTGCAGCAGATGCGTCCTAAAAGAAAACTATGGGAGGGCGTGACTGAAATGCTCCCTGAGTGCCTCCCTTATGCGAGAAGCTTCCCCTTTAGCCCCCCTAATACTCCTAGTGGCTGGCTGTTTGTATGCCTCCTCGAGGCGCTGTGCCTCGGTAGCCCACACTGGGCAAAACTTTTCTCCCCGACTTTCACAAATATTATGGAGGACACAAGAAGACGCAATCACAGCAAGGATGTTGTCCTCCGACAAGTGCAGCCGCCCATACAAACAGTGCCAGCGGCCTTTTAAACGGCCGAAGGCACACTCCACAGTCATTCTGCTGTGGCTCAATCTGTAATTGAACTGCTCCTTGCTTTGATCTAGGTTGCCGGTGTACGGCTTCATGAGCCATGGCATCAGTGGGTAGGCTGGGTCTCCGAGGATAACTGTGGGCATCTCCACATCCCCCACTGTAATTTTTCTATCAGGGAAAAACGTACCCCCTTGCAGCTTCTGGTACAGACTGGAGTTCCTGAAAATGCGGGCATCATGCACCTTTCCCGACCACCCAGCATTGATGTCAGTGAAACGCCCTCTGTGATCCACGAGTGCTTGCAGCACCATGGAGAAGTAGCCCTTCCTGTTGATGTACTCGGTAATGAGATGATCCGGTGCCAAAATAGGGATGTGTGTGCCATCTATGGCTCCCCCGCAGTTCGGGAATCCCATGGCAGCAAAGCCATCCACAATCTCACTGACATTCCCCAACGTCACTGTCCTCCGTAGCAGCACGCGATTGATGGCTGTGCAGACTTGTGTTAGGGCTACTCCGACGGTGGACCTCCCGACTCCAAACTGGTTTGCAACCGACCGGTAGCAGTCAGGAGTCACCATCTTCCAAAGAGCTATCGCTACACGCTTCTCCACAGTGAGGGATGATCTCATGTTGGTGTCTTTACGTCGCAGGGCAGGGGCCAACTCTGAGCACAGTTCCAGAAATGTTGCTTTCCGCATTCGAAAGTTCTGTACCCACTGCTCGTCATCCCACAGCTGCATAACAATACGATCCCACCACTCGGTGCTCGTCTCTCGCGACCAGAAACGGCGTTGGACCGTGTGCAGATGGTCGGTGAAGGTGCTGAGCAACGCGGTGCTGTTGCTCTGCATGGCATCGATCAGCCGCTGCTCCTCTGTGTCATCCTCTGGATGGGAGCTAAGAACGTAATGAGCAACTATCCGAGATGTGTTCAGCATGTGGAGGGCGAGAGTGGATACCAGAGCAGGATCCATGCTGACGCTGATTTTGTTTCTTTCCAATGGCGCGCTCCGTGCAAACACTATTGAAAATAGGCGCGAGTTGCTACTGGCAACGCGGAAGACGCTAGGGAAATGCACTGCACCATGGGAAACATCCAGTTTACCCATGCTACTATGTGCTCCTTTCCTTCATCCCATGATTCCAAGCGCGTACTCAGGGAAAATGGAACGCTGGGATACGTGCCCAGAATTCAGTGTTCTAATGCGCATTACAGCGAGGAATTCTGTGACGGAACAAGGAGCGACGTGTGTACGCGCTACACCGCGATAAACATCACGTGCTTCTTATAGCGCAGTTCAGAAGTTGCGCTATAATCTGATCGTGTAGACAAGGCCTTAGACTGATTTATACCAGCCTAAGGGCTGGTTCAGGTTTGTTAATGTATTTGTGAACAAACAAGCTGGAGGTATTCCACTACATAGCATGGACTAAGTCATAAGTACTCAGTCAACCAGCAGGTTGCAGAGAAAAATCACAAATCCCAGAAGTTAATACATTTTTACGATAGATCTTGGCTGAAAGGATATGGCTGAAAAAAGTCACCCCAACAATGCATTAGCAGTTGGTTGTTACTCATTAATCATCATTAATCAAACACTGGTTTAAAAAGTTTCATTCATTCTATCAGGACACAGAACCAATATTATGCAACTTAGTTGATCAATTACAACATGAAAAATTAAAAAAAAAAAAAAAAAAAAAACCCAAAAATCTCCAGACTGAAAACTGTTCATCTGTAGTCATGAAAAACAAGTACTTTCAGAAGCAGACACAAAGTTTACCTTCACAAAGAATAATCAGACCAGCTCTGGTTGAAAAGAAAGCTCATGCTAGCTGATAATGATAATAAACTAAACCCTGCTGCTTCTGGCATTTTACCAGAGATAAGAGAATTATAAGGTAATTACCACTCCTAATCGAGCATTTGGTTTTCCCAGGTGTAGTATACAGTCATTAACCCATCCTTCTGTGATATCATTTTAGTCCTCAAAACATATTCCTTATATTCTGCCTAGATGAAAAATATCACCTGATTCAGCTGCTGCAGAAAAGGTGAATGCACTTGTCATAAATATTCACTGGCTGATTACACAAAAGGCTATTTTGTTTATAATGTTGATAAGGAAAGCAGTTGTATGACAAATGTTGTTATTCAAATTCTTATCAAGAAAGCTTTATAAATCTATTGAAGTGATTCCTCCTGGTGGTTGCAAGGACAGAAGTTATTTATTATGGATACATACTACATACCACAGAGACAGCTCAGGCTGGACTCTGAAAGAAGTCTTAGTTCTACTTAAAGCATGGAGCTAAATATCTATAGTTCTGTGGGTTGTTGATATTTATTAACTTAATTAGGATTTAAGACAAAGAGAGCAATAATGGTTACCATGATGATTCAGAAATAATCTCACTTGTCTTTCAACCTAGTCTCAGAATGGTGCAGTTCTCTCCCACTAGTTATCTGTAATACAAAGAACACTCAAACCAAGAAAACTACCTGACTATCCCCTTCTGAATTTGTCATTGGTGTTGGAGAGTGGAATGAGAGCATTAACTGAAGGATGTTTTGGTTAATGATAAACTAACCTCAAAAGATAAAGCAGTAGTTCAGACTTGCTGTTGATAAGTAAGTTTAGAAGCTTATATACTTGATTGTACTACCCAAATTTCTGTAATCTACAAAACAGGGCTGGGAGATGTACTAGAAGAATTTTTTGAAAAGCCACAGAGCAGAGAAGGTTAAAAAAAATAAATAAATAAAAGATAAGTGACACCACCCTCAAAGAAACAACAACAAAAATTTCCAGAGCGGTAGCCGTGTTAGTCTGTTGTTTTTTGCTGTACAATGGGAGTCCCGTGGCACCTTATAGACTAACAGATTTTCTTCGGCATAAACTTTCGTGGACTATAACCATGAAAGCTTATGCCGAAGAAAATCTGTTAGTCTATAAGGTGCCACGGGACTCCCGTTGTTTTTTGCTGAACAACAAAAATGACACTATTCACTACACCATAAAAAGGAGAAAAAAGGGAGCGGGGAATAAAAGTGTCAAATTCTAAATCAATATTGGTAGACATTATTTAGTGAGGAATAAAAAAAAATGTGTGTGAGCTACAAGTTACTCACAGACAACTGGTAAACAAAGCTAGATTCTCATTGGATAAATCATCATATAGGGATTATTTGCTCAGGTCAGCTAATTTATAGAATACTAGCAGCCCCCCATCTTTATTAAAAGTTCTTCACAGATTTGTGTGTTTGTTTTTACTTCAGTGGAGTTGGTGGCCAAATGAAGTAGATCTTGCTATTCAGTAACTCTCTTTCTAGGTGATTAGGTGTTTCAGAATCTCCCTTCATACAGAAGGAGAAAGATCTTCTAGTGGAAGGTGCACCAGCCAGGCTTGCTGTGTATTTTATTTATTTAAATACTTACTAAGGTGGAATTAAATTATTTTGAAAGCTCTTTATAAGCATTGTATTTAACACCACCAAAAGCTTACTCTGGTGCTTATTTTTAACCCCCCCCCCCCCCTTTTTGCATCCCCTGCTTTCTTTCTTTTTTTCCCTATGAATCAGTTAATACTTTTTTCTCTTTCTAAACTAGTTAGTCTTTCTGGTGATAATATATACTATAGACTCAAGTATGGCAATTTAAATTCACCAGGAGTAACTCCATTAAATTAAGCGGTAGTCAGTTCAACAGCACTCACTTTTGAAAATCAGGCCACTTATTTAGGTGCCTAGATATGGATTCGGGAGCCTAACTTTAGCAGGCAAGGCAAGATTTAAAATAATGAGTGCCTAAAGTTAAGTTCCTGTGTCAATATTCAGGGCCCTAAAAACCAAGGCTCGACTTCTAAAAATGCTGAGCACCCAATAGCAACCACTGAACTCAGTGGAAGCTGCATATATTCAAACACCTTTGAAAATGAGGTTACTTTTGGTGCCGAATTGTACCCATATTTGAAAATGTTGACTATCATTTTAGATACTGGAGTTTTTGTTTGTTTGTGAACTAACTGTAAACTCTGTATGGAAGGGCAATAACTTATATGTTTGTGAAATCTTGGTGTGGTGTTTTGTCAACAATAAGTCTAGATTTATTGTTCCATTACTGGCATATTTGCAAAGATGTCAGGGCACAGTGGCATTTTGATAAAATATACAAACTGATTCTTAAATTAACCAACAGCATAGAAATTAGAGTTGTAAAAGACGTATTGGTCTTTTTCCAATACAAAAGCATTATTGTTAGTTATCACAAACCTTCCAGTGCTTGGTCTGTTCCAATATGAAATGAAAATGAAACAAATAGTGTAGCACATGTTTCATATCTACTTACATATGGACTGGAATCACTTCTTCAACATATCCTCCCATCTATTCTTTCAACTGCAAAACTAAAACTATGGTTACAGTTCTTTTGTGGACATAAATCACTACAGTAGTTGAGTTACCTCAGTAACTGCACTAGAATGAATCCAGAATGGACCTGTATAAATTTCAGCATTCATTGCTGCACCCAGTGGAAACAGAGGTGGTTAAAAAAAAGTTCCCAAAACCCAAGAACTTCCCTGCAAAATTTTGCAAAGTGATAAACAAGTTGCAGGGGTGAAGCATACATGTTTGTTTCCTTATCTAGATGATACATAATGAACTAATAAAAAAAAAGTTCAATAATAAGCTTGAATTAATTATATGTTTATTGAAGCACAGTAAAGTAAATGAGAGTGCCGGAAGTTGGCAAGTAGCCAAATGAGTAATAAATAGTTTTAAGACTGTCTAGAGACAGACTTGGGAATATTATAGTCATCAGGCAGCTGAAACCAGCTTCAGGGTAATTATGAGCATTTGCAATTGATTAAGAAGAATGTGATAATTTTATGGGCCATTATTAAACTGACATTAAAACTTCAAATAATTTGAAAATGCTAGGGTTCTAAGTGAATATCCTTGTGAACAGTCATCTGATGTTTATTTCTGAAAAGTGTATTTATATAAGAAAAAAAGCCAGTGGAATTATGCTGTCTTTTTTCCCCTGCGGTTTTATAGGGATGCCTTCATGTTAGGCCCCAAATTTGCTTTTAGTGACATGGAGCTTGTTTTCTCTTAGGCAGCAAAATCTGTTTAAAACCACCCTCAATAGACTGCAACAATCCATTGCCAAGTATATGTGGTCTTTGAATAAAGGTTAAATGAAGTTGTATGGCAAACCATATGGGAGTGCATTTAAGTGCATGGTTGAGACAAGATGTTATCTATGTTGTAACATGGTTGCACAAAAAGCAAACACCATTCTGGGATGTGTTAACAGGAGTATTGTAAGTAAGACACGAAAAGTAATTCTTCGTTCTACTGCGCCCTGATTAGGCCTCAACTGGAATTGTGTCCAGTTCTGAGCACCTCTGTTCAGGAAAGATGTGGACAAATTGGAGAAAGTCCAGAGAAGAGCAACACAAATGATTAGAGGCCTGGAACACATGACTTATGAGGGAAGATGGAAAGAACTGGGTTTGTTTCGTCTGGAAAAGAGGAGACTGAGACATAACAGATTTCAAGTACTTAAAACAGGGCTGGGCAATAATATTCGGCTGGGGTGGAGAGCCAGCGGAGGGGTGGGGGCGGGGGAGATGAGCTCAGGAGGGATTCGGGGGGAGGGCGGAGTTGCCGGAGGGGGAGAGCCCAGGACAAGGGAAAGCCAGCTGTGGAGGGTGTGTGGAATAGGGCAACGCAGCACTGGCCTTAGCCCCATGCAGCACCAGCCAGGAGGAGCAGGGGGCAGAGCAACAGCAGTGCCAACCCCTGAGCACTGCAGCGCCGGCCCCAGCTCTTAAAAACTTCCAGCAAGGGAGGTTTAAACTGGACATTTAGGGAAAAAATTCCTAACTGTCAGGGTGAGTAATCAAAGTTGCCTAAGCAGGTTGTGGAATCTCCAGCATTAGAAGTTTTTAAGAACAGGTTAGACAAGGACCTGTCAGGAATGGTTTAAGAGGGTACTTGGTCCTGCCATGAGTGCAGGGGACTGGACTCAATGACCTCTCATGGTCCCTTCCAGTTTCTATGATTCTATTTGGAAGTGGCCCTGATTTTTTTGGCTATATCTACATTAACAAGTATTTATTTCATAAATATTGCCTCTTCTTGAGACTTTTGTATAGTATACAAAAGTATGTGTGTGTGTGCATATGCATATTTTTATATATAATGCATATGCACATGCACACACACACAAATTTATATATATGCGCACAGGTAAGACTTGGTCCTGAAAGGTGCTGAGCTCTCTGACCCCAATACAGAAAAAGGAATGTTCACATGCACACAAGCAGGAACATGCTAAATACTTTGCTCTATGGGGATCAGAGAGCTCAGCAGGACTGAATCCATGGAGTTCCTGTACTTAAAATCTATCAATGGCTAGCTTGCTTCTTAAATTGGGCATCACGTACTTGGCACCACACAATCATGGCTGGCAAACTATGTCTTTTGTGCCCCCATCAGAGTGCGATACTTTCATTTACTAAGAGATAACATATTAATATAGTTTTTCAATAGTGAAAAATATTCACTTCCATCTAATTTGGCACCCCTTAAAGCCTGGCACCCTAGGTGATCGACTAGTTCATCTATATAATCAGGCCTGCTGTGCACACAATCATTAATTTATCCTCATAACACTCCCTGAAAGGTATTGTATCTGTTTCTTACACCAGTAACCCAGGGACACAAATCTGAGATACAATTCTGCGGAGCGGGTACAACACAATGGGAATTTTGGAACAGATTTTGTGCTAAAATCTAGTAGCCTAAACCACTCTGAAGAGAAAGAAACTGATATAATTACAGCTCATGCTATTTTCTTCATCTCCAAATGAAGTATTCACAAGGAACTTTCAAATATATTTAAATGCTTAATACTTCTTTTGTTATTCATACATTCCAAGAGCAAGTAAACATATATTATGTTAGCCTTCAGAGGAATAAATAGTGTGTGCTTTAGTGACGAGTGCTTGTATCTTCCTTTTGTAGATAAGTTTGGTTGAAAAAGAACTAAATACTCTACAGATAAGTGATTTTTAGCCATTTTTACTGAATACAGACAATTTAAAACTTAATACTAGCCAGTATGAAAAAGAACAGGAAATAAAACAAAATGCATTCCCTCTGAAACAGTCCAATTTCTTTCATTTTTCCAGAGAACCAGGGCAATCTGTCTGCCTGCTTTGGTACCAATAAAATATTAAAAATCAATATTTTCAGACAGAGAAAGTTTCTGTCTTTTCATCTTAGACCTGCAGAGATGCCTACACTATATAATGGCACAAAAAAACCAAAAACAAAAACAAAAAACCCAAACAAACCATTTTAGGAAGATGTCTGATTTCAAACGTGCTCTAAAAAAATAAAACTTGTAGTTATCTGTTTGCAAAGAAGCCAACACCTCCTAACAGCTTGTCTGTTCCCATTTGTTAAAACAACTGCTGATGAAATCAGCAATGCTCTATGAAAGGGGTATAATCAAGTCATCTAATCATTGAAGCTTGTTGAATTCTGCAAAAAAAAGCAGTACTGACAGACATTCACTCATATAAGGAATGGCTATTCCATTTGTTTCCCTTTTTTAATTCACTTTTTGCAAACATTCACATAAAGAGTTTTTCTCCACACTAATATTTGTAAAAAAAACAACGAGAGTCCTGTGGCACCTTATCGACTAACAGATTTTCTTCGGCATAAGTTTTCGTGGGCTATAACCCACTTTGTCAGATACAGCATCTGTTAGTCGATAAGGTGCCACAGGACTCTTGTTGTTTTTTGTTATACACAGACTAACCCAGCTACCCCTCTGGAAATTTCTACTAATATTTGTGGATTCGTGGTTATTCTTATGCATTCTACTAGTGATATTTTTATATGAGTCAGAGTATTTGTGATTCATATCTGCTGTGCCCAGCTAAATTTTGTATATACATTATAAATTAGCCATAAATTAGTCATATAGAAAATGAGCCTAATTTTGATCAAAGATTACAGACTTTAGCAAACCTTTAAGTAAATCTGGACTAAACTGACAGCTTTTAACAATTATCCAAATTAAATAAATTGCATGCAATACCTTGGCAGTGTTTGCCTGAAACACATCCCTTTACCCACCTGTCAGAATGGCTTTCCCCTTTTTGGCAACAATATTACATAGTTTACTCATATTTAGTTTGTGATTTGCTGCCACACTTAAAGCCTTTTCTGCAGTTGTTCTTTCTAGGCAGATGAGGAGGGGAAGTATTAATTCATATAATAGCATTATAATATCTTCTTCCATAGTATTCTCTGTCACTTTCCTTATGCATCCTAAATATGATTGAGTGAGGGTTGACCAGAACTGTGCAATGTTCAGACTCTTTATTGAGCTGTCAGCTGAACTGATAGTTAATCTAGAGCCTATTTGAGTAGTTAAGATTTCCCCCTCCAAATTAATTTAGGATTTTAGTAAGTTTTAAAGAACAACAACAAAAAAATTACAGTAGTTTGGATTTGTATAAGAGGGTTGGGTCAGTAACTAAAGAGGGATTAGAGGGGAAAACAGCTGTGTATAATTTTTGTGCATATTTTAAAAAGAAACCAATCATCATCCTGACTACCGTGTTGAATGTTGTTCACCTTTCCCCAAGTCTTGCCTGTTTGTTTTCTTGTCTCTGCATTATAAGAGCAAAGGTAATGGTATCCAACAGGAACCTAATATATTTTGGGCATGACTGTAATATATAACTCACCACCTCCTTAATACTGTTCATCAAATAGTCTTATAAAAATCTGAGAATGACAAAAGGGATTTATCTATATGCTGTGAAAATTCCAGTAGCTTGTAAGCTTCCTTACATGCGAGTTCTCCTTTATCTGTGTATAACACTGTGGTTGGGGTGTGTACCCCATGCAGGCCCTGAAGGGGAGAATGTAGGCCTCACAGGCAACTTAGCATGCCCTGATAGCATCTTGAGAGAGAGAAAGCCAGGTGTAATTGGCAATGTTTTGGGGAAGTAGTGAAGTGGTTCCCGCCAGGTGGTCTGTGCTCTGCCCCTACGCACACCAAATTGTGCTCCCAAAGTCTACTTCTGGTACCATGGCACTCTGGCTAAATCCTCAAGTCCACCCCTACCAGGATAAAGTCCCACTCATGGGTCATGGTCCCTAATTAAAAGACAATGGCCGTGAGTACTGCACCATCCTTGGCGCTCTGACAGAGTGGGGAGGGGCCTGGGCCTGCCCACTTTTCTGGGCCTCAGCCCACAGATCTTCTGTGCAGTGACATCTGCACCACTGCTTCCCACCAGTCTCTACTGCCATCTATCTCCCTGGGCCACTTTCTCCACAGCCCCCAGTTTCACCCTAACCCTCACCTCAGGCCGTATCATGGACTTCTGCTGGCCTGTGTCTCAGAATCACAGCTGCGATCCTCTCCAGGCCCCTTGCCTCAGGATCACTGCTCTGGATCTCTGCCCCTTCTGGCTTCAGGACCCCTGGCTCTTGGTCAACTCCCAGAGCAGTACTGTGAGCTCTCTCGGGCGCTGGCTCCCCCAGCCAGCCAGCCAAAAGGAGAACCTTCTCCCTGGGCCTCCCAGGCCACCTGTCTCAACTGCCTCTGCAGCTCCCTCTAATACAGGGATCCTGGCCCCTGATTGGCACAGCAGCCCTCCACCTGATGGGCTGCCACTCTGTCAGGCCCAGTTAACCCCTTATGGGCCAGAGCAGGGAAATAACACTGCTACATGCCAACACGGATGAGTATTATGGCATAAAAGTCAGTGTGTCACATAATCCTTGGTAATCCTCCCATAATGTCTTGGATATGGCCAATTGACAGATGAATTCCTCCATCCCCTTTAGAAGGGAGTCACTGACCACCACCATCTTTCATTTCTTCTTGGGAATGGTGACCACAATCTCATGGTTCTTGGCTTATCCCTCATTGCCAGGGCACTGTGCTGCCTTTAAAAAAAAAAGAAAAAATCTCTATGCTTCCAGAAGTAATCAACCACCAGCTTCCTCCCTGTGAATGAGTTGTTTCCTCCTCCTCTGATGGTTTTACTGCAGTCCTCTCTAGCTGAATTGCTTCCTCAACCTTGGAAGTGTCCATATGCGTAATTTCATTGAATTCCTCATGTGCCCGGATACTTTTCTGTCTAGCCATCTCTTTCTGTACCTCTCCTAACCACTTCCTAACAGAGTCCAGCAATAGGCATCTCTCATACTGGATCATCTTCCCAGCCTAGGTTTCTATGACAGAGAAATGGAGGCCACTGTCTTTGCACATCCACACCAGGGCCTAGAGAAAAACATTCATGGTTGAGTTCTCTGGATATGTGTGAAGACAGAGGAGCCAGGAGCAGTGGCAAGGTGGTTTCTCTTAAAAATAGTGATTTTTTTTTCATTCTCCCTCCCAAACTCCACTGTCTATTGCCTTTTGGTCTCTTAGCATCTGGCTGTTAAGCCCTTCTCTCTTAGGTCATCTCTGCCCTCTCATTAATCAACAGGGCAAGGATGCGCAAGGGTGATGAAGGCTCAAAGGAAAGGAGACTAGAGCCTTGCTAACACAAACACAGCTAGCAGGCCTCTGGCCCCCACTCCCATCCAGTTCTCAAACACACAACCACCACCAAGTCATGCAGTAAACTTGAAAGAAGCCAAAACAGACAAACATGCTCACTCACCCCAAGAATTAGCACATTCTCCTTCTTCAGCAGACACTCACTCTCCCTTTTTCTCAAATTCCTCTGTTTGCTGCCCCATGTTCCCTAGAATACTTAGCATCTAGCTTTTAAGCCCTTCTTTTCTAGGTCAAAGGACATGAGGAAGGTAAATACCTTAACCACAGAGCTATAGAGTCACTCTCACCCACACTCTCTCCCACTGGCCCAATGAATATTTAATTTGTACAAAGTGGACCAGCTCCAACAAGAGAGAGAGCAACTCACTCCAAAATTGTCAAGAGAATGGTGGCTAGGGAAGAATGTGGGAGACTCAGGTTCAGGTCTCTGCCCTGAATCAGGCAGAGCTTTCCAGCTGAATGTTTTAGCTATTGGATGAGTTATGCATAGAGAAGAAATTTCATTTTGGATCTGAGAAACCTGTTTCATTAAAACCGATATACTACTGGAAAATGTTTCAGTTTAATCCAATTAGCATTATCCATCAAAACGTTCCTGGCCAGATCTACTCATTAGTTATTGACAGAACTGTAGTCACTGACAAATGGGCATGCTGAACTAAGATTTGCAGTTTTTCATTTTTTTCACTGGAGTAGCTCAATTTAGTTGACTAGGTCACCAAGTTTACAGTAAGTTCCATTTTAATTATTAGTTAATTTAAAAAAAAAATCAAGAAATTCTACAAATTTTAATTTAATTTTTAAATATCCCCATCAATTTAAGATAAATGTCAGTGTTTCAAAGTGAAGCTCCTGAGTGACTTCCTTTTCACTCAGTTAATTAGGACATATATGGAACAATTGCCAGCGCTGTCCTGTGGGGGGAGCGGGGCCTAGAGCCAAGTGGCCAAAGCGGGGCCCCACCTGCAGGGGGGGAGGGTCGGGGGAGGAGGAGTTGGAGCCTGCTCTGGTGTCAGCTCCGGCCAGAAGGCTGGGGCCACCTGTGCGGGAGGGGTGGAGCCGGAGCCAGCTGTGGGGGAGGGAGCCAGCCGTGTGGGCAGGCCGGCCCAGAGGCCAGGCCCCATGTGCTCAGCCCTTGGGTATGCCTGCTCCGCCCTGGGGATGGGAAGAGCCAGCCCAGGGGCCAGGCATAGCTCTCCCGCCCTGCCCCGCCGCCTTCGGCTGGGTGCCAAAGGCAACGGGGTGATTGTGAGAGGAGGGGCTTCGGCATGGGAGCGGGACAGCGTGGGGCCCATGTACCCATGGGGCCTGGGGCAATTGCCCCATCCCCCCCTCCCCCCCCAGGGACGGCCCTGACAATTGCTTCTTTCAAATAGTTCAATTTTCTTTGTTGGTAAGGGAGTTTTAAATAGACTCAAGCTTCCTATTAATTAAATATAATAACTTCAGAAAAGTGGACTCTTCTCTCCCCTTAATAAGTTGAATATGCAAGTCCAATTACATCCAGAAAGAATTTGGGGGATATTTTACAAAGCAGAACATACTGTAAATGAACACTTCTGACCTGAAGAAGTACTTAATTATAAATATAAATGATGTTCTCTCACTCTGCTAATGAAAGTTAATCACTGATAAGCAAGATAAAAATGAAATGCATTTCCAATTTGTTGAACTTGAAACTGATGACACTGATAAATGGGTATGCAAATTGTGCAGCCCATTTTCAAGGCACAAGGTATTTGGATTAGCATGATATTTATTTTGGATTCCAGCCCAGTCTTTCTGTAGCAAGATTTATGGTAAATACCAAAGGCATATTTTCTTTCATTCAACAAGAATATTACTGGAAATAATTTCAGTAATATGGGTAAAGTGTTTCCTTATAAATTGTGAAATTAAATAACTAGGGGAAAACAGGTTCATCACTTCTAATAAAGAAGTAGTAAATGCAATCTTTCTGATTACCAACAAGAAAGTGGTAACAGTCAGTCTAATAATGTTTTCATTTCTTTATCTTCTAGCAGATAAAAAGTTGCTGAGGGGCGGGGGGTGCAGGGGGATGAAAATCTGAAGATAAACACATTACAGATTTTATTCTCACATCAACATTCAGGCATCGTTTACTACTATGGAAATACATGTATGTTTCCCAACAGAAAACTAGACCTCAGCATACCTAAAACATTGGGAAGGAACCTAGATTTGCACATAAACACAGATCTACAAAATACTTAAGTAAGCATTTAAGTTTAAGCATGTGAATAATCCCCTCCCTATTCAGCAAAGCTTTTAAATGCATTTAAATTAAATTAAATGTGTCAAAGTCCATTAATTTTCATGGAAATGCTATACCTATTGAATATTAAATGCATGCTAAGTCTTTGAAGGACTGGGACCCAGGTCAGTATGGACTGTAAGAGCAGTACAAAGATGGAGTGCATGGATCTAGGGGAAGAAAGCACCGCACGTATACCTGCAGTGATCCTTTTTAATAAAGGTTGGAGCAGCACGGACACACTTCAGAGGAAGGTGTGGTGGTCTGTTGAGCTGAAAGATTGACATGGAACCTTTAAATGGAATGTGCATGCATACACAAGAGGAAAGGACGAATTTCAGAGATCTCCCTCACCTATAAAAAACACCTAGCATTCAACAATAAACAATGAAAAATATAACAGAATGTACTTCTACAGTGTGAAAATTTCTTGAAACTTCATTTTTGGTATTTTCCCCATTGGAAGAGGTCAGCTGAAATAGAATAATGTGCAACAATCACAATCGAGCTTATCAGGTTCAAAGTCTTTACAAACATTAATTATTAGTGTGTCAAATGTTACATTTTTAGCATAATTTAAAATGGTTAAGGACAAACTGCTTTTTTTTTTTGCTTCTAGGAGCTCAAAGCAGTCAGAGTAAAAAGAAATTTAAAATATCCCATCTTTGTAGACTACAGAAACATATGAAACCAATGCCATTGCTTGCTAATTAATTTTTATATCTATAAAAAATATAAAAATGTTGAGAGATAACCATATTATAAGCCCGATGCTGACTTTAATGGGCCTGTTTGCAGGGTTTTGCTATGTGGTCCTGATTCCTCAAGGAACTTCAGCACACGAATAGCTTCCTGCATATGAGCAGTCCCAATGAAATCAGTATTTGTTACTATAATACTTTTTCCTGTGAGTTATTGTCATAAGTCTGTCCTGGATCACCGGTATTTGCTCACACGCAATATACGGTATTCTGACAAGACTCTGAACCAGGGACATGTGCAAGAATTGAAATTTTCCCCCTTTGGAGGTGCTTGCTCTTTCTCCAGCTCTCCTCTCATACCTGCTTGGAATTCACTCACCTCTTCCACCATTGTAGTCTTGGGTCCAAAGGAGTTCTGTGCTCCTGATGATTACTGGGAACGGGTCAGTGCCCTGGCTTGTGCCCTTTTGTTCATGCCCCCACTCTGAATTGGCACCTGAATAGGTATGTTTAGTATTTGACAAATACCTGAAAAAGTATTCCCTCACCTCTGGAGCAACTCCTTGTGACCAGGCATGGAAGAGCAGTTTTTCCTCCTTATGGTGCCCCACTGATGGTTGCTCTGTCTGTGCGGTGGTCTCTCTTCCTGGAACTTGGTCTTCTAGTCATATTACAATTTAGTCCACCCTCTCTGTGTTAACAACATCTCACCCAGCTATGACCTCCAATGACCTTACTGCAGGTCTTCTGCCTCTCTCTGGTTTCCGTGGTCCTTACACCCTTTACATTACAGTGTTTTACCCTACCTTTCTTGGCGACTGATAGAGGAACCCAGGTTCACCCTCTACTCTGGGTTCCAGGCCAGGGACCCTGTAGCTGTTAGCCAAAGTTTACTCCCTCAAACTTCTTGCTGCCTCCCTGGACCACTTCCTACCTCTACTATTCACCAGAGAGTGACTATAACCTCTTTAGCTGCACCCTCTTTCTGCTACAAACTTCCTGGCTTTATGACCACCACCCAACCTATCCCCAGTTGGATTACATCATCATTTACACCTGACTTTCTCTCTCTCCCAAGGTGTTATCAGGGCATGCTAATTGGCCTGTGAGACCTACTTTCTCCCCTTCAGGGCCTGTGTGGGGTGTATGCCCCAACCGCAGTATTGTACACAGACAAAGGAGAACTTGCATGCAGGGAAGCTTACAAGCTGCTAGAATTTTCACAGCTATAGTATGAATCGCATATAAATAAACCCATTTTGTCACTCAGATTTTTATAAGACTACTTGATGAACAGTATGAAGGAGGTGGTGAGTTATATACTGCAGTCATGCCCAAAGTGTATTAGGCACCTGTTGAATACCTTTGCTCTTATAATGCAGAAAGAGAAAAAACAAATAGGTAAGGCCTGGAGAAAGCAGTACAACATACAATATGGTAGTCAGGGTGATGATTGGTTTCTTTTTAAAATATGCACATAAATTATACACAGCTGCTTTTCCCTCTAACCTCTCTTTAGTTACTGACCCATCCTCTTATACAAATCCAAACTACTGTAATTTTCTTTGTTGTTCTTTAAAACTTACTAAAATCCTAAATTAACTATCTTCTTTACCATCACTTGGAGGGGGAAATCTTAACTACTCAAATGAACTCTAAATTAACTGTATCAGTTCAGCTGACAACTCAATGAAGAGTCTGAACAATGCACAGTTCTGGTCAACCCTCACTCAATCATATTTAGGAGACATAAGGAAAGTGACAGAGAATACTATGGAAGAAGATATTATAATGCTATTATATGAATTAATACTTTCCCCCTCATCTGCAATCCTGTACCCAGGATTTATCATGCTATCACAAAGAGTTTACTATAGAACTGGAGGAAGACTAGATATGAGCATCAAGATAGATTAGGGTCATGGAAAACACCCTAATCAAAAAAGACTCAGAAGAGCAGGATTGTTTACTTTTGGTGAGGAGACATAAGAAGGAACTTGACAAATGCATGTAATGATGAATGATCTAGTGAAGGTGGATCTAGAAATTCTGTTTTCATTTGAAGACAAGAACAAGGGGGCAGTCAATAAATCTACATGTTCAAAACTTACAGAAAAAATTACTTATTCATAATATACATCATTTTAATGTAAAACTCACTGCCCCATGATGTTGTTGATATCAAGCATTTAGTGAGATTTAAAGAGGGATTGGAAAAATATATGGATAACAAGACTAGTCAGACTTCCATTAGAATGTATATTTAAAAATTAGAAGGGACATTAAATCTCAAACTTCAGGGTTATAAATTGGTCCCTATCTATGAGGATTTAGGAGGAGCTTCCCTAAATGGCAGATTATTCCAAATCTGCCTCCTTTAGAGTTTCTTGCTCTTTCCTTTGAAGAACTTAGTACCGACAACTGCTAGAGACAGGATATTGAACTATCTGATCCAGTAATTCCTGTGTTCTCATGAGAAATCCAAAAAAGTTAGAGCAGCTTCAAGGGAATTGGAGGGACACTGCCTGCTGGCTGTTATGACAACTACAGCTTTAAATCTCTAATTTCCCAGGGTGCATCTACACTTAGATTTATTTATCGCATGAGCTTTCGTGGGAGAAAATCCCACTTCGTCAGACGCTTTGAAGATAGGAAAGTTACAGAGTGGGAGGAAATTAAATGCATGGGAGTGTATGACATAGCATCAGGTCAGGCTGTAACAGCAAATCAAAATAGGTGTTAGGATTCAAAACACTGGGGAACAGCACATAGAGGAGGGGGAGGTCAAATCACTTGTTGTAATGCGAAAAATCCATAGTCCCTGTTTAACCCCAAGACAACTGAGTCAAAATTGCATATAAATTCGAGTTCTGCAGTCTCTCTTTGAAGCTGTGATTTGTTATTCATCTGTTTCAACACAGCTATTAACAAGTCGTTAAGGGAGTGAGCAGGGAGATTGAAGTGTTCCCCTACAGGTTTTGCAGTGTTGCAATTTCTGATGTCAGATTTGTGTCCATTGATATATACATATACCGCAAACCTACTGATCGGTATAGTTACCTACATCCCTCGAGCTTTCATCCTCGACACACCACACGATCCATTGTGTACAGTCAAACCCTAAGATATAACCACATTTGCTCTGACCCTTTAGACAGAGACAGACACCTTCAGGATCTCTACCAGGCATTCTGAAAACTACAGTACCCACCCGCAGAAGTGAAGAAACAAATTGACAGAGCCAGACGGGTACCCAGAAGTCAACTACTGCAGGAGAAGTCCATGAAAAACAACAACAGAACGCCACTGGTCACCACCTACAACCCCCAAGCCAGACCCCTTCATCACATCATCAAAGATCTACAGCCTATTTTACAGGATGACCCCTCACTCTCTCAAGCCTTAGGAGACAGACCTCTCCTTGCTTTCAGACAGCCCCCTAACCTTAAAAGGATACTTACCAGCAACTACAGATCACAGAACAGAAACACTAAAGCAGGAACACAGCCCTGCAGCAGACCACGCTGCCAACTTTGCCCTCATATCTACACTGATGACACCATCACAGGGCCTAATCATGCCACCTACTCCATCAAGGGCACGTTCACCTGCTCATCCACCAATGTGATTTATGCCATCATGTGCCGGAAATGCCCCTCTGCCTTATATATAGGACAGACAGGACAGTCTCTGCGCCAAAGAATCAATGGACACAAATCTGACATCACAAATTGCAACACTGCAAAACCTGTAGGGGAACACTTCAATCTCCCTGCTCACTCCCTTGACGACTTGTTAATAGCTGTGTTGAAACAGATGAATAACAAATCACAGCTTCAAAGAGAAACTGCAGAACTCGAACTTATATGCAAATTTGACTCAGTTGTCTTGGGGTTAAACAGGGACTATGGTTTTTTCTTGCATTACAACAAGTGATTTGACCTCCCCCTCTTCTATGTGCTGTTCCCCAGTGTTTTGAATCCTAACACCGATTTTGATTTGCTGTTACAGCCTGACCCGATGCTATGTCATACACTCCCATGCATTTAATTTCCTCCCACTCTGTAACTTTCCTATCTTCAAAGCGTCTGACGAAGTGGGATTTTCTCCCACGAAAGCTCATGCGATAAATAAATCTGTTAGTCTTTAAAAGTGCCACAGGACTCTGTTGTCTTTCTACAATAGACTAACACGGCTACCCCTTTGGACTTAGAAATTAAGTCGACTTAAGCTTGCTTAAGTCAACTTCAGGAAAGTGTAGTGTAGACGCGGGTTAAATTAAGTCGACTTAAGCAAGCTGCTTAAGTCGACTATAGGAAAATAAAGTTGACTTAATGAAAATTAAGTCGACTTTATTAAACATGCTTTTAATTTGACTTTAGGCTTAAGTCGACTTCCTAAAGTCGACTTAAGCCAGTGTAGACCTGGAGTAGCCCTAAGTTGACTTTAAGTCTCCAGGGCTCCGCCACTGCCCTCCCTGCTGGGGGGGGCGGTGCACAGGGGGAGCCTGGCATGCCCCCCCAAAGGGCAGGGCAGAACCCTGCCCACCCTGCCCCTATGCCCTGCCAGGGTCTCTGTCCCCCTTTGCCCCACTGTACCCAGGTACAATGGGGCAAAGGCTGAACCCCCTGGCACTGGGCAAGGGGTGCCCCTCTGCCACCGTGGACCTGCCCAAGGTCCCTCTAGCCCCTAGAAGTCGACCTAGGCATCCAGTGTGGATGCTGTAGGTTGACTTCGTAAGTTTCCCCCTAAGTCGACTTTAAATTTAAGTGTGGACATGCTAAGTCGACTTAGTTAAGTCAACTTAGCTAAAGTCGACTTAAATTTACAAGTGTAGACATAGCCCCAGTGGCTCACTGTACATCTAGTAAAGAGGCTCTTGCCCCATCTTCTGTCTGGAACCAACAGGGCCCAGAATGAATTAACAGTCTCAAACCTACTCCTAGTGGACAGGCATCCACATTATAAAGCCATCATCACAGCAGAACTGTGTAACAGAGACTGAAGACATGTACCACTTCTCAATTCAAGAATACTGAGTGCTGCAAAAACATCATGAACATTCTTTCTTGTTCTCAACTATTAGTAAATTGTAATGTTTCTTCCTTTTTTAATTCATAAATGTTTGGGCAAACATTTTTTGCTTACATGAATATTTGGGTAACAGCTCTTCTTCATGTGCATACTCATGTTTAAATGAGAACAAGTACATTAGTTTGCAGACAAAAATATACCGTATGCCATTAAAAACTCTTTGGAGATGGGACTCCATATTTATGTATGTGTGCACAGCACTTGATACAATGGGGTTTATCTTTTTTACTGGGACTCCTAGATGCTATTTTATTACAAATAATCATTATTTGCTATTCATCAGTCTATATTGTCTTAATTTAAAAATGTATCATCTAATCAGAGAACAAATTCAACACCATGTTATTTTGGAGGACCAATCAGACACCACTAAAAATGAATAGCATATAGCTGAAGTGAACAGTTGGCGATGTGAAGACTTAACTTTAAAAATAAGTTTTTAAATGTTCATCTAAACTTGCTGTGAATACTTTTGCAGAAAACAGGTTTGGTTCCAGAACAATTTACGAACAGTGAAATGGTGAGATAATGCACTGACTATAACATATCTAGCCCTACTCTCAGTCAACCTGAAAAGTGATCCCTCCAGAAACTGATTGAGACACTCAGTTGGATAGTGTGGGCTAATTTGCACTGTGTTATACTTATTCTGTGGATACAGGGCTGTTGGTTCAGCACCTCTCATAGACACTAAATGCACTCAAAGATTTTTATAAAAAAGGCCTCTCCTTCCTCTGCTGCCCCACCCATCGTAAGTATCTATTTCATTATCTCTACTCAAGAAGTTACTTGGGAGTGGGACAGCGGAGATATTTCATTCAAGTTTGTTTCTTGCTTACACTGCTACAAATTCCCCACAAAAGACTCCAATACACAAAAAAGATTTTCCTCTTTACAAAATTCTAAAGGCGTGAAGTCATATATTCTATCTATACATTCAATAGATTGTCATCGTCTATTTGCAGACACTGGCAAACAACAAAACTCATTAAAATCATTTACACTTCATAAACACCACCCAGATAGAAGGCTAGATAAATTCTGCATTTAACTTTATCAAAGGAATTATCAAACAAGCTCATAAAAATTAATGGCTTTTAGAAATAGATTTTTCTGGGTTATGTGAAATACTAACACAGACATAAATGCTTATGGGCAAAATGTAATGTAGTGGAAGAACTTAAAGATTTAATGCAATTGCTTTTAATAGAATTATGGGTTTGATAACAATCACCTCACTAAATAAATACTTACCATATTCGTTATCATAGAAAATAATGAACTTCTGCCAGGCATATTCTGTGACCACTCTCAATATAACATCATTTAGATAGACGGGTGGGCGGACAGAGAGTGTGTAGTCATCATTTCGATTGCTCCTGGTGAGTCCACAACCGCTCCTTGGAGTCCCAGCTGTTGAACGCTGGATGAAGAGGTGAGGGATGTGCATGGCATCTGCCAAGGACTGCAGGGATCCCGCTGACGTGCAGCCAATGGAACTGACAAGGGCCAGGATGCCTTGGTTCATAAGGTCACAGGCTGTAAGAAAACACAATGATATTCAAGATGACAAGGGCAGTTCAGTTCTCACAGCTTATTTTTCTGCTGAAACAAACCAATACTGGGAGTTGCCATGCAAAAGCTCCAGAGAAGTGAAAAAAAGCCACCATTTTATGAATACAATAATCTTGTCTACTATAAAATAGTCTAATCTACAATTTACATGGTGCTATAAAAGTCATGAGACTTATCTCTTCATTTCATGCTGTCACATATATATTATCACTATGAAGAGCAGTAAGACTGCTCCTCCTTCCATCCTGAAAGCATAACAAAGTTGTGATGAATATAGACTCTTACAAACATTGCAAACTAAACCCAACTATCAAAATAACAGGACTTTCTGGGATGATAAACGCTTTCTGAAGTCCAATATGCCAGATCTGGGCATAAAATATTTGCATTAAGCACACAGAACTTGACGGAATAACAGCTCAGACTGGCTGTCAGCTTTTGAAGGAACTGAATATAATCATGTACATAAATTTGTCCAGAAAGAACCAAAAACCGAATGGCTCTTGGGTTATACAATAAATATGCAACATATCTGATCTAACTTGTCTATTTTAGTGTTCCAACAAAAACAAACAGCTCAGTCTTATAAATAGGATGCTGCTTTCAAAACTTAGTGGAGAATTTCTATAAGTTTTCTCTCTCCATTTAAAAAAAAAAAAAAAAAAGGACTTGTTCATGCAAAAAGTAACACCTTGTAACTAATAGTCTAATTAATGAGGCTGAGTTACAGTAGAAGTTTTGAATATTACACTAATGACATTTATAGGCATACCAAAGGTTATTATAATGATTAATGTTAATACAATTAATAAATATCAAAAGAATAATTATTTGGTCTATAATTTTATCCTGTGAAATTAAACAGAGTGAAAGGTTTATTTTGGCTTCTAAAAGAGTTGAGAGCCAAAGTAAGGAAGCCACCCAGACCTGTAATGCTATCCTTGAGCACATTCTTTTTTTAAATGCCTAATTTGAGGCTGGCAAAACTATATGTGCAGTTGCCCTGTATTTATACAAAAATAGAACTGCACAGGAAAATACAATAGGTGTTCAAAGATGCAAACTGTTAACTGTGCAATTACTCATTTTGTGTTCACATTTCTTCACAACAGATGAAACAAATGAAGAATCCACATGAAAAAAATTTGGTCCTTAAAATAATATTATTCCAGACAGATTTTGTTAGCAGACCTGATAGGTCAGATTGTCATCCCCTTACACTAAATAGTAACTTACTCTGCAAGTAGTCCCATTGACTTCAATATGACTATTTCTAGCATAAAACAATAAGGATGTCACAGTCTGGCCCTTATAAATCTTACCAAAAGTCTGCATGTGATATGCATGTCCATGAGGACACCAAGAACTTTTTTTCATATAAAATAATACAATATGAAATGATAAGGATTGAAGGAAGAGATTATTCCACACTGGATATCACTAGATTTATCAATCAGAATTATTTCATATTTTTTGTTAGTTCGGTCTCCTGCTTCACCGACAAGGAGATCCGTCTGCAGCAGAATAAATGTGGTACTGCTGTTCAAAGTGGAGATGGATTTCCCTGGGACTATCCAAGAATATAGGTATTCAGAGGCAGTGCCAACCCACTGGGGATATGGACAATTTGGACAATGATAATAGACTAATGTCTCTTTTTACTCAGTTTCTTATCACTTTCCCGATGCTCTTTTCATACACTACATAGATGCCGTAATATACAGATTGCAAGTTATGCACGTAATGCTATTCCTGAAAAGGAAAATTTTCTAGTGTCATTAACACCTTACCATTTATTTGTAGTTTAGAATTTTTTATTTTTTTTAAAAGACTGTCGTAGTCTTTATAAAGAGTTTCTTTCAGTGGTGCTGAATTTTAGGTCTAAATGGATCTGACAGCGTCCCTTTAAATAAAACATGCCATACACCCATTCAGTGTCTCAAACATGACTTTGCAAAACACAGGACAGTCAGAGAATCTTACAGAAATCACCCTGGGGATCCTTTTCATGTTAAATGTCTATATTCCTCGACAGTCCTAATGACCAAAAATCATAAGGAAATTCACTACAATACTGTGAACGGAGGAAATTCTCACTGTGCAGTGGGCTACTGAAACAAAGCAAGCTAGGAGGAATGAAACATACAATTCCATAATGGATTTATTCTGTGTTTAGTTTCATGAGGTCAAATCATCCTAGCACACAGTCTGAATGAGCACCTGCCTCTGCCCACACCAGGTGAGAAGTTAGTCTTACAAACGCTGGTTAACTGAATCTATAGGCAGTTAGATTGTTGGAGAAGGAATTGTTATTTGGAACTCCCATTCTCTCTACAGCAGTCTCCCACTGACTGAATTATTTCTTAGATAGAGAGCCATCAAAAATATTTCCTGGAGCCAAAGTATTATACAAACTCCTTATCCAAGCATAACGCCAACTGATTTCAATGGGAGTTTTGCCTCTAAGAAGTGAAGGGTTGAGGTCTATACATTATGGGGTTTTTTTTCCCCCACAATGTAAAGCTAAATTAAACATTTTTTCTGCTTATCCAAATTTTCAGTGGTAGTTTGTCATTTCACTAATAACTCCAACACAAAAGTATCTGGAAATCTTTTCACCATTCCCTCAGAAGCCTGAAAAACACAGCCCAAGCTCTTCAAATAAAATGATGACAAAGGGACATTAAAGACATCTTGCTATTCAAGATTCCTTTGTCATTTAATTTATTGTCGCTATCTGAGAGGTTGTATTTTAAAGCCTGATATTGAATCTACTCCCAGTATAATAAAGTTGCAATAGTTTGCCATCAATACAAGAAAAACATCCATATATCTTTTAAATCTTTCTTCAGTAGACTAGAAATGTCAAATTCAAATGGACTAGTATATAATTCTATTAGAAGTGTGACAAAGTAAGCCCTAATAATATTTACATATCCAAAGAGTTGTAGAGATTAATTTACCCTCACAAGTACCACACAATGGATATACAATAGGATGGTCTACCACACCTCTTCATTTATCAGCCCCAAATGGGAAGGGTTCAGATGAATCCCATGAAAGGCTGAGAAAAATCAGTTGAGAGGGTCTGCATCAAAAAGTTGGGTTCCTGCAATAGGGCATGAGGCAGGGGAATTGAACGGAAGGGTGGGTCTCATTCTGAGTACTCAGAGAGGCACAGGGAAAAGCCACTAGGAGATGTAGTCCAAGGCGGGCAAAGGAAGTGCTTTTGTTTTTCATACTTTGCCTATGTTTTATGATTGAAGAATAAAACTGAACTCATAAAGGGAACTGGTGTGGCAGAGTCTCCTTCCAGGCACAGGCGGCAGTTGACTAGGTCTAGAGGAAGCTCAGTCCCCCCAAAATCTATCAGCCCAGTTCACCAACTCCTCTTCCCCACACTCTGCATGCACATGCCCAGGTCAAGGTGAAGCCCAGTAGGTACGACATGACTCTCTGATAGGCTCCTCTGAGCAGCAAAGAGCAATGTGCTGGAGCAAGTAGCCAGGCTCAAGCCTGCAACTTGGGACATGACAAAGCCGCCACTGCCTGGAGTTAGAGCAGAGCCAGGTGGAATCACAAGCTCATTTTGCATCCGCCAGGCCCAGCCACAGAAGATGGGAGCATTTGCTGCCATGGTGAGTACAGGGCCATGAGGGAATACTCTCCAAGCCTTCCATCTTCTCTACAAACCAGGCCAGGATAAAGTTGGGCCCAGTGTTAGACTGGGTGGCTGATCTTAAAAAGAAAAGAAAAGAAAAGAAAAGAAAAGAAAAGAAAAGAAAAGAAAAGAAAAGAAAAGAAGCTAAAGGTAGATTTGGCAGACCACTGAACACCAACCCAGCTAGGTTCACCATGTCATGGGGCACTCCTGGCTCCACACCCCTCCGCCCCCAACTTCACTCCTTTTCAATAGCTCAATAGATACTAAGTTTTGCTCGGCCCCCACCCCAAACAGTATATTCACTTTCAGGTAGGAAGATCCCCCTCACTTTATTTCTCCTGTACCATAGCAGCCTTTCAACTGGTCCTCTCAGTTTAGCTCTCTAAGATTCACCTGCCCCTTCTAAGCTCGAACTGATAATTGAAGATGGCCCTTGGTCCCTGGCCCATAAAGGAGCAGGGTACTCTCTTACAGGGTGATATTAAAAATCAGACATCCACCAGCCACAGCACTTAAATTTATTGAAGCGTTTCTCATCCGGTATACCAGAGAATAACAGAGTATGTGTCCATTCTCTACAGTGGCCCATTGTAAATAAACCATATTATTTCTACTTTGCAGATGAGAAAATTGAGACACAGAGATTAAGTGACTTGTTCAGGGCCATATAGTGAGTTACTGGTAGAGCCATAATTCAGGAATTTGACTCCTAGTCTCATGTTTGTTCATCTAGAACATTCCGCTTTTCCATCCTGTAACAAAGGGAGACCAAAATGGACTTGCACTGTTTCTTTATGTACTTTCCTCCATTTCCCCTAGATAGAGGAGATGATTTATGCTATAGTAAGTAAATCATTCATTGCCCTAAGGACCCCATTGCTAGAAATCCTGTAAGGCATTGGCACAGGTACCACAGATGATAATGCTAAATCATCGCTCTCTATTAACTCCTTAGAAAAGTAAATAAGTCTTTGCTTAACACTGAGTGTCGTCACGTTTGCAAATAGAAGTAACTATAATCTCAGATCCAAATACACTGAAAACATTGTGACTACAATTTTGTGACTCAGGTCCCCCTCTTATGCTAATTGTATCTTATAATTTTCACATTAATTCTTAATCCTGTTATATAGACAAAACTTCTACTATAGGAGTTCAGGTCTTTAATGAGTAAGAATCTCATTTCTAATCATCCCATTCATATTGTGTAGACAATTTATTAGTTGAAAATTCATTAAATTTAAAACAGATTTTACCATATGAAAGTATCCATATGATTTCAAAAAAAGAATATAAACCTTGAGAAATTTGCTGCTGTGTTATAAGAACCTTTGTATTAAAAGATATCTTTAAATTATTTTCCTATGTATAGATCTTTTGTATCTAGTTCTCAGAATTACTTTGGCTTTTCCAAAACATAAAAACACCTGAAATTCACATTTTGGGTTGATTGCTGATAAAAACTACTCTTTTAGAGTAAAAATCCTTTAAGTTAGAGCTTGGCACAGATTCTTAATATCCAATTTTTATGTTTCATAAGCTTTTTTCTTTTAAAAGCCTAACCAATTTAATTTAAAATTAATGGTTAACATCTGGGCTGTCAGATTGGGCTGACTTCTTTCAACCAAACAAAATTTAAAATAGCTGAATTTTAAAAATAACCTTGTGTGTTCTATACAATGCAAACAATGGCAAACTCTAAAATAAGCTACTAAATGCCATAACTTAGCAACAAGACTATATCTAAAAACATGTTTATGAAGCAGATGCAAGCAGTGCATCTATACATAAGCCAGGGATGGACAAAACTGGCTCACAGCTAGTCACCAGCAATTTTACTTTTGGTCACCAGAGTGCGCTCCTCTGTTACATTTCTGCATTGGAGCTCTGTGACAGGCTATTAAAATTTGTCTCCATGGCGACCAGAAACATTGATTTGTCAAGGCCTGACATAAGGAGGATTAATTGAGCTACAAAATCTTAATTAGTGAGATTTAGCTTGAGGAAAAGATTTGGACAGCCAAATCCTTTAAAAACCTTTGAAAAATCAAGCCATAATTTCTTGCTTATTTGGGAAACGTTATAGCAGGCTACAGTGAGGAAAGGTATCTGGATGAACAACAGGGGAGAACTTTTTTACTCTCTCTGTCAAGCTCTCCTTTTCCTCTGTTCACCTCATTCCCCTGTGTACTGAACTGCTGGCTCCTCACATTTCATTCTCAGCCTCAGAATGCTGCTGATGAAAGCAAGCAGATATTCATGCTTTCCTCACACCTGAGGATAAAGGATAGTGTCCAGTGATCTTCATCTTCTTCACCCAGACAGTCTGTGTTCTGCCCTCTCTTTCTTCTTCAAATCATTGCATTAGCCATAGAGTGGGTCTGTCTTTACAGAACTGTCTCTTGTCTTTAAATAAATCTAAAATATGCATGGCCTTAATACAGATGAGATTATCAGTTCAGAAAAGGAAAATGAGCTCAAAAATATATAGGAAGTTTAAACAAATAAACTATTGGTCTTTTTTCTTTATGTCCATAATCTTGTAAGCAAGGACTAAGGATGAAATATAATTATCAGGCATAAGATCATGAGATCCTGTTATCTAATTCTCAATAAATCTTTTTAGTCATTTTAAGATACCAATTCTGCTCCTGCAAATAATTCTTCTTTCATAATACAATGGTTTACCCTGGATTTAGTACTGATTTATTTCAAGATGAGTGACAGCACATTTTTAATATAGCTTGAGATACATTCATAAGGAAAAAAAGGTAAAATCTGCTTGAAAGAATGCAGGAAAGGAGTATGTATGACTGACTGGGTTTTATATAATGTTCTTCATTGAACTAGAGATAATGGAGTGTTTCCAAATCCATTCCTGTTGCACACTTAACTTGTAATTAACTTTGTTAAACCTAATTTGTGGTTCCTAGTTTTAACAGACCATGCTTATTCAGATTTGATTTCTTTGTCTGTAGGAAACACACACACTGTACGTACACACACACACACACACGTTTGTATTCAGATCTCCACGAAGAATAAAAAACTGGAAAAGAAGTTGCCTCTCTGCATAACACAAGAGTCACGGTTACCAATGAGTATAGCTCCTGGAATTTTAGCAGATCTCTGTCTGTAGATATAGTTGTGGGTAGAGCTTCTCTTCCATATTCAAGATTATGTCAAGTATGACCAGTGTTTTCTACACACACACACACACACACACACACACACACACTCTCTCTCTCTCTCTCTCACACACACACACACACACACACACACACACACACACACACACACACTAAATAAACAATTTGAGCCTTGAAATCTGGGCTGGAAATTTCACAAGTTTTTCAGGACAAAGTATTTATTTTTCCACAGTATTTCAGTGTTCTTTCTTCCAGTCTGAAGTTCATTAAATATATCAAAAGTCTGAAGACAACATTGTGATCTAATCTGACCTCCTGTATAATACAGGCAAAAGGCCTTCTGTGGAATAATTTCTATTTGAACTAGAGCAAATGGAACCAGAAAGTGTGAAGTGTGAGACTACTGCAAACACAAATTACCAATAGGTATCTGCTCAAGAAATCCTCATCCCCATAATCAATGGGGCTGACCCAAAATTCCTTTGTTTCAGTGGGAGTACCTTCCATTGGCATTAGTGAGTTCTGGGCCAGAGCCAATGACAGACTTGCATAAAAAAAATTGGAACTGAACCATGAAATTCAAAAAAGTTTGGTTAAGTCTTTTCATTGTTTTCCACTTTTGCGCATGTTCTGCCATTCAAGATTCTTTCTGGGAACAGACGCTGAACTGCCAAAACACTAAGGATTTCCATTCAGTTTACAGAACTAAAAGGTCCAGATAAGCATCCAAACGTTTAGGTTTTTCTCTAAACCAAACTGTTTCTTTTTGGCATGTGAGCCATACACTACAAAACATTACAGTCCTTCCTTCACTGATGTGTAAGCAATTTCCATTCAGTTGTGTTCTCATATATAACGCATTCTGAAGCAATTAAATAAAATGAAAAATTATAATTTATATTTGTAACTGGCATTGAATTATCCTTGATTACTTATTAAATGAAGCATATGTCACTTTAAGCTAATGAGTTTCCTTTCCCACTTCAATCCAGAGCTATAGCAGTATTTTTTACTTTAATTTCTTTACCGAGCTCTGTTCAAGGAGTTATTAAGCAGTGCATTGGATCTGATATACTATTTAAAAGGTGGTTTGCCCTCTGCATAGCAGCAATTATATGGAAATGAAAAGGCTAAGTCCTAAAGCAGCTTAATACAAAATTAATGACAACTTTATCAAAAGATAACACCTGGTAAAATCATATGACTATTCTAGTTATTAGATTTTTAAAGGCACTGTGCAAGCATTTGAAAATTCCAATAGTTAGATCTTGGGCATTAATAATTCTCATTTTATCCACTTCTCCTTAAACTAACCCGGACAACACTGCTGTTCAGCGAAGAAACAAAATGAACACAGTATACTTAAAACTACTTGAGAAAAATCAAAATGTTATCTTTGTTATGACAATCTCCCTAACCGTTCACAATTTTATAAGACAAGATATCAACTCAAATACCCTGGTGCACTAATCTCACAAAATGTTCATGTCCCGGTTCCCACCTCTTGATAAGTTGGTATCCACATGCCTCTTCTCCCATTACGTCCCAGCTAGATAGTCATCCTCTCACTTTTTTTCTGTTCCTTTTCTCTCATGCCCTTTTGATCCCTTATCTCACTTTCTCCTCCTAATTCATTCCCCCCCCCCCCACCCCCTGAGCATTCAAAAAGCATTTTTGGCCCTTTTTCCATCATCTTGTCCCCCTCCCCCGGATCCCCTCCATCCAGTCACAGAGCATACACTTTCCCTGTTTGGGCCTCCACTTCTCTCTCTTTCCCCACCCACTTCTGCCCTCTCTCTCCATTGTCAGGCAGCAGCATGATCCAGAGGATCTAGCGCTGGATCCAGAATCTTGAGACCTATCTTTTAGTTTCATCATTGTTACTAATTTGTGGTGTGACTCACTTCGGACAAGTCATTTGAGTTCTCTATGACCCAAGTCCTTCTCCAGTAGGAATATGATATTTACACTTTATGAAGCGCTTTGAGATCTATAGATAAGTATGATCTAAGTACCCTTATTATGATGAGTGTGATCTAAGAATGATTATTATTCTTTTCCCCTCATTTCACCCCAGTAAGGACAGTCCATTCCTTTTTAGGACTCCAGTTGCCACAAGTTTCCTCACACACACACACACTCTCTCTCCTCTGACTGCCAGTGCTTCACAAGCATCTTTCTACTCCCATCTGTTAGTATGGAGACAGTAGTTTTTGCTGGAGAGAGACAGACGTGCTGTGTAGCACAGTGCTACATGCTGCAGTATGGCAGATGAAAAAACACGCAGCAGGTAGCTGTAGCTTAGTGGAGCCCGCTACAGTAGAATGATCTGCCTGTGCTGCCCTGGAGGAGCTTGGCATGCTCCCAGGCCCAGATCTCACTGAACAATACTATTCAGAATGAGATGCACGCACCCACCCTTCCCCCACTCTCCCCCACCCCCCCAAAAAGCACAAACATGGACAGCGTTTTCTCCTTCAGCGAAAGCAGCAAGCATCCTGAGAATCACCTTCTCAAGGGACAGAGGACACCATATGGAAAAGTGGTGGGGGGAAGTTTTCATGTGTCACCAAGATTGTGAACGTTTAATTTCCTTTTCCCAATAGGGATAGTTCTATTAGGCAAAGAGAATGAGCACTGCAATTTGAGTTGCAAACAATACTGAGGCCAGGACTTACATTTGCTCCAAAATGCACGGGTATAGACAGACCCTACGACCAGAAAAAGGGCCTTGTTTGAAGATAAAAATAATCGAGGGAGAAAGAAACATCAATTGCAAAGAATAAAGGGATGTGAAAAACCTGGAAATTCAATGAGGGCTCAAGAACATTATCTCCATTAGTAGACTAGGCTCTTGGAGAAACTTCAAAGAAATCAAAAGAACGATCACTATTTATTATTGTTTGTTAAGAATAGACTTTGGGTTTATTGCTATCTGAGGCACAGAATAGAAGTAATAATGATAATAGAAAAAACAACTAGCTCTTAACTAGCACCCATACATATATATAGCACCCATTCACATATAGCTCTCAGAGAGCTTTGCTAAGGATCTCATTATCATTATCTGAATTTTAACAGATGGGGAACCTGACCACAAAGAGGCAACATGACTTGTCCAAAGTAACCCAGCAAACCAAAGAAGTTGGTGTTCATCCCCCAAAGAGCTCAATCTGAACAGAGGAAGGAAAATAAAACAAGATGCAGAATAAAGTCCTATTGTGGAGCCTTTTTTGTTTTGTTTTTAAATATAACTAATGTGTGGAGCAAAGCATTTTTGGTCACATTGATTTTAGTCAGGAAATTAGTGGGTTTTGAGGGAATTAGAAAATTAGGGGGTGCCTAGTACAGTGGGATAGAGGGAAAGATTTCTAGCATGTAGTGAACATAGAAGAGGAACAAATCTGATAGTGAGAGATTAAAAACTCAAGATTCAGTGAAGTTTTTTTGTTTTGTGTTTGTACAGCCCCTAACGCAATGGATTTCTGGTTTCTAACTGTAGATTTTAGGCACTACACTAATAACATAAATAATAAATATGTGCATTAGGTGTGAAGGACTATAAGTAGTAAACACAGAGCTGTAGGAAGGGACTGAATCCTGAAGGCAAGAACCCTAATCTGATGTAGAAAGCAAAAAGGAAACCATTGGAGGGATTTAATAAGGGAGTGATGAGTGAACAGTGAAAAAAATTTAACCACAGAATTCTGTTTGACTGAAGTGAGGTCACAAGTCCATTGGAGGAAGTCTGAGAGGAAAAGGTTGAAATATTTGAGAGAGGTAAGAAAGGCATGAGTAGAAACGAAGCTGCTGGGAAAACATAAAAGCAATTTTGATTATTTGGTAGCTTTGATGCATTGCATATTTTTCTCATACAATGCATTTTGTGCTTATGGTTTAAGACAGACACAAGGAGTATTCAATGGGAGCCTCACTGTGAATGGGTGAGCTACTGAGAAGGACCGATTTAAAAAGAAGTGAGGGTAGGAAGTCTAGATTGGAAGAAGGAAATGAATGAGAGGAGTGCTGACAGACCAAAGAGACCAAACAAGAACTTATGAAAAGAAACAAGGAGTAAAGCTATATGCAGGGAAATAACTGTACAGAACTTTGATGACAAGGAGAAGAATGTGAAATTTTATTTGGCAGGAGATGGCAGGAGTTTCAATAGGGAAGTAAATGCGTCCAATGTTCATCATCAAAGATGATTTTGGCCGTTGCACTATGGAAGGCAGGGAAGGAAACAGGAAAGGCAGCAGGAGGCCAGAACAACAGCCAAGGTGGGAGGTAGCCAATGTTTTTACAAATGTGTCAGTTGAAGGGCCAGTGAAGAAAAAAAAAAATCAACTTGATGCAAGCTGTATATAAAGCACCAGCAGGATTTGGCAGCCTTGATACTTGGAGAAGAGAGGATTTAAAAGAGGGCCCAAGTTTGAAAATCCATGTTCTTTCTCTAGGAATAATGGGAAAGTGCTTTTTTGGCATCAATTGCAAACTTGTAGTGAGATTGGTTCAGCCTTAATAGAGGCAAGAGATTTCAGAAAAAGCAGGAGTGCTGGTTTCTTTTCCTGAGACTTTTTTGGAATGTCATATAAGAGGGTATCTGTATAACTTTGAAATGTAAAAAGGGTGCATTTGGGTCACACTAAGCACTTTGCCATAAAGGGAGAAGCAGCAATAGGGCTGGATCCTAAACCACACTTACAGGGGCAAGTATGAGTGCAATGGGATTTTTAAAAACCTGTACTAATAGGTAAGGAACATGCACATTATGAAGGATTTACCCACTACAGACAGAAAATAATAGAAAGACAAAAAATCTGCTAGGATGTCAGAGATGGGTGCATTTCTACTGACATTTCTCTTTGTCTGGAAATAGGATGTTAGATGTTTCTTCCTTTTCAGAATGGTTAAGGAGTTACAGACTGGCCACCTATATGTCTGGACAGAAAAAGATGCAGCACCGACAGAATGGGCGGTTTTCAGTGTCCATGCAATTAAGAATGTGTTTTACCTATACAGCTAGATTTTAAACTGCACAGCTAGCCCTGGACACAGGTGCCAGCTGCATTACTATGATGTGAGATGAAGCAGTTTTTCCTCTGAGTAAACACTCCAGCTTTTCCACTATGACAAAGCACTGTCTTTCTTTCTAGCTATCTGAGATATTTATGTACTTTCCAGCACTGTTGTATTGGACCCACCATATGAGAGACTATGGTGTCTATCACTATAGTATCAAAGTACTGTTACTTACTGTGTAACTTTCGATGTAAGCAACTACACATCAGGGCTATAGATTTCAATTTCCTGGAGACAACCTCTGAGGTGGCTGACTGAGAGGGTATGGTTTGTATTTTCCTTTACAGTACAGTATATTCAATCCACACACCAACGGATCCAATTCTCCCACTAGTTACATTAAATTTGCACGTGTAATAAAGTCTGCTGAAGTCACTGAAGTTACACAATGGTGTGAGTGAGAGAAGAATCAGTCCTATTGTATGATATAGCATGTCTACCTTGGGAGATTACAGTAGGAGGCTCATAAGAGAAGATGACAGCTATACCAACCATTTAAATAGCATTTTGTCATCTGTGCTTCTCAAAATACTTAACAAAAGTAGGCAGATAGAATTATCCCCATTTTACAAATAGGGAAACTGAGGCACAAAGAGGTTAAAACAACTTGTACAAATCACACTGAGTTTGTGGCAAAACTAGGGAAAGAATTTAGGTCCTATTTTCAGACCTGTGTCATATTCTCTGGTAGGTAGCCAAGGATTGGCCAGTATGTGCATTTGTTTGCTTGTGTGTTGATTTCAAATCACTAGCTCTCTGTACTATCCATATACTGCATACACTACCATAAGGATTCTGTGGCCTCTTAAGAGTCGATCTGAGCTTTTGTAAAGCAAAGCTTTGGCTTTTTTTTTTTTTTTTTTTCCAAAAAGCACTTGGTCAATAGCATGGTGGTGAATGGCACTCTCTCTCCGCCACTGGTCAAATGTGAGCAGAAAAACAGGCACAATTACTGCAAATGTTTCACTGATGCAACTCATTAGCATGATGCATTGGCTTTCTAAATAAGATGGAAGAGAAAGGTCAGCTTTCAGAAATTTAATTACAGCAGGCTGGCTGCCAAGAGTAAATATTTTTAAAATCCATTGTAAAGCAAGAGTTTGCATAATAAGATGACATTTTTCATTGGATTGTCTATACATCGTTTCCTGCAGAATGGTTATAAAAAAGTGCTGGTGAAAAGCTAGCACATGGCCTGATTCTGAATCCATACCAGTTCTGTTCAGGTGTGAAGCCTTCTGACTTCAGAAAGGTTGCTCCTGTCCTATTCCACTGTATTAGTGAGTGTAAAAAGTGGGTTTAGACATGGGAAGTTATATTATTGCTTTTATACAAATAGTGGTTTGTTAGCGTAGGCCTAAGCCTGAACCAGTTTTCAAAGGCCTTAGCATAATGGCTCACATAAACCTGTGCCAAGAACTCAGACGTCACATAGCGTGCACCTGCAACCTTGAACACACAATGTTGCAAGGAGCTCCCAGTATAGGTGCATGGGAACTATTGGTAATGTTGCAAAGGTACATGAGCGCATGGAAAACTGATAGCAATGTTGCAAAGCCTCATGAGTGTATGGAAACTGAGGGCTAAGTTCCAAAAAAGTAAAAAGTAAGAACGTGGAAACCCCCTGAAACAGGAGGGGCATGGGGGGCAAAAACTTTATAAATATCAGCCCTGGAAAAACTGAGGCAGACAGTAGGCTGGACATGACTCAAGATGCCCCGTGGCTCCGGCTACGATAGCAAGTGGGGTCTGTCCATCGCCAAAAACAGAGAAAGGTCAGGTCCTGGTCTTAAAGGTGACTGGACTAGCATGTTGGCCCAAGCTCATTAAAGAGAGGTCAGCACCTGATCCCCGAAGGTGATGAAACTGACACGTTGGCAAGGAGTTCGGTGAGTATTAAGAAACCACAAGAGGTCTCGGTGAACACTGGTTCAAAAGTAGCTACAGGTATACAGGTATATATGTAACAGGTATAAGAGTAACTGAAATAGTAACTGAAGTTTTTAGATATGAGTAACTGATACAGTAACTGAAGATTAGCACCCCGAGTCCTGGTGTAAGGACAAAAGTAGTTTAGCACCCTGGTCCCCGAGTGGGGGGGAATAGGTATAAGGTTAGGGAACAAGCAGTTTAGCACCCCAGCCTGGGAGTACAGGTAGATAGCCTGCCATCCCCTTTGAAGTTAGGGGCACCCCTTTGAAGCTAGGGGCAAGTGCAGAGTAATAAGAATAGTTTTGTTAATTAAATATTTAATAATGCGCATTTACTTTGATCTGTAAGTCCTGCTGCAGCACAACAGCATTATAGCATAACAGTAAATCATTAAATCTTGCAAGTATCTAACAGTCAAAAAGAGTGCACTAACAATTAAAAAAGTATTCTTGTACTCATAATGATTTGCAATAAACACTTTATGATTATAATTTTCTTGATTCCATTGCTATTTTCCCCTAGTACTAGTAATTCCTGATACTCTCTTTCCCCTTTTTCTGTTTCCCCTATGGGAACAGTACTTAACTCCTTTGGTGATCACCTGGGTTATCGGCTGGCTCGGTTCAATCCTTTATCATTCAGTTCTAGTTCCCCTGACTACAACTGTACCTGTCAGTGCCTCCCTTCCATCAGATCAAGGCCGGGCTATAATCCCGGTGGAAAAAGAACCCTCCGTCCAAGCTCACCCCTCGATGAATAACACCCCGAGGGTAGACGTTAAACAGTGTAGTGCGTTACAGTGAGAAGACAATCCGACCTTAAGTCTGTATAGTGCTCAATTCCTCTCAGCCATATACAAGAGCTTGGACACCACCTAAAAGGGCACCAACTCTTTTAGCTATCTGAGAGTTGGGGTGGTTTACGTAAAATTATTCATCACTTGAGTCACTAATGCATCTTACATGCTCATCTATATGTTAGCATTTTTCAATTTACATGTCATGAAGGATTGGTATCTTGGTTCATTATGAAGGCAATGTCATAATGTTACTTATAACGTTGCCGGCCAATAAGAACAGTGATGGCATGCAAAAGCAGGTTTTCATCTCACTTTCTCTCCTTCACTGCTCTTGATGTCAGCCAGTGCTGTTTATGAATACTACCAAACCCCATGACATTTTCTTTATTCAGACCTCCATCCCCCAACATGAAGTAGCGTCTCCCAGTCTTCTCTCTTTCCCAGGGCAAGATTAAAACAGGGGAGGGGCCGACCGGCACACAGCGTGGCCCTAGAGCACAGCAGTCACATATTAGCCAGCCTTGCCCCCTGAGGCAGAACAGTCCACAGACAGAGCGGGACCCATGGTGGGGCCCCAGTCTGCAGGCAGGGGGGCCCCACAGCAGGGCTCCAGACTTGGGGGGCCACACAAAAGTGGACAGCCCAGGGTCCCTTAATTTGGACCTGCTCTTTCCCCTCACTAATTTCTGAGAATCTACATAGGTCAATTGCAAAACTGAAATATAGCAGGAAAAAGAAGGGCTTTAGCACTGAAGAGATGCTCTTTCTTCCTGCCTAACAGAGGAAGCTGCCTCCCCTTTAAAGTCTTGCTACTGCAGAGGAGAGCCTAAAGCCAATCCCTCATAAGGCTTCGGTAACACAGGAAGATATTTAGTATTAGTGCTGCTGTTTCTTTTTTATGAGAGAGAGATGACCCAGAATCTCCTTCAAGTGGTTTTGTCCCCATAAAGGAGAAAGAAAGCCTCTTCTAGCCTGAAAATGACATTTGAAGGAATGAAGTTCCAATTTGTATGAAGAAGATTGAACGGATGGGTCAAATGCCATGAAGGAAGCAGATTTGCACAAAAGTTTGAAACATATATAAAAGCAGAGATAGACAAACCACTTCCAAAAGATGAAAAAAAGAAGGAAAGAAAAAACCTCCCTAACCTAGAACCTTCACTATTTCTAGAATCAATCATTTAAGGTTCTGATATGTTAGGTTAACCTTTTTTTCTCCATTATTTTTCATTTTTATGCACATCTAAGATTTGGCCAGAAAAGGAAGTGTCAGAATGCTTCACAAAAGGCTGTCATGCTATTTCCAGACAAAGCAAAAGCAGCAAGTTCTGCACACATGAGAAGATCTATTCTCATTAATTTTCCAAGCAAATTTAGCAGACCCAATAGGCCCTTACAATTAGAACCACAATTCCATTGTCCTTGTAGATTGACTGACATTAGGGGCTACTTGAGTAATACAAATATTATATGTTTTGAATAAACAACTATCATCTTGAATGCCTATACAAACTGAACAGTTTTGAACCTCAGATTATTTATCACAAATACACAGACAGTATTTTATTTACATATATGCACAATATACATGGTTAGTGAATGATGCTACATTAACAAGGGGAAGTTTAAATGAGTGTTTGACATTCTTGCAAAAATGTACCAGATGTTAATTTAATTCTAGGTCATGCAAATCAATCATGGGTTCAAGAAATGAAACCAGATATGCAAAAGCTTCAAGAAAGTTAACTTCTGCATGTAGAGCTGCAATTTTCCCTTCAACTTCCATGGTAACTCACAGATAGTCCCCTGCTACCCTTCTAAAGCACTCCTGCCCCTCACCTTACCTTGGAAAACTTTCAGAAGGGTCTCTGGATTTGTTGTGGGACAGGATCCCAGAAGTGCAAACAATCTCAACCCATGATAAATGAGCTCTCAGGAAGATGGGATAAATACTGCCCACCTTAAACCTCAGGTTCAATTTGCATGGGTCTCAGATCTGATGCAACTATCTCACAAAGTTCTATTGAATTTTCTCCGAAAGCTGCATTGTTCAGATCACAATTAGCTGCAAGATACAATGACTCATGCAGGAGCACCCAGTGGCTTGTAATCATACACAGATTGATCTGTTCATAATCCCTGAAACCCCTGTAATGTCAGGGTGTGATGGGGGCACTCACCATTGGGCCAGATCTCCTTGTGGCTGGGGAAATCAGCTGTCACCTGGATGGACATGCCTTCTTGCAGTTAGTCTGTCATTTCACTCACCCAGTCCATGGCCTCTCATGCTTCTGGACCTTCTTCTTTTATAGCTTAGCCCTCCTGTCAGGTCAGGGTACTGCAACTTTTGCAAGGCCAACAGACCCAGGTGGTCCACTCCCGCAGGGGCTGGTAGTGAAACCGAGGCCCATTCTCTACACTGGGTTACAGCCAATGGAACATTCAACCCAGCACCTCTGGGCTTTTATTCCTCCCAGCCCTTTTTGCTTTCTATTCTCTTTACAGCTTCCTGCTCATCCCTCTTGTACAGGAAGTACAATTGCAGATTTTTCCTCCTCCAGCCTACCACCTTCCTCTCTTTGTGGATCCTGGCCTGCTCCTCTTCCTAGCTGGACTTAATCTGCCATTAGGCCCTAGCATGCACTAGGTTTCCTCCAGGTGCAGGCAGCCTTCAGTTAATTAGCCCAATTGACCCCTTCAGGCTGTGTGTGTAGTGTACACCCATCACACAGTGAAAGGACAGATTGATTTATTTTGAATTTTTTGTCTATCTTGGAACACAGAAAAATACAAGCCAGTTTCAGCGTTGTAATCCACAAGAACTCTCTGCCCCTGTGAAGGGCCTCAGCAACACCAATGGGATTCAGCATAGGCACAGAGATTCACTCTAGCACCATCTTATCGCACAGTCAGGGAGCTCCTTTTCATAAAGTACTTTTTATTTATATAAAGGAAGACTGCAATATGTAGTAATTTTCCATTTAGGCTGATTAAACGTGAATTATTTTATATTAAATAGATGTAATTGCAAAATGGATTGTTAACTGTGCTGGTGTTATGAAAAAATAGATTATTGTTTAATTCATTTCAATGTGGGATTGTGTCATCACTTGCCCTGCAAACGTAGGTGCCTTACAGTGCTTTGTTGCTGTTACTCCCAGCCTGGGAGGTTCACAGCTAGCCTACCAGCATTCAGGTCACACCCTGAAGGGGCTGGACAGCCCTGCCCCTCAGTACACTGTCTATAGCCCCACTGTTCCACTCTGGCTTCCACCAGCCTTAGTTACAACCTGCAAAGTGACCCAATTAGGGTAAGTACATGCTTCCATTTAAACACAACACTGGGTCAGTTTATAGTAACAATAAAACAAAATTTATTATCAGGATATACAGTGGAACCTCGATTATCCGGTCTTCAATTAACCGTGCATTCGGTTATCCGGGATCGCCGAAACATGGGGGTTCGGGTGGCGGCAGAAGCTC
>ML685812.1:3979438-3994736 GCA_007922175.1 Pelusios castaneus
GGGCTGGCAGGGGCCAGGAGTAGCAGCAGAAGGCCAAAATCGGGCTCACCTGGGGCTGGAATTCGGCCTGTGGTTGCCTGGGAGCTGCAACCAGGCTGGAGCTTTTGCAAATCTCCTGCCCTGAGCATGCTCAGAGCAGGAGCAGCCTGGCCAGGGAGCAACTCTGGCTGCCCCTGCAGCTCTGGCCAGATAAAGGGAGGGGGGTCGGGAAGGTCAGGAACTGGGAGCAGGGGTTCAGGGTGGATGGGAGGGCCGAGAAGAGTGGGGAACCAGTGGGGGAGTGGGGAAGGGGGCCAAGAGGAGCAGGGAAGAGTGTTGGGGAACCAGCAGGGGGAGAGGGCCGAGAGGAGTGGGGAGCCAGAGGAGAGGTGAGAGAAATGGGGAACCAGCAGTGGGTGGGGAAGGGGAGGGGGGCTGAGAGGAGCGGGGAGCCAGTGGGGAAGGGGCTGAGGGGGGGCCCAGAGGAACGGGGAACCAGTGTGGGGGGAAGGGGCTGGGGGGACCCCAAGAGGATGCAGCCTGGGGGGCAAAAGGAACAGGGAATCAGCAGGCAGACTGGTGGGGAAGAGGCCTATGGGGGCCGAGAGGAACAGGGAGCCAGCAGGCAGGCAGGTGGGCGGGAGGGAGATGAGAGGAACATGGAAGGGACCCAGGGGCCCGGGAAGTGGAGAGGAAGGCAGGGCCTGGGAAGGTCTCTGGGGGCTGGTGGTGGTGGTGGAGGGTCCTGGACCTCCCCCCACCACCACTCCTGCTGGTGTACCGGCACCTTTTTAGAAAAAAAGCACTGCTTCCTCATATAGTGCTTCACACACATTTCACAATGATATTTATCACCATTGTGTCACTAGCTTTCAGAAATAACTTCACTATACATTTTTATAATAAAGTAACATTGTATACAATCAGTTGGTTCAATTTCTTATCACTTGAGGTTCAGCCCTCCTGTCTTCATAGACCAGTAAACTTTTGCAATGTAATCTTTGAAAGGTGAAGCCAAGACCAAGTCTCTCTCTCCTGCTGGGGCATAGATGTCATTCTGTCTCTTTTCCCACTTGTTCATGGGAGGTTTGTCTCCACCCCTTGTTAACTTGATACATCTGTTTTCGCAAAGTATAATAGCCTTTCACATTACGTTGAAAGTAGCACCCAGGTGGGGAAGCCTGTTGTCTGGGGCAAGCCTGTTTAGAATAATATAATCACAGAACTGGAAGGGATCATAAGTGGTCATCAAAATCAATCCTCTGCATTCATGGCAGGACCAAGCAGCATCCATACCAGACCTGACAGGTGCTTGTCTAACCTGCTCTTAAAAATATCCAATGATAGAGTTTCCACAACCTGCCTAGGCAACTTATTCCAGTGGTTATCATTCTGACAGTTAGGAATTTTTTTCCTAATGTCCAACCAAACCTCCCTTCCTGTAATTTCAGCCCCTTCCTTTTTTATTAACTCCCCCCCATCATGACTCATCTAAACACATTTTAGTTACAATTCAAACAAATATCAATAATTCTTAATACCCACACATAATACATCACAGAAGAACATTAATGGTCACTGAGTTATTTGATTCCAAATTATATCTCAGAAGGCATATTTTGTACAAAGATTATTGTAATAGTGTGTAAGGTATGAATACAATTGCAATGTGGAAAAGTGTTCTTTTAGTCTGACTTCAATGCTGGCCATACAAAGCCAAGATTGTAAAATTCAATGTATTTTTTTTAAAAAAAAATCTGAATGAAGCCTTTCTGAACTCTGTTTGAATTCTCATGGTGCATCTACAGGACAGCCCATAATCACAGATAGTGTAAATCAGCATAGTTAAATTTCAAAGACTTGATTAGAGCTATGAATTCACACCAGCTGAGGATCTGACTACAAGTCTAGTCATTCTGGCACAAGATTAGGAGAATCCATATTTGAACACCATTTTTTGCTTGTAGAGTTCACCAGTCAATGCAGTTCTCAAGCCATGTTGGAGTACCATGCTTACAAAATAGGCATGTATTTACTTAACAGTTTTATGTCATGTTGGTCCATAATACAGGATGAAAAGATGTTCTAATATGGATTTGTCTAACTGTCCCAGAGACCATGTGCTGGTGCAGTTAGGTTTGTATTACAGATGAGCTCTAAGAGCTGACACTAAGCCCTTTATTTTCTTATACTTTTTTGGGACATCTTACCATTGCTACCAGTGTCACACCAGAACAGGCAGTAGTAGGAGAAAGGGTTAGAAAAGACAAATTGCTGGAGGTATTTTAACTACCATTTCATGGTCACAAGTGTTTTACAAGGTGTGTCTCACATCTCTTCATGACTCTTCCCAATATTTATCCCTCTGTGTAAATATCATCAACTTGAATCTTTTTTCACCTGAAAGATTCATTGAAGTTCAACGGATTTAGCCAGGGGTGGAGCTAGATATTTGAAATCAAGATACCACACTTTATGCTCAGCATCCATTCGCCCACCACTTACTGCCAGGAGTGATTTGCTATCACACCCTTATAAATACTCATACAATCACTTCATTTAAATATAGTTACCTATCATCCTGTGTGTCGCATGCATTCACAACTGACATACTTCTGCAATGATTTGTGTACAAAATATACTTTGCGAGGTGGTATTTTAAAAGTGACGTCACACTCGTCAATACTATCATTGTAAGATATACATAATAATTTGTGTGAAATTATGGATACTCCATAATACTGTGTTTTAAAATCTGAGTAAAAGGTGTTTAAATTAGGTACATCAGGAGAAGTTGAGAAGCAGGCTTTCTCCAGACAAAGGAATGAGAATCAGGGGTGGGCCAAATTCAATTGGCTATTCATGTATATCAGACATTGCAGCAGTAAAAGAGAGTTTGCATGGTAGCAACCACTAAGGGAGAATGAACCAACATGGAGACATGTTCCAAACCTCCTGGCTCCTTTACACAGCATGGATTAAAGAATATATCAAAGGTTCACTGGAGTATAAAAGAGAGGGGCAAAATCTCCAAGTTATCTGTCACTTAAGAGGACAAAGAACTGAGAACACTGGATTTTATGGCATACCCTGGCCAAAGGGATAGTCAGCCATCTTTCTGGAACCTAGGGTTGCCAATTTTGATGGGACGTATTCCTAGAGAGTAATTTTTAATTTCTGGAAATTCCAGGAAAATCCTGGAGGATTAGCAATCCTAAATTTTACCTTGAACCAAAGTTGTAGTTTTGTTACATCTGAGTCCCTAGAAAGCATTTTTCATCACTTTTCTCATTTTGTACTCATTTCTGACTTTCTCTCTTACACTTGAACTCACAATCTTCTCTCTGCAGTAATAATCTTGTTTTATATTGAATCTAAACCATCCCAGTGCTGTGTTCAAATTCCAAATGATGGCTAACTCTGGTTAAAGAAAAAGGTTCCTGTACTTTGTCTTTTTAAAAGGAGTAACAGATCTTGTTACTTCCTACATGCACCAGGAAAAGAGTGGGCGTTCCAGGGCAGATAGTCTTGGTGAGATTTGGGAGTGGGGGTAATGCTGGGATCACTTGTCATATGGCTGTGATGTAACAAGCAAGCTGCCCAAGTCAGAGTTGCTAAACCAGGGCTGTTGAACACACAGATAATCGGGGCATGCTTGTATGCTGCCTGGGAGTTTCCAGGCAGCGAGCAACAGCAACGTAGCATTTTAAAGCATTCATGATTACAATACAAGCAGTCATATCACCTCTCACTATTACAGGTTGCACCCCAAAACATGACACTCTTTTTAATGAAAGGCATCATGAGAAAGCTATTGATCAAGGATTATGCGCCATGACATTAACATTGTATTCAATGGTGCACATGGAGCATGCTTAATTCCATTCACATGCATCATCAGGGGATAGAATTACAACTCTTTCTCCCTTTAAAAGGGACACTCAGGTTATCTTCATTTCATCAGCAAATTAGATATTCCTTTGAATTCCAGGAGGCAGTTTGTTGCTTGCAGCCCAATAAAAAAATAAAGATGAAAAAGAGAACCTACCCAACTCAGCAATAAGACAAAACCCTGATCATGATGCTTCATATTGAATTTGAATTAGAAATGTGTATTGTTTTACTTGATTAATTTTTTTAAAAGATCACATTGAAAAATTAAAATGAATACATAAGAGGATTTGCTATTAACCCTTGTACGGCTATAATTTTCCACACTGCCAGCCAAAAATAAAGCTTAGGAAGGTTTATCTGCAAAAGCTCACTTATTTTTACAGAAGGTTTTTAGATTAAAATATACCAGGCAAACATTAAATCCCAGGAAGACAACACAGCATGTAAACACAATAAAGGACCTAAAAATGTACAATGCTTCAAAAGTTAAGCCTACATTAAACCCTTCCATAACATCCACAATGCTGTCACTGTCCCAAGCCCCATCAAATAATTTATCTAAAGAAAGAGTAGAGCTGCTAATTATACATTACCAAGTTCTGTTCTCTCCTTGCAACTTTTCTCAGGAAGCTCAAGGCTGTATGTTGGAAATAATACATCCTGGAGCACTGCCCAGAGGACAAACCAATCTTTATTCTGATTCCAATGTGCTTGATAGAAGTCTATTGGGTACGCGAGTGTACATGAAAAGCATACTATACAAGTACTGCAGAGTGAGGTCAGACAACTTTTACATGATTCCAAACAGTAACTTGATCTCAGTAGAAAAACAGGGCCAAATTCAAACCTAGCATAAGCAGATGCAATGCGATGGATTCAGTGGACTTGTACCTGCTTATTTCAGGTCTGAAGTGGACCTCTGGTATATATATGAACCCCTTCTTTCTTTGGCAACTTTTTCTCCACCTGAATTTCCAGTTTAAGATTTTCTCACAATATTTACTTTGCAGCAAAAAGGCCAATTGATTTTACTCTGAAATGCTCTGTTCTGTAAATTGGTATCTACTGAAAATTAATTTCGGGTTGAAACCCCATAAATAATGGTAATAGTAGATTATAGGTACTAAGATTCCCTCTTGGGCATAAGATAAAGCCTGCATCACTTTTGGCTAACCTTTACTAGCTACATCACACACAGAAGGTTCACTTCCTTTTCACCCTCCACCCAAAAGCAACCAATTCTGGGTTGCAGAGTCACTAGTGGAATTCAAGCCATCATTCCAGTCATTAAACTCCTAATTTAGTCCAATCTTTCTGGGACTTCTACTTCCTTTAATTTTTCTTTTAATAATCACACAATCATAATTTCATAGAGCAGGGAAATACAGGTGGGGGGAGGGGGAAATCATACCTTTCTGCTCACCACCACACCAAAAAATAAAAATGAGAATGGGGTTATTTATGTTTCTGAATAGTTGAAGTGCACCTAAGTTGAAACTATAATGCAATTATTGAAAACTAAAAGCAACCAAAGGAAAAGTAGCAGCAAATGAAATAATTTTAGTTTATAAACACCGCACCCTTGAGTGACTGTGATTTGCTTCAAAGTAGCACAAATTCAGTCACATCTTTTTGCTTAATTACAAGTTCTCTCAAGGGATTGTCAAAAAAATATGCTAAAGAGATATGGGTAAAGTGACACAAGAAAGAATTTCCTACATCCAAACTGCTTTGATGGGTTGGAGGAAAGAAGCTGAGAAAGGAAACAGAACATGGGTTGAAGTGTTTATTTTGTGCCATTCTCCTGGCACTTTGTAGAGATGCTTTGAGGGGATCAGTAAACTCATATCCATAAAATGCAGGAAAGGAGTAAGGCATGACTTTCCCAGCTTTGATAAAGGCAGGCATCATATTTGCCCTGCTAAAAAGTGTCTGAATGCTGTGACAGGCCACATCACTGAGAAAGCATCACATTGATTAAATATCATGGAAACTGGGATCTGGCTGACTCATTAGCTGGAGATTGCTAGAATCTGTCAAATTAAAAGCAAACAAACAACAAACAACATACAACAAAAACCTAAAAATAAACACAATGATTATTTATCTAGCCAAACTGCCTTACAATCAAAGTCACTACTTATTTGTCTGAATTTAAATAAGCTTTCTACGCTATCTTTAATCAGACATCAACAAAGAAATGGGCCCTCAATGCTACATTATATATCATCTTTGATGGCACCAGAAGGATCAGTCCAGCATTTAAAAAGTGATATGCACACATGTTCTCAGTGGCCAGCCCAGCAACTGTAGAGCAGGTGGGTATTTCAGCAAACCTGGAGGCTCATTGGCCCAAGTGGGACTGGTGATGATGTGACAGGTCTGTCAAAATTGCTGAAAAATTCTTGTACTTGGTTTTCATTAGTGTCAGTCCATGAATTTCAACTGAGTTGCTTCCAGCTAACATCATTGTAAGTGCAAAAAGAATCAGGATTTATGGGTGTGAATTTGGGAAAGTCTGGTAGCTGTTGAGATGGCAGGGGAATATTCATCCACCTTTCAGAAAGAACCACCCCAAACCCTGTGTGATGAGCTTTAAGAAATGCAAAACAAAAAACCCACAACACATGCACGGTCTCCTTGGGAGAAAAACTTGGAGGGGGGGAGTATCCACATTCATTTTGATTATGATTGTCCAGTTAGCTCATTTGGGTGAATAGTTGTTGGCTTGAGCACAGGCCAATCAATCCATTATAATTTAAGACCAAGCTGTTCTGATGGAAGTATTAGCTTCCTAGCACAGTGTATTTGCCATTTTAGGAAAGACATGTTGGAACTAAAAATCTTCAGGTTTGGTGCCTGCCAACGGCTCACAGATGTCAAAGGAAACCCTGTTATCAGAACCAGTAATTTGTCAAAACTTCCCAGATTTAGGATACTTCTGAAATATGCCCATTTCTGGGTATGCAGCTCGATGGAAATCTGTGGGAAATTAATAGTGGACATGCAGATCTATTTTGACAACAACTAGGGTGCAAAAAAATACAACATTACCAAACCAACTAACTAGTGATCCCCAGAATAAGTGTGATGTCACAAAACATTATGTCACACCTGTTAATTATGATGTAAAATAACAAGTGACATTATGACCAGGATGAAAATGGAAAGTCTTGTCCCTTGAAGAATATTTTTTTTTCTCCAGCAGCAGACTAATTAAGTTAATATATAAATAAATAAATAAATATAATTATTAGCCAATCAGTATCTTCAAGCACTACATGAAAAAACTCCAAATGTCTAGGACAAGATGACATTATATATGGCATTCATTAACAGTTAAATGCTGTGACTAGCCAACTCCCTGAACTATTTCCAGCTTTAGCTGGCTTGAATTTGAGTACTGTCCATTTTGGCCAGGAACTTTAAAATATGCCCTTCTACACAAATATACAGAGATCATCTGTAAATGCTCAAACTAGGGATTACAAATGCATTGTGTTATTCAAGCATCTACACTGTATTTGGTTACATTTTTCACATCAGTGCATGCAAGTGTCTTTCATAGATTTTATATACCAAATCAAACCCACAGTATAAACCACATAAAGTGGCCATCATACTATCAGGACACAAAGACACTACGGAGAATTTTAATTCAGTACTGAGAAACCTTTGTCTGATTTTGCATATTCATTTCTTTCTGTCTGCTACTTATTTTAGATTAAAATCATGTTTGTATTCAAGATACCTAGTCAGCATACTGAAGTTTATCTCTACAATCAGAACATTCCTTGGACGTTATAAATCAAGATTTATTTCTCCACCCAGCTCTACTTCATATTGGAAACATGATGATACATTCAGTTTTGTAGTTCAGGCTTAGATCTGATTTACGCTGAGATGCAGATACCTCTTTGGGTTAATATTTACACTGCAGCTCAAAAACAGCTGCTTCTAGGGTTCCATTCTTGCAGGGGAGGCAAGTGAGTATAATGGAATAACTGCACATCACTATTTTAAAATGAACAACCTTTTAGGGGGATAGTTAGGCCCTGGAAATTCCTGGGTTTTAAGAGTTTTAAAAAGTAATATTTGGCTCCTGTGTCAATATGTGACTATGATTTATAAAAGACAAAGACTCTGATCTGCTGCTGTTCCACTGCTTAATATTATATCACTATTTTTGGCCTTTGACAATTTGAGGCCTCTTGAAAATAATTTGCCCCTCCCCTTCAGTGATGCTGGGCTGGAAGATGTGGTTCCCACCACAGGTGGACACACTAGAGCCAACTCAAGGTAAGCTACTGAGCTAGAAGTATCTGTTTGGATTTGGGGATGAAGATGGCAACTTGGGCTAGCTGCCCAAACTCAGCCTTAGGGAGGTCATTTGGGCTTGGATTCAGATGACTAGGCTGAGACGCCACCCATACCACAATGTCCACGGTGCTATTTGTAGCACACTAACTCATCTTGAGCTAATGAGTATCTGTCTACCCACACCAGGCATCATACCTCCCAGCTGCAACACATATATGCCCGCTACTACTATTAGGAAATTCTGTTTTCAGGTCTATATCACTTAAAAATATCAAAAGTCATTACATGTCCTCCTAACGGTGGTCTCCTTTGCCATGACTGGAATAGCATTATAATTCAAGTTACATGTCCCAAGCTGAACCTAAAGACAATTCCTTACATGTTATCTGAAAGTCTATCATTATTTAATCTTGATACAGAAGGTCACACTAATGGAAGACACGCATTTTACTGTGAACACCACAAAATAAGCTTAGGACCCAGATCTGTGACCTAAATTTTCTTTTGGAAGTCAGAAGAGGTGATTTCTCATCAAATTGTAGTTTCATTCACCCATCAGTCCAAACAGACATCATATTTGTAATTCCAACATCACTTTCGGGGATAAAACCCAATGTTTCTAGCCCCCTAAATATAGACCATAGTCACTCATAGACTGTAGAATTAAGGTATATATCTATAAACAGTGTGTGAGACCAGTTACAGTTCTGCAGCTCAGAACTGCTCTGTGCTGACCGAAGAACATTCGAGCAGCCTAGAATTGCTATAACTTATCCCAGCAGCATATTGTTCTTAAGGGACAGTATACAAACTGACAACAATGAGGATCCTCTAATACTCTCCTCATCCTTTCCCACATTCCCCTTACACTGGGATAGAACAGTTGGTACAAGAAATCTATCTGCTGGCTTCACACCAGGTGAGAAGTTTCCTCCTGTTATGGCCAGAATCCATCACTTTGTGCTGCCGACGTGCCCTGGAAGGGCTGGTCTATATCTGAAAGTCCAATTACACGTTTAATTAAATGAGCAGAAAATAATTTTTCAGTTACACTATCTGATGGCTGAGAAGAAAGTGGTACTTATGCTATACTTATAAAATCAAAATATTTCATTTTCAGGGCTGCTTGTTGTAATCGTGTTATGATAGCCAATTTCCTTTAGTTGTAATAAGATTAGGTGTTATGCATTCCATCTTATGTCAATCCTATGATTTTTCTGATAATAGTCTTTTTATGCCACTGGTGTAAGAGCACCAGTTTCAGTAGAACCAATTTTCCCAGGAAGGTAGCAAATTCTGTCTTCCAGGCTAAGCTCAGTGGCCTTATGTAAGAATATTCCTAACTGGGAAGTTCCAAGGGAAGACACCACAGGCAACACTAGTTTAAGGTACTAATCCTGCCCCTTACATTGGGACAGAATTTACTCATGCTTAAATTTAAGCACTGAAGTTGATGGGACTAATTGACATACCCAAAGTTAATTATGTGCATACATTTTTTGCAGAATTGCACCGCTGTAAGCAGAAATTTCTGTCACTTCGTATAAGAAACTATATCTCCTGAGGGAACAGAATGGCTTAGCTGAGGAATCTAGCAGATCAAAGTGATGACATCAGTGACTGCAATGAGTCTAGTGAAGTTGTTATCCGTCTGTAAAGATGGGAGGTAGAACTGAAAGAAGAGAGAATAAGGGAAATGGACAAAAGAGGGGTGGGGCATGGGGAGTGAGAGTTGTGGAATGAATAGAGGAATAAAAGAGGAGCTACGAGGCATTGGAACAGAAAGAGCAATGAGAGCAGAGGAGGAAAATACAGAAGCCTAGGATACCATCAAGTAAGGGAAGAAGAAAGATTTGTAAACAAAATGGTAGAAGAATCTCTTCTCTCACTTCTTGCTTCCTTCGCTTCTCTCTCACTTTCAGGAAACACATTTCTTGTCATAAGCAGTCCTTTAATCTCCATGGGACTCCAGAAATTTGGAAGGAAGTCAGGTCTCTTGCCTGGTGGCCTGGGGATATAACACATAGTGCTCCAAGTCAGGTGGCAATTTAATATGCCAAGAGATCTGATGAAAAGCATGACAGAAGAGAACTGATGTCTCTTCTTATATAGTACAGTTCCTATATAGTACCATACAGTTTCCTTGTATTAGCAGATCTGACATATGACAATTTCAGTAATCATTCATTTTCATCAAATGAATTCTTACAAATCTCATTCTGATATTTTTTCCAGTAAGCATCCTCAGCTCATCATGAACCTTTCCCATATCAATGATGATTTTAAGCAGTGGCAAAAGACATCCTGTGTAGTTTTTCCTCACTTACTCTCTTGGCATCTACTTCTCTCAGCATTCCTTCCTGCGTATCCTTTAAAAGTCTGATTTAAAAAAAACAAAACAAAAAACAGGAGAGAACAGAACAGTGGCCCAATTAAAAAAAAAAGTAAAATTAAAAGTAAAATTTAGAAAAACAAAATATGGATGCTAAATGGGGGAGAGATCAAAAGATAGGTTGCTTACAGCAAATCTAATGATCATAGCATAAATATTTGATATATTTGCTGATAAAGATATAGAGACTGATTCAAATTCAGAACAATTGAAAAATATATTAGAGGTAAGCAACTGTATTTCAAAGGGGCTCATTTGTTATACTTTGTCATGTAGCAAAAATGAGAGTGTGACACAGTTTTTAAAAAAGCACATTGTAGCAGTTCCTCAGCGCAGGACTCACCAGCAGGGCACCTCCTGGTGGTGTTATTGGCGAATTCCTCAAGTGGTCCCCCTACTGGCAGTCCGAGCTCTACTTTGCACATGCCCGACTCAGTCCCCAAATCCTCTGCTTGGACCTCAGCCCTCCGGCTGAGTCCCTCAGTCCACCCCTTCTGGGGTGCAACTAACCCCACCCGCCCACTTTGTGTCAGTGGCCGTGGTTAGTCCATGCACTGCCATCCTGCAGTCTAGTACAGCTTGATTTAATCCAGCCACAGTATAAAACAGTCTAGGGCCAGCGAGCTTGTACCCCTCCTGACACCCGTGCTGTTACTGGCATGCTGGGGAAGCGGGGAGGGACCTGAGCCCACCCTCTACACCAGGCCCCAGCCCAGGGACCCTAAACACCTCCGCTGAGGCCTTCCACCTCCCACCAGTCTTTCCACTTGCCTAGGCGTCGACTCCCTGGGCCACTGCCCCGCAGCCCCCAGTCACACACTTCTCACCAGTCCGGATCCAGCCGCCATCTGTTCTCGGCTCCCAGCCCTCAGACTGCTGCTCCAGCCCTCATCTCACCGTGCAGAGTCCAGCCACTGTCCCTCTAGGCCTCCCTCACCTGGACTGCTGCCCCACCACAGCACATCTGGCCAACTGCTCCGGAGTCCCAGCCGCTGTCCCTCCAGGCCTCCTTGCCTCTGGACTGCTGCCCCAGAGCCTTTGCCCTGCTGGCAACCTTCCTCAGCTTCCACTAGCCATACTGGGAGCTCTCCAGGGTGCTGGCTCCATCAGCTAGCCCTCTCTGCCCTGCTGCTCCCTCTTACATATAGGCAGCCTGGCCCTGTGATTGGCTCAGCAGCCCTCCCCTCTGATTGGCTGCTGCAGCCAAGCCCCCTTTTAACCTTGCAGTCTGGTTAACCCCTTGTTAACCGGAGTGGAGCCACTGCTCCACTACAACATCTATTTTTAATATTAGAGGTATGGTTTTATTTGTCCAAAGGCCCCAATCACACTTTCAGAGAAGTGTAAAAGAGCCCTAAAATGGACATAAATGGCATTTATTTTTAAATATGTATATAAACATATATATATCCTAAAGATTGTGTCCATGCTTTCTTTTAGGTTTTATTTCTGAAGCTTCAAAAACATCCATAAGGATCTAGCCATGTAAATATTTACATACATACTTAATTTTTAACTATTGATTTCAATAGCACTGTTTACATGATTAAAGCTGCATACATGCATACTTGTTTCCAGGTTCAAGGCCCAAACAATGATCAAACCTGTGATGTTACCATGATTCTGATCTTCAGAAGATTGATGAAAATCCTCATTTCTTACAGCACAAATAAGGGATATTCCATTTAATGGCATTCTGAATGAGTTCTTTTGTGTGTGGCAAGTTCTACTATGGAAATATGCTACATAACTACTGGCTAAAACATAAGTGGTTCATAGGGATAGATTCAAGAAAACACATGCTTGGTGTTTCTTCATTTTATTGTGGTTATATTGGTTCCTCTCTCCCCTTTTTGATCTTCTCTTTATTGAATGCCCCATGTGTTAGAATATGTGCCAAGATTTTAATCAAAACACCTTAAAGTAGCCCAAGTTTCAGAGGGCAGATTCTCAGCGTTTTCTAAACATTGATCATTAAAGGTGTCTCAAGTGTGGGATTCAAAAACTCACTAGTTATTTGTGAAAATCTTAACTTCTTTGTGAGGTCTTGGATAAAAACAAACAAACAGCAGCAGCAACAAAAAAAAAGACAGGGAGGAACACTTTCCAAAAAGCCTTTAAAAAAAACCAGAACAAAGAACAAAACAAAAACAATGCTTACTCTTGCTGTCCTGGACAGCTGGTGTGTCCCTTGTCCTCTCCTCACCATTTATTTTCTGTCTATCTATTATAAATATAATTTCAAAATGTGTTAAGATAAATCCTGCTGTGATGGACACCTTTTAACCGCAATCACCTTACCACACAGCCAGAAATGTCTCCATCCAGGTGACAGTTGCCATCCACAATACAACCTACAGCTTTTTACAAGTAATGCTGACCCAATCAGCTGCATGTAAGATACCAATTAGAAATAGGTCTTTATATTATATGTCAAGATGCAAACTCCCTCTAAATTTTGGGGCAGCTCGAATCATCTCTCTCTCTCCCATTACTTATTATCATGTTCCTGCTCTTATGGTCCATATTATGGATCAGATCCAAACTCGAAAGGGGGTGACTTCCAGCAATGCCACTTGGATACTCTAGTAATGGGGCACATAACAGTACCTAATTAGACAACAAACTGATGACAGAACTCCATGGCGCAAGTTATTCAGGGGATGATTTATTCCATTCAAGGTCTCAGAAATCTTGTGAGAATTTGGTAGTATCAACTTATTTATAATAAATTACATAGCACAATAAATTAAAAATGATATGTTGTGATTCCATGGGATGAAATACTGGTTCACTGAAGTGAACAACTAAACTCCCACTCATTTCACGAGGCAGGGTTTCAAGCATGGTCCCTATCCAATGAGCCTGTAATTAAATTTCTGAAATAATACAACGAGTAAGTGTAACAGACAATTGATGAAGTGAGGAAGAAGGATTACAGTAAGAAGATCACATGGTTATTCTGCCAGTATGAAATTCTCCCCCGTGTAAAGGCCAACAAAAATCTTGTTCCCCACTTGGTACCCCAAAATAGGCTTTAAACGGGATTTCAGTGGTGCCCAGGCCTCGTAACGGACTTCTACACAGAGGTCAATTTCACATATACTTCTGATGCACATCTTGGTGGTACTATTAAAATTAATTAAAAATTAAAAATAATTATATCTACATCTGAAACCTAAAGATCAAAGTCCATTGAGCTCAATGTAAAGGATTTGGCCCATAACCCCTCCCTACCATCATTACTTTGTGCTCAAAACCCAAACTCAATCTTGGACAAGTCTAAATCAAATTCAGACCCAAATGCCTCCATGTTAGCTAACCTTTTACCAACATAAACGTGGCTACAAATCCTATACTACAGTATGAAAAAGGTAAGAGCATAAAAAAGGAATAATCAAAGCCTTTAAAAATATTTTAAATCTGTAGCTTTAAATAATAATGCTAAAGAAACAAATTGATTCTGTTTGAATGCTTGAAGATGTGTGCATGTTTGTGTTGCAAATTCAGCCATGCCACCACCTGAATTACCGACAAGGAAATCAAGTTTCTTTAGAAAGATTATTTAAAACAGAGCCAATTACTAATTTAAAGCAAGGAAAAATTTACCCAATTTGGATATCCTAGCATTTTTTCCCCTAGAATCCCCTGTCTATTCTACTACTGATACACCCACTCTCAATATCAGGAATAGAAGTTGTATTTATCTATAGCAGAGCAAATTCTGCTCTATTTTATCCATGCAAAACCATGAACTCAAGAGAAGTTGAGCATGAACTACTGAAGGCCTTTGTAAAATACTTTTCTTTCTGAATCTTCATTCTTTTGCAATATTCCTGCAGCATGTTCACAATGAAGCTGTGGTGATGGCTGCATTTTCCCTTCATGTTACATGTGACAGAACAAACACTTAATGGACTTAAAACCTAAAGTGCAGTGATACTTACAGTATTCCAGAAAACACTTTGCAGGATTTGAACAAATTATATTGTCAGGTAATTAAGTTCTTTTATCTTGATAAAATTTCAGACCAGGAAAATGTACTTATTGGTTTAAAACCATCCAAACAAACAAACAAAAAAAAAAAGGAAAAATTAGGCAGCACTGCAAAAACAGAAATTTAGCTACCTTCTTTTCACCTATAATTGTGTATAATCATTCAATGTGCAGAAGTTCAGGATGAGGCCAAGGAAATCCTTCAACACCACTTCAACAGCCATTCAACCATTAAATAAAAGTTTCTGAAATTCTAGCTTTTTTTTAATTAAAGTTGCTGAGGAACATTGATTGAAAGGCCTTTTATCCTCTTATTGTTTTTTTAATTCTTTACCTCAGTCCTTTTATACTCCTCCTTAATCAGTAATGCAAATAAAATTCTAAGTGTAATCAGCAGCTGCCTAAGGAGAGCGCTGAGCTGTGTTGCCATGGGAACATTCAAGTCACTTTTTGACAAGAGAAGGAATCATAATTATTTTCCTCCACCAATTTCAAAACAAATATGCTTTCCTAGAATGTGTGTTCTCTATTGACAAATATTTCCCACATGCACAGATCCAATGGACGAGTGCTTTACGTACAAACTCAAATACTAGCAAAATGTTGGTGTATTAACCTTACACTCTGTGTTGGTCATGCTGAGTTTGGAGCTGCTTGTTATAAGTTTTAGATATATATATATATATATATATATATATATATATATATATATATATA
>ML685812.1:3994746-4029074 GCA_007922175.1 Pelusios castaneus
ATATATATATATATATATATATATATATATATATATATATATATATAAATAAAGTATAGGTTGGATGAATAACAATCATAAATCTCAGATCTCAGATCTTTGCAAATAGCTCCATCCAACACCTCCCTAAGAGGCAGTACAGCTTCTTAATTTAATCATCTAGTAGAATGGCATTATCACCTTTCTAGTAAACAGCTCTTGATAAGTCTCACTGAGCAATTAAAACAAGAAGCTTGAAGGTTATATGATTAAGGAATTTTCAGATATGAGCAAGCAAATTCACAAGAAATTATCTTTAATGACTCCTATCTAACTCAATTCAAACTGAATTTGTGTGTTACCGCCACCACTGAGTTACCCTAACAGAGCGCATCATATTGTAACTGAGAGCTCTTGATAGTAGCATGGTTAAACTCCACATCTTCACACAAAACACTGGACTTTATTCAAACTAGCAGCTAGACATAAATTTAGTGAAGGTTTCATGGAGTGTTTCACTTTTGCCATATTAGCTCTCAAGTTTGGGTAATGAAAGAAGAAGGAAGTGTTAGCACAGGAGAAAAGAGCCTGAAAGACGACAAAAATAGGCAATAGTGATTACTGTTACTGTACTCTTCCCCAAAAGCAAGTGGGGAACTGGCTACTTATTGTTAATATAAAAACACAGTAGTGATTAAAAAGTGGAGTGGAGTGGTTGTGGCTCATGACTGGAATTAGAAAGGTTTCTCAGGGGATCAGTCCATGACAGTCTGCTATTACTGTAATGTGTGAATGCCTCACAATCTACCACCACCCTTTAATTGTGTCCCAGTATTACCCCATTTTACAGACTGGGAAGAGAAGAGCAGAGAGACTCATTGATTTGCCCAAGGTCACATGGGCTATCTTTGTCAAATCAGGAAGTGAGCTGAAGTCTATAGAGTCTCATCAAGCTAAGCACTGAACTTCCTTCTTTTCCCTGTATCTACTGACCATCCATTCAAGATTTCTTGAAGATAATAATCATACTTTTGCTGTGCCAAACAATTCATTGTTTCTAGAGATGGGCAAGATAAAAGCAGGTTTCTTACCTGTAACAGATGTTCTTCGAGAGATGGGCTCATGCCCATTCCAATTCAGGTGTACGCGCGCCGCATGCATGATCGTCGTAAGCTTTTTCCCAGCAGTACCCATCGGGCTGGCGCAGGTGCCCCCTGGAGTGGCACCTCCATGGCACCACATAAGTACCCCTGCTGACCTGAAAACCCTCCAGTTCCTTCTTGCCCATGGTTCTGACAAGAGGGGTTGGCAGGTGGGTATTAGTATGGGCATGAGCATGAGCATACCTCTCCAAGAACATCTGTTAAAGGTAAGAAACCTGCTTTTCTTCTTCGAGTGTGCTCATGCCGATTCCAATTCAGGTGGATTACAAACTAACCTAAGGATGGTGGGGGTCAGAGCCCCTGTAACAGTTTTGAGGACTGCCCTTCCTACGGCTGCATCGTCCCTGCTTTGATGGTTGATCACACAGTATGCCATGAAGGTGTGAATTGATGACTACATCGCCACACTGCAGATCTCTGAGGCTGGGACATGAGCTAGGAAAGCAATGGAGGACTGTGCTCACGTTGAGTGGGCCTTACATGATGAGACTGGGCTCTTTGCCAGGTTGTAGCATGCCTTAATGTACGAGGAAATCCATGAGGAGATCCTCTGAGAGGTTACTGGTTCCCCTCTCATTCTTTCTGTTAAGTCCACAAAAAGCTGGTTGGTTTTCCTAAAGGATTTTGTCCTATCTATGTATAACGCTAGCGCCCTGCGAACATCTAATGTGTGTAGGACCCTTTCCCTCCCACTGGAATGAGGTTTAGGGCAGGAATATCTCCTGGTTGCAGTGAAAACTAGAAACCACCTTGGGGAGGAAGGTGGGGTAGGGGAGCAGCTGTACTTTATCCTCTTGAAACACCATGTACGGTGGTTCTGATGTTAGCTCTGACATCCTTCGCGCTGAGGTGATTGCCACTACAAAAGTGACCTTCCACGATAAATACAGCAGAGAGCAGGACCCCATAGGTTCAAAGGGGGCCCCCATTAATTTTGAGAGCACCCAATTCAGGTCCCTTGGCAGTGCATTGTGGGGTAGAGTATTTCTAGGCCTTTGATGAATCGTGATATTAACGGGTGTGTGAAAACTGACTTACCCTTCTTCCCCCTGTGAAAAGCTGAGATGGCTGCTATGTGTACTTTAACTGATGCCAGAGCCAGACCAGATTGTTTCAAATGGAGGAGATAGTCCAGAATTAGTGGGATAGCCGCATCCTCCAGAGTGGCTCCCTTCCCTTTTGCCCATTCCGAGAAGTGAGTCCATTTGGCAGTATATGCTTTCCTTGTGGATGGCTTCCTGCTTTCTAAGAAGACCTTTCTAACCTGGCTCGAGCACTCCTTCTCTCTTTTGCTCAGCCACACATCCTCCACGCTGTCAAGTGCAGAGATTCCAGGTTGGGGTGACGCAGTTGCCCATGGGCCTGAGAGATCAGATCTGGCTGAAGGGGCAGCGGGATCAGGGGGCTTGTTGACATTTGTAACATCGTCGGGAACCAGTGTTGCCTGGGCCATGCGGGGGTGATGAGTATGACTGATGCTTTGGTCTCTCTTTACTTTCAGAAGAACCTTGTGAATGAATGGAAAGGGAGGAAAGGTGTAAAGTAACCCCAATCCCCAGTCCAAAAGGAATGCATCTGAGAGAGAGCCCAGGCTGTGGACTTGGAAGGAGCAGAACTGAGAGCATTTTGTGTTCTTTCTGGTGGAAAACAGGTCTACTCAGGGAAAGCCCCACCTCCAGAAACTTTCCCAGAGGACATCTGCCCTGATAGACCATTTGTGGCTTGCAAATGCCTGACTGAGGCGATCTGCTAGAATGTTCTGTGAGCCTGGGAGGTATGAAGCCTCTAGATGTATTGAATAGGCTACACATTCCTCCCACAGTTCATTGACTATCTGCATTGGGGGGAAGACCAAGCCCTCCCTTGCTGATTTAGATAAAACATTGCTGCAGTATTGTTCGTTAGGACTGTTATATGTTGGCCCTGTATCTGTGTCCGGAATGCATGGCAGGCTAGCCTGATCACCCTCAGCTCCTTTATGTTTATATGCAACCCCATTTCCTCTCGGGACCAGAGATCCTGGGTGCGTGCGTTGCCTAAGTGGGCTCCCCACCTTAGCTGAGAGGCATCTGTTACCAGTGTTACAGTGGGTTGGGGTCTTTGTGAAAGGGACTCCTGCCATCACCTGGCTTCTGTCCAGCCACCACTGGAGTGATTGAATGACTGGGGGCAGGAGCCGAACCACCCTGTCTTTGTGAGGATAAAATACTGATCTGAGCCACAGCTGGAGTGGTCTGAGGCGGAACCTGGTGTGTTGGACTATATAGAAGCTGCATGCCATGTGCCCCAACAGGACAAAACATGTTCTTGCCATTGTGTTTGAGAAGGTAGTGAGAGACCTTATGATGTTCCCTGTAGCTTGAAACTGTGGTTCCGGGAGGAAGGCCCTTCCCTGAATCGAGTCTATGACCGCCCCAATAAATTTGATTGTCTGAGTTGGAGTCAGTATCGATTTTATTTCGTTTATCTGGAGGCCCAGCCTAGTAAAAGTTTCCTTTATGAAGGATACATGTGACTGGATTTGGCTCCTGGAGTGTCCTTTTAACAGCCAATCACCCAGGTATGGGTAAACATGTATGCCGTGCTTCCTGAGAAAAGCGGCTATTACTGCCATGCATTTTGTGAAAACACTCGGGGCCATTGCTAGGCCAAATGTCAGGGATGCAAACTGGAAATGACCTGGGCCTGCTGTGAACCTGAGAAACCTCCTGGGCAGGAGGGAAGGGGGATATTGAGATATGGAAGCATGCTTCTTTCAGATTGAGGGAGGCATACCAGTCCCCCGGATCCGTGGAAGGGATAACCATAGCTAGGGAGACCAGACAGAACTTCAGCTTCTTTACAAATTTGTTGAGGGCTCGTAGGTCTAAAATCAGTCTGAGGCCTCCCTTTGCCTTTGGTATTAGGAAGTATCTTGAATAGAACCGTCTCCCCCGAAACTCCTGAGGAACCTCCTCTATTGCTCCTGATCTTAACATCTCCTGAACTGCCGCCCAGAGGAGTAATTCGTGAGTGGGATCCCTGAAGGGGGATTAGGAAGGTGGGTAGAAATGGGGGAGGGTAGAAAATTGGATAAAGTATCCCGTCTTTACCATGCAGAGGACCCATTTGTCTGATGTAATAAGGGACCAAGCCCGGTAAAAATGGGACAGTCTGTTCCAGAAGGGTGGTTGTGGATACGGCTACCGTCCTGGGATGTCGTCCTCAGATGCACCTTCAAAGGGACTGTTTGGGGTGCTGGGACTGTTTCCCGGGAACTTTGCCTGCGTTAGGGGGCTGGGAGATCCTGCGTTTGTAACCCCTTTTCCTGTCCTTAGAATAGTCCTGCTGTGGGGGGGGGGGGGGGGCGGGGTAGAATCTCCTGTTAGGAGTGGCTTAAAGTGCTTCCTCTGAGTCGATGGGGTGTGCATGCCCAGTGACTTGAGGGTGGCTTTGGAATCTTTCAGACTGTGCAGCTTTGAATCGGTCTGGTCTGAAAAGAGGTCTTTGCTCTCGAAAGGGAGGTCCTGTAGAGTTGTTTGGACCTCTGGGGGTAGGCTCAATGTCTGGAGCCATGAGCATCTCCTCTTTGTAATGCCTGAGGCCATTACTCTTGCTGCAGAGTCTGCTGCATCGAGGGCTGCCTATAGAGATGTTCATGCATTCCCCTTGTTGACTAGGGCCCCGAATTCTTCTTTGGACTCTGGCTGAATTTGGTCCCTGAATTTGGCCATCGCATCCCACAAGTTAAAACTATATCTACTGAGGATTGCTTGCTGGTTAGCAATCCTCAGCTGTAGGCCCCCCATGGTGTAAATCTTTCTACCAAAAAGGTCCAGTCTTTTAGGTTCCTTGGCCTTCGGTGCTGGATGCTGCTGGCCTTGACGCTCCTTGTTGCTGGCGGCCGATGTGGGTGAGTGAAGAGGTAGTCATGCCCCTTTGATGGGGTGAAGTACCTCCTATCAACCCCCCTTGCTGTAGGTTGTATAGGGGGATTGCCACAGGGTTTTGTGGTGGTTAGCAATGTTTTAATTATTGGAAAGACCACCCTTGATGGGCCTTCTGGAACCAGGATGTCCGTCATGGGGTCGGGGTCCTCATGAACCTCTTCGATTTGGAGACTTAAGCCCTGCACTATTCTCTTAAGCAGAGCCTGGTGAGCCTTATAATCCATAGGGGGTACAGACAATGCCGGCTCCATTAGGGCCTCATCTGGGGATGACGATGTTGATGCCTGCGGTTCTCCTTCCAGCTCCTGAGGCACCTGATCCCCTCAATCAGTTATTTCTCCCTCTTCCCCCACAGACATGCCCACGCTAGGGGCTCCGCACTCCGGTGCCTCCATGTCCCTTCCTAGGGCTGCTGGGATGGGCACCTTCTGGCAGCTTTCCACCTTGGAGGGGTTTGGGTGTATGGTGTGCGAGGGTCTGCTGCTTGAGGCCACTGACATTTGCTCAGGCATTTGGGGACCCTGGGCCTGGTGGTATGCTCATGGGGTCCACAATGGCCACTGGGACGGGGCCTGCCAATGGGTATGCCCAAGCCCTGGGTCCACCTACTATGGTGGTAGGGCCTTTAACACCTCTGTGTGGTGGATCTCTGCCTCCGAGGTTTGTGACTCTGACCTCAGGGACCAGGGTGGTGCCGACATTGATGGCACTTTGCAGGGTAGAGACCTTCAGTGCCATGATGGTGAGCGGTAACGAGACTGGGACCAACGTTGATGTCCTGACCAGTGCCGAGAACAAGATCGGTGCCAAGACCCTGACCGGTGCCCAGGCGGTGGATCTGCTCCGGGGCCAAGACTCTCTCGATCTTGAGCTGTGCCTGAATCGGGAATAATGATGTCTGGTGGGCAATCTATAATGCGACCCCGCTGCACTCCATGAAGTAGGTCTGTACCAGTATGGGGACCAGTGTTTAAACCCAGATTTGTACCAGGACACAGACCTTCGTGTCGACTGCTCTCTGTCCCGCGTAGTCAGGTATCGTCAAGGTGGTGACCGGTGACCAGGTGAGCAGAGAGCGGGAGGCATTGGATTTAGCATGGGGGGGCTTTCCTCTGGAAGGTGGTCCAGATCTCAGCGCTATGGTAGTTGAAGCAGGGAACTGCATCGCTGTTAGGGCTATTATGTCTCATGCCTCTTCAAAGGTATCCGGGGTAGATGGCATGTCCAGATCCCCAATGATACTCTGCTGTGCCAGGGACCTTGACATTACCTAGGTCCCTTGGGTACCCTGTGGGCCTGAGAACTGAAAGTCCTGAGTCTCAGCCTCCTGTGCTTGGGTGCTTGCGGCCTTAGGGGCTGGGGCCCTCGACAGGGAGAGGCCCCTTTCATCCCTATGTTTTTTCTTGGCACCAGTGAGTGGGATTGGTGCCGGGCCAGCTTCTTTGTTGGAGTGGGTCTATGGTCCCCTGGTACTGGGATTCTCGATGCCAGTCCCTTCGTTGACGCCGGGGTGCTCCAGACCGACGCCCCTGGTGTCGAGTCGCCAGATTGTGGGCCCAGATCTGCCTCCATTAGTGTTTGCTTCAAGTGAGCTCTTCTTTCCTTCCTGCTTCTGAGCTTGAAGCTTTTACAGATTTTGCACCAGTTTGTTTGATGTTCCTCTCCCAGGCACTTGAGGAAGAAGTCTTGAAGGTCTCCCCTCAGCATGGGCTTCTGGCAAGACCCACAGGACTTGAAGCCTTGGGTCCCTGGCATACCCTGGAGGGTCCGGGGTTAGCACGAGGCTCTACTCCCTACGGAAGTCTAACTGCTACACTAAACTTAACTGAAAATGCTATTGTCCTCTGAGGAGTTGTTAACTGAATATCTTGCCTGAGGCAAGCAGAGAAGCTCCAACGACCGTCACTGGTGGTAAGACGGAACTGGAGGGTTGTCAGGTTGGCAGGGGTACGTATGCGGTGTCAAGGAGGTGCCACTCTAGGTGGTGCCTGCAACGACTCGACGGGTACCGTTGGGGAAAAAGCTTCCGATTACCATGCACGTGGTGTGCATACACCTGAATTGGAATCAGCATGAGCACACTTGAAGAAGAAAAGGATTGGTTTTGCTTTTTGAAAAGCCCTAAAGAAGTGGTTGAAAACTGGACTCCATTGTACCTGTGTCACCAAAGCTCTCGCGGAGTGGGAATGGATACATGTTTTTATTATATTTCTACATGTTTAATTAGTCCTATAACTCATTAGGCTAAAACCATTAGGCTGCATGATGAATGCCTGATGCTCTTATATTTAGTCTTTGAGGTACTCTAATCCAGTCACACTGTTTGAAGGCCCTATAAGTAAGAGCTGGGTATTCTGGACATGGCAACTGATAAATATGCCTTTTTCACTCGCTGCTATTTCAAACTATGAATAAACAGATTAAAAAGCCTTTTGTGTTCTAATAATCTCATTTTACTTAGGAAGCCCTTGTGTCTTGATTAAGAGAAAGATTTTATTAAAAATAAATAAATAAATAAATAAACAAATAAATAAATAAATAAATAAAAGATGCCTGAAAAGAAATAAAGTAACAAAATGCCAAATAACCAAATAAAAATACAAAACCAACATCGGCATATACTGAACTTTTGTCTTCGTTTCTTTTAAACTTCATTCGTGAACTTTATTAAAAGACCAGGTCATACAGTTTCATGCTTGTGTAACATCTGATTAAACACTATTTAACCCCTTGTCTCTTGCTGAATGCATCCTCACTGAGTGGAATCTTTGCTAATCAGGACCCAAGTGTCATCTCTATTCACTCATTAAGCTAAACCAGTTCCATGGGAGATGTCCCAATAAAGGAACCATTACAAATAAATACATTCTGATTTAATATACTTTACAGAAGCAGTTTCTTGCCACCACACACACAGCTGGAAGAAAGCAGTAATGGAATAACAAAATGGAACACCAAACATGACATTTTAAAGGAGGTATACCCTTACACCATGTCTTTGGGAAAAAAAATAGTAACAATAGAAAAGCAGAGTCTCCACTTCCAGCAGTTCTTTTCTGAAAATGAGACATAACCAGGCATCCATGAAATCTTCAGATATTTAAGTGTATTAAATACTTCTCTTTTTTAAAGTATTCTAACAACATAGATCATCATTGTAAGTATTGTGCATCACGATAAAAGGCACTGCTCAATGTCTGTACTTCCCAATCTTCTTAAATTCCTGGGAGACACTTCATTATAGGTAAAGTTTGACACTCCAAACATTATAAAATTACATCAATGCAAAGCAAAAAATTCAGTGCACATTGTATAACTATAGTATGTAACTATAGTTAACTATATACTTTTTTGCTGATAAAACTTGAGACAGATCAACTTGTTTTGCTTCATTTCAAACTCACTCCCGGTTTAGAATTTCGATTTGAACATGAACACTACTGGATTCATCTCCAGTAAGGAGAAATTGTGACAAAGGAATAGAGACAGGCAAAGGGGAAAATCCACTAAAAGAAAAAGGCTCAAAATTGGAACAGAATGAAAAATGTAAATAGCCTGAAAAGAAGAAGAAATTAGTGTGATTGTAACTGGCTTTCCATTTATAGTTACATATTTTGTACCCCATGCATCATGGGCTTTTCCTTAGGTGCTTGCCCTAATACATCCACAGTGCGTTTCTAAAGGTACTCAGTGTTAAATCCCTTGAAATCAGAATTAGTCTAATGGTCATTGTACAAATTGTATAGCTTGTGAAAATGCCACTCCAAGTTTTTCTTGTCGTCGCAATTTTGTGTGAGTGGAGGAGCCTCAATGTAAGGCTATTACAAGAACATAGTAGACTGCTAGTTTAAATGATTTCCTGCATTAGTCAGTTTTTCTTTTTCTTTTTTTTTTCCCCTGGGGTGGGGAAGGGAAAAGCATGAAACAGACATTTATATCTTTATATTTTAATATTAAAAATACACTGATCATTCCACTGTATTGATGGCTTTGTTGAGGTAAACTATAAAGAAACTATTATGAAACCAGCTAGCTCCTGCAATAGCAGACATCTTTCTTATGAAGTATTAATTTCAAGTCAATCCTTTGATAAAAAAGAAAACAAATGTGAATAAGTTGAGGAACTTGGAAATCTTATTCCTGTTTATGTTTGAAAACTGAACTCAAATAGGAATTGTTAATATCCTGTCTACCAGAGAACAATATATTTTGGATGCTTTTATGAGAATTAGTTGAGGAGAATGATCAAAGCCAACAATCCTGCCTTCTCTGGAATAAGAAGCAGGAGAAAATATGATATGCACATAGACAGTTGTTTTGATTACTCCTCTGTGCCTCTCTCCCCATCCCTAAAAAATAACCCCCAAATATCAACTTGGTTTCTAAAAGGTCTCTTATTGCTCTGTACATGGAGGATTTATTATTTATTCCTTAAATTACAGTAACATATTTTACTGGTGGTTGCTACTGTTGCTCTCTTAATTCTCCCTTTACTGTCATGTCTGCTTAATATATTCTTTGAAAACTAAAACTAGATGTTCTCTTTCCTAGGTATCAAATTTTAAATCTGATTGGTTGCAAGCCCCTGTTAGATCTGTACATTTTACACTCTTGTGAACATGACAAGTAGTGAATGCTTGATTTTTACAACATCTTTTACCATTTTGCTTCTGTACATACTATGAAACCAGTCTTGTGGGAGCATGGGAAGAGTTACCATACATGAGAAGAGAGCTGTAGTAAAGAATTTTATCACCCACCGTCTTCTGTAAATCACCTGAATCTTTGGTTAGCTGATCCTCATTGGCAGTGCATTTTTTCACTTCACATAAAGAAATTGTTAAGAAATTGGAAAATGTTGTGTGACCCACCCCTCCACCCAATCATACTCCATGAACACAACTACAGACAAATATACAAAAATCATTACAACTTAACCAACCAAAGCAAGAGGATTCACAATTCAGATACGTCTGCTTCTATGGCTCAGTCTATTATTTTAATCTTCTTTCATAGAAGGAGATTTTTGAAGGAGAAATGGGAACTTGGGGTTCACATTTCCATTGATTTTCACAGAGCCAGATGCCTGACTGTACTTCAAGCGTTTGAAAATCTCCTCTCTTATGTAGAAGGCACATTTAAAAAATAAAACAAAACCAATACAGCATACACAGCTCCCCATTAGACACCTAAAAGAAGTAGACAGATCTTCAGAAGTGCTGACCAGCTCCCTCATCATTTTCAGAGTGTGAGGAATGGCAGTAGGAATTGTGCATCGATCTCAATGGAAGCAATTGGGTGCTCAGCATTTTTGAAAAATCTGGCCTCATTTAGGTGCCTAAATGGGAGCAAAACTCTTGAAAATCTAGCCTTACATTTAGAACAATCTCTTGGTTGTTCGCAACATACTGGCACAAAGCATAAGCAAAGAATGCATTTCTTCTCCTCAGCTCTGCATTTCTTTGCTCTTTGCCTATTTAAATGAAGAAATCTTGGGTTATCATATAGCAACCTGCGTCTGGATTTATCTCCAATTAATGCTCTTCATATGGCACCGTTCACCTAGAACAATCCTAAAGCACTTTAAAGTTCATGGAAGTGATGCACAGCACCAAAATAAATATTTACTTGTTGGTTAGGATTAGATCATTTTTGAACTGAGAGGAGGAGATAGGTTTTGTTATGTTTTGTTAAATGGCAGCTGTTAGCTATATTGCCTCCATTTCAGTGAGCCTCAGCTTGTTGAAATCATGCCTAAATGTTTATCTGTTCACATTTTCTCTTCTGACTACATTTTAATTATCCTATACAAAAACTTACATTATTAACTTTTGATGTGGAAAATTCAGCATCTTGCAACAGACTATGAGGCATGTTATGAACTTTCAGATATGAAATCTACTCTATAAAATGGATTCAGATTGCAATAGTAATTGCTTCAAACATTTGCCTGGATAGGATGTTACCAATCACTGCAAACAATAATTGCTGGGAATCTACACCTCCTACTTCTGCATCATGGTTTTTTTCCCCCTTTTAATAACAATGCACCAGTCACTATTATGATCTAATGGACTTCTATTTTTTACTTGAAATATGTCATCTAAAAGTAGAGGGCTAGTCTGAAGAACAATTATTTGGTCTGCTTTTCTTCCTCCTGTCAAGTAGACAACTACAATTTCAATACACAATTATCTTTATCCTCCAGAAGTAATCTGCATTTAATAGAAATATTTGAATGTTCCCTCAACTGAAAAAAACCCAAAGAACTGGTACACTGGCCATCATAAACCAGACAATGGTAGTGAAGGTATTAAAATATTTCCCTATACTTAAAATAGCAATTAACTATCCTGCTTCAAATATATGTGGTAAACTGGGTAAAGATTTTTTTTAAAATAGAAGTCTAACTAACAGTATGCTCTTAAACTCAGTTATACAAGTGTCCTGATTCTCAAAAAAAGAGTTGAATCCTTACCTGAGCTTATTGATATTTTATGATTGAACCTTGTTTTGATGAGGTATTTTCCACTGCCCCTTATTGCTTTAAAAATAGCTGGAAAAAATGACCACATAAGAAGAGTTGACAACCCCAGTTAAGAGAAACTTTATGATTAGTACTACTTTAACTGAATTTAAAGTCATCATTGGACAATATAACTTGATGTTGCCTTTCAGGACATGCCTAGGTATTAAAATATACTTCAACTATTTGCCCCCAATTTATTCTTTTTTATTTAATTCTTTTAAGTTATTTCTCAAAGGGCTTCTCTGCAGTGGGACTTATTATGGAATATTTATTCTGATTATCTGTTTCTGTTTAACTCCACCTGTGGGTGCTTGTGATGGGCACACCACGCACTGGTCATGAGTACTTTCTACTGAACATGCTCTCAGATCTGCAGCTTCTCTCTTGTTCCAGGAACTGCAGCATCCTCTTTGTGACTCAGTCCTCTAGCTAGGTAACTCCCACAGTAACCCAGGCAGTCTTCCAGTCCACTGTCTCACTGGCGCCACTTCTCCGGTAATGGTTGGGAAAACCAGGGCTCACCCTCAACTCCAAGTTCCATTCCAGGTATCCTTTTTCCAGCTATTCTGGGATTTCCTCTCCCAGCCCTCACTGCTCCTATAACTCCTGGTTTCCCTCCTTGCCTGGGCCTACAAGCTCCGAACCCACCTCCCTCTTCTCAGGGACTGAATGTCCTTTCTCAGCAGCTGAGCCATCTATTGTTACCTTACACGCTCTATAGGTCCCAGGTGAATATGCTTGCAATCAGTTCCCTGCTCCTTGACTCTTCCTCCAGATGAAGCCTCTGGAGTTAATTGGCCAACTGGGCCACTTTAACCCCTGCATAAGATGCACATCCGTCACAGCGCTCTTATTTTGGAATAAAAGTACCATAATCCCAAATACCTCAATCCACTTCCAAATCTGCTTTGCTAATTCAGAATAAGACACTTTTCATCTGGCATAACTGCTCATTTAAATTCACTCCCAACTTTCTTATAGATTGCTTTTCATGTGTAGATAGGCCTTCAGGCAATAAGGGTGAAAAAAGATATCTAATATAAAAACAGAGTTCAGACATAAAATGCAACTTCCATTGAACAGTTGCATTGGGAAAGCATTGGCCATTTAAATGATTATTTACACATTCAATAATTATGTCTAACTTGTTTTATTTCCTAGGGTACATAAACCCATATGAGAAAGCTGTGAACTGTGTGTGGGGAAACAATGTAGCTCTAATTCCAACTTGTTTAGTATGACCATTTAAAATGTTAATCTTTTTCTCACATGGCTGTTTTATAGATTGATGGTATTTATATTGTTGAACTGATCCCCTCCCCCATCCCCACCTGGTCTGCTAATTCGTTTTTGGATACGATATGTTTTGGATCAACTTAAAAAAAAATACAGATAAAAGTCTGACATAGTAAAATGAAGAATAAAAATGTAATGTACAAACATAAAGTCAGTCAAATGCCATAACTGTTCTTTGCAGATAATCTTTCGATATACTCAGGCCCCTCCACTTTAACTCTTTAATTAAAATACAATTTGACTTCAAAGTTAAATTTTCATTTAAAAGCTAAAGAGTTAAAATGGAAAGCAAAACTAGAAGAAGTGAAATATGCCCAGAAATTTATCCTGAATGGACTCCCCACTGATGAGGTGATAAGGAATTGTAAACACAGGTGCCTCCTTGTAGCCTCTGGGTAATCCTGTAAGTGTCCCTTGCCTCAGTTTCCCTCTTGATACCTCAAATAAACTCAGTACAACCTTCAGAGTATAATCCTTGCCTTTATGGGGTGGAGGTTAGTTTATTACCAAAAGTTTCATTTACAATAACCAAAATCCTCCCAGCACAGTCTAAACAGTACATCTTTGTTCCCACACAAAGCACGCCCACCTCCAGCAGGTCTCATTACATCTCAGCACAGCTACTAGATATGGCTCAAGCATCTCTTACCATGTGTCACCCGCTCCCAGGGACAGCTCCAGGATCTCTCAGTGGGCTTTCATTGGAGCATTTCTCTGCCCTGTTCCCTTCCAAAGTAGGGTTTCACTCGGTCTGGAGACACCAGCAGGTTCACCCCTCTGTTTCCTCAGCCTCCAGCCCTCTCTGGCTCTCCAGCTTATAGACCCCGCAAGATTTCCCTCTGCTATTCTCAGCCCTCTCAGGGAAGTTTATAGATGGACCCCTGTCTGCCTTCTACTTTCACTAGCCTGAGCTGGCTCCGCTGCTCAAACGGGGAAGCTCACTGCTCCTTTCTTCAAGAGCATTCCATCCCTGACATTTCAGCTAAGCTCTGCTCTTCCTCTGAGCTCTTTTTACTTTCAGGTCTTTGGATTCCCTCCCATGCTAAACTCTCAGTTCTGAACTGTATATACAATAAACAGAACTATACTTGTCCACACTGGGACCCTGATTCAGCAAAGTACCTATGTACAAAAACCTAAAGGGTCTGCTGAATCAGGACCTATGCAGAGACCCACACAGTCATTTATAGCACTAATCTATGCATAGGAGGTAAAAAAAAACCAAAACCCAGAGCATTCAAGAAGACAACACAGCAAGTGTTATTTACTTAAAAAGAGATATACAACAACAGGGAAAACATTAAAATCACTATGGAGATGTTTCCTTCCAGTGAAGGGTCTCAGCCTACTGCTGTAAAATAAGTAAATATTTATGCGTGATCAATTACCTGCCATGAAGCTCTTACTGGTGAACAATGCTTTCCTTTACTAGATTTCAAATATACCAATTTGCATTTCTTTTATACCACATCTTACATGCAAATGTAGCAGTACTCTGCTACAATGGTCTAACATGATGCAGACTTCTGCTCAAAGAAACTGCTGCATATTTATGAGAAAGTGGATATGGCTATGTACTCTGTGAGGTTGCTAAAAGCAAATCAGACCAATCATTTATTCATTAAATCCCAAGTGCGCATAGGAGTATTGCACTGATTACACATTTATCTACTAGACTAATGGCTTGTGAAGTTAACATGTCTGGCAAACCCTTTGAGATAATTTCTCATTTATAGACCTGGTCAGGAATTTTCTGACAAAACCAGTTTTTCTTTAGAAAAAGCAGATTTGTCAACACTGAATCTTTTCACAGAAACATATCAGTTTCAATGAAATTTTCATCAGGTCATTTCTCAGTTTTAGGATATCAAACAAGAGACAGACCAGCCCCATAATATCCACTAACCCAGTGATTACGGCATTCACCAGAGATGTCAGAGACCCAGCATCAGGTCTTGCCTGATTCAAAGTAGGACCTTGAACCTTTTCTCACATCTCAAGTGAGTGTTCAAACCACTGGGTCATTTCAGGGCAAGTGGTCCCTTTCTTTGCAAAAAAAGTGAAAAGTCTCAATTTTTGTTCTTATGTGGAATGAAAACAAATTCCAGGACCTTTCAATTTTTCACAACATGGAATTGTTGCTATCTGGCCAATCCTACTCATGTAGATGTCCTCCACTTGGGACTCCTCAGTTGATCAATAAACATTTGCAAATCTAAAAGATCCATGTTAATCTATAGCTACAGTTAATGCCGATGGGTGCCAGTAGTTTGCCATTCATCAGCTTAGCATAGTAAGTAACAGGATAGATGCGACAGCCTTATATTTCACTATTTATCTGTGGCATGCTTAAGGCTTAACAATTTTTCAGGGTTAATTAGTTCAGCTATGACCTTATCTCTCTCTCAGCACTTTAAGAAACAGAAACAAATCCTACCTCCAAAGGACAGCCCAAGTCACTGAGTTATGCACCAAAAGCTCTGCAAGGCTTGGGTTCCAAAGGGGGAGCCATGCTAGTCTATTGCACAGAAACAAACAAGGAGTCCTGTGGCACTTTTAAAGACTAACAGATTTACTGTGGAACTTTTAAATAAATAAATAAACCTATTAGTCTTTAGAAGGGGCTGTACTCCTCAAAGACATCCCACTGATTCTGTGTGTCATGGACTGAATGGAAAAAAGTTTGAGCATGATAGTAACAAAGTAAAAATACAAAGTAAACTTCACTCAAAGCACAGACATGTTTAAGAATACTAGAAGAATTAGAAGAGCGCCTAGTGTAAGGGGAACAGATGGAGATGAACCTATCATATGCTTCGTTCCTTATTTCACAGTAATAGTAATATTCCACTACCATCCCACATTCGTCTTTTTTCCCTGATTCCACAGAACAAACACCTTCACCTTCCTCTACCTAACACTACTCCCTTACTTAAAAGAAAAAATAAACAAGAATATTTTCATGCTAAATTCTGTGAAGTTAGAATCAAGGATGTTCAATTGCATTTCCTATCAATGCAATCACCAGTTAAAATGGTGTTCCCCTCCACCCGAACTTCAGCCCTCATCTCTTATCCCCACCCCCAAACCTCAACTCCATCTCTTAATTTAAGTTTTGTATCTTTCTTTGATGCAAAAATATTATCAGCTTTACTACTGCACTCATGTCTATAGAACATATATATCAATCTAGTTCTATTCGGGGGGGAAGGGGGAGTCAAGATTTTGCATCACTTTGGCTATGTCTACACTTACTAAAATTAGTTCTAATGAGTTAGTTCGAACTAACTCATTAGAACTAATTTTAGTTAGTTCGAATTAACTTAATTCGAACTAACTACAATTAGTTCGAACTAAGCAAGTGCCATTCATGGCACTTGCTTAGTTCGAATTAGCAATTTCCATTGATTTCAATGGGCTGGTTACTTCGAACTAAGAAATTAGTTCGAACTAACATGGCCACATTGGTTAATTCAAACTAACTAGTTCGAATTAACCCTTACTTCTAATACCCTATTCAAAGTTATTAGTTCAAATTAAGGAAGCCCTTAATTCGAACTAATTAAAGCCTAGTGTAGCCATGGCTTTAGTTAGTTCAAATTAAGCTCCCTTAATTCGAACTAACTTGCCAGTGTAGACATAGCCATTGCAACTGAGAGAAACCAGATGCATGAATAGTAGATAACTATGTTGGAACAGAAAGCAAGTTTGCTGTGAAGCTGAGAAATCCATGAGTATACTTGATTACCATCATGTTTGGTTGCTATAAGATGTAAATTTAAGATGGATGTAATGCAGGTGACAGCTAGGCACCCACAAAGAAATATATCCATTGCAACATATATACCATGTGATGTTCATAGGCTGCCTCCTATATCCCTGCTTCCTAGTGAATACAAAAGTATTATCATTCCATTTCAGCTCCTAAGCAGTAGACAGAAACCATCCAATATTTCCTTTGTAAAGGTACAGTACTTAACTAGCAAATATTTTGCCACTATACTATACTTAGTATTGAATTAAATGTTTGGTAATTAAAATGTATTTAAACAGTAAATTAGGATCTACACCTAGGTTATACTGCATCCCCTCAACTCCCTTTGAATACAGTGGATATTTTGGATGCACATTTTGTAAGCTGAGACCTTTTATGCCTTGATAAGCTAAAAACAAAGTCCTGTGGCAATAGACTAACACGGCTTGGAACTTGATAAACTAAGGAACTCTGAAATTCAGCCCTGGCTGAGTTCTCTCTGGTGATCAGTCACTAGACCGCTGTACTAGATCCAAACTCTGAACCCTGTGTGCTCCAATCCTAGTAGATCTGACAAGTGTCCAACACGGTCTTAAAATGCAGACCTAATATCCAACCTTGACCTCCCCAGCTGTAATTTGAAACCATTGCTCCTTGTTCTGTCCTCTGTTACCATCGAGAACAGCCTAGCTCCCTCCTCTTTGGAGCACCCCTTCAAGTAGTTGAAGGTTTCTATCAAATCTCCCCTCAGTCTTCTCTTCTGTAGACTAAATAAGCCTAGTTCCTTTAGTCTATCCTCGTAAGTCATGTGCCCCAGCCCCCTAATCATTTTCATTGCCATCCACTGAACTCTTTCTAATTTGTCCACATCCTTTCTGTAGTGGGGAGCCCAAAACTGGACACAGTATTCCAGATGCAGCCTGACCAATGTCGAATAGAGGGGAATTATCACATCCCTCAATCTGCTGGCAATACTCCTACTGATGCAGCCTAATATGCCATTGGCCTTTTTGGCAACAAGGGCACACTGTTGGCTCATATTCATCTTCCTGTCCACCATAACCCCCAGGTCCTTTTCTACAGTGCTGCTACTTAGCCGTTCAGTCCCGAGCCTGTAGCAGTGCATGGGATTTTTCCGTCCTAAGTGCAGGACTTTGCACTTGTCTTTGTTGAACCTCATGAGGTTTCTTTTGGCCCAGTGTTCCAATTTGTCCAAGTCTCCCTGGATCCTGTCCCTGCCCTCCAGAGTATCTACCATTCCCCCCAGCTTGATGTCATCCACGAACATACTAAGGACGCAGTCTATTCCATCGTCAAGATCATTAATGAAGATGTTGAACAGAACTGGCCCCAGGACCAACCCCTGGGGCACTCCACTCGTTACCGGTTGCCAACCAGACATCGAGCCATTGATTCCTACCTGCTGAGCCCATTGATCTAGCCAGTTTTCAATCCACCTTACGGTCCACACGCCCATACTTCCTTAACTTGCTGACGAGAATGCTGTGGGAAACCATATCAAAGGCCTTGCTAAAGTTGAGGTTAACCACGTCAATGGCTCTTCCCGCATCCAAAAACCCAGTCATCTCATCATAGAAGGAAATCAGGTTGGTCAGGCATGATTTGCCCTTTGTGAATCCATGTTGACTGTTCATGATCACTCTATTTTCCTCCAAGTGTTTCAGGATGGATTCTTTGAGGACTTGCTCTATGATTTTTCCAGGGATTGAGGTGAGGCTGACTGGTCTGCAGTTCCCCAGATCCTCCTTTTTCCCATTCTTGAAAATAGGCATTATATTTGCCTTTTTCCAATCCTTCAGGACCTCCCCTGTTCACCACGAGTTCTCAAAGATAATGGCCAGCGACTCTGCAATCACTTCAGCCAACTCCCTCAGCATCCTCAGATGCAGTTCATCCAGCCCCATGGACTTGTGCACATCCAATTTCTTTAACCTGACTTTCCATCACTGAGGGCCGCTCTTCTCTCCATTTTACGTTACCCTGTGTAGTAACCTGGAAGCTGGCCCTCCCAGTGAAGACTCAAGCAAAAAAAGCATTAAGTACTTCAGCCTTTTCCGCATCATCCACCACAAGGATGCCTGCCCCATTCAGTAAGGGACCTACACCACCCCTGATCCTTTTCTTGTTGCTGACATACTTGTAGAACCCCTTTCTGTTATCCTTCACATCCCTTGCTAGCTGCAACTCCAATTGCCCTTTGGCCTCTCTAATTTTATCCCTGCACTCCCGAGCAATATCTTTATACACCTCCCTTGTCATCTGTCCAAGCTCGACTTCTTGTAAGCTTCCCTTTTATATTTCAGCTCACCGCAGAGTTCTCTGCTAAGTCACGCTGGGCGCCGTCCACATTTGCTGTTCTTTCTGCACATCGGAATGGTATCTTCCTGTGCCTTTAACAGGATTTATTTAAAATACAGTCTGCTGTCTTGGACACCTTTCCCCTTCAGATCAGCCTCCCAAGGGATCCTGCCCATCTGCTTCCTAAAGGAGCCAAAATCTGATTTTCTGAAGTCCAGGGTGTGTGTTCTGCTTCTTTCCTTCCTTCCATTGATCAGGACCCTGAACTCTACCATCTCATGGTCACTGCTGCAAAGATTGCCATTCACTTCTACTTCCCTGATCAATTCTTCTCTGTTTGTGAGCAATAGGTCTAGAGGTGCAAGGCACCTAGTTGGTTCCTCCAGCATTTGTACTAGGAAGTTGTCCTCAATATTCTCCAAAAACTTCCTGGATTGCCCGTGCACTGCTGTATTGTCTTCCCAGCAGATGTCAGGATAATTGAAGTCACCCCGTAAGAACCAGGGCCTGCGAACTGGAAACTTCTGTTAGCTGTCCATAGAACGCCTTCTCCACCTTCCCCTTCTGGTCTGGCGGTCTGTATCAGACACCCACCACGACATCCCCCTGGTTGCATTCTCCTCTAAACTTAACCCACAGACTTTCAACCGGCTTGTTTCCACTTTCATAGTGGAGCTCCAAGCAGTCATACACCTCTTTTACATATAGCACTATTTCCCCCCCTGTCCTTCCTGAACAATTTATATCCATCCATGGCAGTGCTCCAGTCATGCAAGTTATCCCACCACGTTTCTGTTATTCCAATTATATCATAGTTCCTTGTCTGTGCCAGTACTTCCAATTCTTCCTGCCTGTTTCCCAGGCTCCTTGCATTTGTATACAGACACTTAAAATACCGGGTCAATTGCCCTACTTTGCCCTGCCGATTCTCTCTTCTGTCGCATTGTCCTCCTTGCAATTTCTCCCGGTGTCCTCCTTCCCCACTCGCCTGAGGTTTTGTGACTTCGTTAGGACATAAAAACAATTATTTGATTTCCCCCCCCCCCCAGTTCCAACTACCCTCTCTTTTACTCCTGCTGTTACAGCCCCAGCACCCCCCAGTTCCATCCCTTCCCCCAGGTCTCCCTCAGTTTCACTTACCTGTGGGCTTTGGTCACCTTCCCCCTTCAAACCTAGTTTAAAGCCCTCCTCACTAGGTTAGCCAGTCTGCTAATACACCCTTCCCCTGTCTAAACACACCCTCTCTAGACTTCCATTCTTGTGGTTACAATGATTTAACTCCATGAGGACTACTGGACAGTTAAAGCAAGCAACAGGGACTTTGCAAAGGCACTTATAAATCACACACATTTTCTCACAGACATATCCCAAGAGATACAGTTCTAGGCAAAAATAACCATCAACACTTGCAAAACCGTAAGTGCCCTCACCACTCAAAGTTTTTTGGCGTCTGGAGCAGGAGGCTGCTTCTCCCAACTCCTCCTGCTCAGCCTTACTGTTCTCAAGCGATCTGTTACTTAGCTCCACCCACACCCCAGCTCTCTTGGACTGCTGCCAGCTAATGTTCTAGGGTGGACCCAACAGAATGGAGGAACATGTCAGGTTTCCTTCTACACCTTATGGGATTCCCAGACCAAGATGGAGGCTACAGTGCAAAAGTGAAGTGTACACATTACCATCAAAATGATGTTGACACAACATAATGCAGTTTTCAGGCTGCTACAGACTGATTTTAATTTGTCACAAGCTCCAACTGTAGTAAAATAATTTGCAGGATACCATGAGACACTGAAGGTATGTTGTTTAGATACATCTCTATCTCTTGAGTATCACAGGGCTACCTCGAACATTCACTGAGGGCAGCAAAAAGACAGAAGCCATTTTCTATACGTACTGCAGGTGAAAACCCTTTGTGAACACCATTGGTATTACATATACAGTACTAAATGTTTTCCTAGTTTGTTTGATTTACAAATGAAAACGTGCATATTTCTCCAGCTGTGCTCCCGTAGCAGATTGTGATACACAACAATCTGTCTGAGAGCAGCTGTTAGTTCACATGTAGTTTTACTTGCGACAGTGTGAAATAGCAGTTTGCTACATGAATAAAACATGTTTCCTCTTTGCCCTACTCTGGCAGTAATATTTATCTAGTTGATGAGAGGGGCAGAGATTGGTTCTGGTTTTTAAAAAAAGTTTCCTGCTAATTTATTTTCTCTTCTAAGAATAACTTTTCATCAGATATTTTAAAATGCTGAAGAACTCTTTTTCTTGAATAAGAATCTATATTCTCACTTTGGGATGGTTGAGACTTTCCCTTTTTAATCTGAATCCAGCTTTAAGTAAACATTACTTCAGGAGACAAGAGGCATCATTTTTAATCTGAAATATCTCTACATTTATAAGCACCATTTTGAAAAGGAGACACCTAAAGTGTGTTTGGGAATCTCTCATCTGTCACACAGTTAGACAAATACTTCAGCACATACCCGTTTTTCAGGATTTTGTGCAGATGTATAGAATTATGATTCTTGAACACACAAGCTATTTGACACTTCAAAGGTGAGTGTTCAGTTTTTCTTTTAATCAGAGCCTGTTTGGTGTCTAAGTTTGACTTTGGCCGGCAACTTCCTAGCTGGGGAGCTTGCAATGTGACTCTCCATGTTCTACCATGCCTGGAAACAATGAGGGTACATCAGTCTCCAGGGCTGTCAACATCACCAGTAATCCCACAAAGTCCCCAGACCTTCTTATCAACCTCCTTCTACCACTGGCCAATTATCAATCCAAGAGAAGGAAGCTGAACTGGTGTTCTCTATAACTGTGGGCCTTTTTCTATTCCAGTCTCCTGAATGCGTACATGAAGGAGTTCTTCTAGGGCACCCACCGATTCCTTGGACTCCTCAGAATGGAGGGAGTATCTGGGTTCTCTGTGTCTCCAGAGTCCTGATTTTGACCCTGTGACCTGCATCTCCTTCCCTCTTTCTTCAGTCTTCGCACCCCAATTATTTAAGTTCTGTCTTCTATGGCCATTCCCATACCCTCTGCAGCTTCAGTGGATTCTGCTCACCATCCTAGCATATAAATAGGCTATCCTTTTTCCAGCACTTACAACTTTTCTTTTTTTTTTTCCATATGCAAACTGAGGTTAATGAATAGCTATTTATGCCATAATACCTACTTGCCATTGGTGCTTGTTAAGAATAAGATGGACTGTGCCATAATTTTTGGAGCCTTGCCAACACTTATTTTGCCAGTCTGAGAAGTACATTATTCATTTCTTTTAAAACAATGTGGAACATTCTTGCATCTCTCTGTGCTACAGTAAAAAATAAAGCAGTAGAACTGAGGTTAAAATTAAAGCTGGCTTAGGTTGCATCATCAATAATTCTACCTTTAAATATATAAGTGGAGGGAGAAAAGACATAGTATAGTGCCTTTTATATCTAACGGACATCTTGAGAAATACTGAGCAGCACAGAAGATGAAGAAAGTCACTCTATTTGAAAATGCTCTAACAAACCTGCAACCAAGTAGAAAGATCAGCAACTATTCTTCTTCATAAAAAATAATTCATGGTTTTATTTGATTCCATTTAAAAAAAAATCTTCATTCTGCCTCAGTCTGCAATTGCTCTGCAGCTGATGAGATTTTATTTCTTTACCAGCCTGTGAAAGGATTCCCGATAGTTTCCACATATACCATGCATTAGCTTTCATCACCTCTCTGCCATAAATAAACTTTCAGATCAATTCCAAAGGGAATCACTGAAAAACTTAACAAGATATGGCACATGTTTGATTTCTGGTGGCTAGATTTTGCTACTCTTACCCACAAACAGTTGCTGGATTTTTTTTTTCCCATGGAAAGCAATGGACTATTCAGAGTAAGGGTGGAAGGACTGGGCTTTGCATATAGGGTCCAGATGTACATATATACACTGACATGGACACAAAATCATATTTAATTTTGATCTCATTCTCCTTTTAAAGTCACAGGCCATAAAATACATACTCAGCTGAAAATCTGTGAGCTGCTGGAGCTCCCATCTTTACCCACACCTTCTCTGTCTCTACCCTGCAAATTTCTGAATGGATGTTAAAGAGACATTAGCAGGATACCCTTGAAAATCTGTCATCCAATGTGGATTAGACAATAGCATTAATATATTTCCCTCTTGGTTCTCTAACATGCTTCTTGATCTCTTTCATTTCCTTTTTCCCCCTGCCAGACAGTTAAGAATGACATCCCCCTCCCAAAACACATACAACAAAGTATCCAAATAAACAGCAGCATTCGGCTGAGCCTCATCTGTCTTTGCGGCAACTAGTGCAGCATTTAATGGGCAGGTCACACAACTGCAGCTGAATCTACTTCCACTCATGTAATACCACCAAGGATTTTACATCCTATTGTATGTAACAAAATTACATCTGAACAGCACAACTAACAAGCAACATTCCACTGATCCTTTTGTTTGAAGCCAGAAGTCAGTACTTAAAAAATAAATAAGCCTCCCTTGAAAAAGAATACAGCGTCAAGGCAAATATGACTAATACACCCTCTAGATGTTACTTATAGTCATGGAAGCAGGTAATATGTTGGTAAATGTACCCAAATAGTGTTGGATGGATCAAGAGGTTTTAGAGGTAAAAATACAGAAGAGGTTAAAAAAAAAAAAAAGACAAGTCAGAGGACAGAGACTGTACCAAAAGTACAAAACCTAGCTGTGATACTGAGAGAAAGAGAAGTTCGAAAGGGGTAACTGTGTCAGTCTAGTTCAGCAAAACAAACACGGAGTCTTGAGGCACTTTTAAAGACTAACAAATTTATTTATTGCAGGATCTTTTGTGGGAGAACATCCCACTTCATCAGATACTTGAAGTGGGGTTTTCTCCCACAAAAGCTCATGCAATAAATAAATGTGTTAGTCTTTAAAAGTGCCACAAAACTCCATGTTTGTTTTAAGAGAAAGACAGATTCAGAGAAGAACAGGGACAGAGGTAACATTTAGTTTACTGGGGAAGAAGGCAAGACAAACCTCCAAGGCAACCTTTTTTTATATTTATTTTTAATTCTCTTGGCTGTATTTCCTTCTCTTCCACCTGTGGAACTTGTTCAGCATGATGTGGGAAAAACTACCTACAAAGCATCAGAACAGGCTAAAAAGTTTCAAATTACTGTTTTCAGTGTTCATGGAGGTTCTCCCATTTAATATAGCATTCAAGATACAAAATGCCCCCAGAAGTCAGACTCCCAGGGGAGTTCACATTTAAATTGAAGTGTGATCTGAATCAGAACATAAGTTCTCGTATCTCCCTTTTGAGCAAATTGCATGGATTTTAATTCTTGGATTCAAACAGAATCTCAGTGGCTTTGGCAGGAGTGAGATCCAACACTAGAAGCTGGGCTTGATTTTGAATCTCCAGCGCCTCAAAATGGCAGGAAATGTTCAGAAATAGCGTATCTGATTAATCTTTTGGCATCTTGGACTAAATTCTCTCTCAGTAGCTCAAGAGATTTTGGTGCTATGGTGGTTCAATTTAGAACCATGAACCTGGAACCTAATCTAAATATGAACACTGCCTACCTGCCATATTGCTAACTTCATTTTGTACTTTATCTTCTTTGGTCTCACAACATCCTGTCATAACTAGGTCCGTAGTTCTCACTAAGACAGTAGTTCCCAACCTGTGTTCCGGGGGCCAAAAGTGGCTCTCGAGAGCTTTCAAAGTAACCCTGGGTTTTCCTCCAACTGGCTGCAGAATGGAGTCACTGCCTAAGGACCCAGGCAAAGTGTGTTTCCACAGGGCTAAAAGACCAATGCAGGTTCCTTGCTGCAGCCAAAGAGATAGGGGATTAGGGCTTCTTGGCTGTAGCAGGGAGCACTGCAAAGCATTCTGCCTAGGTCCATAGGTGTTAGGGTCCTTGCTGGAGCCAGAGGGAGGGAAGGGAAGCACTGATCTTCCATCCCCCTGGTTGCAGAAGGGATCCACTGCCTTGGGATCCAGATAGAGTGCGCAGAGCTGCAGGATGCATGCGGTGTCCCTGCTGCAACCACGGAGATGGGAGCTCAGCAAGTTAGGAAGCAAACAGTTTGCTGGCAGAGGCTGGTAGCCCTTCAGGGCTGTAAAAATGATATCTGGGGCCCTCGAGCCAAAAAGGTTGGGAACCACTGCTCCTAAGATATACTCTAACTCCCCAATAAGATGTTGGTGTTGTCTATTGAATACAATAGCACATACAAAAATTCCCTTAATATCAAGAGGTGCCAAATGTCCTCAAGCAGCCATGCTAAGAGGACATTCAACACAAGAGATGAATAAATAAATTATTTTTGTTTTGGTGGCCGACTGGAATTTTTTAAAAATTGTTTTCTCTCAGCCTTAGGCAGAACTGTTTTTGTGCTTTACATGCTGCAACAAAACAAACAATAAAAATCAGTTTTGAGCTGGACAAATCATTTTGTTTGACTCAAAAAAAGAGTTTTTTAAATTTTGTTTTCAATTATTTTCATCCTTTTTTAAAGGTTGATAAATTTCCAAATGAAACATTTTGAACTGAAAAATTGAACTATCTTGGACCTCCCCCACCATATGTATTTTCGACAACAGCATTTGCCATGTTGGTCCTGAATTCACAAATAATTATGGACAAACAAACTACTTTTTTTTTTTGACAAGTAAACTATTAGCATGAAAAGATTTATCCAAGCTGCATGCATTAGTTTTTCTTTTAAAAGTCCCAAGCTATATGCTCCTGCTCAGATCTCCAGCTTCTGCTATGGCATATTCATCCTTTGCCACCCAACAGCTGCTAGGCAAGTGATTGTCCATTTATTACACTTGCCAGATCTCCCTGATTGGCCAAGCTACATTCTGTACATATCTGGTAGGGATAAGGGAAAAATAGTATTTGGCCATCTTTGCAGCTTCCCAAGCCAGGAGTGCTCTAATGCTGCTCCATTTTATGCCAGCTGCCAAGAGCCCTTAAGGACCATTCTGACAACTGAATGTAGGGGGCTAAATGCCAGCAGGGGTTCAAAGCAGGAGCCCTATATCACTGGATCATTCCCACATTGCCTAGATCTGCCTGGTATATATGTATCTGCATCTGCTGACACAAATAACTTACAGCATAGACATGGATCTGGCCCATCCTTTTATATTCTATTATAAGAAACTATAAAACTATCTGACCTACTGTTGATGAGTTCCATGGCTCTATCAGGTTTCTGCTACTCAGAACCTCCTTTTCTACCCTTTCCCACAATTTTTCTGAATTCATCTTGATTTCACTTAGCAACCCAGAAGTAAGAGATTTCCAGCCCCTGTTCTGCTTTGAACCCACAACACAACAATGAACCATGTATCAACTTTACATCAGAGCAGTCAAAGGTGCTTCCCCCCATCTTAGCCAGGATCACCTCTATGTTACAGGTAAACATTCTGATAATTTCCTAATGCGATCATTACTAAAAGTAATCAAGATATGATACTAGTTTGATATCTAGGGGCAAGATTCTGCTCTTTTAAATCATAAAGAGAAAGCAATTGGACTACAAATGGAATAAGGGATTACTCAGCTTGAGTAAGAAAGCAGAATTAGGTTTTGTGTTAAGGGCCAGGGTGTATATTTCACACACATGCACACACTTCCCAGAAAAAGAAGTCTTGCAGCTACAGTTCTTTCCTCACTTACATGCTGTCTTTTTTTTTTTTTTTAAGAAATATTAGATAGCAACAATAGCACTAACTTGAGAAGAGTTATAAAATCCATTTTCTCTCCAATAGCTCATTTAGTAAATGAACATGAAAAAAAATAAGATTAATTTAGTGCTAAAATAATTCTGCATCTGCACAATGAACTGCTTGGCAATCAGCCAGATATTACATTTTATTTAAATTTTCATGTTATAATGTTTTTAATACCCCAATGTGCCATTTCCTCTTTTCCATTGGCTCCCTAATCACACAGAAGCTCTCAAAATCCCTCTTCAGTTGAATCCGCTGGTTCAAGTATTGTTTTTCCATTTTGATTGACTATACTGTACATCTGGATCCTAGCCAGTTTGAAATTACATACAAATAGTGTCATATAGAGTAATAGGAAAATAAGACTACATGTGACCTTATCAAGGGGCCCAACCACTATATGTATACTTTTTCATTTTTATTATAACATGACTGATCAGCTCACACGTATACCAGTCTCCACTCCCCTGCCCCAGCTTTTTTTTTTTTTTTTTTTTTAAGATAAGCTTATAAAAGCTCCATCAATATTAGTGGGAGTATTTCCTGACTTCTACAGACTGTGGTTTCTAGGTTACCTCATTTATCTTAGCATGTTTAACTGAGCCCTATATAAATGATAGTAACAATTTTCAACCCATCAGAATTTATTTGCATTTTCTTTTGTAAATAAAAGTGTAATGTGAAAACCAAACATGGTTTACTGAACATGGGCAGAGATGCAAAACCATTCTCTGAAGTGTCCCTAGCCTCTCTTTGCCAGAAGCTGGGAATAGCTGACAGGAGATGGATCACCTGATGTTTACCTGTTCTGTTCAGTTCTTCTGAAGCACTTGTCATTAGCCACTGTAAGAAAACAGTATAGCTATTCTTATTTTATATTTAATATCTTGTCTTTTTGGGAGACTACAGGAACATATACTCAATAATCTAAAGTATTCCCTCTGCCAAATACTTTCTGATCCTAAATGCTATGATCCTATCATATGGTACTCAAGTTCAAACGACTAAATTGACCTAATATGCAATATCACACAAGAGCCATTAATCTTTATCAGGTCACTTCTGGTGAATTAGAAAGGTTTTACAGGGAACAACATTTACAGACGGGGATCAGAAAAATGCTGAGAATAGAGTTCTATGACAGAATGTAGTTTGTGATCTTCAGCGTTTGCAACTATTAGTGTGTTTTTAAAACTAGGTACATATTTTCCTGATAGAAAAGAGGAACCATTAAAATTCATCTGGGAAATTAAGTATGGATTTTGCTAAGCATATAATTATTTCAAAATTTCAAAATACAAATTTAGTTGCTCCTTGTTGACCATTGACTTGTTCCTAAATACCTCTAATAAAAGAACTGAAGGGTACCTTTTTATATCTTTCTTAATAGTGACTAGTAATTTTGGGTGCCTAACTGGGGGCACTGTAGTGTGCTGGCTTTCAAAATATGCTGAGCACCCAGTTTCTGACAAGTCTTCTCCTTTAAGGTTTCTAAGGTTGGGGACTCAAAATCTGAGGCACTCAGTTATTTTTTACCTTTGAAAATCTTGTTCTGATGCATTAATACAATGAGATTTAAGGACATGCTTAAAGTTAAGCACATACTTATGTGTTTTGCTGAATGTTAAAGTGCTCTAGTGCTTAGAGACATCACATACTATCTGGCAGTAAATGTGTTTAGCATCAAATCGATAAAGAGCAGCTAAACATGATTTTTAGTTTTGCTAAACTGGAATCCTAATTCTTAGGGGAGGTGAGCACCAGCAACACCTGCTGAACATAAAGAACCCTACCCCTTCACCAAGTGTTAGTCTTAGTCTTCATTTGAAAAATAGTAATAAAAAACAAAGAAACTCTACATAGCCACATATTATGTTTTTATGGTTTATAATTTGTTACACCATTGTGTCCTTTTCTTCTCCTCACAAACCATTTGTTGGGGTTGGATGTCAGCCATCTGAATGGTCAAAGTTGGAGATCCTGACGTTGCCTAGACTAGAAATTGTGCACCATGATGCTGACGTTCACACCATTGAATATTTATAACTTTTTTCTATAAAACTTCTTTTGGAATAAGGGGGCTTAGCCTTTTCACCCCAGTAGACAAACTGTTTTGAACTGTGGGGAGAATAGGATACCCTGGTAAAAAAGACAGAAGAATGAAGAGCACACAGAAGTATTGGTGTGAGAAGGATATTGGGGAGGGACTCCTGGCATTTAGTGGTGGGGGGTGAGGGATACAGGACAGACACACAGAGCCCCAGCCATAAAAGAGGAGGTGGGGGAGTTTTAGAGAGCCCTTGAAATAGTTGGTCATGAGAGGCTTGCCCACAGGCACCTTGCATATGAGGAGCGTGTAGTGTGTGTGTGTGTGTGTGTGTGTGTGTGTGTGTGTGTGTGTGTGTGTGCAGTAAGCTGGACTGACAAGTTATGAAACGTGTGTCCCCTTAGTTTCTTCAATCACTACTCCAGACAGTACTTAAAAAATAATCTACACTTCTTACTAGGAAGAGGTAATTTAAACTTAGGCCACCGTTTTAAAATGAACTCCATGTAAATGCAGGGTTCTGCCACTGCTGAGCCAGTTGCAGTATAAGACTTCTACATGAATATATCTTTAGTTTTAGGTGAGGTCCAACCATCTATAACATATAACCTTTGTAGTACAAATATATTTCTTATTATCGGGCAAAATTGTTTCTTGACTTCAGAGAGTTGCAAGTATTTCTGAAGTTGATGGATTTTGACTTACTGGCTTGGTTGCGATATATACTACAGTATAACCCATTTATACTATTTATTTCAAGTATTTAACTTACAAACACACACAATATTATATACTTTTTGTTTTACCACTAAAAATAATGTACAAATAATGCATGATACTACATTAATGGTAGTGATATGTTTGCTTAATACTTTGGGTAGCTCCTTTTGTCCATTACTGCCCTATTCATGCATAATATAATATTCTGAAATGATTTCCTGTAGCCTCCTAACTCGAGTTAATGCACGAAAAAAGAAGAATCTTTCCCAAAGAATCCAACCCAGCTTTCAGACAGGCTACAGGGCATACAAATATCGCATGCTGAGACCAGACTTTGGAAGATTTCATTAGTACTATATTTGCCATACAGAGTGGACATATTTTAAAAAGCTGTTAAGTTCTTTAATACCAGATGTGATGAAGTGGAGAAACCAGCCACCAGTATAGAAGGGATTAAAGAGAGCCTTAGGATCCAGTTAGCTTTGCCATGTCATAACTATAGCCAATGCCAGGCTTGGAGGGGAAAGAAAAGGAGACAATCTGGCTCAGTTTGGGGGCTGACTGGCAAGGAGGCAGGAACTAGCTGCTTCCCTACATAAGGAGCAGGATCGCTAGCCTGACAGACAAGGCAGACACTAGGGAACAAGAACCATTTCCCTGGTCAGAGAAGACTCAAGATAAGGCTAAGATCACTAGGACACAACTGACTGACCAAAGAATGGAGTCCTTGTGGGGTTCTGACCCTACCAAACTTATGGCTGCCCCACCCAGAAGAACCTGGATACTACCCAGGATCCACAAGGGGGCACTATGAGAGGCCAGACACCTTTACAACTTGGATTATAGGAACCACATTCCACACTGAAGAGACAGTAGTAGGAAGTAGCTGAGGTCAGTAGATGTGAACTTCCTGCTGGAAGTTGCCATACTAAGGGGTTGACTTACATAGGGACTCAGTAGGGCCCTGGCCTCCTTACTCCTCTCAACTTTAAAGACTGAGACATCTTGACCAAGCAGGAGGTTGGAAATCATGTGCTCCAACCACTAGGATGCCCAGCCTTTTCGATCAAGTTCATTAATTCAAGAAGCTAGTTTACACACTTTGACCTCATCCATCCAAGTTGAGCAAGCTTAAGGTATCATTTTCAAGAAGCAATTCTTGACATCATCTTGGATAAGAAGGCTTCACTAGTTGATACAGGTCAGGGTGGATGGGACATAATTCATGTTTTCAACATTTATTGAAAACCTTTTTCTCATCTCAGTTGGAAAGAGCTAAACTTGTCCTTATCTAATCTATCTCCTGTTATTTCTGATCTAAACCAATGACCTTCCTTAAATCATCATTATTCAATGTTTTGCTCATCTGCAGTAGAGTTGTTTCTATTAAATAATTCCTTTGAGCAAAGAAGGCTGGTGTTTTGAAAATATGCTCTTTATATGCAAGTTATATTTGCTTTTAATTACTATTGATTTCTGCATCTTGCAAGGTAGTTCAGTTCAAAAATTATTTTTCTTCAGCTGTTTTATGAGACAAGCTTTGAATTTCTCCATTTAGGCTATCAGTATAAAGAGGGTTATTTAAGACACAGATAAAAAACACCTTGCAGATTTTTTTTTCAAACTTACCTATATATCTGACTATTGCAATGTCAGTGTTGCAAGTCTATTTCTCAGTAAGTGGAAAAATTACACTAAAAGTTGTTTATTACAGTGGTCATAAAAAACTCTTTTTTACCTTCATCTTTTTTCAGTGAAATTTGATATCTGTGGGCCTTGATGAATGTCAAAAAATCTTCCCTAATTTCTGTCGATTGTTGGATGATTGGTGAGTGGTGGTGGTGGTGGTGAGGCAAACTGAATTCGGAAGGACAAGTTTTCTTTGTATTTCAATTTGTCCACTTTCTAGTCCAACAGAAAAACTTACTTCCCTAAGGTATCATGTATATCATATGATGAATTACAGGTGAAATTGTTCATCTGCAGCATTAATTAGTAGCTTTCTCCCACTCTTCCTCTAATGTGTCCACAACTGCTGAATGTAAAACATAACCCACTGCACCTTAGAGGGCACCTTTTTTTTTTTTTAATGCTATGCTACCATGAGATGAAAGAATTTTGACATCTATGTGGGACCAAATTTGCTAACATGGTTCACACAGTATACACTAGTATTGCCAACTACTATACATCCATTAAGAACAAGTATACAAGTATACTCTAGGGAGTCGACTTAAGCCTTAGATCTAGTGGAAAGGAGGTTTTATAAAATCGACTTAATTTTAATTAAATTGACTTTATTTTCCTTAAGTCGACTTAAGCAAGCTGCTTAAGTCAACTTAAGGAAACTGTAGTGTAGATGCAGGCTAAATTAAGTCGACTTAAGCTTAAGTCGACTTAATTTACCAGTGTAGACGCAGCCTATAAGCAGAAGTCACTTAGAGTCACTAGACAGGTGAAATTTTGCTCTTAAATACAATGCCCGTTAGGCAGCTCTTACACAAGCGAAAGATTCACAATAAAAATTATGTGCATGATTCTGAAGATAGGGTTTGGCTTCAAAGGATTTAATGTGCCCTTCAATTACAAGTTCTATGAGTTCCTCAGAAAACAGATTGTCCCTTCTTAAATGTTTGAAAACTGCCTCAAAGAACATGGGTGCCTCTTCAAAGAGAGATTTAAATACCTAATCCATTTTTGTAGTACTCAGTGGAACCAACAAGAACACTTATACTCTGATTTTTTGCCTGGCAGCGGAGAAGACAGGATGGACACACCCACTGATGAATTACACCCCCAAAATCAGTTAATCTCCTCCTCCTATTCTGCAGACAGATGATAATCCCTAATGCAATTCTGCAAAACTATGATTTCATTAACCTTAAGTAAACTGTGTGTTAGCTAACAATTAACATAATAGAAAACTGTTTTCTAACTGTTGTTGGGAAACTTATTACTGTTTGAATTCAATCCATGTTCAATGTTTTATAGAATTTTCTTTCTTTTTTTTTTTTAATCTTGCTTGGGGTGCTGAAGGGAGAAGGGTAGCAATTCTTTGACATAAACAGAAGATCGTTCATTATAAAAACTGGATTTGCAGGTCTCCCTCCTTTCTCCTCCACCATAAACAAGCATATGGCATACAGGGGGAAAAAAAGAAAAACATACACGTGTGTGAAATAACAGCAACAACAAATAATAATGTTACCAGCAGCAAAAGATGACATAAATATTCACATGTAAACAATGTCTTCCCCTGTATCCTCCAGAGAATGGCAGTATTGTTTATTTTCTAGACCCCTGGCATCAAGGTACAACTCTTCCCCTTATTCAGATTAGGCGAACAAGCCTGAGGCATATTCATTATACTCTCAGTAAATTCTCTTTGTCTATTAGATATGCATGCTATTCCACATTAAATGGAGCATGGGCATGCCTAAGGCTCTGGGTGAAAGGGCAGCTCTGATTGCTTGATCTCCGAAATGCTCAGCAAACCTCATTATCAAGGCTTGTTTGGGGAGGTGGTCCACAGCATTACTCAAACTGCTGACTTCATGTTAAGCACAATATTGCAAGTTAAGTAAGGTTTGCTGGTAAGATAGCTTTATATTGCTCATCATTGATTAATTATGGGAGACGGTCTCTTTCTGGTTCTCTCTGTACAGTCTCATTTCATGTAGCAAAAAGATAAAGCCTGATTGCTTTCTCCTTTCAATGGATGAATATAAAAAATCCCCATGCATGACAGCTACAACTATGCTGTGGATTAACCAAACTGTACAAACATTTTAATAGGAAGATTATTGCTCAGAATTGTGGCAACGATTATGCAAATGCTAGCTATGGAAAGAGTACTGTGTATATAATCTAATTCCTTTTATTTTCAAAGAAATATAAGCCATTGCAATCTCTGCAATTCATCCTACTATATTATTGGACAAATTCTTATATTCATCTGTCTTTAAAGTAATGAATGGATGAGTCTTCAATTCCTCTCCATCTCCAAACCTGTGGTTACTGAAGGAATTACTCACAGTATAATAAGGACTACAGTGTTACTCAGTGCTTTTTTTCTAAAAAAAAAGGTACCGGAACTCCTATTGATGTCCGTCGTGTCATAAAGAAATAACACTGAAAATAGTGCAGTAAACAGTAAATTTTTGAATATATCAAAGAAATAAAAATACAAGGTAAAAACTGTTAAGTTTTATTAACTATGCAGGCCGCTAAGATACTGAAAGACAACCTGTGAGGTCTTACAGCAGGGGTCCTCACACTTTTAAAATAGGGGGCCAGTTCACGGTCCCTCAGACTGTTGGGGGGCCGTATTATAATTAGAAAAAAACGTGAATGCGTAGCTATCACGTCTGCTGCTGGCCTGTGTTTCTGGGTACTGGGTGGCAGGCAGTAATGCATCCACACACTTTTTGTTGGTGCTGTGGGCTCCGGCCAGGCCCAGAGTGTGGGACTGACCGATGTTAGCCTGCTGGCCTGCTGTTGTGTACGCAACTAGTAGCCAATGTTCCCTCTAGGTTTGGTGGCTTGTGTGCAAAATTTTCAAGCCGTGTGAAAAACTTTTTCAGAATAAATTTTTGGGGAAAACTCACAAGACAGAAATTATAGGCATTAATTGAAGATAAAGTGACTGTAAATAGAATTAATTAATTAGTGTTTAATTTAATTGGAATGAATTTGGAATTGAAATCTAATTTTAAGAAAGGTTTTTATTTAAAATTAATTTTTAAGAAGTTTTAAAAAAGAAGGGAGAGAAAGAAAAAAGAGCAGGAAGGAAGGAAGACAAAGAAGAGAAAAAGAAAAAAAGGAAAGGAAGAAAGAAG
>ML685812.1:4029084-4266857 GCA_007922175.1 Pelusios castaneus
AAAAGGAAAGGAAGAAAGAAGAGAAAGGAAGGAAAGGAAGAGGAAGAGAAAGGAAGGCAGGGAAGAGGAAGACAAAGAAGAGGGGGAAAAAAGGAAAGGAAGAGGAAGAGAAAGAAGAGAAAGGAAGCAGCCCCGGGGGTCTGGAGGGGGCGGTGGGGGCTGCCGGCCTGCGCGGGGGTCCCTCCTTGTCCCCACCCCCACCCCTCTAACCCGGGCCGTCTCCTTGTCCCCACCCCCACCCCTCTAACCCGGCCCGTCTCCTTGTCCCCACCCCCACCCCACAACCCGGCCCGTCTCCTTGTCCCCACCCCACAACCCGGCCCGTCTCCTTGTCCCCACCTCTACCCCTCTAACCCGGCCCGTCTCCTTGTCCCCACCTCCACCCCTCTAACCCGGGCCGTCTCCTTGTCCCCCCACCCCTCTCCAGGCCTCCCTCCAGCCCCCTTACCTGGCCGGAGGCTGGGAACCACAGGGACGGCCGGCAGAGCTGCTTGCCGGCCAGTCCGCTCCCGCCCTGAGCACGCTGTAACTGCGCATGCTCAGGGCGGGAGATTTAAATCTCCCCAGCCCGGCCCAGCCTGCACAGCTGGGAGGGAGCACCGGCGGGGAAAAAAAGGTGCCGGAACGCCGTTCCGGTGCGTTCCGGCAGAAAAAAAGCACTGGTGTTACTATCTTTTCTATCTTCTTCACTGCAGTGGAGCTGTAAGGCAGGAATCTGCATGGTCCCTCACAGGAAAAAAAAAAAGCACATTTCGTATCTGGGTATGGCTTAGTTTGCAAACCACACATTTGTATGACAGCACAGATAGGCAGAAGAGGCAATATTTAAAAGAGCTATCTATTCACCAAAAGAACTTAAAATATTTCACTTAAACAGAGTATGAAATCATTTCAAATAGCTTGTGGAAAATTAATACTGACAGGCTAAATATGATTGTATTTATTTTCCTCACTTTGCATTTTGAATTTTTTTCGTCAAGATTCCATACCAGAGACTAAAATGCTACTTAAAAATCGAGGGAACCTTACCTAGCAACCTCAGTCTGTATTTAAAGCTATTCAGTTATATTAGAATAAATAGTTTGACCTGGGACTGGCTAAGCACAACTAAAAATTGTTTGGTCATCTCAGGAGATGTGGGGCTGTTTTTAAACAGATGTATAAATACACTCAAATTTCAACATATGAATCCTACTATTATTATTACAGCATCTAAAGTTATGTTCAAGTTGTATCACTTGCAGTACTGACAAATCTCTCAATTTTATCACTAGTCTCTCCACATTTTGTTGTTTTCTTCGTGTCCCATCTCTTGGAGGCATGTCAATATGTGAGAATCTAAGCTTTCATTTAAAAATGTTTCTAACCATCATGGTTGTAGAGAAAAGCATTAAAATGTAATCTGAGTGCACCCTAAAGGTTCAAAAACAAGAAGGCAAATGAAAAAAAACAACAACAGTATTTTGGTTGGGTGGTTTCACTTGTTTGTTTTATACATTTCATTATTATAAAGACAATCATACAATGGGGGGAGCGGCGGTGATTCATGATTTATTTATTTTTTTTAACACTTAGGGTTGGCAATACTAAGCCTCTCTCTTTGATATCTCTTGGATGGCTCACAATCAATTTAAACATAACACAGCCAAAACTGAACTTATCTTCTTTCCCAAACCTTTTCCACTTAAATCTCTTTGCTTTCTGACAAAGACCATCATCCTTCCTCACACTCAGGACTTTCATTTGTCAGCCATCTTCCAGTGTTTTCACTGTCTTCTGTGTAAGTGCAACCTACATTCAAAACTGGCTGCTGCTTCCCCCATTACATTGTCAAAATCCAGCCTTTCCTCTCCATTCAGAGTGCCAAAATTCTTACCCAGGTCCTCCTCATCCCGTTTTGATTTCTGTAACCTTCTCCAGTAGGACTTCTTTAACATTGTTACCTGTTTCCACCAGGCCCAAAAAACACAGCCACCAAAGTTCATCTACCTTAATTGTTGATGATTCAGACTGAATGACTCCATTCTTGGATTCTCTCCACTGGGTCCACATTTTTTGGACTTCTCCTTTCATGCCTTTTTCAACAATGCTCACCCATTATTGTTGCCCTAGTTTCCTTAATACACACAGACCCCATCTTTTCTGCTCCACTAATAATGCCATCCTTTCTTCCCATTTGTCAGCTAATCACACAAACATCAGTTTACATACAATAACTCAAATAAGCAATTTAATCTTTCACTACACTTAAAAAGAGGTAAACCTGACATTAGCATGAGATAAATTTGCACAAATTTCTTGCTGTAAAGCAGTGGTTTATAGTGCTTCATATTTCTCTTGTGCCTTTTACCCAGATATATTTTGCTGTGTAGTGTGAGAATGGATGTGCAACTTAAGGAGCATGAAAGTAGATGTTTTTACAAAGGCAAAATGTGTAATTCTTTGGAAATAATGACTATTTATTATCAGCTATAGTCCTCAAAGTAATTGTTCTAGATATATCTTTACAAAGAATCATTAAATGCATTTGAAATTCAACTATTTTAGATAGTTCTTGTAACAATTTTTTACTTTAGCTGCTATAAAAGCTTTGTCTCATAAATTAGAGGTTTTTATATGCAAAGGGGCCTTTGCCAGTGTGCAAATGTAGTGAACTAAGGTTTAAATTCTAATGCCAATTGTAAATGGAATGTCAGAAAAACAGACAGACTTGCCCACATGCTCAGTGTTTAACTGACTGCCATATTTGGGGTTGGGAAGGAATTTTACCAGGGCAGATTGGCTAGGGTGGGGAAGGGGTGGAGGGGAAGCTCGCCTTCCTCTGTATCATGGGGAATAACTCACTTGCTGGCGGATTCTCTGTATCTTAAAGTCTTTAAATCATGATTTGAGGACTTTACTAACTCGGTTAGAGGCTTATTTCAGGAGTGGGTGGGTGAGGTTTTGTGGCCTGCATTGTACAGAAGGTCAGACTAGATGATCATACTGGTCCCTTCTGACCTTAGAGTCTATGAGTCTAATTTAGGCATAAAACAGTTAATCAAATATGAAGAAAAAACCTTGAAAGTGCTTTTTGGTTCTTGCTTAATTGAAGATCAAATGTTATTTACAAAATTAACAACTGGATGGTAACCAGCTCATAATGCAGGCAAAGCTCTTCCTACATTTAGAAGAAAAAAAAAAAACCCAAATAAAATAATTGATGTATTTAAATCAATATACCTCATACCTTATAGTAGGCCTTGGAATCTGATTTTACAAGGCCTCCACTTGTCAAACCTCCATTTAAATCTATGAGAGTTCCATGAGGATATAGCTCTTCATGGAGCAAAATCTCTATATGCCAGAGACATACAAGGACTTAAGAGATCCTGAGTCTAAGGGAGTTATTTTTAAAGGGCAGCTAGACAATAACCCTATGCACCACAAGTGCTACTGTGCCTATCACAGCAACAGTGTTTCCCTGGCTGCTCACCTTCTACTTATACCCTGACTTTCAGCAGTTTAGTGAGAAAATTATAATATGAACAAAGAACAACAGACATAGGGGATCAATATTGTACTTGTTCCTTTGTTTAGGCCACTCCAGCCTTTTTGTATGACTCAATTCCACTCTTTTAGATCACTCCTGACATTTGAACACTCTGCTCACCTGGACATTCAAGGACCCAGTGGGCAGATATCCAGCTAGTAGAGTTAGGGCTGACAGTGTGCAAATAGATAGGGAGAAGGAGAGGAGAATAGACAGTGAGCAAATAGATAGGGAGTCAATTCAATGAAATGATTTTGTATCTCAAAGATCTTTTTGGAAGAGTCTGTTTCCAGGATACCTTGAGTATCTTATTTGATTACAAAAAGGGGGAAATATTAAATGATTAATGTATATGTATGTTACCTGAGGTTAATCACAGCTGCTTTAGAACATTACTTAGAGAAGCTATTAGAGATGGGCCTAACCCAATATGAACTCAGTCAAACACTGGGGATATGTTTGGATCTGATCTTTATAAATAAGGCCCAGGTATTAGATTTCTGCACAGCTGAAAAGGATTTACCAATGAGCTATAGGGTAAAAATTATCACATATATAGATGAGACTGCTATTGGGTTAATCCAGATGTAGCTGTTGTACTAGAACCTAGTGTTCCACAACTTCACATGGCTCTAATAACTTAGCTGAAGAAGACAATAGATGAGGGGAAGGCAGAAGAAAGTGGCATCCAAATGGGTAGGGGAGGAAGAGTTGTGGGATAAGGTAAGGTGAGAAAAAGGCTCAAGTATGAAGCAGGGACAGGGAAGAGATGGGAAGATATTTTGAAATGGGTGACTTTTGTCATTTTGGGTAAGTCAGTCAAGGTAAGAACAGGACGTAGAAGAAGAGAATAATCTGACTTTTTTTTCCCCAAGAGGAACCTGCTTTGAATTTGCCTAGATACATATTTATGGAACCATATACCCAAGGCCGTCCCTTGGAGTGGGGCCCAGGGCCAATCAGCCTAGGTGGGGCCCCAATGCTGGAGGGGGAGTGTGGCAGCAGGCTGGCCTGCTCCGTTCCCCTAGGGATTAGGAGCCAGCCCCGGCCTGGAGCACAAAGCCGACTGCTGTTGATAGCCAGCCCTGGCCTGGAGCAAGAGGCCTCCTGCCGCTGGGAGCTGGCCCCGGCCGAGGCTCCAGCTGGAAGCCGGTCCTGGCCGCCGGGGACTCCAGGCCACTGCCGGAAGCCGGTCTTGGCTGATGCCACCAGCGCCCCAGCCACGTCCGGGGACCTAAGGCCTGTGGGCTGGCTGGCTGCTCTGCCCTTGGGGTGGGGAGGGCCAGCCAACCCAGAGGCCAGGTGAAATGCTTTCACACAGTCCTACTGTTTTTGACTCGCTGCCAAAGGCAGCGGGGAGCAGGGCAAAGCGCGGTCATGGGGGGGCTGTGATGCGGGCCCTGCACTGCCCCGCTGGGAGTGGGACAGAGCGGGGCCCACGTAACCGCGGGGCCCAGGGTGATCGCCCTGTTTGCCACCCCTCAAGAACGGCCTGCATATACCTTTATTGTAAGAATCAAACCAAGAAACCAACCATTCTGAAATCAGAAATCGCCTGGCAGCAATAGCAGAATCTAAGAATTTAATAGAAGTGAGGGGGGAAAAGGAGTGGGGGTCTTCTAAACTAACTTTTCTACTTATGAAAGTACTTAGACATTTGTAGCTTTGCTACAGGGAGTGGACCCATTGTCTGGCTGATTAGCTATTGATAGTCTCTGCAAACTGAATAAAGTACTCACTCACAGATTCATGGGGTTTCTTGTTCTCACCAAAGAGTGTTATCAACTTGAAACCACAGGAAAATTCATGTGTGGGGTTTGAAAGACTGACTCCTACCAGAGTCCATACTGGAGTTGGGATGATCTCTGGTAAGCTTATTGGCATGTGTTTGGTTCTTCTATTGATTTTAATATGTTCCCTCAGCAGTGCTTTCAGTTTAAGAACAAGATGTGCTTTCTTAGAAGAACCATGGGTAGATTAACCATGGTAATTACACTGTTAACCATCTTTAAAGACAAAGCTAAACAAGCCTGCTTAGGCAACAAATCTTTTGCTGTGGATATCACAGTGTAGGCATGGAATTCTTCAGTCTTAAAGTCCCTCAATTAAAAGAGAGAAAGGCGCATATCTCCAACCGAGGCAACATCTGGAAAGCCAGAAGTCTACAGGATGAAGAGAAAATTGATTCCATTTGAATTCCATCAGGCTTTAAATGGATAAGAAAACAAGGGTCATGGACCAGACCTTTAGCAAGTGTAAATCAATATCTCCATTGAAATCAACTGAACAACACTGATTTACACCAGCTAGGAATCCGCTCCTCTCCCCATTTCTAAAAACTTGACAACTTTACTGAAGGTAATTTTTATGGACTGGAATATCTCATCAGATGTGGTAATACATGTCAAATGAAGACATTAAAATGTGTCCTTGGTGTACTGTTTTCAGACAAGAAATTGATTCCCTTTGAATAAGAGCCCTTTAATGGCCAGGAGGGAAAAACAACTATTAAAAAGTTCCAAACAACATGATAGTTCTAATTAGTTGGTAACAATAAGATTTAACATTCAAAATTTAGGTAGTTTTCATAATTTTAATTATTTATTCCTATAACATTCGTCAAAATGCCACTTTTATTTTTATTTTTTTAAATCTCAACCTCTCAAAAGCAGTCAAACCAATCTAAAGAAAAATCTTATATGCCACAGGAAGCCAACTGTGTCTTTTCTGAGGTTATCTGCCTGGCAGGACAGTGAAGCTAATTGAAACTGTACAACCACAGTAAGTGTAGCTGTTAGAACATAAGTTTAGGAACAGATTGTCTTCAGGCAACAACTCACAGGGTCCAGTTGTCTCAATTAAACATCAAAGCAATCCGGAGATTACACAATGTCTTAATTCTATAAATCAAAAAAGACCAATACTTCTATGTTCAAAAACGGTAACATTCAGATATGACTCTAAGCGAGTTTAAGGGCAGATTTTCACTGCCGCTATCAGTTCAAACTTTCTGATCAACTGCTCGGGTCTGTGAAGACCCGCTTAGCCAATCAGAAAGTTTGATCCTATAACACCATCCCAGCAACTAGGTAGCAGTGAGTCAAAAGGAGGCCCTTCCCTTTGACTCAGCACAGCGGAAGTGCCAGAGGTAGGGGATTCAAAGTGAGCTACAAAAGTTATTTTAAGTAACTTGCATATCTCCATTTGAATGCCACTGAGAAGGGCAGGCAGTGTAGACTTGCTCTAAATAAATATATAGATGGAGTTTGTGCAACTTATACTTTATCCAAGCCCCAAAGGGTGCATGTGAAATTAGTATTAGTTTCTTCTTTAGACTCACATTTAGTTACAGTATCATTCTATAACTTTACAACTCATTTTGCCTCCCTGTCTAAAGAAATTTATCTGATGTAATTCACATATCAAAGGCCAACAAAGTATAGAAAAGAAACTGAACAGAAGAATGTTACAGTAGGAAGAAAGTGCATGAACATAGAATAGGCTTTTCCCTACTTTAAATTTCGTTTTCCTTTCTCCTAGCTCACTGGCATGTAAATTACAAGTTACAATCCCTTTATGCAACCTTAAATGCTTGAATCTGAAGCTCCAGGCAGGCAAACCCCTGCAGGAGTTCACCTCCGTGAAATTTATGTAGCATTGGGGTCTAAGGAGGTGTGAACAGGGAATTTAACTGAATGCAGGGGGTATGATATGCATAATCTTTCAAGCCCCCTCTGTATTTTGCCCCACCAGGTTAATTTGTTGTCATGCGGTTGCATACACAGCATGACAATCTTCAGTAAAAAGAGGCCAGAAGCTATTACTTAAATTGCAAATACTTGGTCTGTGGGGTGATCAAAGATCACAGCAAGACTGAAGCTTGTCACACAGACATGTCATTTTTCTCTCCTTGTATTTCCCCACTACAGTAGCTTTCTGTATCAGTGTTTTAGCATAAAAATATCAAAAGCACTGTATTTTCGATATGCATAACATATAAGCGCTTCCAATTCCAAATATGACTGAGTGACAAGACAGACACAACGTATCAAGGCAAAGATGTTCAGAAAATTCTTATAATAAGTGCTTAGATCTCTTTTAGTCTCTATTAGTCTCTTTTAAAAATATAAAAATGCATGCACAGTAGAGAAAGAAATATACGTGATTCTTGATTTGCATATCAAGTTGTAGTGTTTTGATGCAAAAGAAACTGTTAATTGCTTGTGAGAAAATTTCTATCTGTTTATGATACTTCTGAATCCCATAGTATTTCTTGAAGGAGTAGTGATATAAACTCTTGTATCTGGCCAAGTTCTAATCTGGGTAATTACATTCTGATTGTATAAATTACCTCAATATTCATCTTAATTTCCTGCCTAAACTCTCATGCTGGGGAGCATGCTTTGGGGGTGGGAGGGTGCAGGCTGGCCTGGCATGGCTGGAGAATGGGGGGTGGGCCGGCTTGGCTGTGGGGCATGCTGGCTGTTGGATGTGGCTGCAGGCAGCGTGGCTTGACCAGGGGCCTGGGCTGGCACGGCTGTGGCGGGAGAGTGGGAACGTGGGCCTTGCTGTTGCTAGGACCCACATGCTTGCCCACAAACTGACCCTGATCCTCGGCATCCAGCACCTGGCCCCCCTTTAAAAAAATTGAGTTTTTTTCAAAAATTTAATATTCAAAAATATAATATAATTTTTACAACCCTGAATGACCACTAGTCTATTTAATTAAAATTCTATTTAAATTTAATTAATTAATTTAAATCCGTTGGAATTAAAATTTAATTTTAATTTAATTAATTCAATTTTAATGTAAATGTAATTAAATAGACTGGTGGCCCCTCAGAGTTCTAAAAATTATATTTGTGGCCCTTGAACCAAAAAAGTTGGGAACCACTGATCCAGATGGACCTTTGCTATACCAATATACACTGTCTATTAATGGGGCTAATGCAGCTAATTATCCGATGAAGTGGGATTTTCTCTCACAAAAGCTCATGAGATAAATAAATTTGTTAGTCTTTAACAGTGCCACAGGACTCCTTGTTTTTTTGGCTGACCTAGACTAACACCGCAACCCCCTTGGAACTAATTATCTATGGTGCCCAAGAGGTGAAGGTTTTACTTCAAAGGACAATATACATTACTATTCTCTACTTAAGAAAGTATCTGTGAACTATCATCATAGCCCACATGAAGAAATGACCTGCAAATGCCCACCTTGCTAGAGCTATAAAAGGAAGTTTGGAACATAATCTCTTTGTTTCACATCTATCCAAGCTTCATAGGGATAGTTGGGGCCACAGGATTGAGATCCCCACCAGCATTGGCTTGGAATCGCCCTGCTAATGTTCATGGAGAATTAGAACAAACTCTACACATGGACGATTTGGTCTTTATTCCTTTGAACTGGATTTCTAACAACTGGGAACAAGCAGAAGCTGAGAACAAAAGAATTAAACCCTTCCAGGTATTGGATGTATGCCTAAGCAACTATACAAATCTGCAAATTCTACTGGAAACCTGGTGTATATGGACTTTCAAATCACTGTATGTATGTGATTACTGTTAAAGGATTAGTTTGTTTCTTTCCTTGTATAATAAAACCTTTAGTTTTAATAACTAAAGGATTGGCTGGCAGTGTGATATTTTGGGTAAGATTCAAACCTATACTGTTCTGTGTAATGTGGCTGACCCTTTGGGGTCAGAAAAAGCCTTTTTGGGTAATGAGTTTGGAATTTTAAGCAACTTTTCTCTTTACCAGACCCAGTGGCTGTTTGAGGCTGTTAGTGGCTGAAATGCAGTAAAGGGGGCTCTTTGTATTTGTTGTGACTTCTTGATGTCCATTGTGGGAAATCAGTTGGTGATTGGGGGGGATTTATCTTCAGGTAACCCACCAGTGGTGGGAGAATCTGGTCTCTTTTGCAGCTTGCCATGATATCTGCATTTTCAGGTAGTCATCCCAGGAGGCCTGGGTTACAACATCCAGAAAGATAATGGAACAAATAATCAAAATCAATTAGTAAGCATCCAGAAAAAGCCTAACAAATGTAGAAAAATCTGACAAATTTTCTCTGCTAGATTATACACCACATTTGCTTGCAATGCAATCATGGGCTCAGAAAATCAGTTGATATAGCTCAAAAAAATTCCATTGAAGTCATTGGAGATATATAATCATTTACACAGCCGAGGATCCTGCCCATGAAGTTTGTGGTACCATTTTGCCCACTTATAATATCCTTCTACAGGTGAGTGTATTCGTTGCCATAGATAAAGTCATTTTTATTCATTGTTTGTAATTAACTATTTCACATTTTTAATCTTGGTTCTTCAATGTCAGTTAATTAAAAGAATAATTAAAATATACAAAGGGATGACATGTATTTTGAGGGGAGGGAAAACTGTCAAACTGTTTAGAAGAGTTTGTAAATCTCATTTCAGTTTTTGAACCTTGGTTTCCTTTCATTTAAAGCCTTGATTTCTATCAAGAGAAATTCAGTGTTAAAAATGAAAATATGTTTTTCTAGTTAAAGGGAAAACTGTGCTTTTAGTGAAATAAGCAAAGGCCCTCTCCCTGAAATCCTTGAGATTTAAAAAAAAAAAACCAACCATACCAAAAAAAACCTAAACTGGCAGAAATGCGAGCACTCTATGCCTGTAAATATACTCTGCTAGATCATGCCCTATGCTACCATGGCCTGTCAGTGACTGTCCCAAGAGCAGGGTGTCCAAAGGAAAGGAGGTGTCAACTTTGTTAGCCAGGCAAGGGGTGTGTCCAGCCCTGCCCATTCAGATTATCCCATAGATTATCTTCTAAACTACAGTTGTCCTCTACTGGTAAAACCCTTGCAGAGGGTAGAGGTAGAACGACCGCTTACATTTTTTCTGGGGGTGAATCCCCATGGCTCAGATGACCTCACTGACATAGAAAAGACCTGCATCTGCAAAACCTCCTCCAACAGAAGTGAATCAAGCCAACAATACATTTTTATTGTAATATTTAATCTATAGGCGTTCTATCTTTTCAATTTTTGCTATAGCATAACACCTTTACCCCAAACTGCCACACACACTGCACACACTAGAACAGTATGTATTTTTCATTAGAAACAAATATTGAGTGCTAGTGGCACATCTGAAGGGACAAGCTACAAAGATGTTGTCAGTGAAAATCACCTCCATGGTGGCAGTGAGATAGAGTAATGCTACGTTGTTGTCAAAATCACATTTAGTTATGCTCGAATGAGATATTCAAACAGCTAGTAAAGATTTTTTGCTGCCCTTTTGCTAGGAAATTTTAATGCACCAGAGCATGCAAATTGCATTTTTTGATATGAAGTTGTTATAAAAGCTACTCTAGCTCAGCTGGAGGCCCTAAGGTGAATAGACACATTTGTTTTAATGAAACCAGTATTCTTCTCCATGTATACTTCAGAGCTTTGCCATGAATTTATCTGTTTCAGTCAGCTTTGGGAACTGCTGCTAACCTTAGGACAGAGAAATGGCAATAGAGCCAGGGCCGGATTACCACAGGGGCTTTAGGCCCGGCAGGCCTGAATGGTGAGTTTCTCTGGCCTGCTTCCCAAGCTGGCTCCAGCAGCAGTGCTGGCTTATGCAGGCTTGCAGCCCAGCCCCCTAGCAGTGTGCCCACCTGCACACAGATCCCAGCAGAAGCATCCTTCCCCCCACGGTCACCTGCCCAGCAGAGCCCTCCTCGCCCACTGTCCCCCTCCCCGACAGCAGCACTGGCCTGCAGCAGCAGTGGCCACGGCCGTCCCACCCAACCCCCTCCACCGTGCCAGCCAGGGCCCCGGACCTCACTCCCAAGCATGGGGGAGGACACAGGGCAATGGGGGACCCCACAAAGATGGGCATCCCCAGGCCACGGTCCAGCCCTGAATAGTACAAATGAAAAGATTTTGCTTCAAATTTTCATTTTAATCCTGATATTAAATCTCTAGTTTATATGATGTAATCATACACGTGAGGCACTCATCTATACTCTCAATTTTCTGTTCAGTTCAGCAGGGCAGTCCTGTGAGAGGAGCGGGGCCCAGGGCCAATTGGCCGAAGCGGGGCCCCATCCCCATTGTGGAGGGGAGCATGGCAGGCCGACCGGCCCGCTCCGCCCCCCAGGGAGCCGGCCCTGGGCCGGGAGGCCGAGGCTGCTGACGCGGGGAGCCGGCTCCAGCCAAGGCCCCAGCTGCTGCCTGTTGCAGGGGTGGCTGGGGGAGCCGGCTCCAGCCCCGGAAGGCTGAGGCCGCCTGCGGGCAGGAGCTGGGCCCGGGCCAGAAGGTCGAGGCTGCCTGCAGGGGGCTGGGGGTAGAGCCGGAGTCGGCTCTGGTCCCGGCCCTGACCCTGGAGGCCGCCTGTGGGCGGGAGCGAGCCAGCGGCCCCGTACCCATGCTGGGAAGCCGAGGCCGCCTGCGCAGTGGAGCCTGCTGTTTGGGGCAGGTTGGCCCTAAGGCCGGGCCCCACATGCTCCGCCCCTGGGCCTGCCTGCTCCGCCCTGGCCCACCTCCGCCACAAGATTCCCTTAGGGAGAGCAACATGCATTTGAAAGAAACTCACACACAGTCTTTGATTAAGAAAGTATCCCTTGACATTGGCAATTTGTTTAAATATTGACCAGTTTAAGGTTTTCCCTTTCTTGATAATTACTATTGAATTCATGGTGAGACAGCTCCCATAGAATGTAGATGTCTCAGATCTACTCAACCCTTGTCCATCTGCTCTAGGATGGCCAGATACCAAGTGTGAAAAAATAAGACCAATTTTTTAAAGGAGGAAGGGAAGATAGTTGTGTATATAAGACAAAGCTCCTGATATAAGATGGGCCTTATAATAGCATGACATCTGGTCATCCTAGACAACATAAACAATCTAGACATGGCACAGAAGTGGCAACTGTTGCTTTGGTCTTTTCCTAGCAATGGATAATGATGCTAATATTATTAGATCTAACTTTGATACCATTGGCTATGAAGTGTTATTGATTAGTCTGCAGTTATTTATGGAAATGTTTAACGATGCTCTTGAGGAATTGTAGTCTTCCCTGGTTTTGTTGGGACACCACAGGGTTTCACTTGCTTATCCTTCTCATTCAACTTGTATATGTTAACAGTAGGTTAATGAGGAGGCATGAGCTACAGTGATAGTATGTCTGAGTACTCCATCAAGTGACTGGTGGAAATCTAAGCATGAGTAGGAACTCATTGGTCAAGTTTCAGTTCAGATAAGAGATGATATTGGTTGTTTGGGGGGAAGCTACTGGAGCAATTGTCACAGTGCTATCCCAAAAACTTGAAGACCAGTCAGGTTCAAAGCAAACAAGAATAAACTTTATTCCAGGGGTCTTGCTGGCATCCCTCTAGGATTCTCTTCCTCATGACTCAATTGCAGCCACTTCTTCTTCTGGCTTCTGTCCCTGATCTCTCAAAGGAGCTATATTTCATAAGCAGCCAATCACAAATACTATAGTTACCAGTCAACTCCAACCAAAGGGCTTTCACCTGCCATGTATCTCTCCAGTATGCAAGAATGTCGGTCACATGATCAAGTAGCAGCTGAGACAAGGACTACTTTGTTAAATCTACATCTCTGTATGAATCTTGTCAGATGTCTGGAATCTTAGAATGAGTCCCAAGGGATGAATTAGTGGACAGAATGCAGGACAGATGATCAAATGTGCATGACAAATGCAATTCATCTCATGGATGTCACTATAATCTTTGAGCCGTTCATAATTTATATCTATCTGTATATACACACTGTATAAAGTGTGATACACATATGCAGTAAATATATAACAAACATAGATAAACAACAGAGTCTTGTGGCACTTTTAAAGACTAACAGATTTATTAATCGCATGAGCTTTCGTGGGAGAAAATCCCACTTCATCAGACGCTTTGAAGATAGGAAAGTTACAGAGTGGGAGGAAATTAAATGCAGGGGAGTGTATGACATAGCATCAGGTCAGGCTGTAACAGCAAATCAAAATAGGTGTTAGGATTCAAAACACTGGGGAACAGCACATAGAGGAGGGGGAGGTCAATTCACTTGATGTAATGCGAGAAAAATCCATAGTCCCTGTTTAACCCCAAGACAACTGAGTCAAATTTGCATATAAGTTCGAGTTCTGCAGACTCTCTTTGAAGCTGTGATTTGTTATTCATCTGTTTCAACACAGCTATTAACAAATAAAGTGAAGTTAAAATGTTATCGGAACATAAAATAGTAGAAGGCAGCTAAGTGTATTCAGCAGGGTACAGTATAATTTATTCTCCAGAGTTCTCTTAAATGCTGTGCTTACTGTACATTAGTTATAGTACTCTATCTATGAAGAGGAGAAACAGATTTCAAGTCATTTTTCTAGTCATATATGTAATTAATGTTGTTAGACCCTCAAAACAAAATTAAAATGCAAACCAAAAGTTCTTACCAACACACTAATAGAACTCTCACAAAGCCATCTGTTTTAAGGAATAAAACAAACGCTTCGTTTAATTCCCAGATAGGGACTTATTGATTATTTTATCCAGTGTGCTGCAGAGAGCCAGTAGGCCCTGCTCTGAAAGCAAACCGCAATTGAAAGAGACAAGAGATTTTTTTTTTTTAACTGCTAGAAAAGGCATAGCTACACTTTAGAAAATATTACACAGGTTTGTAATGAGAAGTTACACAGATTTATGTGACACAGCTAAGGCAGAAAAAAGATGCACAGCTGCAGCAAAGGTGACAAATACTGAAAGGGATTTCAAAGATAAATTTAATGAAATGTCATTGGCATGAGCATCATTATCATCTGTTGGTGACTGGGACAGCAAATGAGGGATTATTGCTTACTGAACCATGTTGATCATTATTTTGTTAGTTGAATCACAGATTAATCATTTGGAAGGATCCACAAATCAGACATGCACATAACAGATCCCAATGGAAAAGCAGCACCTATAATATTAATAACACATTGTAATTCTCTGTTACCTATATAGACAGTCTGAACTCCTATGTTCACTCCTTTTACAGCACTGTGAAAAATACTGTACAAGGTATGTCTTGATTTGAAAACTCAACTTGCTGATCATTGTCCTAGTCAAATGTATGTGGCAACATTGTAAAAGTATAAGATACTACTGCTGTATGATATTACTAAGTCATATTTCAAGTCTGGAAAGAAGTCATAACCAATTCTCTACGGAAAAAGGTTAGTCAGTGTCTCAGTCAGGTATCAGTGAAATCAAATGGACCATCACCTGATTAAGTGGCCATTCTTTGGCAGGAAAGACGATGTGTTAAAAAATCTACATCTTGACAAAAGAACTGGGAGAGGAGGGGGGTTGCAGGGGGGATTTCCCATCCACATAGACTTTCTATTTCCTGAAGCTCAGATGGAGATGATTCTCAAAGAAGAGAAAGAACTAGAATAGGACAGAGCAGAGGCCCTAAATCAGTGGTTTCCACCCTTTTTGGCTCGAGAGCCACATATATAATTTTAACAATCCTGAAGGGCCACTAGTCTATTTAAGTAAAATTAAATTAAAATGCAATTGATTACATTTAAAATAAATTTTTAATTAAGATTCATTTTTAAAAAAAAAAAATTCTCTCTCCCCCTCTCCCTCCCTCCCTCTCTCTCTCTCTCTCTCATTTTTTTTTTTTTTAAATAAAGGACTGCAGCCCAGTTCCAAGCATCGGGATCAGACTGGAGGTGGGCGGCCACAGCCCAGCTCCCAGCTGCAAGCCGGGACTGGGCAGGAGGATGCAAGCCCATCTCCCAGCCAGTGGCAGGGTGGCGCAGGCCACTTTAAAAAGCCCCGTGGGCCATTTTTGGCCCAGGGGTTGGGAACCCAAACCCCTGCCCTAAATTGTTCCTCCTTTTCTGTCTACCCACAGTAATGACAACACTTCAGTAACAAAGGAAACGCCATTGGACTGGAGGATGGATCCTGAGTGAGAAAGATTCAGCCAGTAAGACTAATGAAATATGGTGCGAATGTCTTTGATTTGAATTCTTTTAGCTTGTTAATCTAGGCATTAGTTGTATTTTACTTTTGTTTTCTTTAACCTATTCTGAGTTTTGTCTCATTATTAACTACTGAAAGATAGCTTTTAAGTAAACTTGGTTTACCTAAACCAGTGTGCTTGGATTGAAATGTTTGGGGACCTCTATTTGAGTTAACAGGATTTGTGCATATCATTTCCTATTATTAAAATGACAGACTTTTATATGAGCTTGTATTATATTGTATAGGAAAGAGCAGGGCAGTACAAGAGGTACATTTCTGGGGAAAGTCTGGGAATGGGAATTTGCTGGTTTTGCTCTGCATTATAGTTCAGGAGTAGCTGGCTATAGCACTTATACAATACAAGTGGAAGTAATTTACATATTGGAAGGCTGTGTGTGAACAGACCAGGAGTTGTAGCTCTTACAGTGAAGTGGTATAAAAGGCAGCCCTAGATTGTATTGAGGTGCGCAGCTGTTCATCAGTCCAGATTGCACCTTGGGTAATGTCACCCCCGCTTACCCCCTCCCCCCAAAAATAAAATCAAGATAATGTATTGAGTTTTCAATTTTCAAAGAACTTAGTAAAAGCAAAACATGCTTTTTGCTTCCACAGAGTCTTTTAGCACCACAGAATTTTTGCTACAATAATCTAATGACTCTCTCATCCTATTCACAATGGACTCAAGTCTCCCAGTTCATGTATGGCATATAGATAACAAAAAGGAAGAAATCTGCACATATTTTTTTCCAAAAAGGACCAAATCATGCCCCTCTTTTTGTGGCAGCTGCTGATAGCAGTAAAGATGGTAAAGGTGAAGTGGGTGGGTTTGCTGGGTGGGTGAAGTTTTGCATGGGAAGGCTGGTGAAGATTTGCATGAAGAGGCTTGTATCTGGACCCAGCAGAAGACTCCCACATCGCTTACATGCCATGGGGTTGTGCATAGTGGGAACTCTACACATCCCAACTTTCTGAAGAGTGTCCTGTTCATTGAAAGCAGACCCACTGGCTATTGCCCATATTGCACACTCACAGGTTTTGTTGAACAGAGAAGATGCAAATTTAGACTCTCATTTTTCAGTAGATTAAGTGTCTATTTTTACTTCTCTCACTTTCAAGTGAAATGGGACAATCTGGCCCAGTGTTTCCCAATGTAGAAAAAAAGCAGCATCTGGTCCATAATCTTCAGTTGATTGATAGGTGGGGACAGTGAATGAACCAATCAGCCAGGAGGGAACCTATGCTGGGAACAGGCACTACCCCCCCTTATGTCCTTTATTAAGAACCCAACCGGGTTATGGACTCTAACTATTTTTGACTGGTGTGGTGGCTGGGGGATCCCTCAACATTAATTTAGTGAATTAGTATGGCCTTTATTATACAGGAGACCACAGGAGACAAATTATTGTAGTCCCTTCTGTCTTTATAATCTATGATGTCAGAGTCTTTATTTGCATCAGGTTATGAGCCTAAGAGCCTGCTATCAATTGATGTGTAGCATTAGTATAAAAAACATATTTCTGTACCTTCTAGGATTTTGAAAATTCTGCCCAAATCCCTCTTCGATGAAGGTATACTGCTTGGCAACTACTGATGAGTGTTGATTCTGTATCCTACATACCCTCTGCATATAGAAACCATCTCAATTACTTATGAGCTTGTTCCTTCCTTTACCTCCACAAATTCTAAATGCTGTTAAATGACCTCTCTCTAATCACAATATAATTAACATCAATCCAATCCTCCCTCTCTCTCTCTCTCTCTCTCTCTCTCTCTCTCTCTCTCTCTCAGGATTTTGTATACCTTGATGACACTTCTTTTGTTCTATTCTCCCCCAAAGCTTTAGAGATCAAATTTGTCTAATCTTTCCCAATTTCCAGACTGTGAATTAGTGGTCTATGCTGCAACCTAATCTCAGCAATGTCCTTCCACTAATAAGGTCACTAGAACTGCACAAATTATTCCAAATATGATTTTATTATTTCTTCAATTTGTCAGTTATTTAATATTAATTATACTCATTCTTCTCTATTTACAATCCGATACCAAGATTTGCCTCTTTTCCTGATGACATGTACAATCTGCAGATTTTAATGTATTATCTGCAATCAGCTTCAAACAATTTTCTTAAGGAGTAGCCTGCATTCTCCCGCCCTTTCAGATTATAGAGTGTATGATCATTTTTGTGTCTTCAGAGCCTATAATCTATCCAAATAATTCTGAATTTGTACTGCAGATGTGTCTAAAAACACCAACACTCAAAGTATGAATTATGAACATGAACTTGGGTGGGTGGGGGGAAACGGACTGGTGTTAGATTTTTGTTTTTGTTTGTTTGTCTTTTTAAATACATCCTTTCCGACATCACTTATATAACAGTTAAACAAAATCAGTTCTTTTAATGAACCATATTGCTTGTTAGTGCTCCCTAAGCTTCCTGATATTTCTTATTTCCAAACCAGATCATATTTTAATTAATTTGAATGCTTCTAGTATGTAGGATCATTTCAAATTTCCTGGCCATTGCTTTTGTAGTAGCAAATTTTTACAGGGACTCTCAGTAATGAATCCCCTATAAAATAGTCTGATATTAATTACATAGGAATGTAGCCAATAGGGTTCTATAAAAGTTTAATAAGGTTTTACAAATATTATCCTTGAAAATGTGCATAATTTAACAGTGATAAAATAATCCAGTTAAAGGTGTTTTTTATTTAGGGTATGGTTTATACTGTGTCTGGTTCCAACTGGCTGTACTTAACAAGAGATTCACAGCACCCCACCCAGACTCTCACATATGCTTTTAGATGATAAGATCACAACCGCTATAAACCCTGAGGTTTACTCGCCCTCCAGTACCTGCATCTTTTCTTACATTGCTAATGATGCTGTTTCTGGGAAATCCTTGGCTTGTGCACTCATGTCCAACTTAAAACGAATAAAAGTCAGCTTGATAGTCCAGTCATTGTCTGCAACCAACGCTGTCCATTGCCTTTGTGAAGAATTAATCTAAGCTAGTAGTGCCCTTTTCCTTTTAGTTCACACTGAGCACACATTATTGGCTCCCCCAAACTCGTCCAAAGAGATGTCCTCTATTCACATATCATATGGCAAGCCTTGTCTTGTCTTGCAAGTGCCAGCCCAGTGTCTGCAGCTCCATATTCTGGTTTTGTTGGACTTTGAGCTCCACATACCTCTCTGCTACAGGTCTCTATTCTCAGACTATTTTGGATTCTCTATTATGTTGACAGCATCACAGCACTTTCCACCTTCCATAAGTTTCATTCAGGACTGGGTGATTTCCTATGCTTGGCAAATTCTAATTGCCATGTCAAGGATTAATTCAATGTCTCCCAGTAATCTGAGTCAGCTAAGCCATGAGTGTAGACATACCCACAAACTCATGTACGGGTGTACCTTTTATTTTTGTTATTTTTTGTTGTTGTTTTGGTCTCAGGTCTCAATGGCAATCTTGAAAGGGCCGAAATTCGCTGCTCAAATAGACTCTTCAGTCGTAGGTCAGTCACATGTCTACAAGTATGTGAAGTATGTCTCCACTGCAATGTGCAGGCTTGGGAAGCTCAAGGGGAAGCTATAAAATTGCAGTATAGACATTGAAGCTCCAGCTAGAGCAGAAGTTCTCGAAACCTACATGTGGGCAGGGTCTGAGAACCCCAGTTCCAGATGGACACCTAATATCTCCACTGCAATTTTATAGCCCCACAAGCTTGAGTCAGCTGACACAGGCCAGCCATGAGTGTTTTTTGTCACAGTGTAGACATACCCACAAACTCATGTATGAGTGTACCTTTTATTTTTGTACAGTTTAAAACATATATCTCATATGTTTAATTTTTACTTGGTATACACACTCTTCATTTTTCTTTAGCTCAGTTTTACAGTTAGCCTACTCTGCCTGAATTAACTGAAAACTGTTGCACACATCAAGTACTTCAGAACCAGCTAATATCAGAAATAAGACTACTTTCTTAGGGTCTTCCTCCTTTCTATCACCCCTTGTTTGCAGGTAAAGAGTGAACTGCAGTTTAAACCTTCTCCAGTTATTTTCCACATTTCCAAAGAATTTCAGCTCTGGTGGGGCTTTCAATACTTCAGTCTTCCACTCAGTGTCTTTTCTCAGTTCCTTTTTGCTCCCAATACAATGTGGTATTCAGTGATCACTCGCCGCTTAAGGGGCTTAAAAGAGATCTGCTTTATTGTGTGTCTGGTTCCAAGAGGCTGTATATAACAATAAAAGCCCCATAGGCAGAATCTGGGCTGGTCCCTGTAAACTTCAGACCTCACAGGCAGTTCCTAGCATCATACAAGAGCATGGGGGAATCTAGTTGCCTACCACATGAAGCAGTTTTTCATCCTATATAAAATATGCCACCGAGTGACAATATTTTAGTACAGAAAATTACAATTCACATTCAATGAACACTTATGTAGTAAAAGACAGTCATTCAAGTATCTACAGATGGCAAACCCCCCAAAAAAAAAAGACAAAGCAAAGCTAATGTAAAATTATTCTTAAACTTAAGCAAATATGCATGACAAATGTCTTTGAGATAGTCACCCAGTTCTACCTATCACCATTGGTGGGCACTTTATAAAGATCCCCAGACTCAGACTTTAGGGATATATGTTTTAAACTGTACAAAAATAAAAGGTACAACCACCCATGAGTTTGTGGGCATGTTTACACTGTAACAGAACACACCCAGCTGGCCTGTGTCAGCTGACTCAAGCATCATGATCATGTAGTCTAACCACATTGCAGGCCACAAAACCTGACCTCAGCACTCTTGTAACAGACCCATAACATCTGGCTGAGCTACTGAATTTCTCAAATCATGGTTGAAACTCTTCACATTACAGACAATCTACCATTTACACAAGTTTAAACCTGCAAGTGATCCATCCCCCATGCTGCAGAGGAGGGAGGAAACTGTCTATGGGTCTCTGCCTATTTGACCTGTAAGAAAATTCCTCCCTGATCCTAACTATGGTGGTCAGCGAGTTCCTGCACATTTCAGCAAGAACCAACAGCCACACAGCAGGGAAATCACTCTTTCATTCATCTAGTAACTCATTTCATTCATCTAGTGACTCAAAGTCCTCCCCATCTAGTCTCTCATCATCAGCCATTAGAGGATACTTGCTTCTAGCAACTGCAAATTAGCTAAATGCCATTGTAGCCAATCTCATCATACCATCCACTCCATAAACGTATCAAGCTCAGTACTGAATAACTTAGATTTTTTTGCTGCCACTGCTCCCCTTTAGAAGGCTGTTTCAGAACTTCACTCCTCTGCTGGTTAGATCCCCCTTTGTCTAATTTCACACTTGATGATGGCCAGTTTATATCATTTATTCTTGTGCCAACACTGGAACTTAAGTAACACGTCTCCTTTTCTGGTATTTATCCCACCAATGTATTTATAGAGAGCAGTCATATCTCCCTCGCCTTCTTTTTGGTTAAGGTAAAAAAGCCAAGCTCTTTGAATTTCCTTCCATAAGGCAGGTTTTCCTTTCCTCTGATCATTGTAGTAGCTCTTCTCTTCATTTGTTCCGCTTTGAATTAATCTTTCTTAAATATGGGAGACCAGAACTGCACACAGTATTCTATATGAGGCCTCACTAATTACCTGTCTACTAACACTTCTCTCTCTCTACTGACAATATCTCTGCTGATGCATCTTAAAATTGCAATAGCCTTTTTCAGGGCCACATTGCATGGGCAGCTCATAGTCCTCCTCTGATCAAACAACATGCCAGGTCTTTTTCCTCCTCCTGTCACTTCCAACTGATATTTCCCCACTTTATGCCAAGAAGTTTTGTCATTAGTCCCTAAGTCCATGACCTTGAGCTTTACACTAATAAATTTCATCCCATTCCTATTACTTCAATTTTCAGGGTCATCCAGATCTTCTTGTATGATATTCCTGTACTCCTCTACACTGGCAATACTTTCCAACTTTGTATCATCTGCAAATTTTGTTAGCGCATTCCCACTTAAGACAACTTGTCTTTTCACTGAGAAAAAAATCTTTGAATATTAGTTGGGAAATTATCAGGGTGAGTACATAATCAATTAGCATATATTGCTTGCTCCCCTCCCCAAACTTATTTTCTCTCTCCAAAATCTGTTATGCAGGTGTAGTATACAGCAGTGTGGACAGCAGCATTACTTATATGAACAGATGCGGATTCTTTACTGTAGAAATCTGCATTTTAGTCATCATTTCGATAAAATCATTTATAAAATCATGTGTTGTTTTGACTATACTGGATCCCTTATGAGATATAACAAACCTTGCTTAACATTCATACACAGGCTATCTACTTATTCTTCCCTCTAATTTGTATTTTTCCCCCTGAAATGAGAATATAAAATACATGCTAATCCTTATTTTATCTCATCTCTTGGGGTCTCAAGTTTCATCCAGTGGGAGGATTACATTCCTGATTCTTTCAGCCTACCTCTTTTTTTCTTATGTGATAAGAAATTCAGATACAGGTATGACAGTTAATTTATACTGTGCAAGCACTGATCAATGCCAATTAAATTTAATAAAGCTGCCTGTGTCCCTCCCGTACCACCTACCTCCCTGCAGCACCACAAATGGACCATGCTCTTTATCATCTTATTTATCTGCTAAAACTATGCACTCAGCTTCATTTTTACTATCATCAGAGCTTGGGTGACTTTAGTCAGGCAGCAAACTGACATTTATACAAAATTCACAAGATGTAATTATACTGAATTCTAACAGCAAAATAGCTTTTGTTGACTCTATTTTCATAATTACAAGCTCATGATTATAAAGCAATGGGTAATGACCTTTTTGCATTTAGAATTGAAAACTATAATGCAACATATTAAGAGCTTTTAAAAAATCTGTTCACATATATCTATCCAGTCATAATTCTATGCAGAAAACCCTCTTGAAATAAGAATAAAAAACAAAAAATAACTTGTTAGTAATATTCATCAATGGAGCTCAAAGCACTTTACATATAATAATCAATCCTCACAATACTGCTCTGAGTTAAGCATTATTATCCTAATTTTACAGAGAGGAAGCTAAAGCATGGTGACTATATTTGGGGTGAGGGGGGGAGGACATATTCAACACAAGAAGTCAATTCTAAAGAAAGAAATCTGGGATCTTGATTCCAATTCTGTCACCATGCTCAACAGTTTTGGTTTGCATGGGTCTGCATCCCTTGAGTTTGGATTTAAGATTCAGATTGGAATGAACCTAAAACCTGACAATGAAACTCAGAGAAAAAACATTTAGTTTCAGCATGAAATCATAAAGTGATTTAGGTTGGAGCATGACATAAACAAATACGTGTTCACACACATACCTATCCCCACACATGGTAATGTATTAAGAAATTCATCCTAACTACTAACAGCTCATGTTAATACCTGAGACTTTGTCTTTTCTCTCTCCCTTCACCCACCAAAATAAGTAAATGAAATTAATTGCCTGACCTAATTCAAGATTATTGATTCTGATCGTGATCACTCAAGTAACTGACTACCTAAGCAATGGGAGAGTACATGTGATTATTTTGCATTCTCCCAACCTTCCATAGGTGTGCACTCAACCATATTTTTTATTCACATGATTCTCTCTCAGCTCTCATGCTATGCATATCTGCCAAAGCTAATCTTGAATAGACTCACATTGTAGAGGTCTGTTGCATTCATGGATCAGTTAATCCTTGTAGTCCCCACACAGCATATGATTAAGTCTTTAGCTGAATAGACATGGTCTGGAAATTCAGAGTTAAAACAAAGTTTCCAAAAGAAAGCAACTATTTGGAGTTAGGGAAAAGGAAATTAAGATACAAAAACATGTTTATTCCCTTCTGAATTTCCTGCACAATCTATTTTTTAAATGTCTGTATTTTAGAGTATAAGGTCTTGAAGGCTGGGGCTATGTTTAATTTTGTATTTTGCAGCAATAAGCAAATTACTGTTGGTTCAAAACAAACAAGATCTGATTTGTAGAGCTCCATACTTCCAAAATATGCCAATAGGAGTTGTGAGGTCACAGCATCTATGAAAACCAGTCCCATAATAAATATTTGCTTATAGTTCACTGTTTCAGCAAACATTTCTGTAAGTAAACTCATTCAACTAGAATATTTTGCAGAAAGTAAACATGAAAGGAGCATGAACAGGGTTAAAGAAAATTAGTTTAATAATCAAAATTAATATTTTTTCAAGGTCTTGACATCATAGAGAAATCAAGGCATTGCTCTTCTTAAAAATAAAGGCCTAACAGCCTGAAATAAAGACTATGGCACACTAATGTAAATATTCCAGTATTTTCTAAGATTAGTTTTAAATAGATCAGGGATTTGATATTTGCTTTACCACCACCACCACCACCACTCACCCACCCACCCACCCACCCACCCACAAACACATGCAATTCATTTGGGGCCCAATTAGAGCTGAATGAGTTTTTTCCTATACCTGTAAGCTTGATCCTCGGACTTTTTCGAAGCTCTCATAGTACTAATTTTAATATTTTTATGCATTTATAATTCAGTTTCAGGCGGCCATGGGAGGAGGGGTTGCAGCGCATGCCCTGCACTGCCCCGCTGGAAGCGGGACAGCGCGGGGCTCACGTAACCACGGGGCCCGGGGCGATCGCCCCATTCGCCCTCCCCTAGGGACAGCCCTGACCCAAAGCCACTGAACCAGACATTGAAAAGATGCCACTATGCACTTCTCACAACTGATGACATCTTAACTAGAGCAGGGGTCGGCAACCTTTGCCGGCCCCTGTGCCAGCCCCTCAGCAGGTGACGGGGTGGGGCCAAAAGGGGGTGGGGCCAGGCTTTGGGTGCCCTGCTGGCCAGGGCCTGGGCCGGCATCAGCCAGCGGGCTCCGGTTCCCTGCCCTAGGGTCAGCTCCTGTCTGCAGGGACAGTGCAGGGCTGATGGCCCCTGTTGGCCCTGCCCCTTGCTGGAAGGCAGGAGGAGAGGGGAGTCAAGTGGGTCGCATTGCATTGCATCACCCTGGCCAGCTCAGAGCTATGCAACTGCCAGCAGGGCACAGCTGGCCCCAGCCATAGCCAGCAAGAGGGCGGGTCGACTCAGCCCACCCGGAACCAGAAACTGGAGGCTGCCCACTGGCAGCAGCGGCTCCAGCCGGGCCGAGCTTACCCGGCCTCTTGTCAGCTACGGTCAGGGCCGGCTCTCGCCTGCCGGCAGCAGCGCAGCTCTGGGCGGGCAGGGGCGACGCGACGCGGCTCACTCCCCTCCCCTCCCTTCCTGCCATCCAGCAGGGGATGGGACCAGCAGGGGTCCTCAGCTGCGGGGCCAGCAGGGGAGTCTGAGCAGCATCTCATGCCGCTCAGTCTCGGCCCACGTGCCAGCTCTGGTATGTGTACCGGGGGTTGCCAACCCCTGTACTAGAACCTTCCGAAACCAGCATTCTTAGAGTCTGTGATGTAAAGATTTGGTATTAGCCCATAATCCTGGAGAGAGTCCAGCATGCTGACAGCCTTTGCAACACGCACCATTTTGTCACCATTTGGTGCATGTATTACTAGGTAGAGATTAGATATTATCCATGATGGTGTTAGCATATACCCAGAGCAGGGTGTATATACTGAGCTGGGCGATTGGATCAGGATGTTGAATCCTTTAACGTGCTGTACCAACTCCCATTTTCAACAGAAAAAGTGATGGAAATCAAAGAGGAAATGGAAAAGAACAACCAACTACAGGAAGTCAAGAGAGCCAGATTAGCAGAGTGCCAGATGACAAAAGCCAAGTACCAGTAGGAGCAGAACCACATTTTCAAAATAAAGATTGTCCAGAATGAAATCATGTTTCAAAGACAGACAGCTGTGGCTGCCAGCTCATTATGTAAGTGTGTCATGCAAAAAACCCATGCCTCAAACCAGGGCATTGCCAACTACCTGACAGGCTTGAGAGGGCTAGCTTGTTTTCCTTATATTCACAGCTTTCCATTATATTCAGCAGCAATGCAAGGAACCTACAGCCCTGTATACTGAAAGGCATTATCTTCAGTAAACTAGCATAAGTCTTGAGGCTTATAAACGCTGAACAGATAAAATGCTCCAGTGGAAAACCCCAGGTATTGGAGAGCTGAAAATATAGTTTTTAAGGGGAATTTCTAACCACAGGTACATGATCCAACAACAAGAGTGTCATGTCAACATGGCAATAATGGCACCAGTATATCATAAGTTAGATCCCTATCTTTGGGCAGTAGGAGAGGGATATATAGTCCTTGGGAGGTGCCACAGTGACAGCCACTGGTGATGAAGGGGAAAATTATGGTGATAAGGAAGATGGCGACTAACATTGTATGATGGTTGAGTATCTGTATGTGCAGATATGCATTCTACAATATCTGTAGATATTTTACTAAGTTGGGGTGTTTTTGACTATATTAAATGCATTAAACCATGTATAATTATAGAAGAGTTCCTATGGTGTGTGTGTTTTAACTGTGCACATTGAGGTTCCCAGATATACAATACTGGGTCTGATCTTGACACAAGAATCTGTCAACCTTCAAAATGACAATGGGTGATTTTTAAATAAACAATATAATCTGTAGATCAGGCTATTAAAGTGTGTGTTTACTGGCTGTGAATGAATGCACAACTCCACTCCTTGATAAAAGTGAGGACAGCTTACCTTCTTCTGATAACTACAAGTAGAAAGCTTCATATTGAGTGTGTTGCTCACTTGACCAGGGAAAAATGTGGGAGCAGATTTATTTACCTTGAAGGAAGATAAATAGCAGATTAAAATTGACTATTCTTCAAATGTTTAGGAGACTGATGCTCCCAAACTTGAGGGGAGAAAAAAATATCAATGAATGGCGAATTGAACGGCCACTTTGTGAAATACGATATTTCAGACATTGTATTCACTGACCTAAATTTGCCTCTGAAGAATTCATGGAATTTTCACACAAATGGGAATTTGACCACTATGTTTCTTCTCCAGCATACACACAGAGTAATGGTGGGGTGGAATCAGCTGTGGAAACAGCTAAGAGACTGTTACACAAAATAGTTTCTTTTGCTTCAAACCCTTTGTTAGCATTTTTGGCAAACAAAATGATCCTATCACAGGGGAACCAAAACAACCCAGAGCAGGCACTAACTTTGCTGAAGTCCCAAAACCCTGCTTCTGGTAAAGGAAGAACAGTTGCAGAAGATACTACCAAGCAGAGATAGCCAACAATCAGGGAAAATGTGCGCTATGGTTTGATAAGTCAGCTACGATCCTAACAGCTCTGTAGACAGGCTCTCTTGGGAGGATCCAGCCATTTAAAAGACACCAGAAGCAGAGGATTAAAGGAATTGTAAACCATTACAGTGGCACCTACATCATACAGGGTTGCTATGCATGAGGATCAATCAACTCAAAGGAACAAGAGGTACTTAAAAGCCAGTAGACAACACCCAAAGAAAGCCCACAGAAATAATCACAAAATGGAGAGAGAGTTGTTTTTGGAGACTAACCCCTTCAGAAGGGAGAAGACTCCACAGAGACAGAGTTTGCTAGCCCTGGAGACAAGTGGCAGGGAGACCAAGTTAAGTTGCTCCTCATGTGATCGCCTGTTGAGGAAACCAAATTACATCAAAGACTATGTAACCAACTGTTGTAAAGATAAGACTACAACTTAGCTATGTGCCTGCAACCTCTGGCTAAAGGGACGTGAGTTTTGTGTCTGGGCATCAATTATTTGTTTTTAAAGTTTATCTTAAAATGTTTGGAACTTAGGGACGATGTATCTGGAACTGGAGTCACAGGGCCTATGTTCTCTGGAGGGATTATTAGAAGGGACTTTAGGGGAACAGAGAACATGGAGAGTTAGGCTGGAAGTAATGCAGACATGCAGGCAGAGCAGTCTATAGGATTAATAAAGTTCTTTTTCAACTTAACTTGCATTCAGCTTCATTAGTTGTTAATGAGAGAGCAAGTTAAGGTTACAAATTTAAATTTCATCTCATCACTTCCTGACTTTTGAGTGATTATCACTACAGCTTTTTCTTTTAACTTTTATTTTTAATAGAAGATTTATTAATGGTTAGGATGTGAGAGCTAGAAAGGACCTACCTTGACTTCTGAATCAATACGGTTCAATATGTAGGATGAGATGTTAGATGGGGGGGAAAAATCTATTTTCTTGTACATTCAGCAAATTTGATCTGACTTCCAATGAAAGTAAAGATCCTAATTGCCTAAATCACTTCTGAAAATGGAATGTAGTTCCTAAAAGTTACACTTTTGAAAATTTTACGCAATATAAATGTCACTCCACATTGCCATTTCTACAGAATCACTTTTCAAAGCACGTTTAGACCACATTTCCTGGTTCTGATGCTCAAAAGGCCATTTTCTAGCAATTAAGCAAATTGTTTTCCTTGAATAAACATTTCATCTGAACAAATAGGTGTTCAGCCTTTATGAAGAATTGAGTACTTTCTAAAATGCTCAAGTATTGGGGGGATGCACATTCCTACCACACGAATGTCAAATAAATAAATTCCAAATATTGTAAGGTGTATGTGTAAAATGTCCTGAAAGTAGAATGTCACTGTGAGAATTTCAGCCAACCTTCCCTTTATTTCTTTATCTAATTCTTACTTATCTCAAGTTGAAGGATATTCCCTGCACTCTCCTTGCTTCCTGAGTATTATTTAAAGTAGGAATATATGAACAATGCAAATCAATCATTACCTGCAGCAATTCTGTTATCTAAGCTAAGAACAAGATAGCTATAACCAGAAGGTTGTTCACATTTGGCTAAAGCTTCAGTAACACTCTGCACACCAACCAAGTGAAAGTTACTGATAACCAATCATTAAAACTAAAATAAGTAATGACATTTTAATGTAATTTACACATTACAGGTGTACATAGTGAAATATGTTAAAAGGTTATATTTGCGCATGTACCCAATTTACCCAAAAAGAGAGATGGAAAATAACATGACATTGCTTTATACTGAATATGGAGGGGAACAGGAGTGGAAGTAAAGACATTCAATATTAAAAAGCTTCATACAAAGCAGATAAAAATAGGCTGTTGTTTTAAAAATTCTTTTGGATGCCATGCTGCTTATCTAATGATGAAGCAGCTGAACCAGAAAGATAGATGGAGCCTTGCTGGCATTTCCTGCTGACCACTGTAAGTACTATAGATGATACAGATTCTTAGACGTTCCTGGAATAGATTTCATAAGCATTGATTGAGCTAACTTAGCTATATACAAATATTTTAAAATAAAAATATCTGGAAGCTTACACGTGGGCACATGCACGCATGTGCACACACACCCTTTTTTTTTTGCATTAATTCTGAACCCTGGCTAATAAAGCCATGTAGCAGAAAATGCAGAACTAGTTCTTGCAAGCTGAGTTCATGTTTCACATTAACCTTTCTGTGCATCATAGTAGGATTTGATCATTTTAAGATTTCATTCAGAGCTACAGAGGAAATGAGGTTACGTTTTAACATTATTCAGAGGTGAAGTCAAACCTTTCACTTTGAATTAAAGCAGCTACTTCTGTAGATGCTCATCACCAGTCAAAAATACAAAATGGATGTGTTAATTTCATTACAAGATGTTTTAAAGCTGCAGTTATGCCTTCTCACACACTGTTCTTCTCTAAATCAGCTGCTGGCAGATAACTCCAACCAAAAAACTTCCCTTTCCACAGTATCCTCTGAATTACTGGAATTGTCCTAAATTACACAGGGGAGCTCGAGGCAACTTGCTACTGTAACACACACATGATAGAAGTTTTGTGAAGGGCCTGATGTAAGCTGACAAAAACCATATTAAAACTTGTCAACAGTTCATACCTTCATGTTATATCACTTTGTTGTCTAAAACAGCAATGCATGAAGGATGGTCTGAAGTGAAATCCTGGGAATGATCACAATGTACCCTGTCATCACCATCATAGTTGCAATAGGTGAAGTTTGCAGAATTTACCATTCCCAGACTGCTCACCTCCCCCTGCCCAGATATTCCGTCTGCCCCTCTGCATTACATTTAAGAGAAACTGCAATATGCTTCTTTGCTGAAAATTAGAACCCTCAGGCTTCTGAAAAATTACCAATTTGGCCATGAGAGGCAAATCACTGAGATTCCTCATTAGAGCTGTGAGCAAGTCCATTCCTAGTTTGCATGGGCGGTCTTAGCGGGTGGGCAGTGCAGGCAGCTGCCCATGGCCCTGCAGGGGGAAGGGCCCCACCGCGTGCCTGGCTGCTGCAATTCCCACCCCCTAAGACCGCCTATGGCTGGAGGTATCAGGGGACCCCAGCAGATCTGGGGTGGTGAGGGCTGCAATGGGGCTGGAAAGACCCCGCTGAGCCTGGCTGCAGGGTGGCAGGGGCCGGGCACTCCTGCAGGGGGGTGGGGCAGGGCTGGCAGGGGCCGCATTGGGGCTGGGCACCCCAGCGGGGTATGGGGGGCAAAGTTAAGGATGGGGCCCCCCCCATGTGATGTGGGGGAGGCCATCCTATACTTTTGCCCTGGGCACCAGAAACTCTAAGACTACCCCTGCTAGTTGGCATTTCTTTGCCTTTACAGATGTAATCAGTGAACCGCATCTTCCATTGGTGTAAACTAGTACAATTCTACTGAAATCAGTGGAATTCCACTGAGGAAGCAGCACCAATTTACCTCAGCTGAGGATGAGACCAAGATGATTTTGGAGTGACATGACAAGATTGGATAGGTAACATATACATACCATGGCATCTAGGATGTGATTGCAATATAACGAAGAGCCATTTAAGTAATTACTTTTGCATACATTTCTGAGTGCTGGTATGTTCCAGTCTATAATTGCTTCACATTATAAGCACCATGGTTACCAATCAAAGGGAGAGGAATTAAAGTCCTGGAAAGAGGGAGAGGAATTAGGTTAAATAAGGACACAGTGCGTTAGACCAATGAGCAACTATTTTTATTCTCTAATTGCAATTAGTTTACACCAATGGAAGATTTGCATGCTGAACAGGAATTAGAACAGGGGATATCAAGCTTCTCCTCTCCCCCCCCCCCCCGGGGACCCCTTTGAAAATATATCAGGATGTAATGACCCCTCCTCCCCTGCCCATGCCACCCCATCCTCACTTCTGCCCCACTGCTGGGAGTGGCATTGCCTTCAGAGCACCCGGCAAGCAGCTGCTGCTCTGGACAGCAGCTGTGAAGGGCTTGGGTTGTCAGCCACGCACGGGACTGATAGCTGCAGCCATAGTATAAGCAGGTGCTGACTGTGTGAGCACCCCACCTTTAACAGCCTTGCGACCCTTTGAGGGGCACCAACCGCCTGTTTGAGAATCTTTGGTTTACAAGCACTAAGCCCTGATAGCCCTGGCTTCCAAGCTCCCTGCCATGGAGCTGAGAGCGTGGAAGTCCTGGGATAGGCTTCTAGGGTACCCAGCTGTCAGGCAGCTCCACAATGTGGACTATCCTAGACTGTAAACCCTAGGGCATCTGCACATGCGGCCAACTGAGAAACTGAGAAGACTGTCAGTTTCCCTCAGTATTGGTTGGCATTTCAGGGATCACAGTTCATTTCAGATTGCCCCATACAATTAAAATCTTTTTTAATTTGTGGGAAATGGAATAATTCGGGTTTGTTTCAAATGAATGTCATATTAGCTGCTAACAAATATATGGTCTTCTTCCACGTCCAGTTTGAAACAACTGTAGAGCATTGCTTTGAGCTACATGTATCCAAATACAGGATACATAGACTTGAAATCTACTTTCCAACTTTTACATTAAAAATTTCTACTACATTTAGATCAATTATTAATAGCATAGTAACGTTGATATTTGGATTTGTTTTATATACACTTCAAAGGAAGGACTGTGTTATACTTGCATGCGTCTTTTCACTTTTCTAAAAGTTTTCTTACTGTTAGCATGTAGTGTTTGTGAGTATGTGGTACATCTGCTATACTGCAGATAGCTTTTCAGACCTTTCATGAACCTGAGCAGTGTGTCAGGGAATCAGGATTAATGATGAAACCCAATTTGATTTTGAATGCTATTCAATTTTTATTAAGAATATTTTGGACAGCTGTTTTCTTATGGAAATAAATCTCTTGTGACAGTAAACATGGCATGATGGAGAAGGTCTGGCACAGATGTCAAAAAACCTTTGGCCTTTATTGATATGATAATTCCAGAAAACATTTTATTGGATGAGCCTTTGGGGAGCAATCCTTCAGCTAGCTGCCATATCACTGGTTTTCTGGTACACACACAGATGGGCCTTCAGAAGGCCCAAGGTAGGTTATTTTTTCTGCAGCCTATTCAAACAAGAGAATAAAGAGAGCATTCTACATGTGATCTCTGGTTCAATTTACCTTGACTCCTCACCACACAGTAAAGGATACTAAACATAAGGGGAGCAAGTATCTGACCTGAGTGGGGCATGAGGTGCCGACAAATTTTGGACCTCTAACCAGGGCACAGCTCCCAGCTCCACAGGGACTCTGGCACGGATCCTGCTCTAGCTGGGCTCTCACGGTCTAGGGTGCTGAGAGTGCATAAGTAAACCTGGACCCCTGAGAGCCCTGGTTTCCAAACTCCCTACCATGAAGCCGAGAGCCTGGAAATCCTGGGATGGGCTTCCAGGGTCGATGGCTGTCAGGGAGCTCTGCTATGTGGATTGGCCTGTGAACATAGGGCATCTGCACATGGTGGCCAGCTGAGGAACTGACAAGACTGACTTTCACCAAGTATCTGTTGGGACCACGGTTCATTTCAGAATGCCCCACGTGTGGAAGTTTCCAAAATCTTTTTTTTTCTTATTTTTGATTTGTGGGAAACTAAATAATTTGGGTTTGTTCCAAATGAGTGTCCTATAAACTACTAACAAATGAACATGGCATTCTTCATGTCCTCTTTGAAACTGCTGCAGAGCCTTTTTAAAAATCTAATCAAGATTCCAAACCAGGGCTCCTATCCACAGCAGCATTAATTTGCCTTTAGTTTGCCTTTCATTGAAAGTTATTGCTTTGAGAGCTTATGTAGAAAAGGCAGGGAACCAAATAATTAAGGAATAGTGAGTGTCACTTTTCCAGCCACATTTTCATTCGCTAGTACAATGTAAGAAAGAATGAGGACGAGTAGATAATATTGGAAGACAATATTATAAGTAAGAATAAGCCTTTGTGAATCTTTCAGATGTCCCAGTGAAGGAAAAAGAGTTGGTTTATATTTACTTATTTTAAATACTAAGAAATAGGCTAAAAGGCTCTAGGAGAGTGTAATAGCAAAAGCAAGGAAAACCAATTCCGTTTCATCAGGCATCACACATCACCTTGTTTGAGGGCCAGATATTGTCATCCCGACTTATACTGAATTATACCTTACTCTGTTCCCCTACTACCGAAATCAGTAAGATTATTCGCAGGCTGAGGAGCTAGTCAGTGAGAGTAAGGTGGGCAGAATCTAACCCTGACTGTTAAAAACCAGTGAAGTAGCAAAATTATGTCATTCTCCCTTCTTTCTTTTTAGTCTTCTCTTTTTCAAAATTTCTAACAGCCTAAACGCCCTTTTTGTTTGGTTATGAGTAAGGTACTATGCTAATCTATCGCATTAAATAAAGCCATCTCCTAATATTGTTGTGTCACACTAACTCCTGTGACACACAATGCTGTGGATTAAAATAAAGTTGCTGAGCCAGAGTTTTAGCTGGCGTAATAAAGTATGGCTCCTCCATTAATATCCATGAAGTAAAGCTGATTTATCTGCGTGGAGGATCTCGCTGTTTATATACTAATCCTTCTTGTTTCCCTACTTAAATCACTTGAAGGATTTCCCTCATAATTTACAGCTATGACATCACATAGGACATAGGTTAAATGTCTATTAAAGATTGCCTAACTTGGCCCATCCCAGCACAGTTAACTACATATCCATTTTGTGTGTGTCTGGAACTGTTGTGAGTAATTTGCAGAGGTATAGAGCACCACAAAGTCGGAAATGGATATAAAACATCCTCAGAGTAGTGTTTTGACTTGGCCCCATGTCCAATAAACTGTTTATCTTATTTTTGGAGGGCGGGGGTAAAGATTTGAAGAGAGAATTTTTCTATCTCCTATTCTTCTTTCTTTGTGTGTCTTTCTGTTTCAGTTCTCTGAGGCAGGAATTCACCCAAGCACAGAGGGCAAACTTAAAATCCCAATCAAGCCCTCAAAACAGGATTTAAGTGGGAGTACACTGGTGCATAGGTCTTATGCTAGCCTATGGCACAAGGGTGAAATTCTTCTTGAGTTCCCTCCATATTCACATTTCAGAGAGGCTTTCATCTTTGCTCTCCCACAGTTGACACCCTTACAGAGCAGACCCCAGGCTCAATTCATTGTGTTCACTTCAAAAGCAGAGTTGCATATTATTTCTGTGCATAATTTTATTATTCAAAATGACTGGGAAGGGAGAAAGATAGGCACCTTGCCAAGAACTGATGGTTTAGAGAGCAAGAATGAGAGAAATACCATAGGAATTTATAATTCAGCTGTAAAATGCCAAATTTCTTCCCAGACTCAAATCTATGCCCAATGGAAAAAAAGACAAAACAAAAACAGCTCTTATTATTTTTATGTTACAAAAGGATGAACAATGGAACGCTTGGGTTTAGAAATCTTCTTTATGCTCCTCCATCTTAAAATAGTTTCTTTTCTTTGTTTTCTTTTTTAACTGAAAAATTGTAGTGATTAGACACCATGGGCTGCATTCATTAAAGAGATTAAATGGTGTCTGTGCATATTTGTTTATATCTCTGTGTGTGATGTGTGCATATAAATCTATTACCACACAAGAGACTTTGTTAACTATAAATCGAGATTGCTAGACTACATATCCCACCAACATACTTCGGGAAAAGAAAAGAAAAACAACTGAATCATTCTTCTCTCTCTCACCACTCTACTCATTAGTGACTAAGATTTTTAAAGATATTCCTTCACCCACTTTGCTTTTTTTTTTTTTTTTTAAAGAAATATCAGCTACGTCTCATCCCCCACCCATACCACAGATATCTCCTCAGTCACACTACACAATGAGGAAGTTTGAACTTTGTTCCTGTTCACTGGATAGTTATTAATGTGCTTATGATTTTTATTATAGCATGATATTTATAAATTACATCATATGTACTTCCCCACATGGTTATATAATGGTGCATATAATTAAGTGACATGTATTATCAGATTACATACAGAGTGTGATATATGTTTCTCAGCCTTTAGGAAGAGATGAATGTGCCATCTATACCAGGGGTGTCAAACTCATTTGGTATTGGAGGCCAGATTTGACTTAAAAGTACTTCAAGTGGGCCGTCCAACCATAAATTGAAATACTATGGTCTATACTCTCATGGCATTGTGGAGCACTCTGTGTATGCAAGACCACACGCCGCAAGTCCACTCTGTGTCTCTTTCTTTGTTAGGGAGAGAGTATGGTATCGTGGACTGCAGTCTTGCATAAACATATACAAATAAATACTAACAAAGACTTGAAAATACATAATTTTTTCCCCTAGTGGTCTGAATAGAAGCTTCAAGTCTTTCATCTCCACATTACCTGGGCAGTGGCTGGCTGTTGCTGACAAACTACGATACTATGAGACCACATTCTTTCTCTCTCTCACTGTTAGGGAGAAGGCATGGTATTGCAGAACACAGTCTTCATACCTAGCACTCCACAATGCCACAAGACCTGTACACTCTTGCAATATTGCAGCGCGCTGCGTATGTGAGACTGTGCTCCTCAATACCATGAGACAACTCTCTCTCACTCTCTCTGTTAGGGAGAGAGTGTGGTCTGATGGAATGCAGTCATGGGTTGGGTGGAAGAAGTCCTTGGGCAGTAACAGGTTTGCGGGCCCTATGTTTGACATCCCTGATCTATGCTATTAATAATTGATCTAAATTTGGTAGCAGTTTTTAATGTAGAAGTTAGAAAGTAGATTTCAAGTCTATATATCCTGTATTTGGTCTGAGTTATGGCTGCAGTTTTGTTATTCCATGTAATGGTGGTATGCAAAGTGGGGTTTCCAAAAATTCCCACCATTGGAAAATCACTCCCAGAATGGCTGACTCTGCTCACTGGTGCATCAAGACAGCAGGGCTGAGGGGAGATTTTTTTTGTTTTGTTTTGTTTTTTTAAATACATGGATGCCTTTGTAGAGGGACACTGGACTCTCCATGCACACACAGGAAGTACTCCTCTCAGTTTTAACTTCACTTTATGCATCTGTCCTCTCTTCTGCACATCCTTGCTAATAACTCTCCATGAGAGGCCAGCCTAAAGGTAAATTTTATTATCTCTAGAGCTAGGTAAATTTTTAAAAAAATCCCAGGTTTTACTGATCCATTTTCCCACTACTGAAATACTGTTGTGAATAGGATTCCTGGTGGGGAATGTTGACTAGCTCAAAGCAATGCTCTACAGTTGTTTCAAACTGGACGTGAAGGAGACCACATATTTGTTAGTAGCTAATATGACATTCATTTGAAACAAACCTGAATTATTCCATTTCCCACAAATTAAAAAAGATTTTGTAAACTGCCATATATGGGGCAATCTGAAAAGAACTGTGCTCCCTGAAATGCCAACCAATACTGAGGGAAACTGACAGTCTTGTCAGTTTCTCAGTTGGCCGCATGTGTGGATGCCCTAGGGTTCATGGTCTAGGATAGTCCACATTGTGGAGCTGCTTGACAGCTGGGTACCCTAGAAACCCATCCCAGGTATTCCAAGCTCTCAGTTCCATGGCAGGGAGCTTGGAAGCCAGGGCTATCAGGGGTTCCTTGTGCAGATCCAGCACCCTATACCTGAGAGCCCCAGCTACAGCAGGGTCCCACAGGGTTTCAAGAATTACCAGGATCCCTTCTGTGGGGCTGGAAGCAAAACCCCATTAAAGTTAAAGTTCTCAAACTCCTGGTTACACATTAGGGAGTCTCAAAAACCTGGCATGACTGGCTGTCCTGAAGCTACTGACCTTCAAAGTCCAAGAAAGCAGACTGTTGACTGAACTAACAGAAAACCAGCCAGGCTTCCCATGGAACTTTGCCTTTGATTCACCAAAAGTTAGCTGAACCTGAGAAATTTCCATGTAACATTTCAAGTTCTACATACCAACATTTTCTAATGAAACTCTGTTTCATTGAAAAATTTCTGATCAGCTCTATTCCGGATCCTTTTTTTTTTTATCCCTCATTTATATGCGGCACCTTGCATAGTGAAACATCTCATACTAGCATGCAGGAGCATTAGTTTAGTATGGATTCAGAGGAAAACATGCTAACTACATTAATCCTACTGTACCTTTGGGTTTTTCTGAGAGGTTACTCATTAGAAGTACTGACCAAGCAAGATCACAGCCAAGTGTATTGTGGCTATGTTCTATCTTCTATGAAATATTTTTGCTAAAAAATTTTGAGATAAAGGTTCTGGTAATGAAAAAACGTAACACAATCCAGTCATGGCTACCATAATTTTTATTTGTTAAAACAGCATTTCTATTATTAAACCATGTTAAAATGGAAACATAAAATGTATTATAAGTTCCCATTCATCTTTCAATGAGTGTATTAAGAGCTGCCATACTTGCTCCAAATACAAATATCCTTTCAAGTTCAGAGATTGGTTCCATATTACTGCACTATATGCGGTTATATATAGCATGCTTAGTATTTTTAAGGTTCACATTCAGCCATAAATATTCTTTTAGCCAGATGTTGAATGTACCTTGTTTTCATTTTAGGATAGCACAGAAATATCAGATGAGGTTATTCTTTTTATTGCAAGAGAATTAATGGGCTGACTGACTACTTTGTTTGCCTCAGTTTAGTGCAGTTATTACATTTTATATGTTACACCTGGGAGACAGTTTCAACATCAGCCAGATATAGATTCCCAGGTTTCCTTTTCATATGACCTTGTCTGTAAGCCATGGGTACCTCTAACCTATACAAGGACGTTTCAGCTGTCAATATGAGTTGAATGGAACAAATCAGGGTTTGTAGGCACTTTTCCCTTGGTTGTAGCTAAAAAATCCTGGCATTATAACTCACTAAGATTAAGTCTGACCTTTGACATTCAAAATAGATTAAAACATTCAGGTTATTTAAGAGATTCTTATTCATTCTCTGTTATTAAAAACAATTATATTTGTCTTATTTCAAAGAAGCTCAAGGAGTATCAGGGATGAAGTCAAGAATTAGATTGAAAGTGATTGGTTTCCCCATTAAAATGGAGATCTGAATTTTTATTAGCAAGAAGGATGATTTATTTCCTAGTAATAAGAACAACAATAATGAAGTTTATACTTATATGCTGAGACATACAGCCAGATACCGGAAAAATCACAATAAAGTGTTTGAACATCTATCACTGCTAGAAATTTTATTGCAGTAAGCCATTGTTAAGCATGTTCTTTAGAAATTCAAGCATGGCAATGACTCAGATCCCCAGGCTCCCCTGAGTCTCAGCTGCCAGGGATTAGTGTGCTGCATAGAGAACTAGCAGAGGTAACACTGAGGTGCTGTCTGTGGAAGTTATGGTGTAGCAAGGAGATGCAATAATGTTTTTGGCCTCCAGAGAAGGCAGGGTAAGAGATAACACACTATGAAATAACACACAACCTGTTCACTTGCCTTTCCTGGAAATGTGCAAGGGTTAGAGGAGAGAGGAGCACTCCAATGGGAAATCCAGGCTACTGACACTGTGTAACTGATGGACTACTCGAGAGATAAAACACACAACTGCCCTCACTGTACAACAGCATTCCAGCCTGATAAGGAAGGTACCACAAATGATAGCAGGTAAGAGAAAGAAACCAAAAAAAGAAAGAGTGTAAAATGAAAAAAATAGTCAAGTTTTAACAGTGAAATATAAATAGTGACAAAAGTATGGTTAACGCCATGCCATGCACAGAATCTCCCTGAGTAAGAATGGGAAAGGATAACAAGGGAACAAAAATGCATTTTGGACAATGTCAACCTAACTGAACTCAAGAGATTTGAAATCTTTGTTTTCTTTACTGCACTGACAGCAGGAAGACAGATACAGAACCTGATTATCCACTACCTTGCACCTTGTCTGGTCATTGACATGTACACAATCAGTGTAAAACACTAACGGTATGTATTGATATTGGTTTTGGTGATGACAGATGGATCCTCAAAAAAGATGGTCAAGTCAGGAGGTGGAGACAACTGGGACCTGGAAACCTCTGGTAGGAATCATGAGCAAGTGGACTGAGTTCCTTATTGTGATCTAATTATTTAATCAAAATAACAGGAGTAAGACACATTGTAGATGGAAAATGCCTACTAGGTCACGTCAGCTAAACCTCTTGCCATTGATGAATGCTTCTTTAAGTATATTTTCCAGTGTTATAGCCAATCCATTTTTAAAGCCCCAGAGACCCATGACCAAAGAGCCAGAAAATTCAATATTTGGAAATCTACCTCACTAAGGGAGTAGAAATATAAATATTTAAGGCATTTGTTTTGTGTTTTTCCTACTATAACATGCTTATTAAGTTATTTAGTATGTTTTTAGAACATCAAGGTCTCTATAAAGCATTTTAATAAACTTACATATTAAAGCATCTTAACAATTTTCCAGACGTTTCAAACTTTCTGCCACCTTTCCTCACATCTTAAAGAATAATTAACAATAGCGTATGCTAGAGTAAGCTTCTCCAGTTTGACTCATGGAAACACATTTTAAATGGAATTTCATGGCCTGACTTTCAAAATCATGTAATCATAGGTACAAAATGCATTAGAATGTACACAGATGTACAACAATGTAATGTGTTCACAAAACTCAGATATCTCACTGGTCATATGCTTAGTAATTCATTTGCCCATATTCACACTAGGAATTTGTGACCGTAAGAATACATCAGTACTCTCAATCATATAGCTTAATTTTGAAAATCTGATCCTTAATTTTTATGAACTGTGTTGAGGAATTACAAGACTGCCAAGTCTGGGTACGAGATAAATGTTTTCATATAGACTCCATCAGTTTTAGAATAATAGAGGCTAGCCTTGCTTCTTAAAGGAGGTCAGGCAAACAGTTGTCAACTTACACTCAAAGAAGTGTCAATCAAGCCCAGCTTAAGTATGTGTAAATATGTAGGAAGAATTCATTGTGTAATTGCATGTAACACAACTAGAGATTCACAAGGAAAAGTAAACTGGGAGAAGCTATTTCATATGCTGATTTGCTGCCCATCTACTCCAAAGACACATAATTGTCTAGCTTTACATTGTGCTAACAATGAAGTTAATGCTTAACATCTTTATGTTACTGTTAGTTAATTTAAAAGGGAACATTCTTTAGAAAGTACTCATAGATCTGTTTTTGTCTCACTATGGAACTGTAGAAAAACAACAGAGTCCTATGGCACTTTTAAAGACTAACAGATTTATTTATCGTATGAGCTTTTTTGGGAGAAGAGATCTAAACCCAATAATTATGATAAATCATTGTTTGACAGCTGATACTATATATAACAGATACTTTTTGCTTTAATCTTTAAAAATACATATTCTAGTGTCACTTTGCAAGCCAAAAAAAGAACTACAGTATTTTTTAAAAAAAAACCAATGAAGCTGTAATAATAAGAGGTATATATAAATATTAACAATAACTTAACCACTGCCATCTGTAATATTTGTTTCCCCAATGTATAAAATAATATATTCACTACCTGTATCTAAAAATACAATTATGCACTACATCCAAGCAGCAGGTTTTTTATTGTCTGAAACACATAGTATGTCATAATGGCACACATTTTCTTAATGTACCATAGAAGTAGGTAATAGGGATAGAAGAATTTGTTTTGCCAGATTTAATAACATACTCAGACATCATGTTTGAAACTGCAATCCAGAGAAGGGTCCTGGAGGCAGCGTTTGGATACACATTAGTTTTCCAATAGGATATGGTGTTCATTCTCAAAGCTAAAACAAGCACTAGAGCAGGTGTCATCAAAAGATAAGAAGAGCCATTTTAAAAAAAACTTCTTCAATAGCCAAGTATTTTGAGGACTGCAATGGATATAGCCTACTGATGGGGGGAACTGGGAGCTGGGCCAGGGTGCATGCTGCGGGTGCTCTAGTGGGGAGGGAGAGCTTGGAACCAATAGGGTCCCCCAAAGGCAGGGGTCTCCGGACCCAGGAGTGGGCCATCTGCAGGCCCACCCCAGTGGCAGGGGATGAGCCTGGAGCCCAGAGCCACAAGGGGACAGCCAAAGATCTGCATGTGGCTCCGGAGCCACAGGTTGCAGACCCCTGCACTAGAGTATAGACTCAGGCAGAGTTCTGACAACATCACAAACTTGCAATATTTCTGCCATTTCCAATAGTGGCATTCTCATGAGATCAACAGTTCTAGTGACCACAGTCATATTTGATATTTAGGTTCCAACTGTTGTTTAAAAGGATTAATAAATATTCAATATATGTTTTTCAGTAAACCATTAAGCAATTGGTATAGATTGTTAGAGTGGCTCACTGGCCAACAACGTGCTTGTAACCACCTATAACACTTTCTATTAGTGTGCATATAGCCATCTATTTAACATAATACTCATGTCTGTAACTTGCTTATAATAAAATAATTCATGAATGCCACCTAAAAGTTTCGCCTCAACAGCAAGTGACATCAAGATCTCTGCAATCTATAGCCACATGTAAGACCAAATGCAGAAAGTAAGTTCCACTTTCTGATTTTAGATCCAAACTTCACCCAAACCCCAGATCAAGTTTGGATCTAGGATCTGAATCTAGCTCCTCCCAACTTCTGCTCCATGAATTAAGTTTTTAATGTAGATTCATATTAACAACTGATATTCTGGTGTAGACACATTGCTGTATTTAGAACAGAGCTTGCATCTTCTAAGCTTTGAGTGTCTGCCATTTGATACAGGGAAAACTTGAATTTTAGGCTGCTGCTTGCTTTTTTCTTTTTTCTTTTTTTTGGTACTGTTGCTATTGCAAACAATCTATTTTATTCAAATGGTAGTCCTAGAAACAGAGCAAGAATTACTTTCAAATACATATCTCTATTTAGTTATAAATAGTGGTATGTGGTTTTGATTATTTAATTACAAACAACTGAATAAATTAAAGGAAATTAATGCAATTTTAACAAGTTTCATGAACAATAAGATCATTAGATATTTTATTTTTATTACGATGCCAAAGACGTTTGAGATCTGCAGATAGAGAAGATGAATTAAAGGACATTTTCTCTTCTGAGTCCACATAGAAGAGTGTTGCTGGTGCTCTTTGCTCATGTCAGAGAGACAGAATATCCTGTAGATTCCACTATGAGAATCCAAGAGAAAAGTTTTGCCTTATAAGATTAAATTAAAGAGGCCTGAATCAAGTTAAAGAGCTACTGAAAAAAAATTAAAAAACCAAATAGGATGGTTGGTTAGTTTTGGTTCTCCACAGTTTGTGTCCAGAAACGACAATAAAATGTCATCCCTTATCAAAATCGTCTTGCTCCATGTGGTGTATGGAGAATTTTTCCCCCATGTGTTTCTAACGAAGCCTGAAATTAATAAGCTCTGTTGGTCTAGTGCCCAGTGCAGCAAATTCTTATGCACGTGAGGTTTTGTTAGATCAGCCCATTACATCTTTCTGCATCAGTATAATTGATTATGTCAGAATACATTCAGAAATAAGGTTAACACATAAATTGCACTCACCCTTGCTGTTTTAGCAACCACACAACACATTAGTTTTGGAAGACACTATATAAAGAGACACTATTTCTTGCTCAAAAACGTATCAGTTATTATGTAACAATGAAAGTGCCCATGGTACATGATTAATAAAATAGTGCATTTTTTAAATCATTTAGATATTCAGACTATGGAAAACATCCCCATGTAAATTAAAACATTTCTGAGACTGAGTCCAAAATGCGGATTTAACTTACTGGACAATGACAAGTTAGTTTGTTTTAAAGCTCAGAGTGAGAAAGGTCTTAACTGTAATTTGAAAGGACAATTTAATATAAGAAGAAACTAGGAATAAAATTAATATGCAGAATAAGACTTAAAAAGTCAATGTAGTGATGTTAATTTTTGCCAGCTGAGGACCTGATCCTTCATATTTAAGTAAAACAGAAAATTATTAAGTCAGCTTCCTGTTGATTATAGTTATTCATTCTCCAGGTGTTGTGGTGTAATGAAAACAGACTTTCTCATTGAGTAGCCCTATTCCTATTTGCTAAGTGGAGAAGGTATTTGAATTTCAGCAATTTTAGATTCATTTTATATGCTAATCTCTCTTGCAGTTCTTCGTTCTGAAATTCCCATAAACTGACACCTATTCAGAAAAAAGCAAGCAAGCATAAAACTCACCAGGATTGATCAGTTAAAAAATTTCTCCTTCTACAAGTATAGCAATAATGACAAGCTGCTCCTGGTTCCAGCACATGCCTTGAGTCTTAGACCTAAGTAGGGTGATGAGGTGTCTTGATTTTACAGGGACATTCCCAGTATTTGGAGCTTTTTCTTATTTTGGCACCTATTGTATATCACTTCCACTCCAATTTTTCATACTTGTTATCTGGTCACCCTGGATATAAGGAAGTTTTATTGGGTGGCTTTTCTTCCCCAGCCTCCCTCAAAAATGGGCAAAGACAAAAGTTGTAAATGTTCTATTTTCTTAATGCACATGATGTGGATATCTAAAAACAAATTATACTTTTATGGTATGTTTAGTAAATTTAGTCATGCCAAATATACTACGTTCCATTGATTCCACAGGAACATCGATTTACTCCTACCAGCTCAGATCTTTAGCTTTTTGAATCTAGTATTCTGCCTTAAGCTATGATAAATACCACATACTTCTGAGAAAGGTAAATAAAAACGTGATGAATTACCATGTCATACAAAGTTCTACATGGAAGAGAATATAGTATTTCTTATTTATCCTTATGGCAAACAGCTTATAGCCTGTAGCATGAGATTTGATTGCCATTATCCTCACACACAAAACTAAACATGTAATAAAATTGTTTAGTACTTCAAAAATATATAGTTACAGGATTTATCCTTTTAAAATAGAAACAAAGAACAGCACAGTCTTCCAAAAGCAATGGAGGACCGGAGGTTAAATAACCACGAGAACATATTATTACTGCTTTTGACCCAAGTAGTCAGCTAAAAATTCAGGATCACCTGTGCTGTTTCAGTAAGCAGGAGAAATAGGTGATAGTTAATAATGTCTCTCATGCAATTCTCTTTACTTAATAAGAATGTACAAAGTCCAGGTTCTCAGAACACAGCAAAAAAATCAAACAGCAGGAGATATTCCTTTTCAAAAGTAACAAGTCTGCCATTCCAGCCAAAACTTTGTATTCAGTGTTCCTTTAACTTTACTCTGGGACCACATAGAATCATGGACTCTATGAAATCCCATAGAATCACAGGATTACAAACTGTGCTTCCAAGCTGTTTGTCTCTCTCTTTCTTTTTTGGGGCTCTCTGTCCCTGCATATCTTTCAACTTGTGCAGTTTCTGTCTAACACAAAGGCAATGCCAGGAGGAGCTTTCCATCCCCAAAGTCCCAACTGCTTTGCATACTGCCTTTTCATAGGTGGGGCTGTTTAGCTGCCCTCTCACCAATTAAAGAAGGGGTGGAGGTTTCACCAGTTTAGACTAGGTTTAATTCAACCAACTAAATATTAAGAAAAGGGCTGTATGTAAACACACTTTGAACAGAGAAATGATACATTTTATAAAGCTATAGTGATAGGCATAGAAATTAAATTAAAACTATGGTAAAAATCCTAACTTATTAGCTGCCAGCTTTTTTAACAAACAAGCAAACGAAACAATTTCTTTATCAAAGGAATAAACTAACTTAACCCACTGTACACCCATCCATTGTAGTAACAGAAATAATCACACCACAAATCTGTGTTCAGATCCTCACCTGTAAATCTGACAACAGAGTCTTGTGGCACTTTTAAAGACTAACAGATTTATTAATCGCATGACGAAGTGGGATTTTCTCCCATGAAAGCTCATGCGATTAATAAATCTGTTAGTCTTTAAAAGTGCCACAAGACTCTGTTGTCTTTCTACAATAGACTAACACGGCTACCCCTTTGGAATCTGTAAATCTGAGTGAGTTCACTGACTGATTTATTCATTTATTAGCTTTTATAATTCTTTCTACTTTGTGATCTAGGCATTTTCAAAAGCATCTTATCGACTAGTGGCCTAAGTCCCATTTCTAATAGAATGGCAGACATTTTCAAAAGCTTAAATGCGAATTAGATGTTCAACTCCCACTGACTTGAAAGGTGTCTCTAGACTGCAACTGGAAAAGTGCTTACCAACTGAAATAGACAGATACACAATAACTCTGCTCAACCTATCTCATACTAAACACAACAGCATAGCTGGGAGTAGCGTGAGTGGGAAGTTGGAGTAGCTGCCAGAATATAATATTGTTTGGGCATCCTGGATACAGGCAGCTAGCCCCAAGCACTGCCCAGGCTACCCTCAGGTGCATTGCCATTTTCAGCAGAACTAGCATGTTTGTCTACCTGTGCTTCCCAGCTACAGTATAGATGTACCTCAAATGCAAACGGAATGCCAAACTGCACTTTGCACTTTTGAAAATCTCCCTCTTAGGCATTTAGGAGCCTATGCTTCACTGACATTCAATGGGACTTAGACTCCTAAGTACCTAACCGGCATCAGAAAATGGAACTTGGGCACCTACATCTTTTATAGATGCTTGAAAATTCTACTCTGCAAGCTTGGGCCTATAATTGCAAACCTTTATACATGTGCATGACTATGTTTTGAAGCCACTGGGACCATTCATATGAGCAAATTTAATCACCTGACTATGTGGTTTTAGAATCAAGGCCATAAAGGCTTAATAAATAAATAAATCAGAGTCTACTTTTCACTATCGTTTCAATGTTTGACCCTGGTTCTTAATTACAGATCTAAGTCTTATAATTACTTCAGTACAATGGAACTGAACTAGTTAGAAAGCACTACAGTTGGTAATAAGAGTTTATAGGATTGAGCTATAAGGAATGTGGCTTATGAACGAACGGTCAGTCAGTTTATCATGAAAGAATTCGTCAGTGCTGAACTGTATCATTGTTGGCCCAATTACCTTTTTTATTTTTTTTATTTTTTTGTTTATCCTTTCTTATCAATGCAGGGGCACATTAGCTCTCAGCACTGGTTCTTCTGGAACACATCCAATTGTAAACTGAATTCAGTGACCTTTGAGGCTCAGAAAAGATCTTTCAGCATAATCTGTACTGATCACTTTCCCCAATTTATGGGCTTTTTTCTCTTGGCTCTACTGCATACTGACCACAGTGTGTGGGTAACAGGCACTTGTGAACTCTGCAAATTGACTTAGGTTGACCTCCAAAAGAGAAAATATTTTGAGAGAAAACATTAGGCTGTTTGTCCACAGTGATTGTCAATTTGCATTACATTATCCATAATACTTTGCAATTTTTGTTTAGAGGTCATCTCGTTTTATTAAGTCTGACACAGGGCTGATACTGCATCAAACATAGACAACACATCTGTACCACACAAGTCACTAGCAATGGTGATAAATGTGTTTTTTCCTGGTAGATCAGCTGTGCAGATTCTTATATGCATGTATTTATATTTATTTAAATCATTGGGGAGAAGGGGGAAGGCCCAGGATTCCAAGATCTGGTTTACATTTGAAATGCACTTGGAGCCTACCAGTGATACGGATAAGCAAACATTTTCAAGTGGGTGATACAGAAGGGTCATACACCTCATTGTTTTGATTCCACTCTACTAGTAACTCTATTTATTTATTTATTTATATAGCCCTTTTGGTGCAAATGGAACACTTCAGGTTTAATAAGAAATACATCCCTCCTCTTGGGAGTTTACAATCCTAAAGTTAGGCCAAAGTTATAATGGATGTTCAATAGTAGACTCAGATGGCATGGAGAAGATTGTGGAGGATTAGAAAATAGAGTTGTGACATTTTCTTAGTGCAATCTAGACTGTTAAATTGTTGTATCACCCCAGTTCCCCACTCCTGGTCTCCATTTGGTCTGCTTTGCTACGTGAACTTCCACTCATGGACAATTCATGCATAGCCACTTGCAAGCAAGTTGCCTTCCCCCCAACTCAGTGAGTGAGTGCCTCTAATCACCAATTTGTGGGATTATGCAATGGTATGACCCCAGCCAATACCTGATGCAATCCTTGGAATCTCTGTCTTGAAATGTTAAATGCCACCCACTGAACACTGCAAGATGCACAAAGGTTCAGTGACCTATCTGAACACTGAATTTGATCCAACATGAATATAGTTGTTTTGGAACTTTTAATACTACTTGGTTATCTAGAAAGCTCAGGGCAACTGAAAATGATAAAAATCCTCCCTAAAGGAGAATTGGCAATTGTTGCTATTGTTTATTACAAGTAATAAAAAGCCTTTGAAAACAAAAAGTGTATGGAGGCTAGGCACCAAATTTCAATTTAGTTTCAATGAGATTAGGTTATTTAAAAAGCATGGGCTTTTGAAAATTCCAGCCTTAAATTTTGCATGTTTAACTTTCATAAACAGAGACTCACAGATTAATACCTCTTGCTGTAATCATGCATATATAGCCTTTGTCAAAGCGAACAATATTATTTTGAAGCATCACTATTTCCTGTAAACAGCTGATTGGTAGTATTAGGACTGGACAAGGTCTAGCTGTGACTGAAAAGTGTTATTAAATTTCTAGTATCACAGAGGGACAAAGTACAAGTAAAATATGATCAGTTAAGAACTTCCTTGATTCTTCACCCAATTTTGAACTAAACTTAACCTGAATCAGAAGTTCAAAATCATTTCACTAACATCCCCCCGCCCCAGACCACCTTAAAAAATTCCTGGGGTCTCATTATATGAAAAAACTACCACCAGAAATCTCATAAAAGAACCTAAACCCAGAGAGATTTGTAGTAGCTAATCTTTGAACATTCAAGACAGTTCTCAGAAAAAAAGTTCAATTCAATAAGTGTGAGTGCTAATCTGAAGAAGCTTTCTTCAGTGAGTGTATCCTAATATAATTTTTAAGTACTTATCAGAACCAAACCAAGAAATTTTCTCATGCTTTCCCCTCATCAATTTTATAAATTAGCATATTTCTGTTCCTAGATTTCACTTAAAACTACATAACTTCCAAGTTTCACAATCTGGGACAATTTTGTTGACTCTGTATGTGTGTTTGCTCTTGTTCTACTCTGCACATTCAGTTAGACTATTTGAATGAGAAGCACTCCCATACTTAAGTCTCCAAAAGTTTAGGGCCTACATTTCTTATTAATTTCCCACAGAGATAGGCTTTCTCTGAGTTACATAGTTTGTTACAGATGAAGAACACTCTAGTCTATGGCATATATTTGTCCAAGACCTTCCTTTTCCACTATCAGATAATACTCCAGTCAATTCCAAATCTCTGGGCAGTCAACTCTTTGATTGACCTAATCTAACATAATTCATTAGTTCAGCTGAATTCAGGCTACTGCCTTTTTCAGGTCTGTTAAAGTGACTAACATCAGATTTAATTTGAGTTTAGTAACTTTAAGTTTAGTAACATTAAGTTTAGTAACTTTAAGATCTCGCACACCATATTTTGAGAGGAACATTTATTTTTCTTCTCTCCAAAACAAAGAGTATGTAAATAAGTTTTATAATATTTATAATTCATTTATAATATTTATAAATAGTGTATTTTGTATGTTTATATTTTGATTTATTTTCCATAAACAGAGACAAGATTTGATTAATTCTAGTTTAAGAAATATTCATATGTATGAAGTATATTATCACACAATACCAAAATATAAAATTTAAATCCAAATTATCAAATAATTGCTATGATTTATAGCGTATATAACAATGTATATTAAATAGTTATCTTTTCTAAAAAATATATTTTTGTGTTTTATAGATGTACATTATGGGTCTACTACAAAACCATAAAAGCATGCGATCCAATGCATCATATGTACAGTATTATGACATATAAACCACAATGTTATTTTCTTCAACAAAGTATCAGGAGCCAATGTTCATCTATAAATATTGAATATCCCAATAATATCCCAATACACCCAATAAGTACCTGAAAGCATTAATATTGTAGGTATTCATTTCAGCACAATTGAAACAGATGGAAAAGCCAGATATTATATACTAGACAACCTTGGAAACTTTATTCACTGAAGACAGGTAATATTTTGATGGACAAAATATCAGTGTTAAGTATAATGATAATCAGGGCAAAAGGTAAATGGATTGTAGGCTCAACATGGTAATTTTTTATTTTGATAGGTTGTACTTTTTAAGGTATATAGTGTAATCATCAAAAGGACTGTTAATATAGGGTTTCCCTAAATCATAGCCTACGTGTTAACAATTGGAAACCTTGTCCCAGTTCAATTAGCTTGACAACAGGTAAGTCAGAAGAACTAGAGTCAGTCTGTGTCAAGTAGCCTCAATAAAGAAACTGCCTATGCACTCATTAAAATTCAGTCTTGCCTCTTCTCTACCACGAGAGACTTTCCAGAGTATTCCAATGAGAATAATGGAGTTGAACACTTGGTTTATATTGTTTTATTACTAGTGATGGTGGAGTAGTTCATTATGTTTAAAGCTTACTATGGGCTTAATTCCATTTATAATTTGACTCGAGTCAATTTACTTTGTATTTATTCCAACAATTTCTGTATAAATGACCAGGCAGAAATGTGGTGGGTTCATTTTTGAAGTATATACAAAGATAGTTATTGTACAAATCCTATAACTACTTTAAAGTTATATATTTTTCATCCTCTGCAATTCATCAGAAACACTAGCTCATTTTCCAGCAAAGCATACATCCAATGCGTATGTGTAATGGAGACTATGCCTCTAAATACCAAATGTAGAGCTGGAAAAAACACATTTTTCTGAAACTATTGGAGAACAATAACCTTCTAAAGTTATAGAATAATATTATTCATTTGATTTTTCTAAACTAAGAGCAGTCAAAGCTAATTTTGTGAAAATGTAGAGAAAGTTAATTGTTCAAGGAATGAATCAAGAGTTCATTTTACTAAATTATAAACCTCTGTAAATAATAGAAATGTCTAATGACCCTTAATTACAGCACAATAAAAATCATAATTGAATATGACTCACATCAGTAAACAAAATTCAGATCGTTCACTGTAGAAAATGTGTATCTGATTGTACTGTTACTTACATTAATTGACATCCTTACTGTAATTCCACTGATTTCAGTGGATTCATGCGTATTTTACATTGCTAGAAATGATACCGGAATCAATGCCAGGGTTTCAAACAAAATCACTTTTGTAAGGGAATACAATTCTACTCAATCATTAACACCTATTGTCTGTGTAAACTTGTAATGAGCAAGATGACTGTGCCTATTTATCCAACTTAGTTAAATGTGATCCTTCTTTAAGATAACAAAAATGCACCAAAGTCTTGATCTGTACGCCAAGACTAAAATAAGGAATGATATGCCTATTTTGCTAGCTAACATGATATACAGATATAGATATGCAATTAATCAATATAGGGCAGCATCTGTGCATTTAACAAGACAATTAAATACTTTGTAAGAGCCGGGCATTCACTAATGTCTGTGAAGTGCTCGGCTTGGTTGGCCTCTAAGCACTTTTGCAGCAACAACTACAAACATGTCCCTAATCAAATTGCACCAAGTAGAGAAATGGGCCAAAATCCAAAATTGACAGTATCTGACCCATCCTTATAATGGGCTGTAACAAATTTCAAATCCTAACAACTTCATCCGTAGCATCTAGATACAGTAGACCAAGAGTGTTATGAGGATAAATACATGAACAAGGTGGCTCATACTACAGTAATGGATGCCATATAGGATACAAGTATGGCCAAGATAATTAGGCAGATATGAAGCAGATTGAGCAACCAATTATCTTAACAATACTCCTTAATAGCTGACATTGCCACATGCTGTAACAACTCAGCTCAAGCTCCATGCTCTGTGGTGGCTCAGATTAGACTTTCACCAAGTACAACGTGCTATAACACACCATTAACTGCTTTTTGTTAATTAGGCACATTACATGGCATAGAATCTACAACCTGGAATGAATAAATTTTTTCATTAATACCGGAAACTATGTATATTCCTATTTGTAAGAACAGATCAGTTATTTTCTGAAATAGTGCTCAGAAGTACAGATCCCAGATGAATCTAGTTAATTAATAGCACATGACTTCTTCACAGTACTTTGAAAATTGACCACATCAAGAAGTGTTCCTATATCTAAAATACTAAGTGGAAATTCTAGTGCTTCTAATCCATTCTTCAATCTTTCCCTGAGGGTGATGGTTCCAAATGACTAGTCACCACAAAATATATTTTCTAAAAAGCAGAAAACTAATATTCGTTTGCCTAAACAGACAGCTACATAAAGATACACAGCTCTTAATATTTGAGGGAATAAATTGCAAATCTCTTGTAAGGAATTGTCTTATTTATTTCTATGTATTACAGTTAATCAGCGTACATATGTATTATACTGCATGTAATCAATCATTATTATTATTTTTTGACAAATGAGTTATGGTATTTAATATTGGCTCACATGCTCCTAATCCTTCCTGACTTCAAAGTTGAATTGCTGGTCAATACCTTACTAACACACTGAGCAGAGCATCTCTCAACAGGCTTGAAGTCTCACTTCAGAATCTCTGCAATCATTTCTGCTTAAGAGATGAAGTGACAGACCACAAGAATGGAACATTTTGCCTGTTGATTAAAACATGACTTTTCTTGGGAGGGCACACTTCAATCTTCAGTTCACCATAAGCAGACTTATGTCTGGTATCATGAAGAAAAAGGCTGATGCATCCCCTTTTCTAAATCAGGGACAGGAAGCAATGATGACTTAAAAACAGAAATGGGAATATAATGATACTAACTAGACAACACATTTTAAAGGGAAATCCCAACAAGGGAAAACTATGAGAGCATATCATCTATTAAATAAATCAGACATAATTAGTATGCATTATAGTCTATGCAGTTAGAAGAATTTAGAGGAATGTGAAAATGAACAGCCGTGTTGTTGTAATTCCAAAATGGAGCAGCTCTTTGAAATGTCACCTAGGCTGCAGAAAGTATCATTCACTTGTGGCCCAATGGAATTCCTCCTCCAGGCTAGCAACCCCCCAACAGGATAGGAGGAATTTTACTGTGGCCAGACTGTACATGGAGTTTCAAGGCATTATGCAGGATTTTACTTTCAAGATCCCTATTGATTTTAATGGCAGTTGATTGGTTAAAAGCCTGAGACCTATTTTCACAGGGAAGTCAGAAAAAGTGCCTATCTGGTTTCACCACAAATGGTCAGAGTAAGACGACGCATGTCTTAGCTGGAGTGTACTGAATGCATATAGTAGTTCTCAAGGCTATTGAACAACATGCTAAATCTGTGCACTGTTTGAAAATCATCATCAATCTTATTGCTAGTTTAGTCCAATATTACCACTGAAAACCAAGCTTCATTTTTGTCATCCCTGTTTATTGGAATTCAGCATACCCCTGGCTCAGAAAACCAATCTGTGCTTTGTTCTAGGATAACCCACATTCCCCACAATTAGTACTTACTTACTAAACTATCTTCACTGCAGGTTCTTTTTTACCTGGAAAGAGGACTTTTGTAGATGTTTTGAGAGACTACTGTCAGTGATTTCCTTGTACTGTCTAGTAAAATGAGACATTAAGTAGAACGATGTAAAAGCAGAAAATCATGAATAACTTTTTTAGTTAAGCACTTTTTCAGTTATTGGTGAGTAAAAACCAAATTGTCTATATTTCTTATTTAAAATTCATATTTTCAACAGTTAATATTCAAAGACTACAAAATTAATTTTCCTCAATATAAATTAACATATTTGCTTGGTCTTCTTTGTGTGAAGACAAATCAAGGAAAACTTCATATCCAAAGTCTCTGCAATATCTTAATACTGCAAATATTAAGGTCATCTAACCGCATAAGGTGATAGCCAGTTCCATATGAACTCTGCCAAAATGTGAGGAATCTGGACATTAATTATCAATGTCATTTGAAAAATTTTGAAAGGCTACCAGTGCAGTTTAAACATGGCAATGTTCATCATAATGAACGTCATAAGTATCTTTGCAATTACTTAAATTCCTTAACTTTTAAAGATTAACTATGTCTTCATTAAAGATCTACTTTAAAGATACTCTGTAAAGATTACAGAGTCCTGTGGCACTTTTAAAGACTAACAGATTTATTTATCGCATGAGCTTTCGTGGGAGAAAATCCCACTTCGTCAGACGCTTTGAAGATGGGAAACTTACAGAATGGGAGGAAATTAAATGCAGAGGAGCGTATGACATAAGATCAGGTCAGGCTGTAACAGCAAATCAAAATAGGTGTTAGGATTCAAACACTGGGAAACAGCACATAGAGGAAAGTGAGGTCAAATCACCTGTTGTAATGAGAGAAAAATCCATAGTCCCTGTTTAACCCCAAGACAACTGAGTCAAATTTACATATAAATTCGAGTTCTGCAGTTTCTCTTTGAAGCTGTGATTTGTTATTCATCTGTTTCAGCACAGCTATTAAGTCATCAAGGGAGTGAGCAGAGCGATTGAAGTGTTCCCCTATTGGTTTTGTAGTGTTGCAATTTCTGATGTCAGATTTGTGTCCATTTATTCTTTGGCGCAGAGACTGTCCTGTTTGTCCAATATATAAGGCAGAGGGGCATTTCCGGCACATGATGGCATAAATCACGCTGGTGGATGAGCAGGTGAACAAGCCCTTGATGGAGTAGGTGGCTTGATTTGGTCCTGTAATGGTGTCTTCAGTGTAGATATAAGGGCAAAGGTGGCAGCGTGGTTTGTTGCAGGGATATGTTCCTGCTTTAGTGTTTCTGTTGTATGATCTGTAGTTGCTGGTAAGTATCCTTTTAAGGTTAGGGGGCTGTCTGAAAGCAAGGAGAGGTCTGTCTCCCTGTCTTTTTGACATTGAGACAGCTATCTCGGTGTAAATTTCTAATTTGAAGACAAGTGACAGTTTTTGTCTTGATGTAGCAAACTGCAGTCAACCCTATACCTCACACATGGTCTCCTCTAGAGTGTATATCTAGATATCTCAATATATAAAAATACCTATATTTTTGCAGGGGATACGTAGCCACTGATTTGTACAAGGGGCAGACTGTAATTTCAGTAGTCAGTCTCTCCTGAATTTACTTATGTCTGAAAGCATACTGTATAAATGAATCATCATACTGGGAAAGACAGAACAGCCTGTCTCTGAACATGAGTTTGAACTGGATCATAATTGGATGAGGAGCAAAAGCACAAAAGGTGAGAACTCTTCCTGTGCATCTTCGAATAGTCACAATATCACATAAATGTGACATTTAGAGCAGCTTTTTAAGAGCCTGCAGCAGCGCAGAGACAACTACTTTATTTTATTTTAAATTTGGCTTTTGTCATGAGGTTAAAATAAACTCTACCTCAATTTCAATTTCAAAACCTTCATTGGAAATGGGAAAACATGTGTAGCTTTCAAGCCAAGAGCAATGAAATAGTTTGAATGCATAAATTTAAAGAAAATTTTAAGGAGATAATCTTTAAAAGATGATGTGGATGTCATTTTAGGTAAAAATCTCAATTTTCTACCCTGCTACACTGAATGTGATAAGGGGATGAAGTATAGCTTTTTATGATCTTGACAATGCTGTATCTTTTTAAAGAAAATATGAAGCACCCTGAGGAATGACAGGCTCAGATATTGATCTGTGAAAAGCTTCTACCCAAAAGTAGAAAAAAGTGTGAAAGATTTATTAGCACAGCTTCCACTGACCAGTTTCCTGCTGTAGGATAGAGAGAGACTCCACAGAACTCATCTTGTATGTGTTTAGGTAGAATAAACAGTCACTTCATAAATAAAACAGAAACCCTTATCCATATAAGCAACAACTTTGTACAGTTATTCACTTTTTTTTTTAAATTATCCTTCAATTGCCATTCCCCTAAGATATGGCTTCAAGGTGATACAATAGCTATTCTGAGAGGTCAAAGGACCAAGAGACTGATTTGAGTAACATACAAAATCAAAACATACTTGACCCTAAACTTTGTCTTTGAGATTTGAAGAAGTCTAGTTAACTTTGCAAATACTGCGAGAAATCTGCTGAAGAATAATAAGTCAGCGAAGAGAGGATAGCAAATCCACTGAAGGTGAATCTGTTGCTGTTCCCCGTCTCCTGACTGCAAGGTGACCACTCAACCTGCTGTGAAAAGTTCTGTGACAGTGGGTGAGGTTCTGGGAACCCTGGATGGACAGCTACTAGGGCAGCTCTCTCTGGCAGCAGTGGCATGGTGTCTCCTCCACAGATGCCCAAGTGCTCTTAGGTGTTTCCAGGTTTAAGAATAAAAGAATTCATATACATAGTTTAAATAAGAAATTGAACATTGTGGAAATAAACAAATTGCATAATTCCTGACTTTGTATAGTTGCCTTTCCATTAAGGTTTGTACATTTTCAGCATTTACAACAGGTTAATTTCTGGAGAGATCATGCTGGTGTAATTTGTTTATTTATATGACGTATATGTTATCTACACTATATATCCAAGTCCTGTGGCTCTTAAACCCAGAGAAGAACATATAATTCTGCATCCCTCCTGAATTTTCTGCTTCTACCTGCTATGAGAAACCTTGAAATATTGTGAGAAATTCTGCTTCAGGTATTTCTGGTCAAGTGAAAAAGTAAAGTAGTAAAAAAACCAAGTTGCAAAACAAACGGTTCTTGTGAGAATTCCACCACATTATTGCAAACCCCAGTGGTTAAATAAGCTTTGGTTAAGCCTCTGAACTTTTGGGTGCTGATGCAAACCAAAATATTTAAATATAAACCTTTCCCCTTGGAAAGCTTCAGCAGATTAGAACACTGCATGAAGTTAACTGTATTTGATAGTCTTTCTTTTCATGTCAAGATGTTTGTGTCTTTTTAAAATCTGGAAATACAGAATATGAAAAAGATTTACAGCTGCAACTTCAGTGTTTAATCACCTACAAAAGTTCTTTATTGGTATTTAATATCCTGCCATGAACATTATCCTTCAACCACATCTCAAAATTAGAGGTTCCTACACTTGTATCTTCTTTACCATAGCTTGAGCTTACTGCACAAGAGGCTCCTTGCATTCCTCCCTAAAAGTTTCTGGTGAGCCATCCTCCCATCAGCCTCCATTTCAGGACCATCCCCACCCAACATCATGCCAGGGTCTCAGTGTGCCCCTCTCCTCTTTTTCCTCTACCCTAGTCCATCCTGTCAGGGTTTCAGCACAAATCTCCATTCCTTGCTTTGCCACATGTCAGATCTGTGTGCCCCTTCCTGCCAACAGCTACCTCCCTCAATCCTCTCTATACCCTCATTTTCATCCAATGTCATGTGCTTTCAGTGTGAAACCCATTCTCCTCATACCAGGGTCCCCCATTCCCCCCTCCTGTCAGGTGTTCTGAATGCCCCCTTCTTTTCTTCTTCCCCAAACCATGGTCTCTGTAACTTCCCTTCTTCCCCCCACTACTCCCCTGACACAACAGAGAATGTGTGCTCCCCTCACCCACACCACTATTTCCCAGCTTCCCACCATGCCTAGGGCTCTGTAGGATCCTCCTCATCTCTCCAACATTCTTTCTTCTCTTTCTGTCTAGGAAGCAAGTCATTCAGAGTGTTAGTTAATGGCAGGTTCTTCAATCTATAGATAATCACAGAGATGACTAAAGCTTCAGGGTGTGGGGACAAAGGGGAGTAACTAATCTGCTCCCAGGGGCTCTGTGCTCCCCACCCCTTTTCCCCTTTCTGTTTTTCAAGTTTTCACCAAATCAATAGGAGTCCACTCACTGAGACCTAGAATCTTCCCAGAAATTTCTGAATTGATCAAATGCAGCATTCAAAAGTTACTACACTACAAATAGATATTTCTCTATTTGTCAGGCTCAGTATAGGGATTCACTTTACTCTTCAAAATTATTTATATTATATATTCAAATGTGATACTAATAGTAGAAATACAAGCTAAATCAGACAAAACCAATCATATTCTGAGGTATAAGAGCTGAAAAACTACCAGTAGCTAAATGTTGAACTCTGGTATGGGAGATTACCTAGTGGATGATTCTTATGGATGCTTCTGATTCCTAGGCAATACTGGTTGTAACAATAGTCCTCCTCAGCCTACACATTATAGAGATTTAAAACTACCTCATTACTCTTTGGAAGACGGTTTCTGCATGGCCTGTTAGATCAGCGGTTCCTGTCACATGATGCACAAAGGGCTATGATCTGTGTAATTTTTCTGTTCCCTTTTGCAATGTAATTGTATGGTTGGATGCCAACCATGCAGTGCAAGGTTCCCTTTTGAATGCTCTACCGTATCGTTATTGTGTTGTGTTTCCTGCAGCATCATGTATGGGTACAGATGTGAAGCCTGTTACATAGCTCAGGTCCTGAGGACTACCTCTCTGAGGCTGGAGGGTTGCATGACAAAGGCAATGCAAATTTAGCTGCCTAGCTCAGATGGGACAAAGGAAATCACACAGAAGCACAGAGAGAGGAGGCCAAGGGGGAAATGAATAGGAATGCAAACACTTTGAAAGAGAGAGAGACGTTGCTGGATTTTGCTAGAGAAATACCATCTTGGAAACAACTGAAAGATACTGAGCCTCTCCACATGGCCAGGAGGGCCTGAGTTGGTGCAGTACCACCAACAACCAGTCTTGTGGGTAAGAATGAGGAGAATAGACCAAAGATTAATCTTGAAATAGTGTTAGTAGTTCAGCATGCATTTTATATCTTTTATTGCCTGTGATAACTCCTGACTCCTTCATTAAATAATTGTGCATTGATTTGATATATACTCACTTGAAATTATATTCTAATCAATAAACTAGTGTTTATTTTAGCTAAAGCTGTGTGGACTTTAGAGGGTGTGAATCAGAGAGGCTGATTCATTGTCAAATGGATGGACAGAGGTCTATGAGTATACAGTGGTTGGGAGAGGGGCCTCCATCTCTGTAGGGCAAGAGTTCCTGGTGAGGTATTTGGGGGCTGGGGTGTTCACTCAGAGACTGTCCCTTGAGTGCACATTCACTGCCCGAGACAGATTACACACAGAAGGCTGCTGTGGACTGACTCAGGAGTGAGTGGTCACCTGGAAAAGCGGGGTAAATTGGGATTCAGGAGTGGAGATTAGGGGTCACAGGAGCACACCAGACCACATTCTGGGAGCAGCCTGTCACAGTTTCCAAACATTTTCCCTCCACAGCCCCATTTTCAGATGTGTTGTTTCTCACTAGACAACATTTGCCTTTTAAAAATTATGTCTTCCCTGCAGTGTGGCCTTACATACTCTGTACATGCAAGGTCATGCCGCAAGGAGGATGCCATTTAGCTTTACTAAATGATGTCCTCCAGACTGCATGACCTCACGCACATGGAGCAATCAATATATAGCGTGACAGGCACTGTTTGAAGAGCAAAATAGCTTCCCTCCTGTATTGTGACCTCATGCACACAGTGTATGTGAGGTCACATTGTTTGGAGGAAGCCATTTTCTAAAATGGCATCCTCTGTATGCTTAGGATTGCCATGACCCCACTTGGGAGTCACAGCCCACAGTTTAGGAACTGCTATATTAGATTGTAACCAAAGCTATCAGGATTTATCATGTGAATAATCTGTGTAACAAAGAGTCAAACATCTATGGATTAAAGCATCCCACAATTATTCCATATGACACAATAGACCATAACAGCTGTGAAAGAGTTATTGTGTCAATAGTAAGCGTTTTGTCATGATCTGTCCATGAGTAGTTAGGAACCTTCAAATCTATAGATTATTGTCATGATAAAATCTACTGTCCTCTTCAGAATACACAAAGGGGTCTAATCACCCCTCAACATGCAGATGATTAAATGTAGTGCAAATAGGAATGATCCTTGTAAACTCCACACACATCCATGTTAACCTGTAGCATAGACAAGTCTTATCTCAGTACAACTTTTGTCACTCAGGGGTGTGTGATCGATGCCAAAGGTCCTAATGTGGACAGCACTATGCTTAGCAGGAGCGCTGTTCCCGCCAAAATAGCTACCACTTCTCAGGGAGGTTGGTTTTGGGTGTGGGTTTGTAGCGCTTCTAGTGTAGAGTAGCCCTTAATGGAATAGCCCTTCTGAATGCATGATAATTTTTGTTTGTTTGTTTTTTGTTTTTGTTTTTTTGAAGATAATTGAGGAAACTTCTACTATAGCTGGTTCTTTTTCCCCAGTGAAATAACAGGAGTCATTTTTAATTTTCTTCTACCAACCCACATCATGACCTATGTCTTGCAAAGTTTCATTCAATTTAAACTTGGTTAAAAAGCACCTGGAACCCATAAATGCACGCTCTCTCTCTTAGAACATGGAGAGCAACAAATAGTCATCCCCATCCCTTTTGTTAAAAAACAGTACTGCTAACTTGATTTAGTATGGCTTCTGCAAAGCAAGTGAGTATTTTCACATGCTGAGTTTTTGATATTCTTAACAGAAGGCAAGACTGATGGATTCACCTCACAGCAATACCATTGAAATCAATGCAAGTACCACTATTAGGATTATGGAGAATTCTGGTTGATTGTATTCATGGCCAGCAGTTAGGAGTCTTTAAGTAGCCTCAGTAAAGGTAGAAATTAGAAGCTGGGCTGCATGAAAGATTGGAGAAGAAAAATTCCCTTCTGCCACAGCTCTGCAATCTCACTGATTACCACTATATTATTAGAAGGCAAGATTTCAAACCATTAGCAGCATGCATGACAGATCTTCTACAGTCAGAGTGGTTGGCTTTTTTGTCCTCAAACATAAGTGCTATCTAGAGCAAGTCCTGTGCTCTGAGCCTCAGCTATAGTGATCATTTCTACAGCATGAAGTATCATCAAATTCTTGTATTTGGACTTCAAAAATGCCACAGAACTCCTCTGTTTTGGTTTTGCTGGAATAGACTAACACAGCTACCCCTCTGGAATGTGCTTTTGGATGAAAACCACTAACAAACAATGGTATAACATGGACAAGTAACACCTTTCCAGGAAGGACTCGGGTAAACTCAAACACACCTGATTTGTGTTCCCTTTAGCTATGTCTACATTTCTCCGTGGATAGATAAAAAGGAATTTGGCTCTTCAGAATGACAATTCTTTATGAAATAACACTGAGTTATCACTTGAGGGATTCTCTCTCTCTCCCTCTCTTTCAATTTCTCTCTCCATATTCTAAGCTCATATGTCACCTCATGTCCCCCAAAGGCCTGCGATAGGGCTTGAACGTACCAATGACACCTCTAACATACACACTCATTTTCCTTCTTCCTTTAGGCAGATGGCTACATATTTCAGCCTATTTGGTTTAGATTCACCTAAAGGCTAATGCTTCTTGTGTATGGCTCACACTTCAAATAATTTCTTATCTTGTTCTAATGGGTGACTCATTTCTGTGGTGCCTACACAATACAGAAGGGAACATGTGAGGTTTTACTGAATCTGAACACAGAGAATACTGCACACTGGGTTGTTCGCTCTGAGTTCTTGTTATTATGAGCTCTGTGTGTACATTTTTTTAAAAAGTCCTTTTCAGGAAGAAAAAAAAAAAAAGCAAAAGCTTTTGTTTTAAGCCCCCCTCCCCCTCCCCAAGTCACATTCCACCTTGCTTTAACTTGCAGATTCCAGGCTCATAAAAACAATAGAGAAAAAGGTAGTGGCCAGAAGCACCCTGACAATACCAGAAAAGTGAGGTTTAATAGTGGATACAAAGTATTTCATCAATGCAGTGAGGAGGGATGGAGATGGGAAGATGATGAATGGCTTAAGATTCTGCAGGGGGTGTCTACTGATGCAGTTGTTTAGAAAGACACTAGGCTCTTTCATGCTGCTTTTCCTTTCTCCAGGCTGTAATGAAATGAATGTAGCTGGGGAATCATAATCTCATGACAACACGGTCTTATCTCTCAAAGATCTAATGCTTTACTGTCTTTGTCCATGTGGCGCAGACTCGCATGATGAATTTCTTCAAAGGCCTGGAATGAGACTATAGCCCTTTCCGTTACAAAAAAAAAAAAAAAAAAAAAATTGGATTAGCAATCACAACAGGACCTTTTCATTGCAGTTTGAGTAGTAGAGTGGACTAGATTACATTAGCTTTGTAAGACTCTTTACCAGTACTGAAAAACACTACCTGATGTTCTCATTAACTACTTCAATGCTAAATGTTGAAGGGACTAATGAGCAGTAATTACAGTTCATCAGCTACATCAATACAAACCAAACTCCCATACTTTCTCTCCAAAGATGTTGTTTCTTTGACAAAACATTATGGACATGTCTACTTTATCTATCTATCTATCTATCTATCTATCTCCATTTCTTTCTTCTAGTGCTCTATCTGTATTTGTGCACCCTGGTCACAATTTTCAAGTTTGGGACTCTGTAGCATAAAGTAAAAATAATCTGATCTTAAAATATACTGAGCATATACTGAGAATTAGAGGAATTTCTGGGTGTGCAGAATGTAAAATCAGACCATTTTAGGTGACCAAATACAAATATAGGAGTTTAGCTGCAGGCATTTGCATTTGAAATTCCCACCTCCACCCCCATTTCTGCCTACCTCTATTTTGCTGAAGGAACAAAAAACAAACAAACAAAACCACTGAGCAAATTTCAGAATGTTAGCAACAGTACTTTCTCTTAACATAAATTCTATTTTGAATCACAGACAAAATAAGGGATTATAAAACTTAATACTGGTTTCTAATGAATGATTTTAAATGTTTTAATTTTGTTTTTAAGGAAATAATAGACTACAAGTTCTTATTCAGACTGTATGTCCTAAATGTTTTAAGAGAACAATGGGAAAGATTGAAGATTGATTAATCTTAAAATGCACAACCAGTTAAATGTTTTGCATAGTGCTTGCCACACGACACCTCAGAACATGTCACAGTATAAAACAGTACATGCAGAACTCGCAACAAATAATGAATTGCAACTGTGACTGATGAGCTCTGGCAGCAGACAACAAATCAAAATGGGAACATGTGAACAGTGATGCTGTCATCACCTAAACTTCCTCCTCAGTGGTGTTAATTAAAATATCACAATCCCAAATGTAACATACAGCAGGTGTCTGACATTATATATATCTTTGCTAATTTAAATTATTTAATGCCCAGTGCAGTACTCTGTTACAAAGACGTAGGAAACAAGCAAAATCCTGCAACACAGAATAAACTTTAAACCTTAAAAATATCCATCTAAAACAAGCATGGCATCATATTATAGCATGCAAATTGAAAGTATTGGGTCTGCAAAGTGCCAGCATCAATCTGGATATTTAATCAGAACACATAGAAGCTATGGTCACAGTTATCAAAACCAATAGTACAGAAGACAAACAGATTCATTCCCGCTGGGTCAGAATCTCAGCTGGTGCAAATCAACAAAGTTCCAACTAATTTACATCAGGTATTTACCTGAGGATCTGTCTCATCATCCCTTTGGGAAACTTATCTTCCAGGAAGAAAGAAGAACTGTTGATTGGACAATGGGTTTAACCAACTGGGTTCATAATGTGGAAAGGAGCATCATTTGATTTGCATTATAATAATGTTATTAAACTTCATTTATTGCAGATCCAGGGCAGAATACGGCTGGTGGCACAGGGAGGGCCTCAGCTAAAACATATTTGTCAGAAGAAACCACATGTAGTTGTATGTCATCCCAGAGGCAAGAAAGAACACAGAGAAGGTTTAGGCATTACACTGCCTGATGTAGCCAGTTGGTCTGGCAGGGATAGTGAGTGGCTGTCTGGGGATTAAACCCCTGTTGGTAGTAAGTAGGGTGTAACCTCATGACGAGCTATTATGGTGATTTCAACTTGGCATAAGGCGGTGGAAGTTCAGGATAGGTAGATGTTCTTATCATTTATATATACGCATATGATTGTTGTTAATGCTTATTGCTAATCTCTCCTTTAATGGAAGATACAGCTTTTTATCCCGCCCAAAACATGTTGTATTCATAATTCAGAGTTCCTTGGAACAATGATTTCACAATAGAAACCAAAGTAATTATAAAGTCAACAGTATATAGACTCACCCAGGGATTCAATGGTCATACAACAGAATCTTATCCATATGCATAATAAACACCTGCATTCTAACACGCAAGCATAATCATTAATAACCTCCAGTTAAAAGTCAGCATGTGGAAACCCATTTAAATATGTTCAGCCTGGTTCTGATTGCACTTACATCTGGTGACACTCAATGGACTTCAATCTCGCTATTTTTCACTAAGCCCCCGATTCAGTATTCTGTCTCTACTCAGCAAAATATTTAAGCCCAGTTAACATTAGGCAAGTATGGAAGAATGTTTTAAAATGCAGCATAAACAAAGTATTTAATGCTTTGCTGAACTGGGGTCTAAGTAAAAGGAGAATTGGGCCTCTAGTGTTGCAATAACTAAGGCCCCAAAATTATGAGCTATTACTATTTAAGAATTGCCCAGGCATCAAGACTTTTTAGAAAGATAGAACAGAGGACTAGGAGACTAAAACCTGAAGGTCGAATAGCTAGATTTCTTCAATACTCGGAAGCAACTCAGAATTGCTGAAGGCTCTCACAAGAGTTTATTTTTGGTGTAGCTAGAAATAATTCCCCTTTTTATCCTGTCTGTGAATAAGAAAATGAATTAAAAATCATTGATAGTATATAATAAACCAGATACATTAGCAAAATAGGGAAACTGATGGAATCTAATACGATTGACGTACGTATAAAAGAAAAGTAAACTATAAGCGACACAGCTTGTAAACTTTGATGGTGGTATTTACCTCATTGGCAATCCTGATAGGAAAGAAGGGGTTTGCATTGACATTAATTTCCTTTAGTTTAAGTGAAAAAAATAAAGGCTGATGTTTGTAATCAGACATGCTTATTTTATCGAGTTAGTGAAATATACCTGTGGAGACAGAGACAACAAATAAAAGGAACTGAAACAAACTAGTGAGTTTAAAAGGACATGACCACAGAGATGTAACTGGTGAGTAAAAATGCACAGGCTCAGCTCAGTCATACAAACCATGGTCCCACCAATGTTGTTAAAACAAGGAGGATGTATACTGCTCTTCCTGCCAGATGATGTTGGAGAACTGCAAAGCAGCCCATGGAAAGTGACTTGTGGAGATAAATTGCTGGAGCAAACCAGCTGATGTTCAAGGTATATCTCAAGATGGATGTACCAAAAGTTGTGGTTTAACATGTTTTACACTGGCTGGTGTGACAAGATATGTTGCACAGAGACACAGGAAAATTTCAGCCCCAATTGCAAGAACTGATGTCTCATTCCACGATTGGTTGATAAGAAAGGAGGACTCATTTCTATTGAACACTTTAAATCTCTGGAACAAGTATGGGTCACCATCTAATTAATCCATGCCAGCACCTACAAAAAGCAGCATTAAATGGAACCACCCCAAATAAAATGGCCTATCTCCTTCAGCTTTTTGCTTCCCAAAAGTCAGACACACCTAGAAGGAAAAAGAGAAAAGTCCTGGGCTGGTCACCTGGTAAACCTCATGACATCAAGTACCTACTTCTGATACACAACTTTAATTGCCTCCTGTTTTACAGCAATTTGTGCTGCTGACTGGCACACTGGGAAAAGATTATAGTCATGCTTGTCCTTCACTTCATCTGTGGTTGCAGTGTCAGCTCCCACTGTCAACAGTAACTAAGTTGATGGCTGAGCAAAGATCTGGTGACAAATAATAAATTTACCTTGGGTGATGACCAAGATCAGTCAATTGAGCATCACCTGAAAGTACCTAAATAGTAAGGAAGTATAGATATTTGTGTATGGGTTTTAAAGATTGTCAGATAGTTCCAGTGTGTGTTTTTGTTTTGTAATTATTGTTCCAATCAAAACTGCTGTAAAATAGATTTAAAATAGAAATTTCTGTTAACTAGGATTATAACATTATACTTGTCCACCACAGTTCATGATTTCACACTGCCCTTCTAGCTCTAGGTATATATAAATGTAAAATAAGTGAAGCGTGCAAGCTTTTTCTCCTGCACTCAGTCTGTCACACAGCGGTGATTTTTGGGGTAGGTGGTGGGCCAGGGTGGCAGGGAGCTGGGGCTGTGGAGGGAGGGGCACAGCTGGCAGGGAGGGTGGCAGCAGGGAGCTGAGGCCGGGGGGGGGGGCCGCCCAAGGGCCTATAGTGGGCCCTCCTTGGCCTATAAGGGGCCCTGCAATGGCCTTCGCCTGGAGCCCCCAAGAGCCAAAGGCTGCCTCTGCTGTCACAGATGTAGTTTATATTAGATAGTTGAGGGTTAGACAGATTCTGGGGCTAATAAAATTCACTGGGAAATAAGAATCAAGGGTAGACTTTTTACAGTTCACTTGGGAAGGAGAGGTTGGTGAACTGGCATATAAATAACTGACCCCCTTGTCTTGTGATCTAGTTTTGGATGTTTTTTCCTGGTGTGTTAGCAATACTGGAGTGGATAACCAATTGGCATAAGCGAGGCCCTCTTCCAAAATCCAAACAAAGTCACCTTCCCAAGACTGTTATTAAGTTTAAGTGCTATTTTCTATTGCATGTGTGTGATTTGAGTAAAAAGATCTGAATGGTTACATCAGCAAAGGGACTCTGCCAACCTATTTAACCTCAATTGGTCACTCCAAAGAAAAGGATGAGCTAGTGAGTGGCATAGTGTTTGGAATATTTATTCAAAGCGTTCAACTGTTTAACCTGCGGGGATTCTGGAAAAGGATGTGGTCAAACTACTGGGTAAAACTGGGAGCCTAGAAGAGGTCGGCTGCAGGGCTCCATGTCCATGAAGAGGTAAGACAGAGGTGGTGCCCAGGAAACGTACCAAAGAGACCAAGGAAAGAAGCAGTACTGCCGCCTGCTGAGATCCAGGGAAGCTTAAGCCATCTGGGGACTTAGTGACTAGGTTCTTTTTACAGGAGCTAAGGCTGGTAGCAGGGCTAGCCTTAATGAACCTGCAAGAGCAAATTTCAATTTTGTTTACCAAAAGAAAGTAATACAAGATCCTATTAAATTTGCCTGTATGAATTTCACTTTTATCTCTTCCTGTGATGTAGGAAAGTTACACTAAAAACAAGTAACATTGTGTCCCTTCACTTCCTATGCATCTATCCTCACAGTCTTAATGACAGAGATTAAGATTTAAATTTTGCATTTCTACAAGTAATTTAACTGTGTATAATTTCTGTGTGTGCATATAACAATGAATAACACTCAGAAATCCACCCCAAATATATCACCAAGCTCATTCATTTCATCCTCACCCATAACAATTTTACTTCCAACAAGTACTTTGTCCCAGCAATGGGAACAGACATGGGTAGTGTTATGTCACAAACATGACTGAGACCGACTCCTCTTTAAAGGTTCAACTGGAAACATTCACAAACTCATGCATACTTATATTTATAGATCATCAGAGCATATGTTATTTTTTTCTTTCATTGATCCTGTCCCAGCTGTTCACTGAGACCCAGTGAGAAAATAAGATCTTATGGAAAGGGGCAGAAGCAGCCTGAACAAAGCAAGGATGAAATTTAAGCTAAGAAACAGCTGTGAAAGAAAACAGAGTACAGAACTACAAGAGAGGATTAAACAAGAATTAACTAAAGGAGAGAATAATTAAAAAGTTGTGATGTGCCAAGACTAGAATTACAGCTTATCTGAATAGCCTTTAAGTGCCTTAAAAATAAAGCAAGCAAACAAACAAAATTTACTTGGGGTGGGTTCCTAATCCTCTAATTACCAGCAAGAAATACATGTGCTCCCTGAATTAGTTTATTGACTAGCAGAGTACTTACACATTGTGTCATGAGCAGAATTAGAAAACCTGACATAGATGTTTTGAGGATAGCTCAGAGGATGTTTGATGCATCACAGGGGATGGTTCAGATTGTATACAACTGCTGACTGATTAAGACAACTCTCAGAGCGACTAAATAAAAGATGCAGAACTCAAAGATTCCCAGAATTTATCAAAATAAACAAGAAGTATTTATCAAACAGATGGTGAGACACTGTATGAAATAGAAATGACCATTTATAATAATTATTAATACCAATATGGCAAAATTGCAATGAAGCTTACAAGATGTGGCATTTAAGGTATCAAATGGAAAGGTATGATTTGCGAAATATGATAACCTTATCTATCTGTACAGATCATCATTGTGTCGTAAATTATGAATATATGTGATATATCTGTATCTCAGGACTTATGCTGTATTACTGGACATGCCCAGGCAGATTAGTACCAGCACTATCCAGCCTGCTTGATGGCCCATTAGGGCAATCAGTTATACAATGCATTTGGGAAGTGAAGACAGGTCCTATGCTTAGGAGTCAGCAGGACATGTAAGTGCGTGCCTGCGGACAGGGGACTTCAAGTGCATTTCCATGCCCATGCAAAGTGAGCTTGTGTTTGTGACAGGATATACAGGCACATGACAAAGGAATAAAAGGCAGCTGCAATATCTCCATCTTTCCTTCATTATTGCTTCTTACCTCTTGATCAACTTCTCTACAACTGAAGCTTTGAACAAAGGACTGAAAGACCTACCCAGGTACTAGAGGTCCTCCAGAGAAAATTCACAATCCAGCAAACTCACCAATATAGCTAAGAACTTGACTTTAAAGTCAAACATATGTATCTGACTGCTTTGACCAATTAACATCTCTCTTCTTTGTTTCTTTTCTTGCATAATAAACCTTTAGATTTACATGTTAAAGGATTGACTGGCAGTGTGGTATTTTGTATAAGATCCAAATTAGTATTGATCTGGTAATATGGCTGGCCTTTCGGGGATCAGAAGAACATTTTGTGAAAGGAATAGAGTTCTAAATAACTTAGAACATTCCTGGTTCTATTTTCCGATTGGGAACCAGAGACAAAGGCAATAAAGGGGCACTCTGTGATTTCTTGGGGGGGGGCGCCCCCCCCGCTTCTTGTAACCAATGTGGAGGATCAGGAACATAATTTGTGACTGGTTGGGGAATATATCTACAGTGGGTAGTCCCAATTTGGGGAAAATCTGCTCTTCATATAGGATGGACAAACATATATTAACAATGGCTAATCACATTGATCTTAACTTCCAAGAAAGAGGACTGTATTTCTTTAATTTTTGATAATCATAATTTAATTGATACACTACATTTGCAACATTTCCCAGATCACTAAAACTTGATTTCTGCTCAGCAATTTGTTTATTTGCTTCCAGTTAACCATTGTCATTCTTCTGGCAATCACTCTTTCCTAGTGTATCAACACCTTATACGTCTTATTGCTATTTGGAATACTTAAAATATCCATAACAGAAAAGCTAGGCGTTAAATGAAAAGTCTCTGAAGACTACAGGCAAAGCCCCCTGGAATTTGTGTGATTTTATCTGTTTGTTTATTTTCTGTTCTATTTTGGGGGAATTTCTTGTTATTTCGTCTTATCCATTTTATCCTTTCAAGTTCTTCTCCCAGGATGAGAGATGGTCTTGGTGACATATGTATGGGAGGAGGAGATCGGGTGCTGCCCATTGTAATGAGGGACTGGCTGGGCTAAACTTGAATGGCACAGTGATGCTATGTCCTGGGTTGCAGTGCTTGGAGTGGGGAGCCAGTTTCAAGCCCTGGAACAGGTTTAGAAGGAGCTCCCATTGCAGTTTTTTACATTGTAGGGCCCAATGGAAGAATTTGTGATGTGATAACCTGCTAGGAGGTGGTGTCGCCATTAATCAGCCCTGACCAAAAGTTAACCCTGTGTATAAGCAAAACTGAGCTGGTACTGACCAAGGATGTACCTTGCTTCTACCAAGTACCAGACATAACTTGCAAGCTCTGTAAAATAACAAAATAAGACCGGGGCAAAGAAATGTTGTAAATAAGTGTGGAAAATAACCAGATACGCGTGCCATTTACTCACTTAGCAAGAGAGTGTATAAAAACCAGTGGCTAAGCCCTTCCCCACCCCTCGCCCCAATTTGGAACTTCATCTTGGGGCAACTGCTATGTTCGTCACCATGAGTCATCACCCCCCATGCTCTGCGCCCGCAGTTGTTTAACTGGGGTTCCCATCTGCTGAAGGGGCATAAGCATTGACACTCTCCTATTTCTTTGCTTTCTTAGCCACTGGTTTTTAATAAATGCAGTTTGATTTTACCTTTTATTTTGTCTCCTGGTGTTGTGCCTACCAAATCCATTGAACCTTAGGACCTGAGCTATAGTTGGTATCTAGTGTCCTGTAACACGTTACAGGAAACAATTATTAATATAAAGTACAAGAAAAGCTCAAATTTCATATCCACAGCCACCGCTCCCATATTGTTATGAACAGCAGAACAACATGAACTACAGTAGTTGTCTTAGAAGATCCCTCCTTTATATATTATGCTTTTTTTTTTTTTGTTTTTTTTGTTTTTTTTGTTTTTAATAGCGACATAACATCTGGAATCTGGGCCTGTGGCATAGCCAGTCTTTGGGCAACCCAGTCAATCCAGCAAGCCTGGAGTAGTCTGCCTGACTGGCTACACCACCTGACTTGTCGGAATCATCAGCAAACCAGGTCAAAATGCCAGCAGCAATAGCAGTTCAGTGGCTGCTCAAAATTTTTGCCACAGTTGCAGTAACTTCTGTCCTTACTTGTTCTCTGACTGCAGGCAACCCATTGCTGACACTTGGCTGTGATTCCTGACCTCTGATTCTGGCTCTGACATTTGACTCCATATCTGACCTTGGTCTCCAATTCTTACTGCTATTAACAACTAGTCCAGATTCCTACACCAAGCACAAGGCTTGACCACCCACATCTCAGTCACCTGACAAGCAATAAGGCCTTGATCTAGAACACGAGTGACTTCAGTGGACTGAAAATGAAAGGGGTAAACAGCAAATTCAAAAGTGGTTTGAGATTTTTTTTTCTTTTTTTTTAACTACAGAAAAAGTTCTAAGGTTGATAAAAAAATGGAGTCAGTTGATCCATCTGGTGGAAAAAGAGCATGCAATTAAGAATTTCTACATGTAAAACCCCAGCCACTTGACTCTTTTTTTAGGGAACATGAAATGTGGAAAAAGGAAGTGACATAGGTAAGTCAGATCACTGGAAAAAGAGTTTAGGTTTGTAGCTCAAGAAAACAGCAGAAATCAGAAGCTGAGTTATTTAAGGCAATCCATCTCATCGTTCACAATGCTCATCAAAATATTCTGTCTAGAGTCTAGACTATGCAATCCCTCCACATAGAAAGCAAGGACATAACAGAATTGCTGGGAGACTGACCTGAAGCCCACACAAGTCAGTGAAAAGACTGCCATGGACTGCTTTAGGTCATGTTCTGTAAACTGGCATTTCCTAAGGACTACAAGAAGTGAGAAAATTCCAGATCTGGAAATGAGTCATCAAATGAAACTTACAGTTCATAAATACCAGCAGCATTCACAACCATATGCAGAGTAAATTTTGATATATTTACTATACTGCAGATGGACTATAACAATTTTTATAGTACACACTGTACTATTATTATTTACTGGATTAATTTACTCTCTACCGCCTTCAGAAAGGTGGGAGTCAATACAGCTGGAAATATTTAATTTGAGCTCATTCAAAATCACTAGCCTACTTTCCATCAAATTCAAAGCCACTCTTAGCCTCAACCTCTTTTCTTAGACTGTTTCCTCCCACCCAGAACCCTGTAACAAGTTTAGTGCACATTTATTTGCAAAGGCTGCTGTTTACATATGTCTACTGCCTCGTCCTATTCCTTTTCTTTCTTTCTCTATCATAAAACACATTCTTCTGTAGGTTCATCTAAATGCAACAGCCTAATGTCAAATAACTTCTTCCTCTTCCACCATGCACCTTGTAGAGAAGAACTGTGGCTTCCCTTGGAGCCTGGGTCTGAGGAAGGGCCTGGTCATCCCCCCTGGACAAACTTGGGAACTGCAGGGCTTCAGCACCGGAAGCAGAGGGGCGGAGCCCAGACAGGAAGGGGAACTATAAAGGCCCAGCCAGACAGCTCAGTCAGGGGAGAGCTGCCGAAGGGGAAGAACGTGGCTCCCCGCTGGCGGCGAGCTGGAGAAAGTTGGGGCCCTCCAAGGAGGCTAACCACGTCCCCTCCAGCTAGATGGCCGGAGGGCCTGCCCAGTTTACCTCGGCCCAGTGACTGGGAAGGGATCCCTGAGGCGAGGGACTGGAGGGTTCGACCCCAGGTGCACCACCCCCCAGATGCTGTGACACTCCTTGCGGAGGACCCCGAGGAACTGCTGGAGCCCTGCGACCTGGAAGAGCCCCCCTTGGCCGAGGACCTCAGTCCACAGGAGGAACAACTGGTGGTGCTTGGCCCTTACGACCTCGAGGAACTGCCTTCAGTGGAAGAGACCGAGGAGCTGCCAGATCTGCCGATGGACACAGAGGGCCTGGTTGGGATCCCCAGAGCCATCTACTCCGAGGAACTGGAGGATGACTTTGTGGACCCAAGTACCCCAAACCCTGGGGGCCAGGGGCAATTGACTCAGTACCTGCCCCGCCCCGCCCGGGACCTGGGGGCAATTGACTCAGTGCCTGCCCCGCCCTGCCCAGGACCTGGGGGCTATTGACGCTGCCAGAAAGGGCACCCACCGTGGCTAATTCCCGAGGCACCTGAAGGGGGTGCCCTCCCAGCCCACTGGTGACGCGGACACCTACACACCTAAATTCTCCCATTTCTTACCAGGAGGCAGGATGGTCTGTGGTTAAGGAAAAAGGAGGCAGGAGATCTGAGATCCATTCCTAGGTGTGTTGCAGACTTCTTATGGCACCTTAAGCAAGTCGCTTCATCTCTTCATGCCTAAGTTTGTGTCCTCATATGTAAAATGAGATGCCTGCCCCAAACTGTAGTGTATACAAAGTGCTTTGGAATGAAATGGAACATATAAATGCAAAAGAGTTATTCCAAATACACCCTTTGTTCCAACAGAGGAATCTTTTTATTCAGCAGCTGGTTATATACTTGTTCCAAGGACTTAATCTTTATACCATATATAGCTACTTGCTAGTTTGGGAAGGATCATCATCACACACGACTTTTCCTAGAAGAACTTCAGGAAGCCACAGCAGCAGCACCAGTCTGCTCTTCTTCCCCAGAGCTAATTGTATGATCCCATGGTGGCTGGAATGTGGTGGTGTGTTTTTTTGTTTGTTTGTTTGTTTTATGTCTACTGTTTATGACATTTAGAGGGTCAAAGCAATACGAGATGAACTGGATCAGATCACAGCCAGTAAAATCCGTCTCATCTGCTTTCTATCACAAATACAGAAACATCCTTCATATTGAGATATGTTGAAATAGTCTGCCGATAAAAATTCCCTGTATTTATCTAAAGAAGGGTCACTGGCAGAGATGGCCAATGGCAGTAGGATAAGAGAAGATATTGCAACTTTAGTCAACATGCAATGAGATGGAGTATCAAGGCAACATGTATTGCTTTACATTCATTTGAGCCAGATGCTCAGCTGGTGTAATCAGCACTGAAACTATGTCAATGTACATTCACTGTGGATTTTGGCCCTCAACTTCTGGATATACTCATAATGTGGAGAATAGCGGAAGGATCTCCTTTTCTTCAGTACATCATCCTTCCTAGAGATTCCTTAGGTATCTTAGATGTGCATGCAACTTAGAGCCGGCAAAGTCTCATGAGTCCTTCACATTAAAGGGTGAGGAGGATCTTTCAGTGTCTTAAAATGATTCAACAACACTACATGAAATAAATAGCAGAACACACTTTGTAGACAGAAAATTAACAATCCGTTTTCATGTTTCAAAATACTTCTTTCTGTAGAGAGAGGCCCGTTCTGGTATCATGCTACACGGAAGCACCTGTTGCTCTCAGGTAAGAAGTCAGCTAATGTGATTCTCAAAATCTGGTTTACAAAAGATAACATCTTGCCACTGGTACAATTTTCTGATGTGTCATCAGCAAGTAGTATTTCCCCTTAATACATAGGACATAAGGAGGCATTCCCGTTTTAGCAGAGGATCAACACTATTTAAGTCTCATTCAAGTCTGCAAAATAGAACTTTGTGGCATACTGATCTCATGCAGGTCCTCTGCAAAGGAATGAATTTCACCTTCGTAGCACAATCACTGCATCTGATTACCATGCACTACATCCCTATCTTCCCCAAAGTACTCATGAAGAGAGGAAGGCAATAGCAAACCATGAAGTACCAAAGGACTGTCTCATTTAAAATAATGTCCCAGGAGGCTTTGGATGATAAGCCAACCTTATTAAAGTTGAAGGGAGTTTTCCATTGATTTTAACTGGTACAGGATTTCATTTGTGGTGTCTCTCTGTAGCTTTCAGCAAATCCCACCCTAAATGTCTATCTGGTGGTCAAACCATGCAACCTATTGACAGTTTGATATCGATGTGCATTTGGAAACTTACTTTCTGAAGAATATTAGTACAGCTTAGCAATTCCTGTTTACCGCGGCACTCTCTACATTAGCAATTTGAATCCTTCCCACCAACTTTTTTTTTTACATGAAAATTTATTTTCAGAGTTTTCTTATCTCTTTTTCTTTTGTGCTTTGAAACAATACATTTTCCTTCATTGATGTAGAACTTTACAGTTGGCTCTATTGAAACGCATTCTCAAGAAATTCAAATGACTATGACTGGTTTGTACTCATTTACCATTCTGTCAATCCCAATTTTTAATCACAAATTATCCGTAGTGATTTTATATGTACTTCCGGATCAAAGATGAAAATGATGAATAGCATCAAGCCTCTTATTGATCCCTGTGGAACCTCAGCAGAAATACCCACCAGGCAATTATGATGCCCCATAATCAATCACTTTTTGAGATCTGCCATTTAGGCAGTTCTTAATCCATTTAACTTGTACACTATTGGTACTGTAGTGTGCTGTAGAGTGCTAATTTTTAAAATCTAAATGTCATGTGTTGCTGTAATCATGCTGATTCCAGGATAGTAAAGAGAAAAGATGAGTGAGATAATATCTTTTACTGGACTGACTTCTGCTGGTGAGAGCAACAAGTTTTTGAGCCACACCAATTTCTTGCCTGATGAAGAGCTCTGTGTTTCCATAAAACTATGTTAGCAGCAATTAATTATATTCCTATTCTTCAGTTCGCTATCAACTGAATCCCCTTTCGATTTTTTCCACTATTTTCTCCAGGACCAATGTTACGCTAACTAGCATATAATTATCCAGGACATTTCTCTTTCCTTTTTTGAATGTTGGCACACCATTAGAACTCTTCCAACCTTCTGGACTTTGCCGTACTACTACCAAATTAAAAATCAGCGGCAAAAGATCTCCTCAGCTAATTATTTTGAGACTCTGCCTCCCACCTGCCTCGATGGGTGGAAAACATGAATGGTCTGGAAGTGATTGGGACTGCCCCAGTAGAAAATGGGAGAAGAGAACATACTGCTGAGGGGCCCCTTACCCTATGGAAATTTTACCCATTCACTGGCCACCAGGAGAGGTGATTGGTCCTTCAATCTCCCCTTTCTGTAATTTAAATGCTCATGTAGGCCCTGAGGAGCCTCTTTTAATTTTATTTCAGCAACTCTACCCCCTCTTTCCTTTAACTATAACATCCAATCTGTGTTTTGCAGAGGAGGTAAAGGAAATATTTTTCTTCTTCCTTTTATGACCAAACTGGCAAAATGCTAATGGTTTTTTTTAACCTTCCTTTTAGCATCATGGAGGCACGCTTAAGTTTTTTTGTTTTGTTTTGTTTTATTTTTAAGGGAATTTAGTAATACAAGGTCGTACTTGTTAAGGATGTTAGTTCATTAGTTCATCACAACTTGAAACCAGTTTCCAGTGTAGATAAAATGCTAAAAGGCACAGTTTTCCAATGTAAAGACCTGGTATTTTGCTGAGGGACCTTGTGTTCATGTGATAGGAGGAGTCCTTGTGGCCTTTATGAGCCAACATTGCCTCCTTTAGTACCCTCTGTGTGTGAGGATTCACAAGAAAAGTTGAGTCTCAGGGGTAAGCCGAGGAAAATCCAACTTGAGTTATGGGTTATATGGTAGATACCCAGTAACCCCTGCAATGAAGCCACTTAAAATGTCTAGTGCATGAGGGCATGGGTGACAAAGTAGGAGTGCCTCTTCGCTATGTAAGTTTAATGAAGTTCTGGCCTACCACTTAAAATCCATTCCTGTGTTTGTCTTTATTCACAGATGTGTCCAGATCAATAGGGAGTAAGTGTTCTGGGCTTGCTGATTTTAAAATAATTATCCCTAATACATGCCATCTATCATCCTCATTTACTACAGGATTAGAAAGCACTTCATCATTCTCAAGAGATATTAGTACCTCTTCCTGCTCCTTTCATAATACAGAATAGAAAAAAAAAAACTGTTGATCATCTCTGCCTTTTCTGAATCATTATTAGCTATTACACACTCTTCTAATAATGGGCCAATACATACCATTGTTTTTCTTTTTTCTTTAGATATATATATATATATATATATATATATCTAAATATATATATATATATATAAATATATATATATATATATTTTTTCCCCCCAAAATTTCCTCATAATATTCTGATCCCTACCCACCATGGATTTTTCTCTTGCGCCTTCTGTTTTGTTGATCTATTTTCTGCACTTCACAATTTCTAATTTGTATCCATTGCTATTTGTTATCTATTGCTGTTACATTTCTAATTTCGTTTTGCCACTGATTCAGTATAAACTTTTAGGCAAAGCTATCCTTTTTTTCTGATTGTGGAATCAATACCTTTTACTTTTGGCTACCTAATAAGCGCCTTTTAAAGAACTCCCAATTTTCTTTGACATTTTCTTGTCAAAGATTTTCTTCCCAGTCAATGTTGCTCATAAAAAATTCTTTAACCATTTTTCACGAACAGGACACAAACTAGTAATTTTAATATTTTAACCAAGTGAATAATCCCACCAGGTTTCAGTGATGACAACTATATCAAATTTGTTCTTATAAGTAAGAGTTTCCATGTTCTCTTGCTTGCTACCCAGACTCCTAGCATATGTACTTAAGTAAATTATTTTTTTCTTCTCTTCACATTCTTTGAAATATTAGTTCAATTTCCATGACACAATGAGTTTGTACTGTATTTGCCATCTTAACATCTACTCCTTGAGTTGGCAGTTTAATGCTGTCCTGGTTGGTCTAGCTTCTCTATATCTGTGAAAATTATCCTGCCTATCTGTGAAATGCAGCCTTCACGTTCAAATAACCTTCTTTCACAGTGTCTATGGCTGAATGCTCCAAAACTCCCACAAGCTTCAGCTTCTCATTAGTCATTACAGTCAGGCTCATCTACGGTATTTTCTGCCTTCCTTTCGCTTTGTGGTGAGACCTGAACGATCTCCAAGAAAAACACTTGGATTTCCTTATTTTCAGCTCCCTTCCAAGGTCCCTGAAGTCATATATAATTTGTGTAGTTCCACATGATGCTGAGTCATTGGTTCCAATATGAATCACCACCTGTGCATATTTTCCAGAGGATTTAATAATTTTGCCCAATCTTGTAGAAAAAAATCATATTTTCACTCAAGGTAGACAGCACACCATTCTGTTGTCCTTGTGTCCCTTGCTGAATTCTCTTTTGATTCTTCTTAACCTGGAGTCACCAGTGACAATTCTTTGCCTTTTTAAGATGATTGATGAAGCGCTTTTGGCAGTTATTTGCTTTATACAGCAAGGAGACCCCAACTCTCTTCCATTCCTCGAGACAGGTTCCTCAACAGATAACTTACTGTGTACCCTATAATGAGCAGTACTTCTATCCAGAGTAAAAGCCTGCAGGTTCTCTTTACAGTTTTGATCATAAATCACCAGCCCACTACTCAGTTTCTGCTATCTGCAGTTTTCTTCTCTTCACCCTTCCCCTTCTGACATATGTGGTAATGATTTTCAAATGTCTTAGTGTACTGGGAGGCTATGCAGTGTTGAAAATTGTGCTTTCAGACCACGTATATCCTCCTTTAGTATGTTCATCAGCTTGCATTTCACGCACCAGAAATCTATTCCGTTCTCTGTCAGACAGGACCACATAGCACATCTAAGGTAGATTGTTTCCTTTTTTGTCTTTAAATGCTACCTAGTATATTGCCATACCTAAAAGAAACTCAACTCTTTTCCAAACTCCTGTTTTGTCCTGTTCACATGGCAACTGACATACACTATGCCTCATTGCTCAGCCACACACCCTTATTTACAGGGAGGGATTAACTATTCAAAAATTCAGACAATGGGTCTCTTCAAAGGCCACACAGTCAAAGCCTCACATCCCTTATAAAGAGACAAACAGACCTGTCTCACCTGATCTGTCCAAGAAACTATAGCTCAGGCATACAGTCCTCATGGAGAATAAACAAGCAAACAGATGGACAAAACACGCTTACTCACTAAATTCTTCTGTCTCCACTGCAGCATCTATAGCTAAAGCCTTCCTATCTTCTCTGTTTACTGTTCTGGCTTGCCTTCTTTGAAGCTTCCTTATCAGTGGTAATCATAGCATACACAATATTCTGGGACTTCCCAGAACCAGTGTGTACTGTGGAACCAAAATATCCCAGATACAGCTTCAAAAGGAACAGGTGTGTCCTCTACACTTCACCTTGCTGTTTCTGCTGGAACCGAGATCTTTGCCATGAAGATGTGTGTGTGCACGCGCAGACCCAGTGATGGGGGTGGAAGTTCCAGAAGACTTCTAACAGAAATTAAGGAGGTGAAAAGCATATTTTTCCACGGCTTTCCAAGACTCCTGCCAATGAGGAAATAGAAGGTGAGGATGCAGTTTTATTTCTCAATAATTTGTGAGATAAAATGAATTAGTGCCCTAGAGCACCTCTCTACACTCCTATGCATAGTCATGAGATGGTTACCAAGCCTTTCTTGAATTGGGGCAGAAGGTTCTCCATAAAAATGGTATGGAGAGTGAAGGAAGGTCATGAGAGTGAGAGCACCCTCAAATAGCCAGTTATCATTAGAATATTCTCTTTTGGATAGCCATTAGTACTGCTACTGATAAACTGCGTTATTTTAAAGTGGGGTAGAGTTCTAGTCATAGTTGGGCTGCGAAGCAGAGGTGTTATATTTAACCCAGTCAAGACCTGAAAGGGAAGTATTTGAACATGCACTGATCTCAGTACTGCTTCACATTTTCATAATAAGGAGGCAGGTTCTGTGAGGGCTTGACCACACAAACTATTAGACTGCAGCTATCTGGAGCATGAAACAACCTGGCAGTAGCCAGCTGTGGTCTAACTGTTCATGTGCATCCTGCCAATAAGTGTTAACAGGTACTTAGTAGAGTGCTTTGAGTTAGTAGTCCTTGATCAAAGAAGTTAACATCCCAGTGCTGCAAGCTAATTTTTCTTATAGACAAGCCCTGAGGCTAGAATGAACTCAGCCCACCAGACTGTACTCTCCATGGTGCTGAAACCATCTCCAAAATTGAAAGGAAGCAAGTGTTCTGTTTTGAGGGGGTTCTATTTCTTTGTTTCTTTTGCTCTGTTTTAGGCTTTCATTTTCTTAAATTACGGGAGATTAATTTAAGGAACTTGGCTCCAGGAGCCCCTTGTGATCAACCAGTGCTGGAAAACTCAGAATGCAAATATATTCATGCCTATTTGTATTATCCATATATATAATATAAGTATATAATATTCACATACAACTCTATAGGTATGTTTCCATAAAATGTGTGAAACCCTAATATTCCATTTGGGGAAACAGTCATATTTGTTGTAGAAAATCTGCTCCTAAAACTTGAACTTCCTTATTTTAAGATTGTTCTATCAAATAACTGAGCCCATTAGGAATAAAAATATATTCAGTACATCACTGCTGATATTATAAGCTATATTTAAAAAACAACCTTCCTAGTGACACAGTGCAACTATCACCAAGAATTAAGGCCTCAGAGATAGAGTGGGCAACTGAGGAAGTGAAGAGATGGAGTTTAAATATGCAAATAAGGAACTGTTTGTTTAAGACAAGTATTCAGTTTTAACAGAAGTCATTACCATAAAGACAGTTATTCATAATCAGAATACATGGAGAGCTAGTCTTTGAAATCTTCTCATTTATTGAAATAAGTCCACATCTCTTATTTCTAAATTCAATGAGTATATTACAAATGTCATTTTATATAAAATTTTCTCAAACAAGAACAAAGTTTCATTAAATAAATTAATTTTGCAACAGCAGAATTAACCACAACCAGAAAGCTGTTTTTTGTTTGTTGTCTATAGCATGCATTGTAACCTACCCCCTCCAAATATAATAGGATGTAATGCATTCAGACAACAGAGATATAATGACAGAGATGTTTTATCCTACCTGAGGATGACATGCATCAATAGGAAAATATCAGTAGAGAACAGGAATGAGGTTTATTATTATTATAGACATGCTAGACTGGCATAAATTAGTAAGGCCATTAGCAGCAAAGCACCTACACACACTTTGCATCAGGAACTCATTTTAGAAGCAGTGACATGCTGATGAATGTTATATATCAGCACCGCATTATTATATGCTGTATATCTGCAAAACAGTATTGGATCACCTTGGGAAGGGTTTCTTCTTAATTCTTGGAGACTGACATTTAGGTGTTTAGCATACACATAACAGCTACCAATTTCATTCTGAATACTTTTGTTTGTTTTCCTCCAAAACAAAACAAGGACTATTTGCTTCATGAGAAATGTTAAAGAAACTTTTAGAAGACACAAGACAGCAAAAATTTATATCATGGAAGAAAATGCAGAGACATCTAATGAGATTAAGGAATTAAATAGAGATTGTGCCATGTACACAAGTTTTGGATTTTAAGACAATACAATTGAATTCATATTTCTTGCTAGGAACTCCCCATTTTCAAAACTGATCTGTTTTTGTAATGGGTTTGTTTCATCTTTTACCTAATAGCAAGCCAGAACCCACTGATGAAAGTCATGCATGCTGTCTGGGGGTACAATACCACTGAGATGCATTTTGTAGTAATAGCATTACTGAATTTGGATCTTCTTCCCTGCTTTAAAACTGTAGCTAAAACTGAGCTGCAATGGCAAATGGTTAGTGCACAAAACATGAAGCAATGTTTATAACCAGTGTCATGTAAGATTTTGAGATGTGAAAAGTTATGCTATTTCCTTTCTGCACCCATTTGGCAGATATTACTAAACTCATTTTACCTTGGGGAAAAACTGACACAGATCAAATGAGATGCCAAGACATCATATCACAAGCAATTTGATGTCAGAGATAGGACTGAAACAGAGAAACCCATCCCAAAGGCTCAACTCCTATCCAACCCATTAATTATCCACCCTGTCCCCTCAGTATATGCTTCTGTAATGCCTCCATTCCCCTCCCCCCATGATGTCACTCTGCATAAAACTACACCCTATGAATTTCTAACAGCTCCTTTTCAGTCCTCTCTTCAGATCAATGTATAGCCAGCAGTGACTCTATCCTTCCCACCTCACTTCAATCTGGCATCCTGGTAATGGTGCCAGAAAACTCCTAAAGGGAAATGCAGGGGCTAAAACTATGGCTGTAGCCATTTCTCCACACAAGGCCTGGAATGTAGCAATCATTTTGCTCTGTCAATGCTCTGTGTCAACCAGGGCCATGGTTTAAAGACACAATTGAAGCCAATGAGACAGCTGGTGTAAATCAACATTGCTCCATAGTGGAGCATCAGTAGGGCTGCATAAATTTACTCTAGATGAAGAACGGGCCCAACAAGTTTAGAGACTCAGATTGCACAAATGTATTGCAGACTTGCTCCTTTTTTCTTTTCATTGCTTGCTTGATTGGGCCAAATCTTCAGCTGCACCTGAGTACAGGTCAGGGGTAGATTATGTGCAAAGGTGGCATAAAAATAGTTATCTTTGTACTTGAATTATGGAAAGCTCAAGTACAAGTTAGAGCAGCCAGGAAATTGAAAACAGATCTTGTTTAGGAAATATACTCAAACATAATTTTTCAACCATGTTTCAGTGGTTGTAGATGATTGTGAATGTATGGAAGTAGTCATTTTCCTGATAACAGTAATTAGGAAAGAGTAATTAGGAAAGAAAAATGTATTCTGAATTGAAATCAAAGGGAAAACTACTGGACCAGAAATGCCATGTTTGGGTCATTTAAAATATGTCATGCTTTTTCAATTGAACACAATTATTGAGATTTCCTTATTTTGTTGCCAAACAGCGTCTGTGAATTTCAGTGGAAGATCAATAATATACCTTAAAAAAAAGAGGCACTTCTGCTTCTTGCTTTTTCAGTCCAGTCCTCCAGACCACACATGGACCCCACTTGTCCTAAACTCCCACATATACCAACCTCTGAAAGGGACCTAGTGCTGAAGTCAGGATATTCATTTCCGCACACCATTCCCTCGGATGATCCTGGGGGAATGGCTTATGATCACTTTCTTCCTTCTTTCTGTGAGCACAGATAGGTCAAACAAACTATCATGAGATACCCACCTCTGTGTACTTTTGCTGGATGGACACCTACTATGTTAAAATGGGAGGTTTTAATAAAAAAGTTTTAGATTTAGAATTACTCTATGAATTAAGGCCTTTTTCAGCCAGTCTTTTAAAAAAGGATAACATTTCATTCACTTAGCAAAGATATTTCTTCTGATACTTGTAGAGAGAAAGGACAAATTTGCCTTAAAGACTAACAAATCTTATGTCTTCGGGCGTAAGCTTTCGTGGCCCCAAACCACTTCATCAAATGCATAAAGTGGAAACTTTCCACTTCATGCATCTGACAGAGTGGGGTGGAGCCCATGAAAGCTTATGCCTGAAGAAATGTGTTAGTCTTTAAGGGGCCACAGAACTCTCGCTGGTTTTGCTGTACTCAGACTAACATGGCTTCCTCTCTGGAATTGGCCTGTAGAAGTCTCCCTCACTTCTCCTCACCCCATCTGAGATTTCTGAAATTTCTAAAAGATACTGCAATTCTCTGGTAGACAGTCATTAAACTCAGCAACTTCCCCCTACTAAGGGGAAGTGAAGTACCTCCTACTTCCCCCACAGACAGATCCACTGATTCTCTCCAGCTAACTCCCCATTGACTTTGCTTCACTCAATGAGCTCTCCATTTGGGAATTAAATAATTAGAAGATTGCATTCATGTACAATTAATATTCTAATTGTCCATAAGTAAAATAGTCAGTTTTGATATTGATATAATTATGTTAAGGAGTCAGAGACAGATGAAGACTCCCGGGTTTGATGTTTGAATGCTTTGCCTTAATCAGTCTGTTTTTCTTACTAGCTTTGCGCAGCATGCAGAGAATTGATCATTGTTTAGCAACGAAAATCTCATTAATAATTCCATTACATCTATATTGCCTGAATAAAATATACCCATTTAGTCCTGGGAACCCACAGAATGCAGAGCAGTGGAAAAGATGATTAGTAAACAACTCTAGCTGTACTTAAAGCAATGTCTTATACCATCAAGGATTTAATAAAAAGCTCATACATTCTATCTAAAGTTCCACCAGTTCTTCAACCAGAGCTAGGTGCTTTATTTTACAAGTGGCTGCACATAGCCAAAATCCACACCCCACACACTTGTGTTTCCCGTGTGAAATAGCCCAATTTGCAGGGAGAATAGCAAATATGGCAGCTAACCAGCTTGGTTTAACAAAGAAATCTTTGGTGTGCTTAAAAAGGAAGCTTAAAAGAAGTAGAAGCTTGGACAAATAACTAGGGAGGAGTATAAAAATACTGCTCAAGCATGCAGGAGTGAAATTAGGAAGGCCAAAGCACAATTGGAGATGCAACTAGAAAAGGACATGAAGGGCAATGAGAATGATGTCCACAGGTATGCATGCAACAAGAAGGTGGTCATGGAAAATGTGGACCCCTTACTGAATGGGGTGGTAGGCAATGTGGAAAAAGCTGAAGTATTCAATTCTTTTTTCCTCCCTCTATCTTCACAAACAAGGTCAGCACCCATAATACTGCACTGAGCAGCACAGATTAGGGAGTAGATGAGCAGTTCTCAATGGTGAAAGAACAGGTTCAGGACTATTTATAAAAGATAGACATGTACAAGTCCACAGAGCCAGATGCAATGCACCTGAGAGTACCTCATGGTGATCAGGGAAGGTTCCAGATAACCTCCAAAGAAAGGCAAATATAGTAGCCATCTTTTAAAAAGGGGGAGGAGGAGGAGTCAAGGAAAAACAAACCAATCAGCCTTCTCTCTGTCCCCAGAAAAATCATGGAGAAGGACCTCAAAGAATCCATTTTGAAACACTTGGAGAAGAGGAAGGTGATTGGGAACAGTCAGCATGTGCACCAAGGGCAAGTCATGCCTAACTAACTTGATTGCCTTCTATAATGAGACAACTGGTTCTGTGGATGTGGGGAATGGTGAATATATCTACCTTGACTTTAGCAAAAAATCTGATACTGTCTCCCACAGAATTCTTGCCAGCAAGTTACAGAAATATGGGTCGGATGAACAGACTAAGATGGAGAGAAAGCTGGCTAGATCATTGGGTTCAATGGGTAGTGATCAACAGCTCAGTGATGAGTTGGCAGCTGATATCAAGTGGAGAGGCCCAGGGGTCAGTTTTGTTCAACATATTTATTAATGATCTGGAGGATTGCACCCTCAGCATGTTTGCAGATGATACTAAGCTGGGGAAGTGGTAATTACGCTGGAAGGTAGTGATAGGATACAGAGTGACTAATTGGAGGATTTGGCCAAGAAATCCAATGAGGGTCAACAGAAAGTAGTGCAGAGTCCTGTACTTCTAAAATCTGGGGACCAACAGGCTAGGCCGCAGTTCAACATGGAAGGAACTGGGGTTACAGTGAAGAAGAAGCTGGAGATGAGTCAACAGTGTGCCTTATATACCAAGAAATCTAACAGAATATTGGGCTGCATTAGTAGGAGCACTGCCAGCAGATCAAGGAAAGTGATTATTCCCCGCCATTGGGTACTGGTAACATCACATTTGTGTGTGTGCCTGCCCCCCCACCAAATACAGGAAAGTTGTGGACAATTGGAGAGAGAGTCCAGCAGAGGGTAATGAAAATTACTTGAGAGCAGGAGCACATGATTTATGAGGACATGTTGTGGGAACTGGGCTAGTTTAGTCTGCAGAAGAGAAGTTGGGGGGAGTGGGGGGGCGGCTTCTGTTAGTGGCCTTCAACTATCTGAAAGGGAGTTCCAAGGAGGATGGAGCAAGGCTTTTGTCACTAGCGGCAGATTACAGAACAAGGAGCAAGAGTCTCAAGTTGCAGTGCGAGAGGTCTAGGTTGGTGTCATGGGGTGGCCAAACCCCGGCGCAGTGTTGGTTCATGTTCATGGAAGAGGAGGGGAAAAGGCCATGGGCCAACATCTATTACATTAGATTCCTTTCCGGGATGGCAACAGGACAATTCAAGTTACTGGAGATAGCTCTTTTTTCTGGGTAGTGTGGCCTAATAACCAGAGTTAGTAAAATAACCCCTTGCATCAAGGCAGCATGGCCCAACAGCCTGTTGGGGCAGTGGGGTACCACTTTTTGTGTGTGGTGCCCATGGTGGGGGGGCTCAGGCCTGCCCTACTCCTGAGCCCCAGCCTATGGCTCCATTGGTGTCACAACTGTTGGCTACCAAGTCAGTGGGGCTCCTCCTGAAACACATGGATAATGACTGTGCTGCTCCCCCGTTTTAGACTGCTCAGCCCCCCTGGCTACTTCCTACCCTGTTATCAGCAACATTCCATGGCCCTCCAGGATCTGCGGGGTCCCCCCATCCGTGTAGCTGCTGATGGCTTACTCCCTCTTTGGTGCATGTCTAGGAGCCTGGGGTTTGGTGGCATTTGGCTCCACCCCTGGTGTTGGCAGCAGTTGCCTGGAGAAAGCCAGTGATACGCTTCCTCCCTGGTCATTACTCTGTTCTGATTGAGCTGGGTTACTGGCTTTTAAATCCCCATTCCCAGCTGAGCATGCCTAGCAAAGGTGCGTGGGCGGGGTGTGGCTTCTTCAGTCTGCAATGTGTCTTCAAACTTTATTATACTAGTATGGGGCTGATATGCCTGATCACAGTTGGATATTAAGAAAAACTTTTCCACTAGGAGGGTGGTGAAGCACTGGAATGGGTTACCTATAGAGATGATAGAATCCCCATCTTTAGAGCCTTTTAAGGCCCGACTCCTGGCTGGGATAATTTGGTTGGGTTTGACCCTGCTTTGAAGAGAAGGTTGGACTAGATGACCTGCTGAGGTCCCTTCCAACCCTAATCTTCTACAATTCTACAGAAAATAGCATTTTGGACCCTGTGGTTTTAGTGTGTGGTATTTGTTAGTATTTTACCTGCATGTAATTTCTCACAAGATACATAAAACCAGAATTAACTTTTTAAGCATGTCCATGTGGAGAAAAAATTGTTCTGGGATGTTTACAAGTTTTCTAAAATGCAGATATTTTCATGTAGCATTTACAATTCTTTCCCGAGTTCACTAAGTTCCTCACTTCTCCTTGGATAGGTGCGGCTTTGGCTACATATAGAAGCTTTCTGTTCCCACACATTATTTGGGGATTGTAGACACTTGAAAAGATAGGGATCTGGCTGCTTGGGTTTACTGTCATTATTTTGTCACTTCCTCATCTGTTATGACCCATTGGCAATAAAAAAGGGCTTGCATTCCTTATTTTCTAGAGAGCAGTGTGGCATGCTCTACACATATCTGAGTCCTTTCCCATCAGCTTCTGACTTTATTGCAGCTGTTTCTCAGCAAAGCTACAGAAATCACAAAGGGGATTACTAAGCAGCATCAGTGGGAAACACCTTTCTTACAATATTTCTTGTGCTGAAAGATCCTGAAAGAAAGAAACTTACTGCCATTGACTTCTTATCTGTGGAGCTTTCATTAAGATGTGCCATTCAAACAGCAATATGCACACATTTTTTTCAGAGTAGATAAAGTGTCTCTCATATGGATTTATAACCTGTGAAACTTTTGTGCTCGCTGCAGAATTATTGGGCCAGCAAAACCTACAAGGCTTGATAGGCTTCCAGGGTGAAAAGCACTGGCTGGTAAAGAATTGTATTGCCTGGGAAACAGACTTCCCTAACTCTTAACCCACCAATTCAAAGTAGCATAAAAGTACACCTCCATTTCACAATGTACCAGATAATATATCTCCCACCATTATTCTGCAGATGAAACTCTTATTGTTTCAATGACTGCAACAAATGTTTTCTTAAATGCTCTTAAGTTTAAGAAGAATTATTCCCTGGTACAAATTGGGCACTAATAATTTTTTGTGTGTTGGTTGTTTTTGGATGGTATACCATATTTCTTCTCTTTCATAGCCTCTGAGCCACATGAAGCAAATCTTCAGGATGACACTACTTAATACTGGTTTTACTGAGACAGTTCCCAAATACAGTTGGTTAAAATCTTTCATTTACAGCAGTTGTATAATCATGTGCCATAAGATTCATTTAAATTACCATATGGTTTTAAATGCAATAGCTTTCAGTCAAAATTTGCATGAAGCACACCTGGTTAGCTTTGGGAAATTGCATTTCTCTCTGCATCATACTTGGTGCTTAGCTCAATAATCAAAGCCTAGTACAGATTGTACAGAACTCTTTATGAGTTGTAAATAAACCTCCACCATTCTGCAAGCCTACTCAGGGAAAAGAGTAAATGTAGTGAATTGCATCTTACTGCCCCAACAAATTTCAAATGTATCTAACCATGCAAATATGTAAGCCAAAGTTAATTGAAGTGCCAAGTCCTTTATGACGATGATTAATGGAACCCAGCCTGATTTTCAAATTTCAAGGAACTCCAGGGCACAAAATTCTGCATGTCACTTCTTATCCAATTTGCATGCCCAATTTATATGAATGAGTACACAAAGTGAGTATTTCTAAATGAAAATAGCTTGTTGGACACTTGTCTATTTGCACCCTTAAATATACAGTGAATAGTGGGAATTTTTGAACACCTTTGAAGTGAAAGGGAGTTTTCTGAAAGCTCTTCCAAGAGTAATAACAGAGATAGATTTTTCTTTGTCAACACTTGTATAGTTCATCATGCTACTAAATGCTACATTTTCACTGCTAAAGGATAAGGGGTTTTACTGGAAGAATCTGTTTGCTATTACATTTGTAAACCCTAGTGGAAATAATGCACTGTAGTTTCACTATGAGATATTTAGCTGAGGTCAACATTATATCCCCACCTGTGATTTACCTCATCTAGTTAAACTCACAGTAAAACTTCTGGGTCCTGACTACATTACAATTTTGCAGAGGGTAAGCTAATGTGTTTTAGTTATCATATTTTTGTTACTTTTTATTTCTTTGTTTTTAAACTTTTTTTGGCAGTGAAAAAAAAGCTGAAATCTCAATGAATTGAGCTGAATTTCACCCAACACCAAGATATTACCCAGTTCACATTCCTGGAATCATCTGCTAATGAGATTCAGAACTAGTAAGGGACGTTTACTACTGCAAGAGAAGCTACAGAACTGGTAAAGGAGGAGTACTACTGCAGAGATGTGGAGAAATCTCTTAATTAGTGGGTGTCATTACTAAGTACAGTACTGGTAGTAGATACTCATCCACCATCAATAAAAAACCAAACTTTTTTTAAACAGACAGATAAATTGGATTATTTATTTACTTTACTTAATTTAACTTTCCTTCAACTAGTAGCTTATGTAACTCCTAGAATTGCTGTTCCAAGGAGATTGGCTGAGAGTCTATGAGCAATCCTAGTAATTTGTACAGGGGCTAATGCCAGATGCTATGTAATAAATAAAGGCATTTCTTTAAGATCTGATATTTTTAGATAGCAAAAATCCATCGACAGGAGTGACTGCTTGAAAGGTCACAAAATTACAAAGTTGTGAAAGACAAGCAGGTCATAGGTTGATCCTGACAAACATTTTGATGAGAAGTCTGTTATTTCTACCATATATTCCTTTCCCAAGGACTTTAAATATCTATTTGCAATAAATACTGATGCCTCCAAACAAACAGCACTAACTCAGTGATGGGGTCCCTAACATGCACTTGATTCAAGAAAGCTAGTTTAGGCATTCATATCTTTGCCTCTGTGACACACTGAGGACCATCCTATATGTGGTAAGAGCCTCATTTAATTAACGAGACAATTATAATTAGAGTCCAACTTGTCTAAAACACTTGAGGAAAATGTGAAAATAAATTTACCAAAAAGATTTTATCTAGTCAAACCATTTCCCTTTCAACAAGTGCTCTTGCTTAAAGAAAGTTATGTTCAACTATTCAAAAGAATTTCACAAAATATTAATCCCAGTTTGTTTACCTAACATTTGATGATGCCTTGCAAATCTGACACACTTGCTTTCTGCCTATGAATGCACACATGGATATATAGGAAATAAATAAAATAAAGGAAGAACATAAAAAATACCTAACCAAATTCTTTTAGGATATGTCTTCATTGTATAGTTAACTCAGGTGATTGGCACCTGGGTCTGATGAGCCACAATGGATAGACACTTCCAAATTACTGTATCCTCACTGGTGCTGTATTTACTAGGACTTATGTGGGTTTATGCCAGGGTTTTTTTTGTTGAAGTAAGATGAAAATCTCTGATTCCATCCCACTGAACTGTGGGAGAACTTATCTATCCTTGCAGTCTCACAACTGGAACTGTGGCAAGGCACTGAAGGACTACCAATTCTCATCCTCCCTGGAAAGTCCAAGCAGCACCTGAGCTCTATCCTATACCCCCAAGCCATGCCAGCTAGCCCATGTTTAAGACACCACCAAACTTGGGTGAGAAGGTTTTATGTGTGGATGGAAGAAGGGCTAGAGGCAACATCCGAGTAAGAGCCAGAGTTAAGTCTGCAATTGAGAGACAGATTTAGAAAGAAAAATGGACAATGCTCTGAACGTTAACTTTGGTTTCACATTTCAAAGTTTCCATCTGAGTCACTGTAAAAAAAATAAAAATAAAAATCTTGTTTTCCATCGCACCTGCCTTAGGGATTTCACAGCACATCACAAATTTGAATTAATTTGGTCTTATGGATCCCTCAGCAACCCCCCTCCACTGCCCCATGAAGGAAGAAACTATTATCCTGATTCTAGCAATGGGGGGGGGAGGGAGAGAAAATGACTTGCCCTGGGTTACACAGGAAGTCTGAAATAGAAATAGCAACAAATCTCCATATTCTCTCTTGTGCCTAAAATCACCATTCTGCATGGTTTTCCTTACATCCTTTCAAGAATGTGGATACTAATTTTTAAAAAGCCATTCCATACTACGAAATGCATTCAACTCAGTGGTTGTGCTATCAGTTCAGAAAGTATCTTTAAAAAGCATGAGAAGGGCTGAGCAAGTTAGCAATTGGCACCTCACCAATCTATTACTTCCATTATTCTAATAGTCTAATATTAATACTTTATAACTTATAGCGAGTTTTCCCCGCTTTAAAATACTAGATACCATAATTGCATCTTAAAACGTCTCCTTTGAGGTACTTGATATCAACTTAAGAGAGGGGAAAGTGAGGCAGAGAGGTCAAAGTTGACCAAGGAATCATTGTTGGAGCTGAAATTAAAGATCCTGAGTTCCTAACTTTCAGCTCTGTGAACAGTCTGCATTTTTCTGTCTTCTGAACTACGTATGCACCAACATACTATTTTTCATTAAAGCTCAAGGTACCACATCTGAAAGTCAACTTTGTGGAAAGATGGCTGATCTGACTTCATTCACAAAATACTTACTTTCTGGAATTTTTAAATGTGACATCAGGTCATGTTGGACTCACTGGCATGAAATAATCATAATAGTCAGTCTATATATTCTGAAGTTACCATAGGCACTAGATGCCTATCAGCTCTATTAAAATAATAGTAGACTTCATAAACACTAACAACTTGATTTAGCATGGAGAAGTAAATGCTTGTCTATAGGAGGAAGCTCTACTGGTATAATGTCTGATGTGAATTTAAACCACTCTAGTTTATGCTGATATAATGTCCTACGTGAAGTCTTTGGGTAAGAGTGCTGTTTCCGGTTTAGCTTATGTCCCTTCCAGAATAAGAGCATCCATATGAGAGCATTATACTGGTATACCTATAGTGTTTTTACTATATCAGTATAATTATACCAGTATAACTGGAAATATCTTCCATGTAGACAATCCCTAGGCTCTTCCAAGCTTGGATGCTTTTGCCAACCTTCTATGACTTCTCTATTATTAAAAATTGGCTAGAATTCTTGTAAAAAGCTTCTCACTAAATATTTGGTGCTATTTGTTTCCGGTTGGTTAGAAGTATTTTGGATATACCATCTCATAGCACTCTGGCACTACCAGTCCAAATTAAAATCACAAAGTGGAGAGATAAAGGAAGGGAATGGGGAGGGAAAATTAACTCAACTTTTTTGAACTTCAGAGAGATTCATCTTTGGCTCCAGGGTAGGGTGAAGACTCCTGACAGCTTCTTATTTTATCCAAACAACTGGTTCACTTCCTATGAATTTGCTTGGAAATCTACGCATTGCACCGAACCCTATGCATCATCATGAGAGTTTTATTACTGACTAGTGTTCGCCAATGTTGTAACAGTTAGCCTTCTTTCTATTCTTTGATGGAATACAGTATAAGCAGTTTTCTCAGCTGTGTTATAGTATTTAATATTTCATGTTGAAAAAAATGAATACAAAATTAAGTCAAACTAAATCCTTTATTTATTATTATTACACATTGTCTACATGCAATAGCATCTTGCATTTGATTTCCAAAGATGTGCAGAATAAGTATTTTACAATCACCTACTGGGTCTGAACCCACAGAGTGCCAATCATCACCTATCACTTCTCTCATTATAAGCCATGAACCCTTTACACACTTGTTTTTCGCCTGTGGGAAAGAATCCATTGACAACAGGGCTTTGGAAACATGAACAATTCAAGAAAAAAGCTTTAGTGAATCATATGAAACATTTACAGTTTAACAGTAGCAAATAGGAAAGGCAGAAATTGCTAAGTCCCAAACCTGACTGGGGGACAAAATGCCTTTCCTGACATATGATACACCTCTGTTTATAGTCAAAATTTCCAGGGGACATACTGGCTTTTTATAGTGTTAACACACCTCAAAAACTTTAGCTGGATTCCAAACTATACTTTTAATAATAACCAAAGGACGGTTGATACGGTACTCGTTGCAAGATACTAATTCTGAATTGGTTTTCTCAGCTATTTCATTGTAGTGCTAAAAGTTGAAAACTGAGAATGGGAGAACTGACCAATCCAATTGCTCAACATCACTCCAAATATAAAATATAAGACATGCAATATTTTTAAAATAAGAAAGATACACAAATTGTTGGTGGCAGCATATAAGTTATGTGAGAGTACTTTATCACTCTTATTGAGAAAGCCCAGGATTGGGTTTGGTTGCTGGGAGATAGAATATTCATTTTTCAAGATACCCCACACCCACCAGAGCAAATACTGCCATCAATAATAATCATACTACTCTCTTCTGTCAGCATAAACACATTTTATATGGGTGGCACTGGTCCATAGGGAACACACTGGGCATGGAAAAGGAGGCTCCCTGATCAACATGCAGTTAATGGAATAGCTCTGTGCCGCCACCACTTTGCTGCCTTACTATAAGTGTGTGCTAACTACGATGAGGAAAAGCTGTGCAGGGGTTTATGGCTGGTGTAGAAGGGGATGTGGGCTTTGGCTGTTCTTATCTGCTAATGGCCCAGCCCAAAGGCCAATAGTCAGTCTAAGCATATGTTATAGCAGCCCTGAAGTCACACTCATGTAAGACAAAAGTCTTGCAGGCCACTGGACAGATCGCAGTTTTCAGGCAGTGAAAAAAGAGCTTCAAGTGACTTTCCTTCCTTTCTCCCAGCCCCCATACATTTAAATGATGTGGAAAACATACAATCAGACTCCTATTTTCTTGAGCAAAAGCCACACATGAGCTTCCTTGAGAATAACTGCCATTCTACTCTCCTGAAGGTTGACTTTGTCAGCCTAAAGAACAGTCTCAGTGCTCCACATTGACTGTCATTGGCCCATTCTCCAGAGGAAACCCATACTGTCCCCAGCAACTGCAGGATTTCAGCAGCTAATACTGGCTGCAACTCCAGCATAGAAGCAGAGCTTTTGTCCCCTCAAGAAAAACTCCTGTCATCAGGGGCGCTAGCAACTCATTTCATGTCAGAAAACTATTATCCTCAAATAAACAAAAGAAAAATTCTCACTGCAAGAAAAACTTGACTAACTAAAAGGGCAAAGACCAGGTTAAGAAAGATGAGAACTATTCAGGACAGATCTGCTGTGAGTGATTTTGTGAATGGTATAATAGAGAGGAAGAAAGTTTTCTTCACCTTCATGTCCATAACAGAAGGCTTAAAGGAAAAATTCAGGTTGCCATTAGACAGATTTTTCACCAAAATTCTGTTATGAGAATTTTAGCTCTTTCCATTCTTCAGACATCACATGGCATCTGAAAACCCTGCTGACCTCTGAAGTCAGAGAGAAAACAAAGTTTATTCAACACTATATCAATTATCAAGCTCCAAAACTCATTGTAAATTCTTGCCAGATGAGCAAGACTGGAAGTGAACAGTATTCTCCTTAAAAACTACCTAGAAACTCACTATCATTAACTTGCCAGGGCTGAGCATTAAAACACTCTGCCTACTCAAAAGGAAAGAATTGTAAAAACAACTTTTTAAACTTTATGCTGTTAGCATAACTTATGTTGGTTTAACTTATGCTGTCGGCACTTTTTTTTTTTTTAAACCTTATGTTGTTGGCACTCTTCTCAGTGTTTTATTCCACTTGAATAATTAAACTATACTAACCATTTTCACTTTTAACCCTAGATAGTTTCATTTTGGGGCTTTCATGAATCAGCAGTCTGTTGCTTTTGGGGTCATATAACTGCTGTGGAAAGTTTAAATTGAAATTTAAACAAAATCCACAAAAATAAATGAATCCCCCCCCAAGGACCCCCATGTTTTGTTAAAAAACAAATCCTATTAATATTCATAAAATAAGTTCTTCAGCCAATATAAGCAGTGCCCCTTTAAATAAATACAATTAATAAAATGAAAATTATATTTCTATATACAGATTGCTCATATTTGAAGGATTCTGTAATGAAGCTTGAATTCTAGAAAGCATCCATATTCAAGGAGGACACAATCACATGTTTAAATTTCCTTGAAATCATTTATCAAAGTGTTTTCCTTAATAGATAGGGATGAAGAATATGACTTGGGAGATGACTTTCATCAAACAGCTTATTAAACTCAATATAGGAATAACTGGATGAAATTTGATAGCCTCTATAACACAGGAGGTCAGAGTAGGTCTTCTGATAGTTCCTTCAGGCCTTACAATCTACAAAAGCCATATGTTTAACATTTTCCTGAATCAGGCCAATAATATTAGTATGAACTGTAACACAAATAATCACAATATAACAATTCATCACAGACCTACATGATCTGTGGATCTACAGTTTTTAAACACTACAGTACATATTTCCTGCTGTAAGCTGTATAAGCTTTGTCATGGGTAACAAATTTAGGATGCCTGTATTTCTCAGGCACTGGCAGGATACCTGTTTACTGTCTATCTAAATACACTTCAGGTAGTTCAGCATATTTAATGAAGAAAGATAGGTGGAAATGGCTGTTAATGTGTTTCAACTATGTGCTGTTTTCATTCAGTCTAGTTCTGATGTCATTTATTTTAGCGGGTGGCAGATTTTTTTTGAAGTGGTAATTATAAGTCAGTGTCATCTGAGAGTGCAGCAGGGATATTTTTGTGGAGGATGTACAGTTATGCCAGTGAGATGTTCCTTTAAAATCCCTTGACTCCTGTCTTGTATCTTAGAGGTGTAGAAAAACCAGGGAACATAATGCGCCATCATAATCAATCAGTTCTGCAAGACACTGAGCAAATCCCAAAAGTTGCTTTCCACCACAACACTTAATGAAGTCAAATGGGTGTTTAAGGCATGGGGCACCTCTCAGAAGATGATCAGCATCTTATAGAAACTGGCTCCTTGGGAACGGTACAGTCTGAACGGAGCCAACTGTCGGAGAGAGAAGGCTGGTTTTCTGTGCAGTGTCCAAATATCTATGCAACAGAAAGACACACTTCCATTGTATTCTGTTTTCCTAACTGGCTTTACAAAGGGGCAATGACAAATTCTTTACAAGATGGAAAAAAAAAAGTTAAGGGGCAGGAAAATATAATCTAGCCTACGGCAGACTGCAAGTACTCCTCTCCTGACATCCATTTCAGTTCTATAAAATTTTGTTAAGTGGAAAGCATTTCTTTTGTTTTTGACATTTCAGCAGTATTAGGACACAGTACATCAGGAGACTTACTAGAGTCTACAAAGACACTTTTTGAATGAATGTTTTTATTAACTCCACTTAGAAATAGCATAGAAATGGGTGTGTATCGCACACTGCATAATTCATGAACCAAAGAGATGCACAGGCTCAATGGAAAATGACAAAATTTACTCCAAGGCAAACATTTATTATTATTTGTACTGTAGTAGTAACTAGAATCTTCCGAGCTAGAAGATGGTCCCTACCTCAAAGAAGTACTGCAGAAGAAACGACAGGTGGATACAGGCTATTAAACAGGGAATCTCAAGGGAACAGTGAGACAACTGTAATCTCCACTTGGAGTTTGCCAGTTTCTGAACTTTGGCTCATCCTCTCTTATAAGCAACAACAGGATTGGCTACTAGAGCCCTCTGAAACCATTTCCCAGCATGCTTTGAGTCAGGCACAGGGATAGAGTAGACTTCAAACACCTGTGGAGGCCAATATAGGAACTTGGGTATGGGGTGATCTGGACAAGCCATTCATGGGAGAGTAATGAGCCATGGCCGCTGAGACCCTATCAGAAGGCAATACCCTTAATTCAGATACAAAGAGACTAGCTTTAACTTTAGTTTTGAGTGTTGAGTTTTGGAGCTGAAAGAGAAGCATAACTACTCAGGGAGTCTCTGATTAATTCCCCCATACACACGCAGAGGGAGTCTTTGAATTGCTCTGGGATCTAGGACTTTGTTCAGGCAGTTCTCGCTTCACAGAGCCCAGCATACAGAATGAAAGAGATCCAAACCAGTGCTAGATGCTGAAAGCCAGCTGAGTGCTCCATACCTCTCCAGATCAGGGATCAGGAGAGGATCTTGCCCCATGCAGAGGCAAAATCAGAGTTAAGAGGAACCTTTTTTTTTTTGGTTGTTTAAGATGGCCAACATTCAGTGTGCTGTCACACTCATCTCCAGGTTTATCCCAAGCATACTGGGTGGGAACTGGGGTATTGGGAAGGGCTGAGAGTATTGGGCAATTGGGAATTTGTTTGTTTATTCATGTTTAATATTTATTAATTAATCCTAGCCCTTTCCTGCCCCAGATTCTATTTTCCCATTCCAAAAAAGGCCCTGTAGCAGTGTGGTTGCTCTACTACGGTACCCACGGGGTTAAAAAAGGCCTGTGTATGGCAGCCCTTGGCAATCTGCTCACAGAGAGAAGAATGTTTATGCTGAATTTATGCTGTATTACAGAATACGAAACATGGTCTAGTAGTCTGAGCATAAGACTGGGAACCAGGATTATGAGTTCTAATCCAAATCTGCTACCACTGTTAGTTGTGGATGGGTTTTCTTTTTTTAAAAATTTGGGGATTTCTTGGATGAGTTTAATTCAATGGCCCCTAGACTCTCATGCCTTGAGAACTTGGGCAGGGGGTTGAGGGAGAGAATCAATGTGTTGTTTACTCAGTGGGTTGTTCCAACTGCTTACAATTCTGGTAAAAACATATGTTCAAGTCATTTTGAATAAAACCTGCATTTATAATGAACAAACTTGGTTTCATTCCATGTAGTTACATAAAATCATTGAACTTGCAAAGTCTAATTATAAAAGAACAGTAACATGTTTTAATTCCAATAACCTGATCACTCCACATTAGCATTATATACTGAGAATACAGGGACAGCATATTTCCCTCTCGTTTTTTGACAGTATAAAATAGGTGATATTGCACTTCATTTTGTTGAGCTAGATCAGGAATAAACTATAATCTGAAATTGTAGCATGGCCTTGGCAAGCCTTGTGCTAATATAACACAGTTTATCATTAATTGTTTTCTATTTGATAGTTCTTTTCTGGAATAGCTGTAATATTAATTCATGTCAATCATATTAATATAACAATATTAATAATTTTATAATAATTAATTAGCAGCATAACATTAACTATAGCTGTAATTTAAGTGAATAAATATTTGCACTGAAATATACTTATTTTTTAAAAACTAATGAACTTTTTAAAAAAGGTTTTTGGATGGAAATTTACTTTTTAGTTAAGACTGTAAGACTGCATATCTGACCAAGTCTTGCTTTTCATGGTTTGCCAACTCCAGGCTAAGATATTGGACACCCTTTTGCTTTCCACTTCTAAATATTACAGACACCATTTGACCCTGTACCTCATTTACATATATAGCATTGCAAAGCTGTGCACTGTAGCTAATAAAAACCAGCCCAACCCTGTATTTATCATAAACAAAATGAATATGTAACTAATATAAATAATTGGATTTAATGTCATCCTTCAGGATGCTGATTGAGGTATTTGGGCTGTAGAAAGGCGATATTTGAGATTAAGAAAGGGAACTAACACATTGAGTACAGAGAGTCTTAGCTGATGTATCTGCTTACTTCTTAAATTTGCATTATTCAGCTATACAGTGTAGCAACTTTGCCACAAAGTAAAAAAAAGTTTTGTATGGAACGATTGTGTACATATTATGAAATATTTTCACTATACCACAGCAGTCTCAGCTCTTTAGAGAGAAACCAGTGACCTTTATCAAGTTCTCACCACCAAAGATGAACTGTCAGCAAAACACAGGAACATTTTTGCCCCTCTTCTCAAGTTTGCTCAGACTCCCTTACCCACCCAATTGCCAATGACAGTGATCTTGGTCCGACTGATTGTCATGGGATGCACATCCGTGCACCCCTAGGTAATGATCTGCATAACTTTCTTGTTCACTTTTGCAATGTAATCATATGGTTTGATGTCAATTATGCCATGCAAAGTTCATTTATGAATGTTCATAACATATTCTACATGATTACTATGGTATCATGTTTCCTGCAGCATCATGTATGTGTGCCCATGTGAAGCAGGTTACATGACTCAGGGGAGAGAGGAACAGACAGAACTCTCTTCCAGCAGCACATAAACAGCATGGAGGATGGAGAGGTGCATCAAAAGGCAATGCAAATTCAATGGCCTAGCTCAGATGGGACAAAAGAAATCACAGCAGCACAGAGAGGGAGGGGCAGAAAGGAGACTGAAAAAAAAAAGGCAGACACTTCAAGCCAGGGAGAAGCTACAAGCTTTTTGCCAGACACACTCCATCTTGAAATATCTACAGAAGGAATTGGGCCTTGTCTAGAAATAGGCAGACAACAGCTACAAACCATCACAACTGGACTTGAGTGGTGAGATTAGCATAATTGTAGTAACATGGAGAGGATCCCATGCACTGCTACAGGCTGGGGACCGATCAGCTAAGTAGCAGCGCTGTAGAAAAAGACCTGGGAGTTATGGTGGACGGGAAGATGAATATGAGCCAACAGTGTGCCCTTGTTGCCAAAAAGGCCAATGGCATATTAGGCTGCATCAGTAGGAGTATTGCCAGCAGATTGAGGGATGTGATAATTCCCCTCTATTCGACACTGGTCAGGCCGCATCTGGAGTACTGTGTCCAGTTTTGGGCTCCCCACTACAAAAAGGATGTGGACAAATTAGAAAGAGTCCAGCGGAGGGCAACAAAAATGATTAGGGGGCTGGGGCACATGACTTATGAGGAGAGACTGAAGGAACTAGGCTTATTTAGTCTACAGAAGAGAAGACTGAGGGGAGATTTGATAGCAACCTTCAACTACTTGAAGGGTTGCTCCAAAGAGGAGGGAGCTAGGCTGTTCTCGAGGGTAACAGAGGACAGAACAAGGAGCAATGGTTTCAAATTACAGCTGGGGAGGTCAAGGTTGGATATTAGGAAAAACTTTCTCACTAGGAGGGTGGTGAAGCATTGGAATGGGCTATCTAGGGAGGTGGTAGAATCTTCATCTTTGGAGATTTTTAAGGCTTGGTTAGACAAAACTCTGGCTGGGATAATTTAGGGGGAGTGGTCCTGCTTTTTAGCAGGGGCTTGGACTAGATGACCTCGTGAGGTCCCTTCCAACCCTATTATTCTATGATTCTATGATAGTAGGCATGTTATATATTATTTACTCATGGTCACTTCGGACTCCTTTATTAAATGATTGTGCACTGATTTTCTATATACTCACTTAAAATATATCCTAATAAATAAACTAGTGTTTGTTTTCCCTTAAGCTGTGGGGACTTTAGGGGGTTTGGATCAGAAGGGTAGGCCCAATCCATTTCAGAGTTAAATGGATGAACATATGTCTATGGAGAAGGACAGGGGTTCCTGGTGTGGCTTCTGGGGACTGAGGGTGCTCACTTTGGAACCGCCCTATAGGTGCCTAGTGGGCATACACCCACTGCCTGGGACTGATTACACACAGGAGGCTGGTGTGGACAGACTCAGGAGAGAGTGGTCACCTGGTGAAGCAGGGTAAGTCAGGGTTCAGGAATAGGTATGGAGGGGGAGGTCACAGTGACACACCAGACCACACCATGGAGCGGCCTGTTACAGTGATCCTAGGCACATTCAATGTTCATGTGCTGTCCTTGTATTTCCCAACATGGTCAATAGCAGTGTAAGCTTCCCATACTACCTACTTATGTGGCCCAAGCCTGACACCCTTCGTGAGTGAGAACATACTTCTATGCTGATTAAAAATACAACCTGTCTATCATACTATAACATCACATACACATAACAACAATTAACTTAAGTATTTTGTACTGCACCTTTATACACCCAAATTAAATTATCCTATCCTCCTTCCACTTTGTGGCAGGAACTATGGTTAATGTTAGTAGTTTCTTGGATTCTACAATAGTAATGTAAGGTCTGATGGACAAACAATGACTATCAGTTTTCTCTAGGCATCCTGATTCTTTGCTTTGTCCCTCATAATACAAAGCTGTTGTAAGCAGTTATCTTGATTCTTATACTGGATTGTGAGTTGCTCAGCACCAAACAGAATAAGTAATTCTACAGCTAATTAAAGCCCAGAACCTTTGATTTTATCATCGTTCTCCATCTTCCTCAAAATGGGTAGGATTTTCCATGATATGCTGAAGATAACTGGAATCTCCTTTTAAACTCAAAAGTCTTTCATGTGACAATGTAACTTAACTAATACATCATCACTGGTCTCATTCAGACCTTCCTCCCTGTAGAAAGCTGCCGCACCTCAACATCCCCAATATCCACTGATCTCAGGATGGTTAAAATTAATGCAAAGCTCCAAATTGGATTAGCCATGCAAGACAGCTCTGTAAACAGGCTAATATGTTCTATCTGCTAAAGCATTGTTACCAATATCCAATTAATGCAATCAGGTATTAATCTAAAACTGTTAAATCTGTCAGACTTTAAAATCCTCTGTTGCAGCATTTTAATAAAAATCAAAATAATTATTTTCCCCTTTAACTGAGCAAAGTCTATTTATTACCCTAACATTACCCTATTTATTACCCTAACATTTCATTTAAATATGGCAGCCATTTGTCTCTAAAGAAAGCAAAATTAATGCAGGGTTTGTGACTTATATTTTGACTTTAGGCAAATAAACTTTCTAAGTAAAATAAAGAGACTAATTCATCCCACACACTTACTCTAGATGAATGTTGACATTTCCAAAAATAGAGGTAGCTGTGTTAGTCTAGTTGAGCAAAACCAACAAAGAATCCTGTGGTACTTTTAAAGACTAACACATTTATTTACCGCATGAGCTTTAGTTGGAGAAAATCCCACTTAGTAAGATGCTTTGAAAATGGGGAACTTACAGAATGAGAGTCCTTTAAGGATGGATATATACAATTAATAAATTTCACAAGAATCATTATGAAATACTAAGTAAATCCTCCCTCCCAAACCCCACATTGTTTAAAAAGTATCTTTCCTTGCTTCTTTTACCAAAATATCAAATACAATCCCCTAAATCAACATTAAACATACAACACAGCCTTGTTGTGCTCATGAAAGACTGAAATGTAGATCTAGGTCTGCATCTTTCTGGGATGTTAGACTGAAAATTAAGACTACTTTTGATCGCCAATAATGAGATAGTCATAATTTCAGTCCTGAATGAAAATAAACCCAACCAAAAAAACCAAACAAACAATAGTACAGTCCTAAAGTGACAGTATGCACATACATCATATTGCTGAATGAAGATGATTGAGGACCAGCCTATGCTTTCACAATACTTCATGATATGAGAGCACTTATACAGTGGAATTGATTGAGGCTCTTTTTCTCATGCATTCTCCTATGGCAGTGGGGTCTAGCTTAATGATGATGAAAGTACTCAAGTAATGACATATGCCAATTATTTATACATGCTATTTAAAAAAAAATCTCCAATACACAGAGCCTGTGTGATGGGCACTTTTATATATTAAATAAATACGAAAAAGCCTATAATGCAGTGGACATGATTCAAAAGTGGCACTTACCACACTGTTTCCCTTTAAAGTAGGATTTGAGGTATCTCTTATGCTTTGAATGAGAAATACTGCAAAAACCCCCATGTATTATGTGCTACTGCAAGTGGCATGTTTTCAGTTTTGAATGGCATCCAATATTTACAGCACATAAAGGAATTGCTTAGCCATCTGTTGTGAAGTGGTCACCTATGGGAAGAGAAGCAGCTATTGCTTAACAGCATACAACACTACAGGACAGCAATGGAAATGCACTGCATGTATGTAATTGGAACGGCAGGGGAGATTGGCAGAGTGTAGGGGTTTGGTTCACAGTGTTCATAAGGAATTTATTCAGTTTAGATTCACTTGGGTTCAACACTGCCTAAGCTTTCCTTTGAGTTTGTGGTTTGAAAACAAAAAGCAAACTCCAAGTATAATTCTGTTACAACTGCTTGGTTTTGTACTGACAGCATGCAAAGAAAGGCAGGCCAATTTTGCTTGACACTGGATCCAGATTTGTCAGTAAAGGTTTCAAAAGCACTCATGGAATCTGAACTAAATTTCAAGGTTGGTAAGAAAAAAAAAAAAACCCTGTCACCTGGTTAGTGGGGCGTTTTACATAACGGGTTCAGAAAAACTTTTGAAATTACCCAGATTGGATTTAGGCCAGGAAACTCTAGGCCAGCTCTTGTGAGAAGTGTCATAAATTTTAATGATCTGCTCAGACCTTTGCTTTAACACCTCATTCAAAAACAGTGTTTCTCATAGCACAGTGTCCTTAATCATCATTATCGGGCTGTGATTCACTACTAGTTAAGAGGGAAGAAAGCCACTTGACAATTCCCACTAATACCTGAATCATCCCTAGAGATCTCATCCAATTTTTGATCAGATAGCTGTAATAGAATACAGAACACGATAGTTAATACAAAAAGGTATACATTTAAACTGAATATAAGTGTTGTTATGCTAAGCCTGAAAAGGCCAAGCCATCTTGTTAAATCTATGACCATCATGACCCAAATCTAACTGTTAAAGATATATTGTAGGAAAACACAATGTAGTGTTACAAGTAGACTAGGGCTTTGATAAGCATGTGTATTATTAGTAGTTACTTGATGCTTACAGTGCCACAGAACTCCTTATTTGTTTTAAATCTATTTCTTTGAGGCAGGGCCGTATCCTGGGGGGAGCGGGGCCCAGGGCCAATCAGCCTAGGCGGGGCTCTGCCCCACCCCTCCACAAGCTGGTGGGAGTGCGGTGGACTGCCCTGCAAGCTGAGGCTGGGAACCGCGGCCCTGGGCCAGCAAGGTGAGGCGGCCTGCTGGGCGGTGGGGAGCTGCAACCTGGGCAGCGGGGTGTAGAGGCTATGGCCCCGGGAGGCAGGGAGCTGTCTCCAGGCCGAGAAGCTGAAGCTGCCCTCTGGCCCTGGCCAAAGCTTCTGCCGCTCCAGCGGCAGCTGGGAACCCAGGCTGCCATGGCCGGTGCCCAAGCCAAGGAACCGAGGCCACCGTCAGGAGCCAGCCCCGGTCGAGGCCACGGCCAGAGACCCTTCCTGGCCGTGGCCAGGGATGTTGGGCAGGCTGCAGCAGGACAACCTAGAGGCCGGGCCCAAGCACTTGCCCTGCCCCTGGGCCTCCGTGCTCCGCCCTGGGGGCGGAAGGAGGGCTGGCCCAGGACCAGGGAAAGTGCTCCTGGCCTGCCCCACTGCCTTTGGCTCACAAGGCAGCGGGGAGCAGGGGGAAGCGTGGCCATCGGGGGGGCCATCGGGCAGGCCCCACACTGCCCCACTGGGAGCGGGACAGCTCAGAGCCCTCGTAACCACGGGGCCCGGGACAATCGCCCTGTTCGCCTTCTCCCCACCTCCTCAAGGACAGCCATGGTTAGAGGTTAGCAAGGTAAATTAACTGCTTCCCTATCTGTCACTCTTTTTCTATTAGAAGAGATCAAAAGAGAATATTAGCATCTAGATGGAGCTTTGATGTACCAATGTAAACTGTCTATTAACGTGCTAATGCAACTAACTTCCTGTCCTGCCCAAGAGGTGAAGTTCCAAAAGGGTAGCTTTGTTAGTCTATTGCAGAAAAACAAGAGAGTCCCGTGGCACTTTTAAAGACTAAGATTTATTTATTGCATGAGCTTTCGTGGGAGAAAATCACACTTCGCCAGACACTTTGAAGATGGGAAACTTACAGAATGGGAGGACATTAAATGCAGGGGAGTTTATGACATAGGTTCAGGTCAGGCTGTAACAGCAAATCAAAATAGGTATTAGGATTCAAACACTGGGGAACAGCACGTAGAGGAAGGTGAGGTCAAATCACCTGTTGTAATGAGAGAAAAATCTGTAGTCCCTGTTTAACCCCAAGTCAACAGTCAAATTTGCATATACATTCGAGTTCAGCAGTTTCTCTTTGAAGCTGTGATTTGTTATTCATCCGTTTCAACACAGCTATTAGCAAGTCGTCAATGGAGTGAGCAGAGAGATTGAAGTGTTCCCCTACTGGTTTTTTTAGTGTTGCGATTTCTGATGTCAGATTTGTGTCAGATTTATTCTTTTGTGAAGAGACTGTCCTGTTTGTCCAATATATAAGGCAGAGGGGCATTTTTGGCACATGATGGCATAAATCACATTGGTGGATGAGAAGGTGAATGAGCCCTTGATGGAGTAGGTGGTTTGATTTGGTCCTGTGATGCTGTCTTCAGTGTAGATATGAGGGCAAAGTTGGCAGCGTGGTCTGCTGCAGGGATATGTCCCTGCTTTAATGTTTCTGTTGTTTGATCTGTAGTTGCTGGTGAGTATCCGTTTAAGGTTAGGGGGCTGTCTGTAAGCAAGGAGATGTCTGTCTCCCAAGGCTTGAGAGAGTGAGGGATCATCTTGTAGAATAGACTGTAGATCTTTGATGATGTGTTGAAGAGGTCTGACTTGGGGGCTGTAGGTTGTGACCAATGGCATTCTGTTTTGGGTTTTTTCTCTTGGGCTTCTCCTGTAGTAGTTGACTTCTGGGTACCCATCTGGCTGTCAATCTGTGAAGGTTTTTCTTCTAAGGACAATATACATTACTATTCTCCACTTCAGGAAGCATCTGTGAACTGTCATCAAAGCCCACATGCAGAAATGATCTGCAAATGCCCACCTTGCTACAGCTATAAAAGGTAGTTGGGGACATAATCCCTGTCTCTCTCATCTGTCCAATTTCTCAAGGAAAGTTTGGGCCACAGGATTGATTTTCCCCACCAGCATCGGCTTGGAATCACTCTGCTAATTCTTATGGGAGAATTACAGCAAACTCTACACTTGGAGTATTTGCTCTATACTCCATTGAACTGGGTTTCTAACAACTGAAGCTGTGAAACAAGGATTTATACCCATCCAGGTATTGGATGTGAGCCTAAGATCAGCAAACTTCAAATTCTACTGGAAACCTGATATATTGGACTTTCAAATCATTGTATGTATGTGATTATTTTAACCCTTTACCAGTAATCTCATAGTTTGTTTCTTTCCTTGTACAATAAACCTTTCGTTTTAGTTACTAAAAGATTGGCTGGCAGCATGATATTTTGGGTAACAGCCAAACTTACACTGTAATGTGGCTGACCCTTTGGGGTCAGGAGAAACCTTTTTGGGTAAAGAGCTTGGAGTTTTAAGCAATTTCCCTCTTTACCAGATCCAGTGTCTGTATTGAAGACGAGTGGCTGAAATACAGTAAAGGGGGTGAGTATATTTTATGGTGGCTTCTTGATATCCAGTGTGGGGAGGCAGAAGCATTGTTTGTGACTGGTTGGGGAGTTTAGCTCCAGGTAATCCACCAGTGCTGGGAAAATCTGGTCTCCGTTTTGCAGCTTGCCCTGATCTTTGCATATTCAGGTGGTTATCCCAGGAGGCCTGGGTTACAAGTGAATTCAAAATGATTTAGCTTTTGTTTGAATACTCACATTTGACAATATCAAAGTTTGAAGCAGTTTGGTTGCTTGTTTCACAGATAGCAGCTGAGGTTTAAAGTTCTTTTGCTGATCTCAATTTCTCTTCCCATTTTCTCTGTGTTATCACCATGTGGTTTGACAAGAGACCACAATCAACTGGCTTGCCTAATGCAGATTTAATTCTAGTCTCCTTAATTTAACCCACTGAAAAACGCATATTGCAGATAGACCATCAATAGTATTTTTCCTGAATGACTTTACACTGATTAACTGCTCTTCTACCACTTGAGATGGTTATTACTCTCAAGAATTACAAGATAAAGAGCTAAGTAATTTGAGTGCAACATTCCATCTCCTATTAAATAAAAAAAGCAATTAAAGGCAGCACATATGGTCTCTCATAAGAAAGGCCGTGCTGGGTCAAACTAAGGGTCCATCTAGCCCAGTACCCTGTCTTCTGACAAGGGCAAATGCTTGAGAGGGAATGAATAGCACAGGCAATCATCAAAGTTACTTCAGCCATGTCAAGCCTCTGGCAAACCGCAGTCCCTGCCTATCCTGGCTCATAGCCATTGATGGACCTATCCTCCAGGAACTTTTCTAGTTCTTTTTTGTATTGTTATAATCTTGGCACGACATCTGGCAAGGAGCTCCATGAGTTGACTGTGTGTTGTGTGAGGGAATACTTCCTTTTAAACCTGCTGCCTCTTCATTTCATTTGGTAATCTCTAGTTTTTTGTGTTATGAGAAGTAGTATATAACACTTCCCTTTTTAACTTTCTTCACACCAGTCAGGATTTTATAGACCTCTTATGTCCTCCCTCAGTCATGTCTTTTCCAAGCTGAAAAGTCCAGTCTCATTAATCTCTCCTTGTATGGAAACTTTTACATACCCCTATTCATTTCAAGTTATCCTTTTCTGCACCTTTCCCAATTCTATGCATCTTTTTTGAGATGGAAATTTTACCTAGATTTTTTTCTTCTTTTTAGCCAGACAGGTACTATAAGATATGAAAAGCATATACAAAAAAGTTACTGCTTCAACTTCAACTCTTCACAATGCAATTGTAAAAATTACAGTCTGAAGGATTGTTAGGTAAAGCACTTAATAGTACTGACCTGAAGACATGTAATCTGGATAAATTAATGACTGAATTCATTTTGGATATCTACAGATTTTCCATTTTTTTCATTGCCTATTAGATATGTACAAATCAGTTGATTTTTTTGCTTCACTAGCCAAACACATATGCACACACTCTATCTATCTATCTATCTATCTATCTATCTATCTATCTATCAACCTGAAAGAAAATAGTTTTTGATTTTCTCAGAAAAACAAAACAAAAAACAAACCATTTTGGGTCAAACTATAGGTTTCATTTCCATTTCAGGCATTTTAAACCACTTTAAAAAAAGAAAAAGAAAAGAAATTTGGAGATACTATTCACAATTGGAGCAGGGGTGAGAATCTTGCTGTCCTGTCTGGCAAGTAAATGCCCTAACCAGCAGCCTGTAAAGCTCTGCACTCCCCACATGAATATTTAGTTATTTATCTAATGTGGAAAAGCTTAAATAAGAGAGATTCTGCAAGAGCCACCCAAGAATAGCTTATAGCCCAGTGGTGAGGGTCAAACTATTCAACAAATTCATGAATAGTTTTGGTTGACTTGACACTGCACTTTTTAGCAAAAACTATTTTCTGAAAAATGTTACCCTGCTCTAATTATTATACAATCTTTACAGAATTATGCATTTATTGGAGAGATCACAAGGTTTCAGAGAAGGAATATCATTGTCTAACAGGTAATATGGAAGACTTGGAGAGTTAGGCCTCCTGAGATTTACTCCTGGCTGTTAACCCAGTGTGTAACCTTGGGTAAATGACTTAATCACTCTTTGCTTCAGTTTATATAGAGAACGGGTACGTTAATATTTACAGCACCTCTATGATGTAGATAATGAAATAGAGTTCATGTTTTTAGAGCCTTGTCATATCAAGATGCTATATAAGAGGTAAAGTTTAATTATATTAATTATGTATGTTCACCTATGTAGGCCTGTACAATGTTATATACAGCCTGATTTAATTTTAATGCTAACACAGTGAATAGAAATAATGTAATTTTATATGAATGAAATAGTTAATCACACCAGCCAATCTAGAGTGGCTTTATAAATTGATCAAGTTCTGAAATGAGCCCTACTGCTAACTTGAATCCACTTATACATTTACTCAGGGCTTTTTTTGTGATGGTACTCAGGGGTACTGAGTACCGGCACCTTTTTTTCACAGCAATGTGGCCCCGGCTCCTGCCGCTGTTGGCAGTGGCCCCAGGTCCCTGGCCGAGTACCGGCACCTTTTCTTTTCCAAAAAAAGCACTGCATTTACTGTCAATGTTTCATGCAGTATATGGGAAAAATGTGTGATCATTGTGTGTTTTAACTATTTGTTAATTTTTTGTAGTGACATTAAGTGGTCACAGCAATAGTGTCCCCTTAAATTTAAAGAAATACTGCCTATTTGTTGTGGGTTTATCTAACAAACTCTCTCACTTCAACTATTAACATTGGCCCAGAGAGAGGAAGGTGAGAATATCATAACAAAAAAGTATGAATTCCTGACCCCAAACAAGTCAATGCGAGCTTTCTCACAGACTTTGATAAAGATAGGATTTTATGTCAAGGAAGTATCTTACAAAGTTAAAGGTGCTAGCAGATGAACAAGAGCAACTTGAGAAGGCTGTGAACATGTACGGAAGTCCTGAGAAAGCTTGAACGAGCATTCTTTCAGATCAAAAACCAAATTTAGGGATTTTTGGTCAAAAGTGGAACCACCTGAAGAACCATCTTCAAGAAACTATGATACTCACTTTTGTACAGATATACAAGTTATCATGTTTTACGCAAAGTTAGAACTGGTTAATCTCTGCTTAGTTTATCTAAGCTCCAACGTCTCTGAAGGCCTTAAGTAATAACTAATCTAAATGTTGGGCATGCCATTCACCAGTAAATCTAAATGGGTTTTGTGTTTGTTCTTTGTAATCAAGATTAAATGGATTTCACAAACTGATTTGGATTGGTAGTAATCTGAGTGCCTAAAACTAAAGCTACTTTCTATGTGTATTCTTGACATAGTCTATTATTATCATATCCTCCGGGGCAGGCAAAGGAAGGAGATAGAAACAGAGATGTCTCATCACCAGATCTTAATTTCCTTTGACTGAAACTGCAACACAGCAAACTCAGACATTCTGTCTCTATCAAGTAGTGCAAATTTGTGAAACCAACATATGCCTCATGCAATAAGCAACCCAGAGAGTTACTGACTCTATTTACTTACAGCTGCCCTCTAGGTATTTAAAAAAGAACAAAATACACAATACTGCCCTGTAAGAGAAACAAACATTCTCCTTCCATGGCTTAACTATTTGAACATTCTTCTTGAATGCCCCACACCAGAGGAGTATGTGACCATGTAATTAAAAGCTATTATGAAGCATACAGTAACAAAGTTCTTCTACCTTGGTGGGTCTCACACTGACGAAGTGGGATTTTCTCCCACGAAAGCTCATGCGATAAATAAATCTGTTAGTCTTTAAAAGTGCCACAGGACTCTGCTGTCTGCCCTCTAGTGGTGGGTCTGTTTCCCTTAGGCCTCTAGGGCTGGGAAAGGACCTTTGCCCCTCTTTTGGCAGGTGTTTTTCCTTCCCCCAGTCTTTGTACCCATGGGGCTCTTCGTGACCAGCGTTCTGCTCCTTCTACAGATCTGTCTGCCTCCAACGACACTTTGCCTCCTCTCTCACACTCCAGTAACTCTCACTGTCACACTCCAGCTACACCCTTTCTCTGGAGGGAAAGCTTTTAAACAAGTCCTGGGTGGGGCCTTAATTAGCTCCAGGTGTGCTAATTAACCTGCAGTAACCACTGCTCAGCTACAAGGGGAAGAGGGACTTGCTGAGCCTTGGGATAAATATACTGGTTTTCTTGAACTCTCCAGGAAAGCGCTGGTCTGACCCCGTCACAATACGTATAAGTGGGCCAAATTAAGAATACACTGAGAACCTTGAAGCTGGGACTTTAACTTTTGAGCACTTGATTTTGCAACCTTCATGTTCTTTTAACATTTTTGGGATGCAATATATATCTATAGATAGGCCTTCCTTTTGATTTTCATAATCGTGTTAAACTGACCTATGCAACTAAACTTGCACCTAGATTGGCCATCTAAACTCTTGACCGTTTCTTTCAATAGCAATATTGGTATTCATCTTTTCAATATCTTGGCCTGAGAATGAAAGTGACACTGTACTAAATACTGCAGCAGTATGATCCTTACAATCTCATGGATCATCACTGTGTAATGCTATAGTATATGTCATAAATCCTAAAGGCAAAATGAGAAGTTCTTGAAAGGTTTTCTAATTTTATGCAGCCCTCTTGGATGAATTATTTTTTTTCACTGAGGTGGGAAGACTGGGCTTTTGGGTGAGCAGTTTGCTCCTAGTTTGTTGTGTAACAAATAAAATAATGATCAGCTGCCAGAAAAAGATGAAGGGACAGAAAAAAAAATGTTTCATGAAAAGATAAAGATGAATTAATCACTGAAAAATTAAAAGTAGCTTCATCACATTTATAATGTACAAGCAGAGTGAAGTACAGACCAACAATATATATGCTTAGTACTTTAATTGGGCTAATTTGAGAGAGCTATAAACAGTTTGAGCCAAATCAGCTGAGAGAAAGAATTTAATCAGAAAAATGCAAATTATATTTGGGAATAATTCAAGAACACTTTACTAGATGTCTCAAAAAACCACAGTTGAGGAGAAAGGCTATTCTGATTAAAAATGAGACGGTTTAGAGGAGAATTGAAGGGAGCTATAAATAGATAAATAAATGGAAAAAAGGGGAAGTTGATAGTAATGAATATAAATCAGAAGATAGAAACTGGAAAAAATTGATATGGGAACCAAAGCAACAGAAGGAGAAATATACTGCCAACAGAGTTAAAGACAATAAGAAGGAGAATTTTAAAAAAATATACTACTAACAAAAAAATCCTGATAAGATATTGGCCCATTATTAGATGGAAGCCATATAATTATAAATAAATAATGCAGAAAAGGCAGAAGATGTGTTCAATAAATATTTCTGTTGTGTATTTAGGTAAAGCACAGATTACATAATGTTGTCATCACCATATGTTGACAACGCTCCACTCTAGAAATATCTCTGGAGAATGTAAAAAGGAAGCTACTAAAGTTAGACATTTTTAAATCATCGGGTCTAGATAACTTGCATCCAAGACTTTAAAAAAGCTATCTGAGGAGCAAACTGAACTGCTAATGTTGATTTTCAGTAAGTTTTGCTGCACTGCAGAAGTTCAGAAGACTTGAAGAAGATTAATATTGTGCCAGTTTTTAAATAGAGTAAACATTATGACCGATATAATTATAGGTCTGTCTCATGAATCAGTAAACTCAGGGGCCATATCCTATGACAGGAGAATTGTTAATGTAATACTTATTTTTAAAAGGGGGAAAATGTGCTCTAGGAAAAGCCTGTTAGTTTGACCTTCATTATATGAACGGTTTTCAAACAAATTTTACATGAGAAAGTGGGTAAGGACATAGAAATAAACTGTAACTGGGATAAAATAAAACATGGTTTTACTCAGTGCTTTTTTTTGTATAAAAAGGTGCTGGTACTTATATCCTGATAGTAAATTTGAAAAATGCCTCCCCTACCCCTCTTCTTCCTGTGCCACCCTTCTTCTTCCAGCAGTGCGTTGCTTTCCCCTGCTGGCCCCGCCCTCCCTGCCAGCTGGGCTGGCAGGGGACAGGAGTGGTGTGCTCCTTTCCCCTGCTGGCCACACTCCGTAGCTGGGTAGCTGGGTCAGCAAAAAAGGTGCCAATACTCTATACCCCTGAGTACCATCACTAAAAAAGTACTGGTTTTGTTGAAGGTAGATTGTGCCAGGCCGATCTAATCTCTTCTCTGAGAGAATAACTGAGCTTTTAGGCAAAGATATGAAATCTAATCTACCTTGATTTCACTAAAGCATTTGATACAGTTCAACATGGAAAATTATTAGTTAAATTGGAGAAGATGGGGATCAATATGATAACTGAAAGGTGGATAAGGAACTAGTTGAAGTGAAGACTACAAAGGATCATATTAAAAGGTGAACTGTCAGGCAGAAGGGAGGTAACTCACGGGAGTTCCTCAGGAATGAGTCTTGACAACAATCTTATTTCTCATTTTCTGACCTGGGCAGAAAAATTGGGAATGTACTAATAAAATTTGACGATGACACATGGTTAGCGTGTATTGCCAAAATGGAGGAGGACCAGAATATCATTCAAGAAAGTTTGGATGACCTTGAAAACTGGAGTAATAGAAATGGGATCAAATTTAACACTGCAAAGTGCAAGATCATATACTTAGGGACCAGCAAGAATTTTTGCTATAAGCTGTGGATGTATCCATTGGATGTGACAAATAAAATATGTTTAAGGAAGATGAATTCACACTGGAGTAGGTGCAGAAAAGGGCTATTAGGAGGAACAAAAGAATGGGGAACCTATCTTACAAGAGAAGACTTCAGGAGTTTGGCTTGTTTAGCCTATCTGGACAAAGGCTAAGGGGAGATATGAATGTTCTCTATAAATATATGAAAGGGACAATACCACAGGGGGAGAGGAGTTAGCTAGGTAAAGGCCTAATATTGGCACCAGAACTGATGGATATAAATTGGCCATCAACAAGTTTCAGCTTAAAATTAAAGAAAGGGGGTTTCTAACCATCCAAGAACTGAAGTTCTAGAACAGCCTTCTGCACTTGTAAAGACTAAAACTTATTTATCACATGAGATTTTGTGCGAAAGCTCATGCGATCAATAAGTTTGTTAGTCTTTAAAAGTACCACAAAACTCCTTGTTTGTTTTGCTGAAATAGACTAACACGGCTACCTCTCTGCAACTTGTCATATAGGAACCTGTTTATATATGCAGACCAGCAGTGAACATTAGGCCTTTCACTGGCCTTTCACTCTGGGATGAGGAATGGAATAGCAGTACTGGCTCCAACTCAAATTTTCAAAAACTTGCTTCAGGCTTTCTTGCAGCTGTCTCTAAGGCACCATTTAAAATGAAGGCGTAAGTTTTCCATCCAGAGTCTCTTTTAACATATGCAGTTATGTGCCACCATCCATTGCAGGCAACCACCTCCTGGCTATCAAAACTTCAAGGCAGCTATTTCACATTTTATTATTGTGTTTTATATAGTATGCTGTCTTACAAAGATATATGGAATGAAATTGGTAGGCTGACATTTAGTTAATCAAAGCTTATTTGCCTGAACCCTATTCTGACTTAGGTCAGGTTCCTCTTCCGGATAAAAACCATCATTCTGAAGCCACTCTGTGTTAGAGAGTTGCACCCAACTTCATAACTGCAATTGCTAAGGCAATTAAAATTATTTCTCCCATTCAGTACATACATAAAAAAGCAGTTACAGAACACTAGCAGCTTTATTTCAAGCACTAATATAAAACAGGGACTGCTATCTAACAGCTATGGGCATTTCAGGGAAACCAATCATCACTAGCAGGAAAAAAAATAGTGCTCAAAAGAATAGGGACCTGAGCACCAGCCCTTTCAGCCCTTCTATTTTACTATGTAGAGCTGAGTACCAGCACTTCACCTCAAAGTAATATTGGGGGGCAGAGAGGAAGCACTTCTCTCTCCCCCACACACCCAGACATATTTTTTGAACAAGAAAAATAATTGTTTGAACAGTTTTAATGAAAGAGAAGGTTAAAAGAGATGTAATTCAAAAGAAAATAAATAATATGCACTTTAGCTCTGGAGAACATCTGGTTAACCAGTTTGGTCTTACATCCTCCCAGTATCAAGAAGCACCATGCATTGCTTCCCTCCCAGTAACCTCCTGAAACTGTGTCCATCTCCGATGGCTTGTCCACACCACAGCTTATGTTAGTTTAATTTACGGCACTCGGGGTTGACAATAAGCTACCCCTCCAAGCAATGCAATTTACACTGGACTAAGTGCTGATGTGGACAGCGCTATGTTGGCAGGAGAGCTGCTCCCACGGACTTAACTACAGTCTCTACTGCCACAAGGTGGTTTTATTACATAGTGCCTCTAGTGTAGACTAGTGTCTTCAAATGAATTGAGCTGTACTGTATTTTAAAACTAAGCAGACAAAGTTTCTTGTCTGATTTTTCAGAGTCCCAGCATGGTGGCAAGTGTCCTCAATTCAAATATAACAATGTTAATTGCATATTCAAACACCTAGATATTTCCCCCATCTTTTGGAGTCTTACAAACAGTTTTGCAGACGTTTTTTTTCAGATAACCTTTGCAGTTCACCTTTCATTTATTAGTGGGCAAACATGAACATAATGTGCCACAAATTGCACAACATGCTCACATAAATTCACAAAAAAGCACCAAAATCTTACCTTCCCAAATGACTGACTCACCAGCATGCAATAAAATTAACAACCCAGTGCTATGCAGCACAAAGTAAACAGAAAAAAACCCCAGAACTCATTCAGATAATAGTTATCTCTGCACTACTTGTATCCTTCCCCCTGACCCCCACAATCTAGTAAGTGCATGCTTTTTTGTCCAACAAATCTGTATTTCACATTAACAGGCATTCCCCATCCTCCACTTACTTAGAACAGGAAATTATGCCAAACCACAACTGAGACCACAAATATGAAGTCAGTGATCTGGTTTGCCTGGTGCTCACCAAGCTCAGTTGCTTGTGACTAAATCTGGCCCTGCCCTTTTCGTAAATTTAGCTTTCAGAGTTCAGGTAGAAGTGAACTTCGGCTGGCCACCAAGTATACCCTTTTAACATCAGGGCTCTGGAAACCTGACTTTGTCAATGCAATGTAAACCCAGGTTCCCAATTAGCTTTCCCAATTCTTTTCTATAGTTTGAATATTTGTTCAATTATGTAGCAGCTGAGCTCATTAAATCACTGATTGGAGACAACAGATTTAGCTAGAAGCTAAAGCTCTGAATCAATCATCATTCATCTGAATGTACAAAGATGTAGAATGGGTGAAGAGGGAAGTTAGTGATTGAAGTGGGTAAAAGCTGGGCTTCCAAAACATTTCCTATGAAGTGTCTGGGCAGGTACTAATTTGATGGGAAGATAGATCAATAACAGCAATATGAACTTAATCTCTATTTCAGTAGTTCATAGAAATCAAAATGCAAACCATTTCACAGCTGAATTGGCATTCCCATTGCAATTTGTTTGCTAGGAAGATCTTTAGAATGACATTTACATTTACTTTTACTTTTACTTTTACACACACACACACACACACACACACACACACACACACACACACACACACACACACACACACACCCCCCACTGCAGCTTTAACTTTTTGTTTCCACCACTGGGAAAATAAAATGACATACAGTTACTGGTGTGTGGCAATGGGCTAAGAAAACCCTCGAAAATCTGACTTGCTAATCTTTAACACGTTGGTCTTCTTTTCCTCTTTTTGGAAGAGAACTATTTCTAGGCAAGCAATTCTGTTTAAGGTAACAATGATTCCAATTACACAGATGAATGGCATCATCAGTTATTAAGCAAAATCAAAATGTGTATATCATTTATACCATCAAAGCCAAAGCTCGCTCTCTCTCTTTCCCCTCCCCTCTCCCCCTCCACCTTTTTCAGTTGTCTTATACACTCAGGGATTTTTCTTAATATGTTGTACCTATTGCTTTTATTGTCAGGGGTGTGGAATTCACATCTTCTTGACACAAGTCTCAGTCTCTCACCATTTTCAAAGCCAGATTCTGGCCCTTGTTGCTCACACACAGTAAGTAGGCCAGCATAGATTACATTGACATCTCCTGTCCCCATCTCCTAGAGAGACCAAATTGTGATGCTTTCCTCTCACATCTTCCACTTACAGTCTCTCCTGCCCCCTGTCCAGACTCTCTAGCTTTTTCTTCTATCCTATCTCCTGTCCTCCCAGTAGAACCACTAAGGTAACTGAAAGAGTTTGACAGGACTTCTCAGTAGATCAAATTGAAGACTTGTCAGATTAAAGTTTTTACCTTTTCCTAAAACTATTGAGGTCTCCCGAGCTTCACTGAGAATTCTCTACCACCATCTGGTGAATCAAGGAAAACCAGAGCTAACCTACTTAGAAAAGATATAATAAAAGTGCAGTAACCTATGAGCTATAATGAAGAATATTGACTAAGTTCTACAGGACAGCATTGGGACCCTCCTACATCACAATATCAAAGGCAGAATCTGCTGCTTTCACAATGGTGAATATACAACTTGTTAGGATTGCAACGCATTTTCCCCATGAGGTCAGTCCCCTCAGAAAACTGACCTGACAGGTCATTTGGACTTGTATTCTCTTTAATGTTCAAATGCTGCACCTGTTTTTCACAACAGGCTTTCCCTTTTTCTACTTCTATGTACACCACTAAGAGTTATGAAATGTTCTATATATAAGATTGAATACCCTCACCATTTGACGCTTGTAGAATTTCTTCCCTTCAAAGAAGAAATAAAATAGAATGTTAGCTTTTTGGAACCCTGTCAAATGGAGACAACATTTTAAAGTGACATTCTAACAACAAGTTCAGACAAAAAGATAAAGCAATAAAGTATGTAAAAAGGAATTATGAAAATAAGTTTTCATTTTAATAAGACAACAACTCCCTGTAGAAGAATGATGGAGGGCCTCTAAAAATACTCTCCTCAACTGGTTTACAGATAAGATGCATGTGTTTTCTGAAGAAACATTTCTGTAATTCTCTAAATACAAAAAAAAAAAAAGAAAAAAAGGAATGCAGGATGATACTGTACTGATGGCATCGTGTCTTTATTGCGTTTCTCTGTCATTGTGAAGCTAAGCATAATGTTTGCTACTGGTTGCAGGAGTCAGGCTTACCAAGAAAGTATTGTTTTATACACAATATATCTGGCGTTGAAGATAAAAAATCAATGTATAAATCATACCCACCGAGCTAGTTAATTTAAATAAGCAGGCACAGTCATTCAGTATATTCCATCTTTATGCCTGCCAGCAGAAGGAATATGCACATTTATTTGTCTAAGCAGAAAATAAGTGTAATCCCTTGGGATGCTGCACAATGCAGAAATCAGAGGATCTTTATAGCATAAGTCAGTGACACAGGGAAGAGGAAATATCTTTTAAAATTGTAAGCACTCTTGCTTGTAAACCATTTTAGCACCTGGTGGTGCAGGCATCCAATAGAACCGAGGCATTTCTGACTTAGTGCACAAAGTACATTTTCCAAGAATGGTAAATGCTTAGTCCACACTGCTTCTGGGCCAGTAATGCCAGTACCAGCCTCAGGCTAATCGACAAGTATATGCTTGAGGAAGCTATCTGGGAAAATTAAAAATGTGCGCCCAGCTCTGATACCACTACGGATATTCATTAATGCAGCAACAGGTGGTTAATCAGCAGACTTAAAATATGTCAGCTTCATTTAATTAAAAGTCAACATAATTAATATATTATTATAATCATCATCTCAATGTCTGACGTAGTGCTAATTTTTTTTTAAAGCTCTTAGATAAGATTCCATGAGCTCACCGCCTCCCCTCCTGATAGTCACATATATGCATGCACACACACATTTACCAGACAAACACCCTTTTCAGGATTAAATATTTTAACATTTGGGGCTAGATTCTGATAGCCTTACTCCCACTGCCCAGAACCTTATTCCACGAGTGGTGTCCCTGGCTTCAATGATTCTACTCAGAGAAAGAAGATATTCAGTGTAAGGGAATCTGGCCTTCAGTGATGTGTTATTCGAGGCTCAGGGAAAACTATAAAGTTAATATGAAGCTCCATCTGCCATCAAATACCCTCAGTCCTTTGGGAAATGGTGTGGAAAAAAAATAAATTGGCACCCTGACTGCACTGGAGTTATTTATCAGATTTGATTGTTAGAACAGTGTGAAATATTCACTACAAAACACCAAGCCATGCAAAGTTCACCTGATTTCAGGTCCCATTATAAACTCTAAACTCTGCTCAAGGCATGTCAAATGTTTCATTAAGGCAACCCACAACAAATCTCACATTTCAGAAGTTAAAATCACAGACATCACGGACTGCCTCAGTATGGGGCTTTAGCCTGTGCCATACTTATAAACTCTGCTGGAGCACAAGATCTCAGCGGGAAAGAAGGAGAAAGAATCGCTCCTGAAGAGACCAGACATTTTTTCAAGAGGAGAAACTGGGGAGTCAGCATGCACTAGTGCAGAGCTGAATAAATCCTCAGGCTAGTGTTCTGATTATTTGTTGAGAGTTGATTAGGGTTTACAAACCCCATTACAGAAGCAGTGTGACAGTGCATGAAGTTCATGTTTGAATATCAACTAGGAGATTTGCATTCAGAGTTTTGGTTTGGGCCCGACTCTGTTAGATAGGCACAGGACATTTTATTATGAAGTAAATGCAAATAAAGTAGTGGAGGCCAAGGCAGCATGCATTGTTGGGCTAGGTTAATGTGTCACTTCCTCAAAAGCAAGAATATATACATATAGATATAGACAGACATAGACCTCTCTCTCTCTGTCTCTCTCTCTCTAAAACACTTATCGGGGGAAGTGGGGGGGAGTGTAGCACTAAAGCATGACAAAGAAAGCTCTGAACGTCACTGAATCACAAACAGTAGCATCAGCAAATACTGCATATGGCTCAGAGGACAAGTTCCAAACAATTATTTTTATGTTTCAAGAAAATACCCATGGGTGGTTTCTTAAACCTACTACAAAGGTCGGGTCTGTAGAAAGCTAGTGAAGAATGAGTATGCTCTTTGCTGTCTGTTTTCAAATACAGAACAGGAAGCTAAATTCCTTCCTGACAATAGTATTTACATTATTACCAAGCAGCAGGAAAAATCTTCACTAGCTCCCTCCATTGACAGCTCCACAGATGCCACAGCTGTGACCAGCAGAGCTGGACAAGAGGTCAAACACGAGTAGGGTGACCAGATGTCCCAATTTTACATAGAGAATCCCAATATTCAGAGTTTTGTCTTATCTAAGCGCCTATTATCCCACACCCCCTTCCTGATTTTTTATACTTGCTATCTAGTCACCCTAGACAGGAGAACACAGCCAATCACCCAGAAATCGCTGCTGAAATATGCAGGAAAAGCCTAAATTTTACAGCTACAAAGCTTGCTTTATATTTGAATGCAGTAGCTGGACTAAGCAGATGCAGCAGGCAGGTGAATGAGAGCAAATGCATCACTGCCACAGTAGTAAAATACACTGTGACTTCCCTTCTACTTTTTGAAATTTATTAATTTACAAATAGAAGAAAAAGAGATAAATAGTAATAGGCAAATGTCTCACATAAACATCAAAACAAAATCATAATAGTATCTGAAAATGAACAGGACAGTGGGCTGTGGGTGAAGTCACGGGTACATTTGCATTAAGCAATTTTTACCTTTTATGTATTAATTTATCATAATTAAGAAATTAACCATTCAAAGACCCAAGTGAAAACAGTCCCTGCAGCCAAACAAATTCATCCCTTAGGCTATGTCTACACTTGTTAATTTAGGTCGATTTAGCTAAGTCAACTTAACAAAGTCGACTTTAAGTCAACTTTATTAAATCGACTTAGCATGTCCACACCTAAATTTTAAGTCGACTTAGGGGAAACCCTACAAAGTCCACCTAAAGCATCCACACTGGATGCCTAGGTCAACTTCTAGGGGCTAGGTGGACCTGGGACTGGTCCACGGTGGTAGGGGGGACACCCCTTGCCAAGTGCCAGGGGGCTCAGACTTTGCCCCATTGTACCTGGGTAGAATGGGGCAAAGGGGGACAGGACTCTGGCAGGGCATAGGGGCAGGGTGGGCCTGCCAGGCTCTTCCTGTGCCAGCCGCCCTGGCAGGGAGGGCAGTGGGGGAACCCTGGAGCCCCCTAAGTTGAGTTAAAGCTGACTTAGGGCTACTCCATGTCTACACTGGCTTAAGTCGACTTTAGAAAGTCGACTTAAGCAGAAAGTTGACTTTAGAAAGACGACTTAAGCAGAAAGTCGACTTAAAATGAGGTTTAGTAAAGTCGACTTAATTTTTCCTTAAGTTGACTTAAGCAGCTGCTTAAGTCAACTTAAGTGTAGTGTAGACAGAGTAAATTAAGTCGACTTAAGCAAGCTTAAGTCGACTTAATTTACAAGTGTAGACGCAACCTAACAAACCAATGGTGAGGATGCACTTGCTTGGGTCAAGGGGTCTTTAAAGAGACTATCCTGGCTCCCTGCTCCCTCCGTTTTATAACTATGGAGCTACAGCTCAAGCTCTTTCCAACTCTGGCATCATTGGAGATAAAGAAAGGCAGTCTCTCCGGTAACAAGTCCTAATCCATTTAAGTCTTCACTAGCACAAGTGTGTTTTTGTAAGTACCAGTAGCCATCTCAGAGAGCCAAATGCATGTGTGAGGGCAGAAAATGGGTTTAAGGGACAAATTAGTCTCTTGCAATCAAATTCAGCTCTCACAGAAGTCAAGGAAAAGATTATGCACTGTGTAGTCCTGGGTGAAGAATATACAAGAACAATATACAATATACAAAAACAATATACAAGAAAAGTGTTAGGTACCATTAAATTATTACCACCCAGTAACACAATGCTACCTCAAGTGCATTTGGAGAGATGCTCACCTTTTTTTTTTTTTCCTGCTATATGAAATAGCAAACCTGGAATGAAGCCTAGTAATGAGCAATGCTGACATTTTAACATAGAATTTAAGGAAAGCATCACTTTTTCTTTAATTTGATGAGGTGTGATAATATAATGTAATGATTTCCTAGATGGCAAGAGATAATCCATTCTCAATGCAGTTTTTGAAGGTTTATGACCCTTTATGTTGTACTATTATGAACTATAACCTGAAATTAATTTAATAGTTTTCATTTGGCGAGCAAGTGTTTACTCTAAAATTTGTCTCAATGGTGATAATGGCTGAATGTCTGTCAGAGATGGATAATTCCCTGATGATTATGAATGGCTCTTCAATTCCAGCAGTTAGAATCCAAGCAAGTCTCTAGTGAAGATGAATTTTTAATAAGTGGTACCTGAAGCTCCTAGAACACTTCAGGATATAGCACAAGTATGACTATGTCAAACTAAGAATATAAAAATATTAAAATAGCTTGTGAAATCATCAGATTCATCTCAATCAAGCATGGATGATAGAGCCTGATCCAAAAGCTATAGAAATAAAAAAAAACTTCAGTGGATTTCAGACCAGCTCCACAGCTGTCCAACAGAGGACATATATACCCAGGGCTTTTTTTATGATGGTACTCAGGGGTACCGGCACCTTTTTTTTTTTTTTTTTTAAAGGCACTGAGCATATCCAAAATTCTGTTGATACTACAGATTAGTTTAAATCAAAGGACCATGAAGATTAGGTCAAAGAGTCAATAATTGAGTATGGCTTAAATTTTCTATTAAAAATTCAATTAAAAACAGAAAATATGATTTGTGAAAATGATTTCTATTGTCTGACCAGAACTGAATGTAATAATAATGCCATTATTTTTATAGCAACTTTAACCACAAAGAGTATTTAAGTGTTTGCAAACCTTAAAGTCCTACAACTCAGTGGTAAAGAAGCAGGCTATTGGAAATGAAAACAAAAGGTTTAGGTTATATAATTTGCACAAGGTCACTCCAGCCCTGACTCGCTCCCCTGCTCTGATACCTGCTACATTTCCAGTCCCTGCCCTCTAGTATTCAGTTCCTTTATTTTTAAAAAAAAATCCCAAGTAAAATTAATAAATTCACCAATTTCTTTACTCATTTTGCAAGACTTTGTTGATTAATAATGTTCACCTGTGATAATCTTCTTTGATGTACTATACATTTCTCATAATTTAAGCACAAATTCCAGCCAAACATCCCTTCGATTTGAGGGACAGAGCCACATCAATTTAATGAATACCCATACATTACTTAGAACTATTAAGATCTGGTTAGTCTTAAAAAGTCTGAATTTGAATGTATTATGAATATTTCAATTTTAGTGGCATACAGGATAAAAGTATAATTGAGTAAAGATCCTTGCAAAATTCTATTAATCTGTTCACCCATATTGAGGAGAAACTGTTTTGGCAAATATGTTTGTCTGTCTGTTTTTAATATCCATCAGCATGACAAACGGCAGGCAAACATCAACAGATTTTTGTGGCTTGGCTGGTAAATTTTTGTGACAATTTTGCAAATCTAGGCTAAATCCAAATAGAAATAAATATTTAGTCAATTAAGATCACATTATTCAGTACCAATAGCTCTCAGGTGTGATCAATTTTAGTGTGAGAAGCAAGTCCTTTATGGCACCTATCATCAGAAACAGGTTTGCTGCCTATCTCCACTTCTATGATTCTTTACCTCTTTTCCAATATCTTCTGAAAACTTATGTTTCCTTCTTTCCGGCACTGTTTGTTTTTAGTTTAATACATATATTGCATTTTGCTTTAATAGCAACTATCCTAAAAAATTATCTCAGCATATTATTTTGAAACATGGCACAGTTTTTAGGATAGCTACTATTAAAATATAACAAAGTTACACTGTATTTTCTTACAAATATGCATAAGGGAATGAAAACAATGTGTCTCAGTATTAAAAAAACTGAAGAGTATTGGGAACTGTATTTAGAGACAAACTGGCAAGGGAAATTATTTCTGGGTGCATGGTGCTTCCAGGATACATTCCATTACCCGAGAAATACTTTCTGACACCCTTCTTTTAATTTCTGAAAGTGATCCCAACTGACAGCGGGGCTAATATTGGGGAAACAAATGTGGTGTCTCTCAGCACCTCTAGTAGCAGCCCAACACAATGGCCCCATACCAACCCGAAACATGTGGTAGGGCCTCATCATCAGTTGATGGAAATTGGTAGAGCAGAACCCTATTTTTCTTATTTAATTAAATTGGGGTTTGAGGATTTTATAAAACTGAAAAATTCTTGTCAAACATTGCAAAATTACAGTATATTTGGTATGGTGTGCTGTACTTTATTGCTCTCTTCTTAACCTTCAAACCACTGCAAAGCAATTTCCAATGCACTGAAGGATCAGAATGTGAAGGGATGTCAACTTGTTCTTCATCAACCTCACTTTTGTTATGTGATTTTTTTCTGTGGGGAAAAATGATTCATGAAATATGTCATTCGTAATATCGGTATTCTATGGCACAATATTTGGGAAATTCTAATTTGCTTCCATTAGCTGAATTAAAAATACAAAAATATATCTAGTCACTCAATATTTGCAAGTTTTATCCTGCTCCTAGCATAAAAAGTTGCAACTTTCTTAGTGAATTCCTTCCTTTCTTTTTGACTCCAGATGTGGCAAGTGGAAGAAAACAGCCTGTACAATATGGCTGTGATCAATTAGCATAACAGCCTTCATTAAGAACAATGGAGCTGTTCTCTGATTATTTAGAAAAAGAAATATAACTGACATTCTGCTTCTACAGATACTCTGTAGAATACTCTGGGGTTTCTTCTTCCAATCATTCAGACACAGAAGAAGAATGACTATTTCACTTCTGTTTAATGAAGCCAAAGAAAGGAGAACATTATCCTATTGTTCTGTATTACATTTACTAATGTTTGGCTGACAGGAATTTTGATCATGATTGTTCCCATCTATTCCAGGAAGGTAAGCCAAGGAAATGAATCACCTGGCATTTAAACTGAGGGTAGATAGATGACAAGTAGACAGGAACATTAATGATTTCCCATAATTTCTTTTGTGTCTTCCAAAATGCTTTGTAGCTAGCCACTAATCAACAGCTGTGATCAAAGAAAGTAATAGTTTAGTGACTCAAGATCAATTGAACTAATAAAAAGCATTATTGAGGGAGCTGGTCTGTATGTTAAAAGGAACCATAAAACATTACTTTTGTAAAACAGACACTTCAGGAATATTTAAAATTAAGGGTTGTTTTTTAAAGCAAATCTCTCAAAAAGGAGAAGGCTCTATCCTCAGGATTTAAACTACTGCTGTTTAGAAAATTATTCATAATGAAAATGCTGATAGTTGAAGCTGTTTCTAGAGATGAGAAATTAGAGGGGACAGGTTTACAAACTGCTTTTTAATGCCTACCACTGTTCTGCTTTACTAAATAACCTGCAACACTTCAGACTAGATGGACTAGATGTCTGCTTTCACAGCCTATTATGGTCATTACTTCCACATTTCAGAGAAAAAAACAAATTGTAGATAGACAAGATGGGTGAGATAATATCTTTTATTGGTAAGGGACACAACAGTGGATAATCCAATGAAAAATATTACCCTCACCCACCTTGTATCTCTAATATACTGGCACTGACATGGCTTCAGCATTGCATACGTACATTACAGATGTCACGTGGAATCACTTCTTGATACATTGTACTTCATGGGGACCCAACATAAAAAGATGTTATGTGATAATAACAAAAGTACAAAGGAACATACTGAAACTGGACAGATATGGGGCCAACTTCTGCATTGGTATAGCTCAACTAAGTTCAATGTCAGCAGATAATTTGGTCCATGGTTTATAGTAAAACTGGCAACAGTTTATGTTAACAAATTATACCAAAGTGTACCTAACGTGAGATGAACAAACACTTGTTAAAAACTTTACCCACACCAGTGTGAACCAGTGAATCTCAGAATCACAAGAGCAGCTGCACTGATTTTTCCAGCAACACAACAATTTCAGGGATTTATCACTCATGCCCTTGCATCAATCTAGCATGATGCTGTGTAGGGGATTTTTCTACAGGTGCACCACCATCCATTATCCTTTGAACCCCTTAACCTTATCCTCTGGATGAGGACACAAGATAGTGGGAAGCAGGATCATTTGTTGCAACTGTGCCTCATGATGATATTTGACTGACTAGGACAACCTGCATCAGGGCTCAGTTAGCCTAGATTTACACAATAACTGGAAGACAGAACAGACATGCTCCAACCATGGATGAAGATATCTGAACCTCTCTCTGAGACATGTACACATTCAAGGTAAAATAATTCAGGATAATTTGTTCCAATATGCACAGGGGAGCAAGTTGTAATTTTGTCTTCCTTTTCCTGATACCAAGGCCCACAGAGGCCAATACAGGTGTCATACCTGCAAAGTAGATTCTACTGGTCTGGAAGAAAGCAAATAAAGCAGCGCTCTCCTTAGCAGATCCAGTCTACGGAAGTGAAGGAGGTGGTCTGTATCCTTTTTGTAATAGCCACTCATTGAGTGGAATCCTGTGCTCAAGGTGCCAGCTACACACTGTACCAAAATATCCTGCTCTTTATGGTCATTCCGTGGGTTTTATTCTTCTAAATTCACAACGAACAGAATGTTAAAACGGGACATAGTATCTACATGGAGATAACTGTTTTAGACTGTCACACAGGAATTTCTATAATGAAAATCTTATGGTCTATCCAGGCTTGCAACATGCTTTTGGCAGTGGTCAACACTTAATTCTTTAAATGGAAGTGAAGCCCCCATAATGATTCTGGTCCACTGTGTAAGGCTATACATGTGAAACCCAATTTAATTACCCATATCACATTCTTCACTTGCATATTTTATACATGGTACTCATAAACTGATCCAGTTCTTTTCAAAATCCAGCTCTGATATTTGTCTTGATGAACCAAATTTTTTCAAAATGTTTATGTTCATCAACTGTGTAGTTTACAGGTGACAGTTCCCTATCCCATTTGCCTAATATAAGATAAGCAGCTTTGTTTACTTTATGGTAGCCATGTCTAGTTTGTCTTCTGCTCCTCTTCCCCACAACCACAGTCCTTAACATAAAGGAATATAAAAAACTGAAAATAAAAATGGACAATTCCTATGTTTTCCCTTAGATGGTAAATGTCTGATATCACAAATGCTGAATGGGCTCAAAAACACTAGGCATTTATGTGTTTGTTTACTAGAAAAAAATAGTATGAAAATAAACCAAGGTTCTTCAAGAGTTTATCCTGAGGCAAAACACCATGGTGGCTCCACTTGACCTATGCCTCTGGAAGAAGGCAGCGAAATTGTCAAAGACATTAAAACTAAGCAGTATTTCTAAAGGTGCATGACAGATTGTTTGACAGGGAGACTACACAATATGCTATATTTTCATAAGTTATTCACCTGAGCTTCCAGTCAAAAATGGGCTAGTGTGTGCTAAACTGAGTGCACATTTATAGACACTTGAAGGTTTCCCATAAGTGGTATCTGAATATGCAAAACACACCTCTCTGCCTAAATGAAAGCACAGAACTAAGTGAGCAATCAACGTGCATTGCTGTATACGCATAACTATGCAATATTATTAGGTATATACCTTTAGTTTCCATGGGTGCATCTACACTACTAAATTAAGTTGACTTACTTTACTCTGCGTCCACACTGGCATTTCTTTAAGTCGACTTAAGCTGCTGCTTAAGTCGACTTAAGGAAATTCAAAGTCAACTTTATAAAACCTTGTATAAAGTCGACTTTGAAGCTTAAGTCGACTTTTTAATTCAACTTAAGCAGTGTGGACGCCCTAAGTCGACTTAATCGACTTAGGGAGCTCCCTTCTCGCTGGGACCACTCAGGTCCTGGCAAGAAGGGACCGTGGGGCTCCTTCTTGCTGGGACCACTCAGGTCCCGGCAAGAAGGAAGCCACGCGCTTCCTTCTCCCCAGAACCCACGCTCCAGCTGGCAGTTGGAACATGGTCCCGGGGACAAGGAAGCCCCGCGCTCCATCTGCTGGCTGCCAAGCAGCTGGAGCACGGGTCTTGGGGAGAAAGGATCCCTGCTGTCCCGACCAGGAGTGAGCGCGGGAGACCCGCACACCGGCTGCTCGGTGGCTGGAGCATGGATCTCCCACGCTCCCTCCTGGCCACGACCGCTCGGTCCAGCTAGGAGGGAGCACAGGGCTCCCTTCAGTCAGGACCACTCAGTCCCAGCTAGGAGGGAGCCCCGCACTGCCTCCTAGCCAGGACCAAGCTCCAGCTCCTGGGAAGCTTCCAGAGGCTTCCCAGAAGCTGGAGCGCAGCTGTGTCGGCAATTGCTGTTGCTCCGGCTGTTTGGGGAGGCCTGAGGGCTTCCCTAAACTGCTGGAGTGCCGGCAGCTGTTTAGAGAGGCCCAGGGGCTTCCCTAAACACCTGGAGCACCGGCAGCTATTTAGGGAGGCCCAGGGGCTTCCCTAAATAGCTGGAGTGCCGGCAAACTAGTCGACTTAGAGAGTCTAGTGTAGACTCTCTAAGTCGAGTTAGTAAGGCCCACTTTAAGTCGACTTAGGAGTCCTGTGTGGACTCTCTAAGTCAACTTAATAAGGTCGACTTAAAGTCGACTTATTTAAGTTGACCTAAATTCCCCAGTGTAGACATAGCCCATAAGACTGATCCCCAGGGATAGAGATCTGTACTTCCTGTAGAAGTTAATGGGTGTTGTCTGTGCAGAATACCTCTGGTGATCAGACCCTTGATTATATGTGTAAGTAAATAAGATTTGTTATTCAACTCCTTTGCCATCTGCAGCTCCCATCCGGTTCCACCAGACCTCTAGCAGTTCTGCATTTTGCTCTCCATTTTCCTGCAAATCAAACTAGACTGGCATATATTTATAAACAAATAAAATTAGATTCTGAAATAATTGTCAGTTCTTCCAACCCATTAAATCAAAAAGAATGAAGGGTATCAAAAATAAAGACTGAACAAGGGAAATCATTACTAATCAGTCAAGCATAAATATTTTAAAACTGTCATTTCTGTTCCTGCATTACTACTCAGGCAAAAACCCCAATGACTTATCCCATCTGATCTTCTGTCAAATACTGCTGATAAAAAATAACATTCTTTCGGGGTAAGGAGGAAGGGAGAGATTGATTCAAATGTGGTCTACATCCCACAATCCAAGTACATATGAAATATGCCCAATTTGCATGTATAAATTCAGAAATCTCATAGGACTAATGTGTAGATTTACAATCTGCTCTGAGTACTGTAGCAATGCATTTCCACACTACCCCAGCAGCAGACCAGAGATGCAGCTGTGTCTCAGAATCATAATTTCTTCCTTGCTCACAATTTGCTTCACCCTGTCACACATCGCAGCTTATTCCTTACTTGTACCTGACCAGTTAGCCTAGCAAAAGAGCAAAGGGTGGAGGGGCCATATGGCACCAGTGTTCCTTCCACTCATTAGGCAGGTCTTCACCGATGGCAGCAAATCTGCTACCATCAGTTTGAACTTCCTGATCAACTGCTTGGGTTTGCGAAGACCTTCTCAGTCGATCAGGAACTTCGACTCTGGAACACCACCCCGGCGGCAACTGGGTATCGCTCAGTCGAAGGGAAGCCCCCTCCTTTCGACACAGCACACTAGACAAGCCGGGAGTTAGGCATTTGAACCGAGGTATGCAGGTTATTTTAAGTAACTTGCGTATCTCGGTTTGACTGCTGCCAAAAAGGGCAGCCAGTGTAGACCTGCCCATTGTCTTTCTTTGCCCATTGTTTGCAGGGGTGGGAACACATCAGGACAGTAGCCACTGCCCTCTCCATCTGGCCAAACATACAATCTGAGCAGGGATAAGGGAAGTCCTTACTGTCCTCTGTCACTGAGTAAGGGTTATGACAATGTAGTCTATGGATGTTAAGGTGTGCAGTGTCTCTACTACCAACAGAAGCTGGTCCAATAAAAGTTATTACCTTACCCATCTTGTCTCTCTATAGGAAATGAGAGAGAACAGAAGGAGATTAAAATCTGCAAGTAGATTATGGTAGACAAGAAAAGGATGTTTGTTTTTAACTTCCCCATACTATGAAGCATTTTTGTAGCAGTATGTCTGACAACCCATCATTAATGTCCAAGGGACATTCAAAATTTGGGGGTCATCAACAGTAATCATCTTTTGCCTGTAACTACTTTAGATTTCTTTCATTACAGACTATTACAGTGTTTGAATGAAGGGGGAAAGGAATTGCTGGAAACAGAAAAACAGCTGAGGTCATATAAAAAGCACAAACGCTTTTCCAAGAATTTTCTGAACATCTTATTCTGCAAACAAAAGTGCTCAGGCAAGCAGGAAAATAACAAATCATTTATAGTGTGTGTGCAATTTACTATCATGGTAGATGCTTAAATTATGCATACAAAGTTATTCCCATTTTATGTACAAAGAGCTGTAGATGTCACTCAGCTATACTCCCTGTCCTTAAAATGCATTATCTGAAGTATATTTCAGCTTATTTATTCTTCCTGGAAGAAGGGAGTTGGGAACATACATTGATCTGAGTCACTTTACTGCAAATCCAGAGTAAAACCACCAGAGTAAAACCACTGCCATCAATTAAATCACTTTTGATTTGTACCAGTGTAACGTATTGAAATGTGGCTGTTTATCTCTATAGGTTCAATATAGAATCTTGTAATCAAATACTTCATGGAGCAAGGAAATAAAGACAACACACCCAAGGTTTCCTAGTGGCATCTCCCTCAGAAGTACTGATTAAAAATAGTGTTAGTCACTGTATTCATCTTCGAGGAACATTACTTGCCAAATATTTTAAGCGCAATAAAAAAAAATAAAAAATCAAAGCCTGATTCTCAAAATGTCAGTCCCCAGCATCCTTCATTGTCCTCAAGGGCAAGTGAGCAAATGCGAGATTTTGGCACCGAAAGTGAAGTCTTGGCACCCTAACCCGAGGCTTTTTTTTTTTTTTTTTTTTTTAAATCTTGGCCTTTGGTTATTTCTTATTTGTTTAGTTGCAATGTGTCCATTTTGGAGTTTGATACTTCTTCATATTAAAACAAAGAGACCTGGGGCACTTTTAAAGACTAAAATTTATCTATCTCATGAGCTATTGTGGGTATAATCCCACTTTGTCAGATGCATGAAATGGAGCTACAGGTTGGAGATGAATATATAAATGTAAGTCACATGGTCAGTTCAGACCTTTTCAGTAAACTTGGTATGATTCAAACAGTGTGGAACAATACATGAGGAGTTGAAAGTGTGAAACAACTTTGGTAATGAGTTAGCCAGTCCTGGTACCTATTTAAACCTAGTCTGATGGTGTCAAATTTGCATATGAATTCCAGTTTTGCAGTTTCATGTTGGAGCTTGGTTTTAAAGTTTTTCTATAGAAACACTGTAATTGGCATGTTTTCTACAGAATTTCTGGGGAGGTACAAGTGCACCCCTATTGGCCTTTGACAGCTCCAGTGCTTCAACAGAAAAACTTTTAAAACCATTTCATGCATCTGACAAATGCATCTGACAGCTATGTCCAATGTTAAGTCAACTTAATAAGGTTGATTTAGAGGGTAAGCACTCTGTTAAGTCGACTTAATAAGGTCGACTTAACTTTTCCTAGTGTAGACATTCCCTAAAAGTGCCACAGGACTCCTTGTTTGTTTTGCTGAAATAGACTAACACGGCTACCCCTCTGTAACTTGTTCTTCATATTAATTTCTGTAGTAGCAGTAGCTCAAGTCTGACAAATAGCAAAAGAAAAAAAACCCCAAAACTCACTACTCAGAGCTTTAAAGAAAATGACAGTGTGACTGCTCCTTTTGCATCGCAGAAATTCAACATTAACTACTGCTGCAATGCTGACACTTAAGCTGATTCAGGCAGGATTGTTCATGAAGCAAATGTGTGGGCTTTTGGTTTATGTAGCAATACTGTAGTGGGAGAGAATTTATTTATAAAATACTATAAGGCTGCTGCCATTTTTCTTATTTTGCCCACCACATAAAAACAGATGAGGTAAATATCTTTGGCCACAAGATAATGACTACTGATGTTATCATTAGCAGTGACTCCCATCTTGCACCCTGTCATTTAAATGGAGATACAATTTAGTTTTCTTAAATGATCGTCACCCTCCCTACAACATATCTTAGTAGTCTTGTATATGTAGTGTATAATTAAATGTGACACGACAGAACTAGAGTGGGAAAAATAGAGGTTAATTTAAAGTGGTTGTTTATTAGAGCTGTCTTAAAGCACAGATCTCACAGGATTTATAAGTTTAGTGGTTTCTCTTCCCCTGTTTTGATGCACACCTCTCACTCTGATTATCAAAGAGAAGTGCAGTACATAAACCAAATTCACACCCAGGTCTAAACCGGTCTTTGGACAGCAGAGAGTCTGTAAGGATCTCTAAGACAGCAAATATACAAGTGTCAAGGTCCTGGGGCAAAAGTCAGGGCTCAAGAAACTTGATGACAGATTGCTGGGATGAGAGGTTATACCAGAGGTCATGATTGACGTTGGGCTTCTAGATCCAGAGCGAGTGTCAGAATCCAAGTCTGTGCCAAAGTCAATGTTTGGAGTTTGGAAACAGAGTCATTTGTTGCAGCTTGCTGGGAATTGGCATCCCCAATATGCTCCATGAGTTTATGTGGAGCCAAGGAGCCCATGGCGAGCCTCCAAGATGGCTGCCAATTGGGTCTCTCAGCAGAACTTCTTGTGGTGTATGGCAGCTGCGGTTTGCAGGTCTCAGGGAGTCAGGTTACAAAAGATACAGAGTGGTGATGCCAAAGGTGTCCATTGTCTGGCCATAGTTGCTGTTAGTATAAGCAAATTCTACCTTGCACAGGAGGACTAACCAGTTGTTGTGGTAATTTGTAGACCATGGTAGATACTGAGCTAATACCTTATTCACTCTCTTGGACAAGTAGTTGATCTGTGGGTGATAGCAAAATTCAAGAAATGATCCACACCTCAGCTAGGGCTCTTCACAGGCAGCCAACAAGTGCTGAGCCAGGTTCCCCTCAAATCTTGATAGCGACAGCACTCTCTTTTCTTGGGAGTCACACAGTAGTGGCCTGTATCAAACAGCATGAGGTTTGGGACCAGGCCAAGGACCATTATCAAGGAGCACCAGCTGGGGTATGGCACTGACCCCTTCCTTTCTTTTTACAGTCTGTTGGCATTTCCATACAAGCTACTTTGCCTGACTTCCTCTCATGATCCCCATCAAAGCCAGTACAGCTGAGCCATCTCATTTCACCTTAACATCAGATGAGTCACCTGCAGTGGCTGGTTCAAGAAGCAATTGATCCCTGTCCTTGTTGGAGTTTTCACAGGATTGCCTTGGCTGACCAAGTGCAGTGCGTGTCATCAAAAATGACTGAATATGCCTGAAGGAAGATGTCTGCTTCCTCAGAGTCAGGCTTCTTTGTTCTAACAACAGAGAGGCCCAATTGCATATTTGTCCTGTTAAAATGCTATTTATAGGAGAACCCTACCTTATGCAAATCCTGCACAAATCCTACCTTAGCTTATCAGTGGTGCAGGACAAGTGTGAAGCAAACAACATTATGAAACTCCCTGAATTTTTGGCAGTCTCTACTCAAGAATTCAAGAAGAGGAACTGTTGGCCTTGCATCCAGAGGAACAGTGCACCACACACCTGGTGTGCAGCATTCTCACCTGGGAGCTAGGCAGGCAGCTCTTGCACAGAGTGGCATACCTCATCAGATGAGTCTGCGGGGCATACCATATCAGTTGAGCCCGCAGTGCATCATATTTTCATGTAGCTGAGTAGTTCTCACATCCATGGGGTCTGGTTCACTGATGAAAGCTGCAACTTTTGTGTGCTCAGTATGGGGAATCCCCTCCTGATGATGGCCAATGTGTTCAGGCATTTCTGTTCTTTGAGAGACATGGTGGATAGGGGAGATCCACTGAGAGATCCATATTCTCATAAGGCTAGCCTGCAGCACAAGCTAGGGATGATTCGAGCAATCTCTCATGGTCCTGGGGCAGGGGTTGGGGCTTGAGTAGCTCAAGATCATATTTCCAGGCCAAGATCAATATCAAAGGTTAAGGCTACTGTTGGAATTTTTGGGTCCAGAGTGAGGATCAGAATCCAAGTCAAGGCCAGGAATTCTAAAATAGAGAAGCAGGGTCAATCATGGCATCTCACTGGAGATCAGCTTTGTCACCTTGACTCTTCCCTATGGCCTTATATGGGGCCAAGAAGTCACTCAGGTGTCAAGTCAGGACTTTCCACATTGTATGTCTGCTGCTGCTAATAGGTTGCAGTGAGGAATCAGATCACAGCAGCCAAGTGGCCATAGATAGACCTCTGTTGCCCAATGGTTTTGTCGCCAAAACTGTTGCAGGTGGGACGGGCTGGGGGCTAGCAACAGTTCATTTAGGTTCGTTGCCCGAAGTGCGCAGCACCAATAACCACACCAGTGCGGAGAAGCACACTAAGATTTATTTGAGATCTCAAGCAGGCACTCGGAGACAGGCACGTCTCAAATCATGCGCACCCCACCCCCGTTGCAGTGACCCTTATATAGACAGGTTGTTTACTTCAATACTTTTCTCCTTGTAAGTGGGGGAAGTTCTCTCCCCCTTCTCTTAGAGAGCAAACTTTGACTGATTTTCACTGGTATTTTCAAGGCTTGTTATCTACTTTGCTTCCTGAAACTGGGGGAACATCCTTATACGGTCGGTGTTATTGTGTCTCAGTTGCCTCTGAGTCTGGACCAAAGGAGTTTCATCGGCGCTATGGCCTTCCACCCCTTCGAGTTACCCAGTGCGCGACCCCAGATGCAGCCAGGGGCATCAACAGTTTTGCAAACCCAAGTTCGAGACCTGCCAATTCCCACAAGGAGGAATTTTCATCAGCTATATCTTTTGTACTACAGGGCCTGCATAGCCCAATGGATTCACAATGCCCCCTGGGAAGGGAGTTTAGTTGAGCAGTCAAGTAGTGCACTGATTCTGCAGCTCTCTACAGTGTTTACCACATGCAGAGCTGGAATTAAAGAATTAAAATGGCTGTCCTTCTCAAAGAGAAAACCAGGCAGTATTTTCACTACTTGTCCTTTTCAGGATTTATCTCCTCTCTGTGGCAAAAAGGACTTTACTATGCTAGAAGGTGTAATTTACATTTCTTCAGTGAATATTGCTTTATTCTTGTGATAATGGAAGATATATGCTTTAGGTTCCATTGCATGTATCTGTATAGTAAAGCTCTTCTACTATGATATAAAGATTTAAATCCAATAATGCTTTCCTGCAGAGCTTAACATACTGAAACCAATATAATCTCAAAATACATCACTGAGACATCACCCTATGTATGAACAAAAGATTCTCCTTAGAGTGTTACCTCTTTGGAGCTGAGACACTGTCTTTGTGCATATTTCCCAGTGCTTGGCTGAACAGGGCAAAGATACAAACACAGTAAAACAGGGTATCCATTCACTATAGTAATAAAAATGTTAAATAATAACCTTAAGTAGACTTAATTGCTTCTGGGGGTGCTCTTAAAACAGACATTCACCACTCTCAGTAGTTCAATGGACTGCGGTATCTGAGGTTTTTTCACACTCTAAGGACAGGGAGTAGCACGAATATATTGGAAAGATAAATGCCATGCTGCTATAAATCTCTCTTTTTAAATGGCACCTTTTAAAATTTCTGGACATGTTTTTAATTATGTGACACTCGGATAAACCTTATTCTGAACAAACAATATGCCTGTTTTAAAATCACTAAGTCTTTACTTAAAATAAAATCTAAAAACCATCTCCAAAACCAATTCTCTCACTGCTATTTAATCTGTGTGGCTTGAGGTATCTTTGTTTGTAGTTCTCACGCCAAATGGTGCCTTTACTAACATCTCAGCTATTGTTCTTCTCTTCTTGTTTGTCTGCCAGTTCAAGAAAAAGTAGTCAAGGTTCTCTTTATCCTTCTGTGTTATCAAACATTTTCAAAAGACATACTATGAAACAATACCAGGAGTCCAAACAAAAAGTTTGAGGCTTGTTACTGTATTTGTAAATCAAACTAAGGAACCTCATTAAAATGACAAAGAGCATAAGTACAGCTCTTCAAAGGAGCATCAGGAAATTCTAAATATACATATGCTTACTTCAAAAGGTTCCTAGCTGAACAACTATGGGAGTCCCAGAAACACTGCTGGATCTAAGCAATGTCAAAGAAGCTGATGTGAAAGCAAAGTGAGCTCTCTGAAAAGTGAGGGATCAAAGCTGGAGCACAACTGGAATTTGAAGAAACAGGACAAACATCGCAAAATATTTCTTTAAGGAGAAAATCATAACGTCACCCATTTAAAGTTTTCCTGGTACAATGTGTTAGTAATATAGGTACATGCATTTAAATTAAAAGGAACGCCTTAAGTCGAAGCCCAAGAAGGGACATTTTTGTATCTTTTTGTTTGAAGCCCTTTTCTACAATCCATCATTTTATTTAAACAACCTTTACTTCACTCTCTCTTTGAAATTCCCCTATTCACAACTCATTTACCGCAACAGGAGCCATCTATCTTCCAAGTCTTAGTTCACCAACTCATTACCTCTACCAATAAAGTTTTAAACCAGACAATCTACATCTTACTCCAGCTGAGGGAAACTTTTTTTTAAACTAACACTGAAGAACTGTGAGGCCTGTAACCAAAGTTTAAACTATTTCAGCATTAGCTGTCTCCTTTAAAAAGAAAAGGATAAAGAGAAACAGGACTCAAATAACTTAGCTTCCACACAATTCCATGAGCATTTAAACAAATCTTAATGATGCAACTGATCAGCTGCATCTGAGAACTCTCACCACTGGCTCTCTAGTCTTTTCCCCTCCCAATTCATTTGATACAGATCATCTGTAAACCAAGGTAACTTGTGTGTGAAGACAGAAGGTGGTCACTTAGCATCTATCTACATTATAAAAACATATCAAGTGAATGTAATTGGAAAAAATCAACTGGGCTGACATGATACTGAGCATGAAACCAGTCGAGGTCCTTCTTGTTCCAGAGGCTTGAGAAGAAAAGTTCTCACAACACACTAGACAGCTCATTTCTTTTGCTTACTGAAAACCAAACCTCTATATCTTACTCAGGCTAATTCAAAGTTTGTCTCACATCTTGCTTAATTCCATTCCAGAAAGTTCTGCATTGCTTAGCTTATAATTGAAAAGCAGTGTGTCAAGGATCCAAGTCTTGACAATCTTACCACCGAGCTAAACCAAGTTGGCTTCAGTGAGCTTTTCTTTCATGTTTCATGCTGGAATTAAGGGGAAAGCATAATGTTACCTATTTTCTGCAAAAGTGTGGGTGTGGGTTGTTGTGTTTGTTGGGTTTTTTGTTGTTGTTGTTGTTGTTGTTTGTTTTGTTTTTGATAACCTCTGTAGCTCAAAATGAAAACTTCTCCTTACTGGAAGAACGGCAGCTCTTCGCTCATGAAAGGCTGTCTCATCAGTTATTTAAAAGTCAGATGACTTCCCAAACCACAAGCCAGCTGATGAACCCAATGGAATTATGCTAATTTACCCCTACTGAGGATATGACTCTGTATTTTAGATAGACACAAATGCATACATACACATACCCCTTAAAATATAAATGTTATATGTCCCACAAACTAAGCTGAGTTAATAATAATAATACTTTTATATTTATGTGCTAAATATTTTTGTTCATAAAACCCAAACATTTGTATGCTTATTATGAAACTTACCCAGAATATCTATCCTTCCTGAGTGGGCCTAACTTGCATAGAAATCTTATGAAAATGAGCTTTCTTTGGGACATTATTGTTACTTCATGTTTTCAGTCGGATTGTAAGGAACCCACAAAAAGCTTCTTTCACGCTATTTTCACACTTCTGTTTTTAGACCTGGTTGGGAATAGAAAGGGCTAGGCTAAACAGAAAAAGCAGCAAACTTTAGACCCATAAAAGGTTCTGTTCAGATTTGATCTTCATTCAAGTAGTCAGGATCTTTTGTTTTCCTCTTAACCTGTTCCTAATGATCAAATAATAGAAAAGCTTGAAGGCTGTCTTGTAAATCTGTAAAGAATATCTACCCGTCCTTATATTATACCTGCTAGCTTTACTTTGAAAATTATTGACTATGTTTTACTTACTGTGGCAAGTAGAATTTACCAAGGCTATCTCCTACACATCATCCTCAGGCAAAACTCACACACACTTCAACAGATTTACCCAAGTCAGCTGAATATGATCTATAGGATTAGTGACATAGTACTTGAGTTACATGCAACACCACAAGCTATTTCTGCCTTCCTTGAATTCCAACCTTGTGTGTGATTAGTTGTCTTCTTAATCATGCTGTGTGCTGTATGTGTTCTATGTTTATCTAAAAGTGGAGGAGCTAAATGTCCCATTCACAATAAAAACACTTGCCTCTGTTTGTCCACATGAGATCAAATATACTGCCTTGCTGAGTAAAATGCTATAAATGTCACACACAATCATACAGCATACCAGGACCCACTAGAATTTAATGCCTTTCTAGTGTTCCCTGAAGATAAAAAGAAAAGAAAAAAAGGATATTTCTGAAAGGACTCAAATTGAGTTTGGTTTATATAATTTCTCCCTTTCCATTGTCATCAGCTCTGATTTTTTTCTTTCACCTTTATTTTGATTGAACTTTTATCTAATACATGTAACAATCCCTTTGAAGGTGACAGCATGTATTTAAACACAGACAAATATTAAGGTAAGAGATAATCAGTTCCCTAAGTAGTCTGAACGGTAAATCTAGTGTAGTTTACTCTCATTGAGGACTTGTCTATAGGGTGCATTAGGCTGCACTAAAGGGATGTAAATGCTAGCGTGCACTAGCCGGTCATGCACTAACTGGCTCATGTAGACCCTGCTGCCAAGCACTAAAAGTTCCCTAGTGCATGTCATTGCAGTCCCATTTCAAACAGATCTACATTAGTATGCACTAGGGAACTTTAAATGCAAGCCAGCAGGGTCCATATAGGCCACTTAGTTTGCAACATACAAATGTCTATACATGTGCAATAGAACATATACCTCTCTGGTGCGACCTAAGACACCATTTAGACAAATCAGTTTAAGCCTTCATTTTTTGAATGTTGTAGGTATGCACCATAGAGTCTAAATTCACAGGGATACATAGTAAGAGAATGTATCAACAAAACAATGCTGTGCCAGTGATGCAAATAATATACCAAGACTTATTTCAATGTCTGTAACAAGGAATCCCATAATATAAATTTTACCTAAGTGGTATTAATATCACCTCTGAACATCAGTCATAAACCTCCCAACCCCATATGTCCAGGTTTTGGGAGAAAATCACCTCTGGGACATTATCCCAGCCAGACCAAATACAAAAATGCCATATGTGGTACACAGATATCTATACAAAAACACTTAGTACATTAACTGTTATCAATATTGTAGCCATTCAAGTCAATGGTAGTTTTGCCATTGATTTCAGTAAGTGTAGGATCAGACCTCATGGGCATAGCCACTATCTATATAAATCATAGGGGGCCACAGTCTACTATTTTTTATTACAGTTATTACAGATTAATGATCCAAAGCACACTGAAGTCAACTTGAAGTCACTTGAGCAGGGTTTCATGCATATTACATCTGCATATTTTAAATCTTTATAAACTACTGATGTCAAGTTATATATACTATTACATCACCCTAAGGCAAATCATCTTACACATAGGCACAAAGATATAGCTAAAGATTCTGAACCAAAATTAGTTATTGCTCATTGTGCATGTAAAATTTCTCCATTTTCTTAAAGAGATCTGTAAAATGTACTCTTGCACAAAAAAGTTATAATAGGAGCATTTTAGAAGAATATTTCACTCATGTCTCCAGCTTTCAAAATTCGATAGAAGGCACAGTATTTAAAGTATTCAAAATAGTTTTAGATCTATTCAGTGGTCCACGGATATAGCTGACAGTTCCTGGCTGAACGAAAACTCAGAATCCAATAAAAGTTGATGTCCAAACAAACGTCAGAATCATTCAGGAAATAATTATACTGAATCCTTTGCTCCTAGGTCTTTGGAGACCACAGTGGCACAGAGGTTATATAGCTTCAATTTGTCCTCCTAATTATCAATTCTCTCCTGGATTGTCTTAAACTTTACATTGTTACAGTCACTAATGCTTCCTGAGTGAAAAGGAGTTGTATGTTCCAAATAAATAGTTTCAAATTCAGTGCTGGAATTCTCATGAACAGTGTTTAAATCTTATCAGTTCCAACTAAGGTTTCTTGCATCACAACCCTGACATCTATTAAGGATTTTATTTGTTATTGTGAGCATACTGCATCTCAGATTTCTGAAATTTCCAAGATGCAGACTAAAGGTGGTGAACATTAGCCGTCTGCCTGAGTCTCACTTACCGATAAACTGTCACAGTATGGTGCAGAAGGAAGCAGGATATACATAGACATGTTGTTCCAAGACAAGTTCACTATCAAAAACACCCCAGAAGTAGCACAACATTGATAATACTTCTGAATCCAATGTTAACACTTGAGATGTCTTAGAGCAAATCTCTCCTTCTAAAACTCTAATATTGAAATGTCCAATGAAGCCAGTCCATTGCACTGCTGCTTTATTCTCTTGCTCTGAACACACCCTTCTTTTATTTTTCTTCTCTTTGACTTTAGCAAGTAAGAATTCTTCCCTTTTCCCTCCGTTTTGCTTTATACATTGTCCTTTGCTTCATTTTTTCTTATTTTATTTATTTTTCTTTACCTGGTTTTATACTTTTCTCTGCAAGCTTTCCAATGAATTGGACTTTTTTAAAAACCTGAGTGGAACCAGCACCTAGCAACTGAACTAATTTTGCTTTTATGTTCAACACATTCCCTGCTTTCTGGTCTCTTAAATTTTCAGCTGAATCCGCTAGTAGACTACAATTATAATTCTTTATAAACTAGGATTAATTGGCAGAGGAGATGGAATATCACTACCACAGTAATTGACAGCAGTGTAGTTAAGCCTCTACTAGAGATCTTTTTCTCTTCATCCTCATCATTGCAAGAATCACACACTGGCAGCTCTGTCATGACTTTTACTGCAGTTCACCCTTCCTGCGTCTTTTCTTCACCATGTTCTTTCTCTAGTTCAATTTTGTTTTCAGTACTATCATGAGAAGACACTAGCGGTTTTATCATGCACATTGTTTTCTTCTTCTTATGTGTTGACCTACATCACTGCTACCCAGCACCAGTGCATACAGGGTTATTCTATTTGTGATACTTCTGATATTCAGATTCTTGAATCTGGGCACATTTTCCAAGAATGGCTCAGATATTTTACCAGTTACTGCATGTATTTTCCATTCTTTATTTCCTGTCCTCCAGAGATGTCTGTTGGAGTTGCCCAGATTCTACTTGGTATTTTTCTTTTCTTTTGGTGATCCTCACTGCACTGACATTTGCACCTTCATGTCTCCTTTGCATATCATGCATAGACAGCACAGTTTTTCCCAGTGAAATATACATCGTCAGTTTCATTGTTGTCTCATATTTGTTGTTCTGATTTGGAAGGAGGCCTGAAAATTAGTTCTGGCTACTTCACCTCTTGTGCAACAGATAATACTCATCTCACAGGTGATGACTTGGGGAATCTATGTACAATTTAAGTATTTTGTGAGTGCTTAACTCTGTATGTATCTTTATCAAGCTGCAAACTCTGCTTTGATTGGTCTTTGCTTTCTTACTGTGTTTTTACATCTATTTTGGATAAAAATTCCAGGGAATAGTGGTACATGGCTAACAATGGAAGGTCACTAAACTTGGATGATTGTTCATTTAAAGTAGAGCAGCCTTCGCAGAAGAGATGGCTACCATGCATAGCAAACTCGCTTTTAAAGCCTGAGCCCTTTGATGGCTGGTAACTAATGTGATAGGAGACTTTGATCAGCTTAAGAAGTCCATGAAGGAATCACCTAACAAAGAGAGATGGAGAATATAAAAGAGTTTCTCTCTCATGGTCCATTCAAGAGAAGGAGAAGCGACCAGTGAGGCTCTGTGTTCTGGAGAAGTCATGTGCAAGAAAGCACAAAGGGAGGAAGGATCCTGGACTCCTTAGAGGATTCTGACCTACACCCAAAAGACACTCCAGAGTGGTGAACAAGTCAATGCAGAAAAATGCATGTAGGTGGGATGGTTGGGTTTTTTTGTTTGTTTGTTTTCTTTTTGGTGGGGTTTTTGGTTGGTTTTGTTCTTTCTAAATCTGGATAGCTTCTGTGTGATCTGAATAAAAAACTAATTGTGCTAAAAATCTTCCCAAAGCATATTTGTTTGTTTCACCTATCACATGCCACTGAAGAGTGAAATGTAAACCTAGTGCTGTCATATTGCTGGAGTTCTAGAGAAGAGGGTGTGATTCAATTACAAAAGACACCGAGGAGCCAACACTGGTTCTGGAGCCACTTGATCTCAATTCCATCCAGGGGTAACAGGAAGACAACCTGTATCAATGATTTATGCCAGGAAGGCCAAAGGGAAAGACAGAACAGCAGCCTACTGAGAGCCAGTGAAGCCCAAGAGCACACAAGGACCTGCAGTGTTTCTTTTGGGCCAAACTGATTTGTCAGCAAAGTTAAAGCTTTCTCCCTTGAAAAATAAATTCTGTTCCTTGTTTTTTCTTTCCACCTGTATAATAAGCTGGTTTTCCTCTATTGTTCCTGTGGATATTGTCTTCTCCATTTCCTGTTTTTCCTGTTTCAGGATCTCGGCCACCTCCTTTTAGCTCTCCTGCTTCTGTGCTGGTGCTGAGGTTTTCCAAAATAGCTCTTATTACTAAGTGGCTTTCTTTATTTCTGTTCTCTGCCTGATTTTTAATTTACCTTCCATTCAGGCTTGGATTTTTTTCTGTCCTCATAGCCATTTTCAGAACCTCCTCAGAACTCTCCTCCTCACCTGCTGCCAGTGGAGCCTGGAAACCACAGTCCATTTTGAGGTATGCTCTTATGCTAGGGTGAAGAAAACTAAACTACTTCTCTCACTGCAAAGGAGTATCACTTACTCTTTTCCCCTTCTTGGTTGCCCCAAGTTCTCTCTGTAGGTGGCATTCAGCCAGTGCCATCATCATTTCATGTTATGGTGGAGAAGGAAACAATGTTCCAAGGCATGGTTTCAATCAGTGGGAAATGCTTTATGAAAGACAGGACAGAAGTAGCATAGAAATAATGAAACATTCAAAGTTAACTCTTAAATGCCTTTCAGCATAAAAACAAGTATTCTAGAAAGGCATGTTTTACCTTTTCCAGCAGATCAATGGAGACACAGACAGGTATATTTTTAAAGAAAACTTTGTATAATATTTTTGTTCTCTGCATTCACCAACTAGTAAAAAGTAAAAGCCCTAAATAAATAATTTAAGTCTATACACTTTTTCTCGCAACACAAAAACTAGGGGGTCACCAAAAAAATTAATAGGCAGAAGGTTTATAATGAGCAAAAGGAGGTATTTCTTCATGCTACACACAGTTAACCTGTGAAACTCCTTGCCATTGATGTTATGAAGACAGAGTATAATGAGGTTAAAAAAGAACTAGATAAATTCCTGGAGAATAGGTCCATCAATAGCTATAAACCAGAATAGGCAGGGATTGCTGCTTGTCAGAAGGTGGATCACTTGAGAATTACCTGTTCTGTTTCCATTCCCTCTGTAGCACCTAGCATTGACCATGTCAGAAGCAGGTTACTGGGCTAGGTGGATCATTGGTCTGACCCAATATGGCCAGTCTTATGTTCCCAATAGTGCTGTTCTTACAATCACTTCTCTTAATGGTTTAATGTACATTTGGTTTTTTTCAAACAACCAGGATTCAGCAGATATTTCTCATCCAAAATGTGAACACTTAATTTTATTGTAAGTGAAGTGTGGGGATTTCATATAATTAGATTGTGGTCTTTTAAAAGAGATTTATTATTGTTCTGCTTTGACCTAATGTGTTCTTTTAAAGCAACCTAGTTTTTAAAAGAGGTCAAGTGCATTTAGACTGTGGTCTATCCAAAGTGATTATTGTACAGGGCTTCATTTCAATGAAGCCAGTAAATCAGAGGGAGAAAGGGTTGGGTGAAAGAGAGGGAGAGAAAGCATGGTAATAGACAGACATAATGAGGGTGGATTAAAGACTCTTATTAAGCATATACATTTCTGGGCAATAAAAATTGATTTCTAAAAATACATATTTTATGAGTCTCTCTCCTTAGCCATGCTTAATTTTCCACAAGAGGAAATACAAAAAGCGAAACAAAAATTGAATAAATGACAAGGAAATAATCCCAACAGAATAACAGCTATTTCCAAGCAGTTGTTGAAACAGAGCAGTCAAACTTCCATTTTAAAGGCAAGGAGAAGATCCAAGTGTGATTAACTGACATTATTATGAGCTATTTCCAAACAAAAATTACACAAACATGTCATGTCTGAACCGAGAAATATCAAAATATTGTGCCTCCCACATATCTTTTGCATCCTATTGAATTCTTAGAGAAATATCGATTTAATTAATTCTAAATATTACAGCTATCCAAATAGTAACAACTCCAAATGGGCATGACCCAAAAGACTAGCTTTAGCAACCTGGGGTCAGATCATTATGTCAAATGGCAGCCTAAGGACTGTCTGCACACAGTGAAGGAAAACACACAGCTGGCCTGTGCTGGCCAACTTTAGCATGCAAGACTTGGGCTGCTGTCTAGACTTCTGAGCTCTAGAAATGCAAAAAGCCTGCAATTCAAGCTCAGTGAGGCCCAGACAGCTAGCACAGGCCAGCTGTGAGTTTCTCTTGGCTGTGTAGACATACCTTAGAAGAAAGACGGGCTGTAGTAGAGCTAAGTTTTATACACCTTTGATTCTGTATGAATCTGGTGTCAGTTTTGGAGGTACTCTAAATTGTGCCAGCTGCTAAATGGCAGCCAGCGAACAGTGAGATTAGCAGCTATGTTCCACTCCCCATCCACACCATCCAAAACTTTACAGCAATGAGGTTGGGAGAGGCAGAAAAAGAGCTTCTATGGCTATCCTGAGCCACTGGGGATTCCACCATTCTGAGAGAATCCTTGGGTAACTGTTTAAGCAGAATTTCTTGCCCTCTGCACAGGCAGATGATTGACACAAAGTGGTTACAATAGATGTCTGAGGACCTGCTCTGGACCCAAATTTCTAGTAGCATACTAAATCTAAACATGGACCCAAACACCACTAAACTCTAAATTGTTTAAAATCTGTTTTGGGATTCTAATTTTAGGGCTCAATATCCTTCTTTAATAATAAAACTCATTCTTCCAACTCCAAATTTTGTTAATTAAGCTGTGGAAAGATCAACCTTTTTCTAAAAAGTATTTGCTAGAAATAACGGATTCTTTGATTTCTGGATCTGGAAACCTATTCCTCCACAGTATCTTAGGTGAAATGCCAGAGCTATCCTGTTACTTGTTATTGCTCCCTGATTGCCTCTCATTTTAAGAAGCATCCCTGAAACATGTTCGGTAGATTATTTACCGAAGCATAGATTTGTCAGTGAAGAAGTTAAATGCAAGGACCTCAGAATGGTATTTTTGCCCTCCTCTATGACCCCATCTTCTGCTGAAAATTGACTAAATCCTTTCAGCACCTTGTTTGATTTCTTTGAAATCATATTTCACTTCTTTCTTGATTTAATCTTTACCTTACTCTTTAGCATTCCATTGCCCTTCTGTCCAATAAACCCACTTATCATTATAGACCAAAGCTCTGGGGGTACCCTAAGATATCACGCCACTGATGCTCTCTTCTCAGAATATATCAGAGATCCTGTGATTTATATACAGAGATTTCTCATTTTCACAGTAATGTACGTGAGAAAAACAAATACTGATAAAGGCATCTTGTCACTTTAGTTCTTGAAATAAAAAAAAAAACCAAACAGTTCAGTAAGTTCGTGAGGTAACTGCACCTCTGAACCTTTTGGAGTTTCCTTGAGGGCACCCACTTATGGCTCAGGCCTTTGTCTGTCATCTGCCAGAGTTCTGTGACACTCTCCCTCTAGATCAGGCATTTAGGCTCCAATTCCTCCTGCTATTGTGTGTGATTGCCTTAGTAAGTCTGAGTTTAGTTCTTCATCTGCAGTCCTGTTCTCTCAGGGCACTGCCAGGGTTAACCAGTGATGAGCAAAGGTATTATTTATTCACTAGGGTCTAGTTTAGCATGCAGTCATCTATCTTCTACATGGGGATCCTGATAAGAACAAAGAACCTGAAGCCCCTTCTTGGAATGAGTCAAGAGTGAGTCCCCACAGATGAAGCTGGTTACTGTTTTATCAGTGTAAATGCAGATTAAGTTGAACAAGTGAAACTTTATTGAACCCTGTAACTGCTATGTCTCTGACTGTGTTGCTTCCACTCCAATTCTTCATATTCCCTGTTGTCCTGAGGTCCATAAAACAGTCACTACACACATTTTTTTCAGTCTTATTTGCCATGCTTCTGTAACAAGGTAAAACTAATTAATGATATTTTCCCTGGGAAGTAAGGAGTTCCCAGCTTTATTTGTTGGAGTGGGAATTTGCATTAATTAGGCCCCCACTGAGTCTAGTTCCTGTAGGAAATTCTGGTAACTCCCCCCTACTGCACACAAAACATACAACATTTACAAAGTTGATAAAATGAATTTATAGCTCCATTAAAAGGTTGACAGTTCATTTATGCTTATCTAACCTCCTCCAGTCCCTAGGTTGCTTGTCCTATTTCAAAAAAGAAACTACTACCGCCACACTTGGTGGTAACAATACAAGGTGAGGGGGGAAACTGAGTCACTTTTTTAACCACAAGAAACCAGAAGTTTCTCAGCTCTCCACAGCAAGTATGAATGAGTTAAAACTTTAAACACAATAGCTTACATCTAAAACAGGCAATATAGTAGCTATAATATTTTGCTAATAGATCTCAGAAAATATATTAGGAAATTATTATATATAGGAGATATTAGGAAATCATATGAATATCATGCTCCAAAGGGGTAGCCATGTTAGTCTAGTTCAGCAAACAAAAAAGGAGTCCTGTGCCACTTTTAAAGACTAACAAATAAATTAGTTAAAAATATTTTTATTTTGTTAAATTGTTAATAAAAATAAATGGGTTAGTCTTTAAAAGTGCCATGTGAATATCATGCTCCTATACTTGGTTACTGATAATAACATATCCCAATTCACTTATCCAGTTCTTAATCTCTAAATGAAATATTAGCTTCATTAAAATAAGTTCTAAAAATATTGATTGCATGTGGAGAGCATTGGGACAAGTGAAACCAGTTTACACAATTCAGAATGCTCCATTAACTATTTTAGACCTCTTCTATGTGTGGCCTATGAAATACTATACTCCTGGAGAGGGTGTGGATGAGGCAATAACATGGCATGTGCATTTGACTCATCCCAGGGATGCACAAGGCTAAAGAGAAACCTTTAAGGAATTAGGCCAGATCTAAAATTCAAAAGTTATCATGTTACCTTTTAACCATGATTCCTTGCTCAGGGGCTTAATGCTTTATGTGAGTTCAGTGATGTGCATTATTTCCTGAAATTCAGCTCATTTAACAACAGATTCTTCTCTATAAACAGGTGAAGGATTTGCCTACTGGGCTCTCTCTCTCTCTATTATGAATTCAGCTTTCAAAAGGCACAGGAGCTGACAAGGTGGCCAGCTTACTTCGTATTGAAATAAGCTTCATAATAATTGATGCTGTCTTCAGTTCAGCCAATTGATTATGCAGACTAAAGCACATAATGAAATTCAAGCAGCACCTCTGGATTCCTAGACTCTCATTCATCAGTTTCAATAAAATAAGGACAAATCTCAATAGTCAGAAAAGTCTGTTTTCACGTAGTGACTCCAGACCTTTTCTTTCCAAGTTGACCCTCAATTCAGCAAAGCACTTAACATTAGGGCTTTACCTGTATGGAGAGCTGTTGTGAGGCAAGCTGGGGTGTAAATGTAAAGTGCTTCAGTATAGCAAACGTTAACTGACCATGTGGATCCTGCTACCATGAACTGAGAGTTATGTAGTACACACTTTGAAGTGCACGGTAGTACAGGCCACATGGACATTTAGTACATGGCTTGGTAGAGTGTTGACTATTTCAAACTCAGCTTGCTGAGCAATAAATTTCCACATAAACAAGCCCTTCATCACCAGTATGCCTACTGTGCAACATAAACCACATTAATAGAACGCAAGCTAGTGGTGCCTGGGTTTATTTACCTAGAGCTTCAGCAGTTATACCAGGCCTCAACCAATGTCCCACAGACCTAGGCGGTAGTCTAAAAGCTGGGCTGCCTAAGTATGCAGCATGTTAGAGTGCCTGCCCACCCCTTAAAAGCCACCACCACTTTTGGCAGCAGGATGGGGTGAAGTGGGAAAACTTGATTGTCCAGAGAATTAAGAAAGTCAGCCCATGTTGTGTATTATTTTCAGCAGACTCCCAGAGCACAAGTCCAGTGGGACTGCATTTATATTGCAAAGTTTGAATACTGGCTTGACTCAAGTTATGACCCTCCAACACCTTGCTTAGGATAATTTGTGTGTGGACAGAAGGGGATTTAGGCTTGAGCTGAGTACAAACCCTAGGCATGCATTACAGGGTAGATATATCCTAAGGTACGGGTGATAAAAAAAATCCACAGTTGGTCTGGGTCAGCTGACAGGGCTCACAGGATTTGGACAGTGGGGCTATAAAATTGCAACTTGGCCTTGGGGTGAAGCTTGGGTCCTGAGTCCTCCTAAAGGGGAGGATCCCAGAGCCCAGGCTCCAGCCTGAGCCCATGAGCTCAAGTCACTTCACACAGGCCAACTGAAGGTCTTATTGCAGTGTAATTGTAAAGAAAGCTAATGGGACTTAGGAAATGCAGTGTAGATATTAGGAAAGTCAACAGGACCGGGGCTTCTCTGTGTTTATGTGATTTTTGAAAAAGGAACTTAGACACTTTTAAAAACTTTACCGCACATTTAATTTAAAGATGAAGCCAATAGAACTATTGAGGTGTTTAAAGTATAGCATGTTTTTAGGTGCCTTAGTGAACTGAGCATGTTTAGTAGCATGTTTGCTTATTTAAAACACAGAAGTACCATTATTAAATGTCCTTTAACTTCCACGAAGAAGAGGCAACATTTAAATATTTTACCATCAAGTTCCTTTTCACATAAGACATTTGAAAGAATAAATAATTACCATCATAGAGGCCAGATTTTGTTGCTGTTCTGAATCATTTTGTGTCCGCTGTGGAAGAATGTGAATTGAAACTATATAGTATAGCTCAGGTTCCAAACCTACAATTAGTATTTCTTATATCACTCAAACTACAAGAATTTCATAGCTCAGATTGATTGGTATAGTTGCTGCAGAGAAACAGGAGTTTTCAGACACTCCCTGAAGAATGTATGCAACTCCCTAATTGAGAACTCAAAGAGTTGTGCTCCAGTCAAAATTCCAATCCACATTTGGATCTGCAGTTTCCCAAGTATCTGGGCTTATATTTCTGTCCATTACAGAAGTAATGAATTATGAATGGAAGAGAGAATTTGGAGGGATATCCAAAACAAAGATACCAGTTTGAGAATCTGAACAAGCTGTCTTGCACTAAAACACAGTCATTCACAGTATCTTCTCTTGATGCATCCTTAACATATATGGGCAGAACACACTCCTCCTTGTACAGAGCTATTCCCAAACTTGGTTTGCTCCAGCTCCTTTCGGATTGGACCTTTAATAATGTATTTAAACACCATTTCTGTATGTGTAATTTACCTAGAAAATCAGTTACCTCTGATCATTCCTTGATCAGACCTGACACTATCTCCCTTTTGCTGTGTCCAGAGAAGTCTCACTTTATCACTTCCCAACCTGTTCCTCACATCCCAAGTGTTATCAGGGTAAGGTTACATCAACATTTCCAAAAGAAGTACCTAGTGAGGAAATAGCAGAAGTATGTGTGAGAGATCCTGGTTCCACTGAAGTCAACAGCCAAACTCCCATTAACTTCAATGGGGAAAGAATTTCACCCACTGACTCCATAAAAAAGATTATTGTCTCCTCAATACCCGTGGAAGAGTCCCCATCTTGCTCTTCCCAAGTTTCTTCATCTTATTTTTACTTGCTTTGCAATGTTCATTTGAGATTCCTCTTAACATTAGCATATGCTGCCTATACCCAAGATACTATAGGTTGTTCTATACCACACAGTTAGGTTGACACTTATATCAACCTAATTTTGTCAGTGTCTACACTAAAGCCTTCCTCCCACCAGTGTAAGTGACATACTACACCACCATACCACCACCCAGAGGAATAGCTGTGTTGGTCTGACAAAGTGAGTTGGAGCCCACGAAAGCTTATGCTCAAAGAAATTGGTTAATCTTTAAGGTACCACAGGACTCTCGTCATTTTTACCAACATAAAAACTCCACCTCCATGAGAAACCTAAAACATAGGTCCGTGTAGTTAGGGTAACACAGTGTCTACACTGTACTACTTAGATGTCAGTTTCATGGCTCCAGTAGTCAGAGCTCAGCTGTCTCCCCATTTCCTGGAGAATTAGGTGGTTAGGAGTTGTGGTGAGAAGCACAGGCTCCTGGACCCTGCTCACAGCTGGAACCTGGGATGAGAAGTCCAGGTGGCCCCCCATCTCCACCTGTTTCATGCTGGGGGCTGGGCAGCATTATCACTTTCATTGCTCCCTGGGAATGGAGACCCCAGGGAGGGGGGAGAGCTGACAATTGGACTCCTGGCAAGAAGTTGCCAGCGGAGCTGAGAGACTAGGCTCTCCTAGTGAGGACATGTACCATCAATCCAAGGAGGGTAATGTGGACATAAACCAACGCAGTAATTACTCCGATGGCTGTAGGTTGATATACCTTTCCATTCCTGGCATTTAGGAGGTGTTCTAAGCATATTTGCATGTGATTAGTATATAATTCACAGTGTTGTTACAGAAAAATAAAATTACAAAAAAAAAAAAATTCTACAATGTGGAACTTGGATATCTTGGAACCTTTCGTTATTGAAGTTCAGTATTTCAGAGGCCACTTTGATCTCCACTTCCTTAGCCCTGGTCTACACTGCAGGTGCTTTTTGGTGCCAGTTCATTTCCCTTTGACTGCCTAATTCCTACTCACTGTGGCATCATCAATGTGTTGAGTCCACAGGAAATGCCCTCCCATTGACTCAATTCTATGTTACTTGAGGGATGGTCTTCAAGTATCCACTTCCTGATCCAATGAGCAGGTTTTCAAAGACCCGCTCAGCTAATCTGGAAGATCGATCTGAGGGCAGCGAATTTGCCACCGTCAGTGAAGATCTGCCCTTCGACACTCTTCACCAGTCAAAAAGATTGATTTCTATGTGTACTGATCTTGGCTATAGGTGTGGTTCATACTGTCATGCTAGATGTATCCCATTTCCATTTTATCTGATCACAGATATATTATGCATTTACCTCTTTAAACCCCCATTTTCAATTTTCACAAACTATGAAATATAAATTAATGACACTAACCCAGGGTCTCTGTCAAAGAGGTAAATTACATAAATAAAGGAAGAAATAATATGGGTCCATATATTAGCAGGCAATGCTTATTTCCAGTCTTATACATTCAAAGGAAAAATATGCACCCTAAATATAATTGTTTTTGTAAAGGGAACAGAATTATAAAGATTCCCTGGTATTACTATGGTTAATGTTGCTGGAAACAAAAGGTATTCCCCATTAAATGTCACAGTTACACAATTGTTCCTCTCCTCCTGAATTAAGAAACAAATGTTTCATTTTTACCCGTCTTCCAATTTACTCTTGTAACACATTGTTAAAGTGCTGTTAATTTCATTTCATTTTATATGCCACTACTACTCACATTTTTTATATTTTTTGATTCCTTCAGTACATTTTATTGGTACAATATTTTAATGATATGTCCCTAATTTACATCTGTTTTATGTCTGTCCTAAATAGTAGTAAATCAGGAAAATGCCATTTAGAGTTGAGGTATAGCTCTTTGTCTTCATTTTAATTCAGTCTTAAACATTCCATCAACAAAGACACAAAGAAATAAAATAAAGAAGAAAAGAAATAACCTAAGCTTTCTCCCAAAATTCTTGGTCTTCAGTGGTAGACTACTTCAATATCTGCATATGCCAGAACAAATTTCTGAAGAATAATCCAAGGAACAACCTCTCAGTGGGAAAAGCTTATTGTATCAGCCCTTTAAAATAGCTTTAAGGTACAGACACCTTTTAAACACAGAATCTCAAATAAAGAATAGACTTTGAGCTTTGACCATACCATAGTCAACTGGCCTTCGTATTTGAATCAATGATGTTTCTCCTATGAGTGCCAAAGTGAATAATTGCAGCTGGCCTACTGCGGTCAAAACCATCATTCTTGGATTCATTTTAGGCTTTTCTGGAATAATACAGCAAGTAAATGTCACCTAGCAATATATTCCATTTTCTTAAATAAAATTTACAAGGCCTTGGAATGGCAAAGTGCACTGGGCTCACCTGGCTATGCAATGGCATTTAAAAAGAAATCCCCCGCCCCCCCCCCCCAAAAAAAAAGCTCCACAAAAACAGGGCAAACCCTTTAGGAATTAATTCTGATAATATTTGCTATTTTTTCTGTTCTACATGATGGTTGGCTTTTTGGTTCTATTGTCCTGATATTTTAGTCACTGTGCAGCAAAACTTCCATTGAAGGCTGCAGTTGTTCAAGTGTCTCTCAAGCCTGAAGCTGCGACTGAGAAGCATATGAAAAAGAAATGTCAACTTTACCTTGAAAACCAAGATAACATCTCCTCTTACTGCCTTTACTTCTTTTTTCCCTTTGGGCAACTCAATTCAGGAACTGTAACATTATGCTTCCTTGAGACTCTGATTCTTATAAGAAATTAGGCATTTTTTTCTTACAGTATTGTGCTCCATGTCTTCAATACATAACTGGAAACAAAGAGCACCCTTGAATAAGTAGCACTCAAATGCTCAACACAGGATGGCATGGTAAAATGAGAGAAAATAAAAGTTTTTTTCTCAACGCAAAACTAAACTCCCCACAATTCACCTTTCCCTTTCTTGCTCTTGGGCTGTCAGAATGGAAGTGACACTGCATTAATCCCATTTCGTAGTTGAAATCTGTTCAACAGGAGTTGAACGCTGAGTCAGAATTTCCTAGAAAAACTACCAAATTCTACTTCCTGATAGGTACACATGACTGTCATTTACTTCAGCGTCTCTAACAGGAAACAGCAGTTTCATTTCAAACACTGACAATTTACACTGTTCTTAGATGCAAAGAAAAGATGTGATATTTAGAGATGGGCCTGACATGGAAAGTTAAGACCGAACCAGTATGGGAGGGTGTCAAAACTGGGGTTCTGGCATGGGACCTCTTCTAGTTCTGTAAAAAAGGTTCCTGTAAGTGCCCAATGCATTGTATCTGTAAGGCAACTCAACATAGTAAAAACAGCAGCAAAACATGTATACGTAAGCTTGAATAAATATCAGCAAAATGTTAGGACTCTGAACTCAATAGTTAGTCATTTGGGGCAAGGAACATTTTGGAGGTCAACATATTTAGAACACTTAACTCTGTTGGAAGGATTAAGTCCAGACCAAAATTACAGTTTGGTAAATTCACTTATTTATCAATACTACCGAAAAACTACATTTCCCCCAGAAACAAAATATTACAGCTTTGACCCTGCCAATTTACCTACAGAGCATTTAGTCGTGGGTGTCTCATGAGCTTGATTCCAACTTTAAAGGCCAAACTCATCTCCAGTGCCTCAGAGAGAATGCAACTGCCCATCAAACCATGTGCCCAAGGATCAGAATTGACAAATAGGTGTGTTTGGTAGCTGGTACAGAATGAGTACAAATCTTAAAAAATATTGATCTGCAGCTTCCTATGCAGCAATATGCAGGGAGGATGATTAGACTCTAAGGGCAAAAGGGACCAATATGATCATCTAGTCTGACTTTCTACATGACATAAGTCACAGAACCTCACCCACCGACTCCTGTAATAAACCCCTATCCTATGACTGAGTTCTTAAAGTCCTCAAATCACAGTTTAAAGGTGAAAACTCCCAAAGCCTTGTCCATCTGCTTTGGGGGAAATTCCTGAGCATGTAGGCAAGATGCACCAGAGAGACACCCAAGAAAGAATTCTAGTAATAGCTCAGAACCCACCCCATCAAATGTCCCATCACTGGCAATTAGCATGGGGGATCAGAACTGCACACATATTCCAGACAAGGTCTCACCAATAACTTGTACAATGGTACTAACAGCTCCCTATCTCTACTGGAAATACCTCATCTGATACATCTTAAGGACTGTATTAGCTTTTTTCATGACCACATCACATTGGGAGCTCATAGTCAACCGGTGATCAACCAGTACACCCAGGTCCTTCTCCTCCTTATCTTGCACATGTATTGCAATTGAGTATTTCATAGCATCCCCAAAATATAGACAAGGATGATAAAATGATATCTTTCTGCATATAAGTTTAGATATATTTGTGGTTTAAAGAGAAAATAAAAACCAATACTCTAATCAGGTTCCTTACACTGGAAATGCTGTGTAGAGTGCAGACCAGGCCACAGAAAAGTTTGTGACTGATCTAACACTGAAGAGCCAGTTTTGCAATTTTTTTTGGCAAGCAGGAGGAAGTGACTAACTCAGACTGAGGTTTTTTGTCATCCCCCTCCCCCAAACCCAATTTCAGCATTTTCTTATCAGGAACTATGTCTATACCAGAGTTGAAGGTAAAATTTCCAGCTTGATTAGACATACCTGAGCTAGCTCTGATCATGACACAAATGGCAGATCAGGCCAGCCATCCTGAGTATGATTCTATTTGAAACCCTACAAGGAGCCCTGTGGCACTTTTCAAGACATGCAATAAATAAATGTTAGTCTTGAAAAGTGCCACAGGGCTCCTTGTTTGTTTTGCTGACCTAGACTAACATGGCTACCCCTTTGGAACTTTGAAACCCTATGTACCTACTCAGGCAGCTAGGCTTTTCGTGCCATAGTGGTTATACTTCTATTTTTAAGCATGCACTAGCTCAACCAGAACTATCATAGGTATTTCTACCTAAGCTGGAAATTACACCTCCAGCTCCCACATAGATATAGCTTCAACGAAACGCTACAGGAAGACCAGAATTAACCCTGGACAAAGCAATTATATTTTGCATGCAAAGGAATCACCCAATCCAGACTGGGAGTTACCAAGTCAGACAGTTCACTTGCATTGGGGGAATGATAGAAAATCCAAAGTACTACAAGAAGAAAGACCCGAGGCAGAAAGGCATGCAGAGTTCAAAGTCGGGGTCAACAAAACTAACACATGCACATGGAGCTGCACACACTGTAGCAAATGATAAACCAAGACAATGCCAGGCATATGGAAAAGATGGACAAACAGCAATGGATTACATCGCTTTGTGAGAGCTGGCGCACATCAGCAGAGTGTGCAATGCATACTCAAAGAGGATGACAGCAGCATCACCAGCTAAAATGAATTCTTCATGGGAGTAACAGATGTTGCAGCATAAAATGAATGAACCTGCCACCTCCAAACAGCAGTGCTAGTCACGCTGATGTTACAAGAGATCCCCCGGTCCAAGTCACTGTGCCATACACCTCAAAGACTAACGGAACACTTATTTTAGTTAATAGCTGTGCTTTTTCTTTTTAAATACAAAAAAAAAAGGTGCCGGTACTCAGCCAGGGATCCGGGCCTGCTGACAGCAGCAGCAGGAGCTGGGGCTGCATCGTTGTGAAAAAAAGGTGCCGCTACTCAGTACCCCTGAGTACCATTACAAAAAAAAAACCCTGGTTAGAGGGTGGTTGTAAGTGTTTAAGTTTCTGTATAATGTTGCTTATTGTTATATGTTGCTGGGGAAGAAAGTTATGGTAAACTGTTCTCTTAAGAGGCTCTGGCAAGAGCCTGCTGGAACCAATTGTAATGTTATGCCCGGGGGTTATGTTACACATTGCTGATCAGTTAGAACACAGACACGCAATGAAGACAACCTGTCCATCACTGAACACCACAGATTCTACACTCCAGTCTGGGCTCCTGTCTCACCCACCACTCAGTAGTGGCCCTGGCAGTCCAACACTTTATTCACCACAGGATAAGTATGTTTCTACACAATTATATCATTTTGGTTCACTGTATATGTGTGTGCGCGCGCACAGACTGTTACAGGGAAAATATGGAGTTATACACAGCTGAATACAATGGCCATGTTTTATACAGTATAGGTTCTCTTTGTGATTCCAAGGCAAGCCTAAAAACAATTTTGTCCTAACCAACCCTCTTTCCTCTGGAATCACTGGTGGCTCTGAAAAGAACAAATATCTACTATTGTGAATACTTTAAAAAATCCCACACTGAAGTAGAATTAAATGACTAAAGCAAGTGTTGAGCATTACTTTGTGTCTTTATTACACTGTATTCTAATTTGTCTTTCAAACAACATTTCTACAGACCAAGTGAAACATCCACCCCTCATTCAGTGTAACTCAAATTTTACATCTTGCATTTGTATAATCTGGTCACTATTTTGTGGTCAGGTATTTAAAAGTTGATATGTTTCACTGTTTAAAGATGTGGACTAGACACTCACCTAGGAATATGGCCCAACTGTTAGTTTCATAACTTAATTCTACCTCAAATATAAATTATATAAGTGTTTTCCAGAAACTACCATTTACTTGTTGGGACGGACGGACGGACGGACGGACACACACACACGCACACACACTATATATTTCATATGCCTATTCTGAATCCAGAAGTAAAATTTTAGCTTTATAGTAGTAATAATCTGTTCTATCATATTTTTCATTGAAACATTTTCTAAGATGGTGAAAACACTTTTTTCATACACAGATCATTCAAATGGCCAAATTATAAAGCTTTCTAAACCAAAAAATTACTTCTGCATTGAGGTTAAAGCATGGCAAAATTAGGAGCTTAGTATAAAACTTTCTAGAGAACTATAAGCAACTGAAGATGGGAAATTTGATTTTAAGTGGGAGACAGCTCAACCCAGCAGATAAGGGTCTGGATTGGAAAACACAAGATCTGTTTGATATTCTTTGGCACTCTGCCTCTCATTTTCACTAACATCATCATAGGGGAAATTTGAGGTTTATGGATAAAAAGTCATATCAATACTATATATTATCTCAATCTTAATTATAGCATCAGTATCATAAGGCTTAATAGATGTTAACTATGCAGAGTCACCAGCTCAGTGCTTCTTTCACTTGACACTTACTAGTTATGTAGGGATTAGCACCTTGTACCTCTTCCATCTGATAATCTGCTACAGACAAAAACCCCTGGCCTCTGTAAGGAGAACTACTAACTTCATTTGCACTATGCATCTGTACAACCCTTCACAGATTCTCTTCTAATCTATTGCAAAAATGTCTACAGTGTCAGTGTGTTTGACAATGCAATTCATTGGAGAAACTGTCTGGTATGTATTTAATTTGCTAATTCTTGAAAATGCTGCCTGACCATGGCTTGTTTCTGACAGACATTTGATATTGTACAATCAGTGGCATCTTAAAGAAAAGAAATAAGGCATGAGCTACTCCCTTGTGCAGTGTGAACTTAGTCTTCTCTGAGTTTTGTTAATGCCTGGAATAGACCTAAAATATGATGGAAATTACCCCAAACCAATATACTGGGCCCATTTTGGGGGCTTGGAAGGCCAGGGTGAAACTTAAGGATTTCAGATCTTCTGTGCAGATGTTCTTCCAGAAATTCAGACACTTATCCAAAACTCATCTAGAACAAAAAACCTCTTGGATCTGCAAAATTTGTCTGGAAATCCCCAGAGAATAAGATTTCAGTCCTTGCAGACTCAGGAAGTACAGGAGCATGCAAAAATTAAAAATAATTGGAAAAAAAAGTTAAGGAATTTTCTCTCCAAAAGAAATGCTTAGCATTGAATGCTATTCCCAATGACAGTAAATGGTGAAACTCCAAATGATTTCATGGGAATGGAGTTAAGTCAGCACGTTAGTGCTTCTGAAATTCCCTTCTTAAATTTTCTCAAGCCTTAAAGAGGCCGTTCAAGTTTTGGTTCAAGTTTTGAATCAAGTTTGTTTTACTGAAACCAGTTTTACTTCACTTCATACTATGTCAGCCGGAGGTTTAATAACAATACTGCTCAATATACATACTGCTTTTTACATCTTCATAACACTGTACAGACAATTAATTAATCAGTCCTCAAAACCCCAATGCAACAGTTAAGCATTAATAACCTCTTTACTATAGAAGAGGATATAGACACAGATGTAGAGACTTTCCCAAGTCATAACAGTACATCTGTGGTGGAGCTAAAACTAAAATTGAAGACCTTCTGAATGTTCTTGTATAAAAATGTTAAAGAAATGACTGAATAATTGTCTCCTCGCTGCAGAATCTACTCATATTCTGTTAAGTACAGAAATATATTTCAATAAAGCTATGATTGTTAGTTACAAATGTCTGAGACAGTAAGTTTTAATTATTAAGATACTGTGTGCATTGTTATGATAAAAAATAAGACTACATGTAATTATGAAAGAAAACATTAAGCAAGCAGCCAGTTTTAGAGACTTGAGCACAAAATTAGTTATTTGGGCAGATTTTGCCTGAGAACTTGGAAGACCCACTAAACCAAATTATGTCTGTAGTCCAGGGACAGCCATGAGATGTAATTCTTCCAATCTACTCTGCCCTGATTAGGCCTCAACTGGAGTATTGTGTCCAGTTCTGGGCGCCTCATTTCAGGAAAGATGTGGACAAATTGGAGAAAGTCCAGAGAAGAGCAACACTAATGATTAAAGGTCTGGAACACTTGACTTATGAGGGAAGATTGAAAAAGCTGGATTTGTTTAGTCTGGAAAAGAGGAGACAGAAGGGACAGGATAACAGTTTTCAAGTACCTAAAATGTTGTCACAAGGTGGAAGGAGAAAGATTGTTTTCCTTAACTGCAAATGATAGGACAAGAAGCAATGGGCTTAAATTAGGGCAAGGGAGATTTAGGTAGGACATTAGGAAAAAATTCCTAACTGTCAGGGTGATTAACCACAGGAATAACTTGCCTAGACAGGTTGTGGAATCTCCTATATTGGAAGCTTTAAAAAGCAAATTAAACAAGCATCTGTCAGGAATGGTTTAAGAGGGTACTTGGTCCTGCCATGAGTGCAGGGGACTGAACTCGATGATCTCTCATGGTCCCTTCCAGTTTCTGTGATTACCACAAGGAGCCTGCTCCTATTAAGAGACATTCAGAAACACTGAAAGAGGATAAGAAGAGAGAACCCAGGGAACTTCACATCTGTTTATATGTTTTGGGCCTGATTCTACATTCTGCTTGGCAAGTTTTTTGCAGCTTTATTTAACTAAATGAAAGAAGTCAATGGAGATGCACAAGCATTACCCTTGATGTAATGGAGTTATGGACCATGCCCAGTATTTATACAATGTCCTAAAACCCACATGATCCATTACAAAAATGTATCAGAAAAATGATAACCCCCCCCCCCAAAATACTGAATGCCAAATTATATAATTAACATGGAACATCATGGGAGATTAAAGAGACATGATTTCAAAGAAGAAGATACTGTCTAAAACTTTCCCAGCTGAAGCATTTTGATGAAGTTGATAATGATAGTCCATATACCATACTATATCCCATGAATAAAAATAATAAAAAAAACCAACCCACAGAACAAAAACAAACAAACAAAAAAAGAAAAACAGATGTCAGGATGCAAGCTTCACACAGCGTATTACAAGTGCAAAATATGGCAATTATAATCCTGAAATACAAGGAATTACAAATATGACAAGCTGCTGATTAAGCCTAAGAATGGGGTCGCTCAACAAAGGATGTGATAAAGAGAAGGAGTGACAATGAGTGGAAAACAATCTTTGACAAGTGAAAGGCCATTTAATAATTTACTTTCCATATCTCTCTAATCTAAGTTTTATTCTAATTTTTAACGAAGAACTAAAATGCAAAATATAAGTCATTGAATACAACCTGTTGAATACACGGGATCTGAAACAAAGCCCCAGAGATGGAAATTTCCATCAACTGTATGGGCTCTAAATCGGATTTATTAAGAGCAAAATAGCTGTAAGTGATATTTTAACTACAATACAGATTTACACAATTATCTTCATTTCTAAAATGTCATCACTGTAGTGCAGCACATAGATATACCTTAGAGGGACACTCACTCTTACCCCCCACCTCCTTACAGTATAGAGACAAACCTCTGGGTGACTTAGCTAAAAAATAAATATACGCCTGCCCATAATAGTGTACAACTCTTAGACTCAATTTTTTTCTTCAACAGCATACTAAATGCCATGCCAGCGTACAGTTACATAAAAGACTGACCACTCCAAGGAGACTATAGCATTGTTTCGTAAAATATGGATCTTTCTCCCTCATTCTTTTTTTCTGTCCCACTCTGTTTCTCTATTTTTAATCCTGTTCACTTTTCCATTTCTTTACCACTTATTTTCCTTTCATCTGCCTGTAATGTTCCCCTGACCTTGGCCTTTGACTGTCTACTTTTTCCTTTTCTACTTGCTATTAGTCTCCCTTTCTTCCATTTTCAACAGGCAAAAACATTTAAAAGTAACAGCTCTTGATATTTTTCTAGTGACTGTCATTGGAGGATTACAAAGCTCCTCATGAAATTTGAGTAATCTCAACAATACCCCAGTGAGTGCAAGTATTACAGTAACTGACAACCAGGAACAGAACACGATTATTGACTCCTGATCCATTGCTTAACGTGCTACATCCCACTTTTTCTACTGAATGCAAATTGCTTTCTCACTTCCTTTTGCCACTCTCACCACCAGAATCCTCTGAGTCTCCTCACACTGCTTCAGCTCTGCAGCACAGATCCTTTGTAAGCACCATCAGCAGTGTGGGGCTGAAGAACAAATCAAACAAAGTACTTCTGGAACTAACCCTAAATTATGGCACTCACACTAGAAACAGAATTAGCAACGATACAGATGCATTGTCTGGCATAACTGACATTCCCTGATCAGGGAAGTCCTAGAAGAGGAATAGCAGGAACGTTGCCAGCCAGGGTTGAGGTACTTAGGGCTGAAGTGAACAGGCAAACTTGGCCTAGTCTCACCAAATTCTTTACTCAGTTACACTTGTGCAACCCCACTAACAACAGGGTTCTAATCTTGTGACCTAATAGAATAGGCCAGGTAGCTTTCTTCCCAACAAGTCACTAGAGTTAAGTAGATACTTAGATACTTCCTAAAATTCACTTAGGTCCAGATGCAAGGTTCTGAGCTGAGACCATCTCAGCTAGCAAAATCAGTCCTAACACCCAGATTCACCCCAAAAAGGAAAGAGACAGAAGTACAGTTTACAGAATAGTTTTCCAAAGTGGAAATATCATGCAAACAGCTAAAGAATTACTGTAATCATTATATCGATCATCATTTCAGAACAAAAAGAACAAACAAAACCCAGAAAAACATGTACAAAGCCAGCCTCAAACTCTGTAATCAAGGTCGTATTAGAAGGGAAACAATCTTGACTGCCATCACACTGTGTGTTGGCAATCAGCTACCAGAAGCAAGCAGAGTTTTCTGCCAAGACAAGTCAGTCAAATGAATATTTGTTTGACAACAACTAGCAGAGAAATTTATTGGGCATGAAAACAAAATACACAACATTTTATTGATCTTAAAAACATGGTTTTTACAGCATGGTACAAAGGATCATTCCACATCTTGAAAGACTATTGCATCTTCCCGAAAATTAATGATTAACCATAGTTCTTACAAAAATATTCTAAAGGGAAGAATAAAAAAATGTGACTTGGTATGGCTCCAGAATGAGAAAATGTAGTTTTGTGTCTTCTTTCAGCATGTTTCATGAGAAGCTTTGGTTGGAGGGCACCCACACCTACAGAAGTAACCAGTTCCACTGCACAATTAGACCAAATGACTATGCAGATACAATAAAGACCCTTGATTAATCAAACTGGCACATAAATTGAGTCTGGATCTACCAAAGTCATAGCCTGACCCAAACAAAGTCAATAGAAAAACTCCCATTCACTACAGAAAGAACTGATCCAACTTCTAAAAGTCTCTATCCAAGTAGTATTCCATTATATGGTTTCATCAACCATTATGAACTGTAGTTCTGTGGGCGCGCAGAGAGACCACTGGAACCTTTTCCTCAACTGAAAATCTAGGACTAAAGTGTTCAAGCTTGGGTGCCTATATTGAACCCTAAATCCATCAATAGAAATAGCTCATTTTCAAAACATGCTGGGCTCTTGCAGCTCCAGCTGATCTCAGTGCTGTATTGCTAACTCCTATGGTTTTACTTAAAGTCTAGGAATAGCTAGTTTTCTTAAACCTCAGCTCCTGGAGTCATGCAGTTACAGGACAATCTCAGCTTTCATTTTCAGCAGTACTCTATCCCTCACAGCTGCAGAGAAAAAGCTTGAAAATATGAAGCAGAAGGGCTGCAAAATAATACCTAAATAAATACCTAGATCTTATATTGCACTTTTAATTTGTGGATATCAAAGCACTTTATTAAGTACATTACAATATCATTATCCCTATTTTATAGATGGGCCAGAAGGCAAATAAAAACTCTGTATTTGTCAAATCTCATGAGTTTTCAGTGAATACAGTTTTGGATTCTTGGAATTGCTAATACACTTAATGGGAGCTAGGCTAATCCAGTACCCATGGTAGTCGGCCAGTTCTCTTTATGTACTTAAATGTGGATTTAGGAACTCAACATTAGGCACCCTAGTTTTAAAATGTTGGCTTGTATGTTCAATGTACAGCTCTGTGCTCTCATGATCCAAGGAAAGCAGGGAATGTAGGAACTGCATACAGAAAGATTATTTCGTTTGGTGGAATAATGATCTCAGTCTCTGTGCAGTATCATTCCTACAGCTTTGTCCAGGGCAATCCTTTTTAGCTAGAATTGTAGCTAAAAGATTGCCTGCCACCCCATCCCCCAGATAGACTCATGGTAATAATCAGAGGGTAGGATGTTACCAAGGCTTCTAGTTCAGCGGGGTGAAGAACAGAAATCTGTACCATGCTCACACTGTACATTAGTTCTTGGTGTAAATTCAGTAAAGCCAAAGGTGAATTTGGTTCAACAGTAGGTTTGTAGAAGACAAAGGTCTGTTCTAAAGTATTAAACTCCATCTACACCATAAATATTGCAACATATGCAGTTGAGATTACAGTGAGGTTGGGGACAATTAATTAATGCACTGCATTCTTTTTTTTTTTTTCATCTCAGAAAAGGAAAACAGTTTTCTCCAAAGACCCTTAACAGACACATCTTGATGCTATAAAATTACCAATGAGGCATTAATGAACATGTTAAAGATTAAGAATGCACAATCTAAAATACAATGCTGTAATGGGTATTAAGATGTGGAAACTTCTCCACAGAAGTGGACATAAATAGTAATATAAATAGCTGCATTAACACCATCAGAATTCAAGGCGCCAACATAATCTAGATATAGCAAGAGACACTAAGACTGCCTAAGTTAAAATTTTACTGAAGCTTGTTTAATGTTACAAGGTCCCTGAAGTGAATGATACAGAAAGATATTGATAATTTATGTAGCTCTTGTTCAGAATTGATTCTGTCTTTATTTTTCAGATCCAAGTCTTTGGAATTAAACTTGTATTTTACTGAATGCCTTAGCCCTGGATATTGGGTTTTCTGATCTAAATACTAATGCATTTAGCTTCCCAAAAAGTTCATTTTGAAGAACACAAAGCCTTAATTTTTATTTAAACAACAACACGCTTGCTGAAATTAAAATGGAAACATTTAGTTAAAGAGTACTATACCACACTCTCAGGTGAGTAGTCCCTCTAAATGGTCCTAATCTTTTCACTCTCCCCTCATATAGAAGCCTTTCCTTGACCCCAATTATTTTGTTGCCCTTCTCTGGACCTTTTATATATCTGCTATATTTTTGGGGGGACAGAAATGAACACCATGCTCTGGGTGACAGTATACTAGTGATTTATATAAAAGCATTACTTTCAGAATTAATCTCTATTCTTGTTTTTAGATGGCAACTGTGCATTGAACAGATATTTTCTCTGAACTGTCAACAACTATGTCTAGATTTCTGGGCTGTTTTTATTTTCCCTTGAGCAGTTCCACTCAACTTAGAACCCATCAATTGTGTCCGAGCAGTTGATTATTATTTTAGATATGTATTACCTTGCCACAACCAAAATATTTCAGTCCAAACTGTTCCTTATCGTATTATTGATTCTTCTTCAGTTTGCCAATAAAGTTTCAGTATTCAAGTGACCCATCCTACTCACAGGATTCTAGGCACAGTCTCAATCGTGCTGAAAAGACATGGATTAGTGTGTTTTCAGGTATTCATTGCAAACAGAGGGTCTTAATTTTGTGGTTTATTAAAACCCTTTGTTCGTAATCTCTACATAAACTAAGATGGAGACAAATTGCTTAACAAACACTGTCTTTATTCTTTACACAGTTAAAATATAACAATTCAATTCCATTTTAACAGCTTTGACTGTGCAGCATGCCTCACTGGGAATATGCTGTAACCATACTGTGTAATATGGCTCACTAATGTCTGTCTCTACAATTCCTTTTTAGTTATTTAGGATGTACAGTAATTAGCAGCTGGAATTCATGTGGCCGTCTGCTTTTTGGTGTTGTGCCTTCTCTTTCATGTGATCACTTCTCTCCACTGGTGTAAGCTGATTGCATGCTTTCCAACTTCTAACTACACAGGGACTTGAAATGCTTAATGTTGTCTCCTTTCTCTTTTATGCCAATTTTTCAGAAAATGTTTGAGCAATTTCCACACAGGGTAGGCATGTGCCAAATATGAACTGTACACCATTCAACATTTCACAGGTTGTGTCTGCAGATTTTTCTGGCTGTTTCCTTCAAAGGATAATTTCTCAAATTGTGCACCCCATTTAATTTAATTAAGAGATGCATAAAAATATTGTATTCTGTTTATAGTCTCTGAGAATTTCATGCGGCTGTTTTACCCATCCAAAAATATATTCATTTTAACATGCCTAAAAGAAATAACCCATTATAATCAGAGACTGGAAAGATTTGTCACTGAGTTCAGGGGTGTACCTTGGAATTTATAGTCAGTACAAACAACATTATCACTTGGTAAAGGATGCAAAGAGGATATAAATTATGGCCTCTTGGGACAAGCTGGACAGCCCCAAGAACTGTCATCAGAGAACACAGCCAAGAATAGAGTACTCTATATATGCAGCCATAAAAGGTAGTGTAGAATGACAGCAACAGTAACAAGAAAGTTGACTTCACTTTTATGGATGTGTATAAGCAAACCTAGCACCACAGTCCCATGAATGTTTATTTTATGTGAATCTCACTTCAGTCTCAGATTTTTTAAATCACATTCCTACTGCAATGAATTCTGCCAAAATGGTGTCAATGATCTAAGAGACTCGCATAAAATCTTCAAATAGACAATGTCATTGTATTGCTGAGGAAAAAATGGATCTGGATGGGAAAAGAAAAACAGAAACTTGACATTAGACATGGAAAGGTTGGTGGGAATTTAGGTTTATTTTACATTATTTATTTTAAGTTTACCATTACATTAGAGGGTATGTATTTATTTGTAGTGCGCAGTATTTTATACCTGCTGTTTTAATTTATAGGCTGGACACCTCCAGTGTAGAGTAGGCACTTAGTGACTTTTACAAGCATAAAGAAATAAAACCAGACATTTCTGAAAATGATTTACAAGTAGTTTCAGAGACTACATCTACTCCTGAGTTTCTCTGCCAATAACAATGCAAACTAACTAAGCGACTTACAAAGGCTAAAGAGTCAAACTGAGCACACTGTCAAATACACAAATAGGACATGACAGTGAATGAAATCATTCTGAATTTACATTGGTGTTACTGAGATTAGAGTCTGGTCCCTCCTATGTAATTTCAGCACGATTTATTGGTTTAAAATGAAGGGTTTTGCAGTGGCTAAGTCAGTGTCTAAATTGATAGCAGGGGCTGGTGGAGCACTTCCAAAGGCAGTTGTCAAAGACTAAGTTAGATTTGGGGTTTTTGAAGTAATAATCCACTGAGATTTATAGTTCAGTGTCTTCAGATTGAAAGAAAGGAAAAATCTTGGTAAATTATGTGATTAGTGTCCACTTCTAGTGGGCTCAAATATATTAAACTGGACTATAGGTCAATTTAAAATTGTGATAAAATTCAACCCCATGCAAACAGCAGCCAAAGCAGGTTTCAGTGCTTTACAGAGAGAAAAAACTGCAAAGAAACCTGACTACGATTGCATGAGTGTTAGTTTCCCTTGCTCCCAAGCTTTCCCTGCAAAAACCATCTGCACTTGATAGACTGGAAACCAAATACGGAAACATTTGATGGGCGAAATCTTGGTTTGGTTGTCTTCAATAGGGTAAGGATTTTACTCTAGAAGTGAGGTAAAACCTAAAGCATTACCAGTTTCTCTCAATCCTTGTTGCCAAGGTCAGTCACATGTACAATTACGCTATGCATTTCAGTGATTTTCCATTACCATAGCTCTTGGCACTGTGTGCTCTGAAACATTTCTTTTCATAAAGTCTGATACCAAACATATAGCTTGCAGCTAATTAGCCTTCAATAATAGGATTTGCTACTATAGTATTAGCCTCAGAGCTTTGTTATTGTTCTTTAAGAAGGAAATGTTAATATTTGGCCTAACAATAAATTTGCTTTTCCAATTTCTATCAGAAAGACCTGGGCATAAAATATATTGATCTAAGATGCAGGAACAAGTTAACTTTTAACACAAAGAATATTCTATTTTTTTTAAAAGTTACATCTTAAATGCTATAATCTGGATGAGCATAAAGGAAGGTAAATCATCTCTTTACTGATCTTTTTATTGACCACTTAATGGTGATGTTAGAACAGTAACAGCTTCTTTATAAGGCCTCTTTAAATGAAGGTGATCTAGATAAATTACATTCTGATTATAAATTTTAACTTGTGCATTGGAGAGAAAACAGAAGTCATTTCTGTTTGAGACATTCTGATAATGTAGATATTTTTCTTGTGATGAAGTTGTCTCTGTTAATAGACTTTTACTATGAATTTGCTATAAGTACAATATAATGCTGAAATATTTTTTTGAATTGTAGCACTAACATGCTTCTGTCATCATATTTACTGTTCCCTCTGCTTGAATGTTATGCCCCATTTTCCTATCCTGGTCCATCTAGTCTATTTAAATCATAAGCTCTTCTGGTCAGGATCTGTGCATTAACCTGTTTCGACAATTCTCACTACAATGAAACCCAGCTCTGGTTGCCTGAAGCACCACCTAAACACATAAATAAATAAAGCTATCTTCCTATGTTAGCCAGATTCAGTGGAATGCACTGGCCCAAAGGAAACCTAGAAGAGACTCAGTTAAGTGATTCTGGGTTGCCTTGTTCATCGGTGTCATGTGTGAATTACAGTAGTTAGAGTATTTTCAGATCTTTGATCATGATGTAGGCTATCTGTATTTGTGTGTGTGTGCATGAGAGAGTGCTCATTCTTAGAGAAAACAAAACTCTGCTTAGCACCTGCTTAAATTTTTGCTACCCAAAGGAGGAACCAGACAGACTGGTGTATCGTGGAAAGCATTTTTCCAAGTGAAAACTATTTCAGTTATGCATATAAAATCCTTCTTCTCCAGGGCAGTCTACCCAGCACTGCATAGCCCATTGCTCTTAAAAGGCATAGTGATGACTATGCAATAATGTAAGGTGTATCAAGTCTGGGGAGTGATCCCTATTACAACAGTCTGGAAAACAAAAATTCTATTTCCCAGTGAAAATTTTCCAAGTTTCAAAAGTTGTTTTATTTCAATGTAGAACACAAACAGCATGAGTCACAATTTTTAGTAGGTCATCTTTAGAGATAAGGGGAGATACCCATCCCAGAACAGTCAACAGCGCAGGGGTTACAACCCTCTTTTGCAAGTCCAAGGAGCTTTGGTTAAGGTGGTTTGGATTCAAAAAATATTTACACTTGACCTGGCACAAATACCAATTTGTACAGTATATACCAGAATTGCTCAAGTTTTTTGGAGGGCAAATAAAGTAATGCTTCTACATTCCACAATCAGTTGGTTTAGGAATAGAACTATTAAAACAGTACATACCTCTACACCAGTATGTGTGGATCCCATGCTTTCAATTAATTCCTTATAAACCAAAAAGCAACAAAAACTAAATGCATTTAAACCTAATAACTAAGAGTCAAATCCTGCTCCCACTGGAGTCAACAGCAGGGTTCCTTGGAAAACTGTGGCTCTTTTGTGGTCACATTTTGGCTGTAGGTGCTTAGGGAGGAAGACCTATGTGTAGCATTTTACTTATGCAACGCTAGCTCAGGCAGTGCCTGCACCAGCCCATCGCCAGATTTCAAGCACTGGGAGAATGCTGGAGCAGGAGCATAATGCCAAGGGCAGGGCTGAAAAGAGCACAGTGGAGCAGACCTTCCCTATACCTGTCTTTCACTGTGTGTCATCACTAGGACTCTGTCATTGGGGTAGGTTTGAGCAGTCCCTCAGCCACCTTAATATACATAAGTGCCAGTGTAGGATTGTGGTCTCTGGATGACCCCGATAAGAATAATGAACAGGCAGGCTACAGAATATGCACCATGAGTGAAATTCATCCCTGTGCAGAGAGCTAACAGAGGGCCACTATTGAAGTCCCATTTGAGCTGTTAATAATGTATAGTCCTCCTGTATTGGGTCTATAAGGAGGAATTAATTTCAACCCATTTCAAAAAGAGAATGGAAAACAACACAAGAAATGATGGATACCAATGGGCATCCCCATAAACCAAAGCTGGACAGATATAAAAAAAAAATTGTTGAGAAGTTGGAAGTGTCCAAAATGATTATCAGTTCAGTCAGTTAATTTGTGCTCACTATAGCATGCTTTCTGAAGAGGAACATGTAATTTGTCATTTTAAAAAGAAAGATTGAGAATGAGGAAAATGAAAAGCGTAGGCTTTAATATGTTTTTCTTTACTTTGCTTTTAAGATGTTCAAGCTTTCAAGGACATTTGGATATACTATGCTTAAAATTAAGGTGGTAAATAATACTGATGGTTCTTCCACCTTAATAGTACCAACAAGTAAATGAAAAAAATAACTCAAACTATATAGCAGAATCACAAAACTAAGGCTATAATCGCAGAGCTGACTAAGTCAAAAGCTAACCTTTGAAGATTGTACTGCATTAAGAGAATATGAACCATTATCTTTATCTTCTCCAGATATTTGCCTTTTATTGAGATGCTCTCTTCCTTACAGCATATTCTTTAATCTCTTCCAGCAGAGTTTCTTTACTGGCTTTACTGATATTACTACATATGATGCATGACATACATGGGAAAATTCCACAGTTAAAATGCGTGAGGCTATATATTAAGTGATGCTGTATACTTTGCCATTTTGTTTGTTTTACTTTTTCAGTTTAAATTGCCACATTATGCAAAAGATCATACTCTGCCCTCCAGCAAATAAAAAGCAAACAAGGTCTCTATTTTCATTGGCTAAAATCTGTTAAGAACATTCAACACTGAGGTCTTCTTTAAAAGTGGAAGTTTGATAAATGCTGACACTGGAATCTATTAGATTACAAAATGGAGCTATTTTAGCACTGACCTTATGTTTTGGAGGCAATGGATACTTAGCAAGGGACTATTCTTGACTTGTTTTTCTTATTTGATTTTGATTATATTTCTTTTAAGCTTGAATAAGTCATGCTCTCCAACAAGCATTGTTCCATTGTCTTACTTGTATTTTCCCTGATGTCATCATTTTCAGCAGGACTAGCTCCTCTCATTCTCTTTGAAACTTCACTATTTTCTACTGATTGGAAAAAGGAACCAGCACTCCTGGGTCCTACTTCTAGCTCTACTAATGGAATGGCTACTGAGGGGTCCTGGATAAAGCACAAACTCTCTGTGTTTCAGATTCCTTACCTCTACGATAGAAATAATTATACGCCCCTATCTCCCTGGAGTGTTTTAAGGATTTTTATAGGTGATATTTGTAAAGCACTTTGGGCTTTTAAATAAGTCCTGCCCTCTACATGCAAAGACTCAAATTAAGTACCTAAACACAACTTCACTAAGCTTGCCTTTACCCACTTAAGTGCATGCAAACAACAGCTTCAGACACTAGAATATTCTGGAATCTGGTATAGAAGAGGTTGACAGCAATAAGAGCAAAGGGGTGTGAGAAAGAGCAAGTTTGTGTTTTTTATGTGAGACAGATGCACCTTTCAATTCTTCTCCGCTGGGAGGGAATACATGGGCTCTACTAGTCCAGCCAATTGAAAGATAAAGTTATTTGTCAATTTAAGTTTTCCTGTGTGGCTGCTCTATGCTTTCCCATTGTATTTAACATTTTATTATATCATTTTTTAGTCCATGGATTTTTCTTCATTCTTTACCATTAGAGATAGTGCATAAAAGATCAAATATGTCCCCAGATGAAGGATATTAAAATATGGTTCTGCATTTCTTCCATTCATTTCTGTTCTGCATAGGGTTTTTACACTGCCCTCCTCACCATTGAACATGAGCACTTCCAAGTTGTGCAGTGAGCACTGTGATTAATTTCTGTTATGTGTGGTCCATATCTTTCAGTCTGTCCTCAGCAGAGTTTTGTTTTGTTAGCACTTCTTTTTCCTTTAATGTACACACTGCTCTGTGTTTAACTTAGAGAAGTGAACTTTGCATTTAGAGGAGAAGGTGGAGAGCTCATGAGGGTCCTTACTTCCTGTGAGAGTTCATTCCACAGTCTCAGATCAGACCCTAGAAAACTCTGCTTCCTGTACAGACAAGTTTCTCTTTTTCCTTATAGGCCATCTTTTTGTTTAGCGTGTACCAATGACAGGAATATAGAAAAATTATTAGACATCAAATATAAAAGATGGGTGGGAAAGAACTCCCACTATTAACAGCACCAAAGGAAGGGCTTTTTAAAAATTCTTTCTTCACCAGACAAAGGGAAATAAATCTAGTTTTATACATTTCTCTTCAAAAGGTATTTATAGATCTTTAAAAAGATACATAGACACAAGGTAGGTGAATACTATTTACTGTTCATTCTAACTGCATACGAGAGATAAATGGCTTATTTAACACAAGCTATTTGGCAAACAGTTACTTAGTATACAATAAAAAAATGTAATATGTTTACTCTCAAAATCACAGATTACCAGATCAAAATCCTCTTCAAGCTATCTTAGAAAAGAAAAATTCCCAAGAGACATTTGCAAATGAATCATTTTTGTCACTTTAGGTGTGTGGCTGGATCTGCTGAATTTAACTGGGGGTGTATAGATGGAGGGTGGGGTGGGGCGGGTGTTTGACTTGCAGTTCAGTTTTTTAGATGCAACTCATACAGTTTAATCAATGGATTGCTTTTCCAGTTCCTCCAAACTATGAAACAGTAGCACTGGTGATATGTTATATTTCAAATTCTGTGTACAACACCAAGCACAACAGGGTGCCAATTTTGATAGGGAGTTCTGGGCATTACAATAAAGCAAATATAATGCTTTGTGACAGAGCAAGGCCTGATGGCTACAGGAGGGTGGTGGAAGGCTGGTAGATGAGTCCCAGACTCAGCAAGGCCTGGTTTCCAGGGTAGCTGGGGTAGGGCTGCTTTGAGCCAATTAAGGCACCTGACTCTAATTTAGGCATCTACCTGACTCCAATTAAGGATAGAAGATAAAAAGCACCTGTACCAGCCATTCAGTGAGGGAATTTGGGTGTATTGCTTGGAGGTGGAGGTAGGAGCAGAGTTTGGTGTGTGGAGGAGAACAGAGCGAAGAAGAGTGGAGGAGAGCTGACCAGTAGCTGTTACTGACAGCACCTAGGAGGGACAGGCAGTGAGGGAAAGATTGCCCTGACAGGCCTTATGGCCCCAGGCCCAGCGGCCTGTGGGGCGGTGAGCCCAGCCCAGGGTAGGAGGGACTGAGGATCCATAGCGGTGAGGGTTTGGAGGTGGGAGAACTGTGCCTCAGCTGGCTGCCACAGTATGAAGCGCAGGACCCATGGGGAATGAGAGTGCTCAGCTTGTCACAGCTTATTATAGAGATAATTAGTGTCTTTCTACATGACCTATATACACACAGTAGCCATTCTTTGACGAACATTAGTAGTAACAAAACTGCTCATATGGTGTAGTACATAACACTTTTCTTCCAAGAAACTCAAAGATTATTATTTATAAGAAGTAATTAAACCTCACAACATGTGGGGGAGAAGAATACTACTGATAGTGGGTAAAGTGAGATAGAGAACACATTTGCCCAAGATTACACCATAAATCAGTAACAGAACCAGGGAAAGAACTAAAATACAGTCATCCTGACCATCAAACATTTAGACAATCAACTGCACTCATTACCAATTTAGGGATACTCCAACCCTTAATACTTAAAAGAGCTACCTGATCTTCATGTGGCAAACAAGGTAGGAAGAGACTAAAGAATGGAATCGAACAATTTCTGAACACTTTTAAGCATAACAGTATGCAATCCCAAATGCTTATTGATTACCAAAATTACTATAGACCTATTTAACTTTATTAACCAGAAATGTAGTCCTTTATACTATAATACTATATTAAATACAAGAAGAATTCTGGGATTCTTCATAAGAGGGAGGTAAGTTAATTACTTTAGTAAGATCACTTGCACCTGCACCTGCACAGCACATGGCATTTCTGAATCTCAAAAGTCAAACTTTACTGACAGGTACCACCACACGGTAAATGAGATGTCACAATTACTTCAGATTTTAAATATCAGGAATCCTTATTATTAAATAAACATTTACTAAAATATACTTGAAAGGAGTATGCATTCCTGTGGGAGGCTGGTAGCCAGGAAAACAAACATATGTGAGTGGAGGAGGGAGTTGGGCAAAGGCAAATCCTGTTGGAAAAACTTCAATTCCCATAAAAAACCTCAGTCAGGCACCAGCCATTCCTGCCACTCCCACAGCAGACCCCCTTCTGGGCAGTCCTTACTTTGCTCCCTGATTCTAGGGAGCCAAGGAGAGGAGGGGGAGGAGGGAATTCTTCTAGTGGACTTTTGCTGAAGAGAAAGAGTCACCCTTGTTTGCAGCTCCTATTATTTTACCCACTGGAGCACAGCCATGGCATGAAGTACTGAGGCTGCTACTCTTCCCGCCCTCCACTCGGGCTGTGCATAATTTGTGAAGAAGGCTCTCTTGCACTGTACCCTTGAGTAAGGGACAGATAGTATCAGACCATAACGGGGCCTTCCTATACCTCGACCAACTCTCTGACTGCATCCAATCAGAATGGATAACATGTTGCTTGCTGTATATGGTAATTGATATTTAGAAGAGATCCACATCTATGTAAAACAAAATTTACAGAAAGATCAGAACTAGATTGCAATACAAACTGAACACATTTTTTTTATACATAATGAAAGAGACCCATACTTTCCAGACTTACTCAATGGCAAACTCATCATAAATGCAATAGCTACACCAAATATCTACAGGAAATACAATGTGGCATGCAGGATATAAGCAGAGTGAAATTTCAAATGTGCTTAAGGTAGCATGATGCACAAACTTCAAATGTGATTTCCTCTAAAAATGTTGTCTTGATTACTGGCAGTACAATGCATTCATCCCACAATGGCATTCGCTTAAGTGGAAGTCTTGTTTAAATGAAAATAGATGCTGAACAGTATGGGATAAATGGTTAATTGCCCTACAGAATTAGGAAAGTAAGGAGGGTGCAAGACAATTGTCTCTTTTTCTAATCTCACAAAAAATCGAACACTTTCATCCATATCACAATTATTTCATCAAAAGTTTAAAATGTATTTTACTCTTGTGTACAAAATGAATTAAATGTAAATAGCTTGGGAAAGTACAGTACAAAGGCACATCATTACTGAGTCTACAGTATGTAATGCATGACTTTCATTAATGTACTGTATCTGTTTAATCAATAATTGACAAATTACTGGATTTGTTTAATCTGGGGAATAAAATGCTTATTCTTCTCTTTAAAATAATCACTGAAAAACAACAGCTACACTAGCCTTTTATCAATTGAGATACACTCTTGGGAAGCCCAGAACCATAAGCCATAGTGTTATGCCTTGGCCTCAGCAATAAGGAGTTTTGCTAAATCTTAAACTGCATGTGTCTATTCCCTGCCACACCAGTCTGTTTGCCTCACCCATAAACATCCCTACACTCTGCCTTGCCTCACAGGTAACATTCAGTGAACCCTAATTCCCAAGTTCCCCAGAGAAGTCTCTCTACAGTATCCAGCTTTTTTCACTGGTTACTCTCAAAAATAAACAAAAAGTCAGCAGTTTCCAGAGACAGAATACACACCAGCCTACAGGTGCTAGAAATAGGGGTGGTGTTGCATCCTCTGTTTTGAAGTCTTGGTGAGTCTTGCCCTATGTTCAAGGTTTAAACTGATCACCATATTTGGGGTCAGGAAGGAATTTTCCCCTAGGGCAGATTGGCATGGGTCCTGCGGGTGGGGGAGTTTCCCCTGCCTTTGCAACATAGGTGGTGGATTCTCTGTACCTTGAAGTCTTTAAATAATTATCTGAAAACTTCAATAACTCAGTCTTATGTTAGAGGTCTCTTACAGGAGTGGGTGAAGTTCTGTGGCCTGTGTTGTGGAGAGGGTTAGATTAGATTATCATAAAGGTCCCTTCTGATTTTATAGTCTACAAATCTATAACTGGTTTCTATTATATACAGGCTCTATAGTTTGGTTCAATGGCTCTCAGGACCACAAATACACAAATTGTTCCATTATACCCCTGCACCAGGCTGCTGAATCAATAGAAGAAAAATACCTTATTTTAGCGTAACAGCACTGAAGTGAATTTATAACACTAAGCAGTGCTTTTTTTCCTTTAAAAAAAAAAAAGGTGCTGGTGTGCTGGTGTGAGAGGGAGGTGAGGGTTGTCAAGACCACTGCCACCCTCTGGGGCCTCTCCAACCTCTCCCACCCCCCCTAGAATCCCCCCCCCCCACTTCCCCACCTACTCACTGGCTCCCTGACCCCTTATCCTCTCCTCTCAGCCCCCGGCTCCTTTCTTGCACACACAAGAAGGCAGGTGTGCCTGTCAGTGGCTTCCAGAGCACATTTTAGAAACTTATTTTCAGAACACAACATTCACTCTTTATACACAATTCCTACATACATCACACAATGATATTCCTGGCCAGCATGTCACCAGTTTCCTACAATACCTTACAAAACACACTTTGGATAAATATTCTGACAGTTTTTTGGGTGTATTGAATTTGTCAAACCTGCTGGGATTTACTGTTACATAATTTGTCAGATGGCATAAAAGCATTTTTAGGGTCTGGATCCATGGCAAATGATAATGCTTAAAGAAATATGTTTGGGATTGAAACAGATGAATAATATGAGAGCGTGCAGACATGAACATGACTCATAAAAGGTAATTTTTTGTAACCTGCTTGTCACATAGGTGAGGACATCATCAGTTCAATAAGGTTATCATCCTGGATCAAACACCTTATCATAGGAAACTCAATATCAAGATGTAAGGTTATCATCCTGGATCAAACACCTTATCATAGAAAACTCAATATCAAGACGACAGGCTCGTCTCCTGGCCTTCATTCTAAACTGCAGAAAGTCAACTAAGACTGACTTCTTATCAAGGGGACTCTGCTTGTTTCACAAGGGGTAACATCTACTCATCTACTGTTTACTTTGCTGTCACTCAAGCTGAATGATCCAACTGTACTAACAACCTGGGCCTTGCCCTCAAGTTTCCATAGCTCTTGACATACAGAGCACATTGACTCCATAGATGAAATCCCAGGCATATTGAAGTCAGTGGGAGTTTTGCCACTGACTTTAACAGGGTCTGGATTTTATTTTATGGCTTCCACTTCCACAGCCAAAATTAGTTTCATAATTTAGCTTAGTTCTGAAATACCTTGTCCCATCAAGCAAACTATTATTCCCTGAGGTTGCAAAGAATCTGAAAATCTAAAATGGATTAATAATAGTCATAAAGGAACATTATAAAACTTCCTACAGGAGTAGTGGTTTGATGCTGACTTGTGAGGTAATAAGTACTGTGGAACTCAGAAGTGAGTATTATAGTTTGGGCTACGGGTGCTGGTAGGTAACTAGACTTAAAAGGCAGCTAATTAAATAGATTAAGACAGTGCTCCAATATCCAAAGAAAGAGACTTCTTTCAAATAGGGCTCAACTAGTTGTGCCTTGTTTCAATGGTTTAGATACAAAGCTTGATTTTCAGAGGTGCTGATCACTCCAGTTTTGCTGTCAAACAGAATTAGAGGGGCTCAGCAACTCTGAAATCAGGCCTTTAATTTTCAAATTAATGGCATTTGTTTTGAGTGTCTTAATTCAGGCTTTGCAATCTCAAGGGTCTAATTCAAGCAGCCAGCTTGTTTAATTTTATCCTCTTTGTAGTGATCTATTTTTTCCTCTCTCAAATTAGTCCTCCTCCTTACCTAACAAAGGGCATCAATTTAATATGAACATATAAAATACCCATGTGCTATTTAAAGTTAAAATTGAGGCCTTGATCCAGCAAATATTTATGCATGTGTTCAACTTCATACACATGAAGAGTCCCACAAGTTTTCAAAAATACTTAAAGAGAGTTAATCAATTATAACTAATGTAATGTTGTAGGGCCAAACTCCAATCTCTTCTCCACATCAGACAGAAGACAGATCTGAAACTTGATCTCTTATACCCTAGATGAGTACTTTAACCTTTGGTATAAAAGTTACGAAGGAGCATAAGGACCACTTCCTCCTCTCTACTTTGCAGGAAAGCGCTTAATCACTTAAACTCCAAGAAAATTCATGGCCCTAAATCCTGAGCAGATGGAATTGACTCCTTCTAACCCAGACCTAGGGGCTTAAGTCCTTTTGAGATGTATGGCATCAGCCACACCACTTTCCTCAGTATTTTCTGTTGGCTAACTTAGGTCGCTACCTGCTCAGTGTGCTGGCTTTTGTAGATCTTTTTCTTAGGCACCTAACTATACCCGTGCATTGTACAAAATGGTTGAATAAATAACAACTTACATTAGTCAGTAGGGCATTGGACCACTATGTTTTGCAACACTGAGTCTATGTCCCCTTTGTGGATGTAGCCTGAAATAGTTAGCCAGATTTTAAAAAAACTATGTAGTCCTATAAATATCTTTATGATTCTGGCTCTTAGTAACTGTTGAAAATGAAATCTAGGCTCCTAAATCATTTAAGTGTTTTTTTTTTTTAAATTTTACCCTAATTAAATATATACTGTGCCTTTTACTAATATTGCTTTAGTACCACTGTGGATAGCACTAACTAAATGTTTAATACACTACCCATTTGTAAAGGGACAGCTTACTGTAATCATCATCTAAAAACAATGACATTTAATAAATGACGACATCATCTAAAACCAATGACTTTGCTTAAAAATTGGTTTAATTTTTGTTGTGCCCATTAATCATATTCTGACACTGGACATTAGATATGAAAAACACTGAGGGTCATGAGCTCTAACAGAGGAGGCTGGATATTCACGTTCATGATTAATTTGACCATTAAATCAAACACACTATATTGTTCTGGACTTCGGTATTCAAAAGAAAGTAAGTTAAATCAGCTAGGGGAAAATATAGAGAAGAATATGTATTTTACAGGATCTTAATTCTGAAAACAACAAACTGGCAATAGAAAACAATCACTTTGTAAGTCTTGGGTTCTTCTTCAGTGAACCATCAGGCAAGAAACTTACAAATGGAGTTTTAAGTCAACTTGTAACTATCTAGGGCAATTTAAGAATTTACTCTGGAATGGACATTCACAATGACAAAACATGAACAGTAAACAAAAAAAAAATTAAAAAGTTTCATGTGACTGGGAAAGGACTAAGGACCAGATTCGTCAACTCTTCTGTTAATGAACTTTTTGTTCCTGAAACAGTTCAACTGAATTCAGTGGCACTATTTGCACAGTATGATGCTACGCAATCTAAGACTATGTCTATATTGATGGTGGCAAAATCACAGTCATCGGTTTGCTCTTCTGGGTGTGATTGAGTGGTCTGTGTAGACATGCTCAATGGCTCCAGAGTTCGTCCTAGTAACTCTTGCCCTAGAAGTGGTGTATCGCTAAGGCAATGGATGGCATTTCTGGTCACCTCAGCGAAGTGTGTAAGGAGTAGTTAGTAAGTCCCTGGCAGATAAACAAGTTATTTTACATACCTTGTGTATTTCCCATTGATTGCCGCCAAAAAGTGCGGCAAGTGTACACTAGGGAATAGGCTGGCAAAATAGGGCCCTAAATAAAGAACTCTGAATTTGGCTAATAATTTCCAAGACATTTGTATTTTTCCTGCTAATCTTGAAGAGTAGAGTGGTAACACAGGGATTCTTCTCCCAAGAGCTCCATACTATTATAGAACACTACAGTATATTAGATGTCAGCAGCACTCTAGTACAAAACGTATTTACTGTAGTGTTGGCGGACATCTCATTTAATTAGATTGTGTCATGTACAATTCAACTGTTTGGCAAGTGCAATGCAATATAAATATGGATAATACTGTAAGGAAACTGTACTTGTAGATCATATTAATCTCCTCCTACATGATCAGCTAATAAACAGAGCGCTTGGGATTTTTTTCAGTTGGTGAAACACAGCGCTTGGAGCATGACTCTCGCCTACCACAATCAAAGTTATTGAGACAAGAACAATCAGAAGGAATGTCATGGTTTAGAGGGATGAATGCCCTCCCATTATTTAATATGTGCACCAATATGTTTAGAGCTGTACAAATACACAGATAATATGAAAATGGAAATCCATGGAAGTTGTTCCATAGCCGCTAATGTAAAATGTGCTAAGTCTACAAGATCAAATGTTCGTTGATGATAGTGGTTCTCTAACAGTGGTCTGTGGAATGCTGTGGCGACTGTATGGGCTACACCTGGAAGCTGGGTGCCCAAGAAGAGGATAAGTATAAGCAGCATAAGTAGGCATTAGAGCATCTGTAAAGAGAGGTAATAGGACCCAGAATACCGAAGTAGATACAAAAGATATTTTTAACTACTCCCAGTGGCAGCAGGAAGTCTGAATCCTGGAGCAGCTGTTTTAGCCATCAGCAGCAGTAGCAGAACTTTACTAAAATGGTTAATGCAAGTGGAGTTATGGCTCAGTGCTCTCTACCCAGTACTGCTCCACTACCCTGGGCCAGGTATTCTCTTTCTTCTGTGGGCTATGGTCTTAAGCCCTGAAGCATAAGATCGAATATTCCTTCTACAACAGTTTTCCTGTAACTCTGGATATTCACATTATCAGTATCAACATCCAATCCCTTTTTGCATCTTTTTAATTTCTTGTCCTCAATGATTTCTTGAAGTTTTATTAATTGCATGAAAAGCTAATTGATTTGGTTTGCATTTCCCACTTTTTAATTTGACTATCCTTTTGTTCTCCTACTATGATTTTGGAAAAACAAAAAAAGTCTACCATCTGTAGACCGGCCATCATTTTATATACGTTATCATGTTCTCTCTTATTCACCTCCTTTCTAAGGTGAACAATCCCAATTTTTTCAATTTTGCTTTGTATGAGAGTTTTATCATGCCCTTCATCTTTCTCCTTGCCCTTCTCTAAACCCTCTTTAATTTTGCAATATCCTTTGAGATGAGGTGATCAGTATTGCACACAGCATTCTAACTGAGGCCATGCCATTGATTTATATAAAGGCATTACATAGTGAATAGATCTTCTTTAAAATGTTTGGTTACTTAATTTTCTATTCTGTCATTAATCAAAAATGTAGCTGTATGGCTCAGGGAATAGGCAGTGGTATAGGAAGCCTTTCACAGCTATGTTCTAGTCTGGTCTAGATGATCTGTGATAAAACATCATTTATATTTTATGCATTAATGATGTGAAATTAACATGTTTATGTGAAATGAGTTGTGACACCTCCATCCATGGTACTAAATGGTACTAAACTGCTCCATTGTTGGCAACCACAGAAGACTAGTCCAAGGACTCTGTGGGTCTGGAGATTAAAACCATCTCTTGCCCTTAGAGTCTGAGACATATTTGGCAGTGGGCCACTGCAGGGGAACATACCACTACTATAAATACACAGAGAACTTGAGACACCAGGGCTGTCAATCTGTTCCTTTTACAGGAAATAAACACATTTCAGAAAAATTTGAAAAACGTTAGTGCTCTCACAGTAAGACAAATTTTCTTTTCATACTCTGTTAGAAGTCAGTTTGTAGAGCACAGAGTTCAGTGTTTCCCTGTTTGCTGTAATAAAACTCAGTGTCCAAGTGGTAGCTTGAATGCAAGAAGGTACTACACATTTGCCATGGTCAACATGGTTCCACCGCCGACCCTTTCACCTCACGAAAACTGGACAAGCTCTGGGCTTCAGATTGAGCAGTTATAAGATCAATGGCAATTTCCAAATGCATTTTATCTTTAGTTATAACATGTATTTATAACAACATATTCAACAGATATCTTGGAAACTGATTTTTAATTTAAAAAATGTTTCAACTTGCTCATGTAATTTGCTTTTATGTTCTTGTTCATGTAATTTGTTTTATGTGCTAGTTCTGAAACCAGTCCCACGTTCCAAAACCACCTCATTCTAGGTATTCAGTTCTCTTGCCAAGAAAGTGCATGTCTACACCTCAAGTTGGGGGTGTGATTCCCAAGTCAGGGAGACATATTCACACCACCTGTGTGTGTGATAAAAGTAGCATGTAGCTGTGGCAGCATAAGCTGCAGGACAGGCTATCAACCTTGGCAAATGTCGCACTGATGACTTACAATCTCTCAGTTTCAATCACAGTTCTTTATATAAAGTTAATAACAAAAAAACCCAACAAAAAAACCGAGTATAACTCGCAGCAGCAGGAGCAGCAACACATTTATCCTTCAGAGAGATACAATATGCGTCCCCCCCCCCAGCATGACACTTGACATCAGCCTATTTTACCATCAATGTTGTGGGTCTGAGAGCTCAGAAATGGATCACAGTGAACAGTGATCAACCGTAACCATAGTGATTTATTTTATTTTAGAAGTTTCAAAAATTCCCAAGATGTTTGTTACTGATGCATGTTGAAGAAGAACATATATACTAGGTTAATTCTTTCAAACAGGCTAAGCACAGATCCATTCAACTTTACCGCCTTTTGACACTTTTACTTTTTACTATATTTTTACGTTACAGATTATATCTACATACAAAGGAGTCTCTGCTTCCCCAACTCATTTTCGATCCCTGTATCAACTTGCAGTGAAGTCATAATGCTGCCTGCCTGCATTACAGCCACACACATATAAAGATTAACATTTATTATTTTAATGTGCCTCTATGCTCAGGGGGACACCCAATAAGTATGTGAATACTGTTAGAGTTCAAGGTGAGCTGTACCTGCAACCTTCTCTCTCCCTTCTTCTTGGCAGCAGGCTGGTACCTCCACTTCTCAGAATGGAATCCCCCAATTTCACTTTCAGATTGGATATCACAATATGCTACTTCCTGCTCCAGTTTGTCTCCTCAGAAGCTCAGCTTTTACTTAGCTTCTAGTGCCCAGTTTAGCAGTTCCCACATAAAAGCCCTTCACATTTTTTAAACAGATTCTCCCTGGATTCACACCCCAAGCCAGACACCTGACCTCACATCAGCAAGGGAAGTTCAAAAGGAATTATCAATTATCATTCCCCTTATCTGTTATGAGTACTGGCCATGGGGCCTTTCTACAGGTGAAGACTCTTGTTCCTGAAGATGTAAATTAACTAGTATTGATTTAACACTTAATTATCCATTAGCCAGCAACACAACAAACAACCAAATCCACTGATTTGCTCTCTGTCACATTCCTACCTTTCCTTGGCACTAGCTTTTTCCATATATGTCCTTATGAAAACCAACACAGCCATTTTAATTCTTCCTACTTCCCTCTACTTTCAGTCAGGAAAAATATTCTTCTTTATATCTTGTACTAAGCTGGTATATTTCTACATGTTACTAAAAAGATACTGTTAAGTTAAAATACATTTTAAAAAAACATTTTCTTTAGTCTGTGTTACTGATTGACGTCTGAATCAAGTTACTCATTAAGGTGGGAAGATGTAAAGCAAACTAATTAATTCTAATTCAAGAGAAGAGTGATTATTTTTATGTTATTTTGGACCTATATGTTATTGATAGTCTCCAACGTTACTTTCAAACATACATTCATCCAGTATTGGTGACAAAAATAGATCAGCCGTCACCTTTTGGTTTTACAGTGCTACAATATTGGGGTGGAAAACAGAGGAATAAAGACTGTTCTCATTGGAATTGGAGAAAAGGAATATTTAGATTACTATTAGGTTTTGTTTATAAAAAGAATTTGGCCTCTTCAGAAGTCAGCTTCCTTCCACCTAATGGTGCCTGCATTTTATTGGTGGAAGAACAGGTGCCTACAGTTTGTAAAGTGCTTTGGAATCTCTGGGATGGAAGCCACTATGTAAATGTAAGATATTATCATTACATTTTATGGAATTTATTCTTGGTAAGTGTTCTTGAGTCATTTATAATACATTATTTTTCCACTACCCCCCAGTTTCCATTCCGTTTTTAGTTGTCTAGAGGGTTGAGTGGTAACAACTACTGTGTACTTATGACTCTCCACCTTTTTCCCCCACAGCAATGCCATAGTCACATTGACATTGTGGCCTTCTTAGTTTTGTTCATTTTATTTTGAAATATGCTTGTTTTAGACCACAGAGTGTTCTACCTGCTGAGATAACAGTTACTGTTAAGTGAAAGGGGGAAATGTATTTTGAAGGAAATGAAAAATATGCATTAGTGGAGAAGCTTTTATTTCAGCAATTAAATAAACTATGAATTATAGTGACAGATCTTCAACTAATCTTAAAAGGTATGATTCACTGAAAATTTCACTTATAGCAGCTGCAATATGGCTCTTAAGAATCACTTGGCTGGGTCTATATGAACATCATTCTCCCCAGAATGTACAATACTGTATCTCAGCATACATTTTAGAGTGAACACTTCTAAGTGATGCCTTTAAAAGTCTGAAAATTTTATTTTTTAAGCAGACTTAAAAAAATAATTGTTTTCCCTGATCCTCTACATTCTTCTGAAATTAAAAAAAAAAACCAAATATGAATGTAGATAAACATTAAGTTATATTTAGTAACCATGGGCTAAATCTTTGTCTGACTGAAACCAATGGCAAAATTCTCAGTAGGATCACATTTTGTCAAGAAACACCACAACTTACTAAAAAGTTGTAGAAGAAAAGGACACAGAGTATGAGGTAGAATAATTGGTATGACAAAGCAGAGAAAGAGGGCTACACAAAGTGCTTAGTGATAGCCATGGGGGGTTTCATCAAGACTAATATCATACAGAGTAGCAAACACTTTGGATTCATTACAAAGCTAATCCTTATTGTCCACCTACTTCCTATTGATCCTTTTTCTTTATGGTCTGAAGGGTGGAATAATACAAGTCCATACCCATCTAATAAGGAATTGTGATGTTAGATTTTTGGCAAAATCACAAGTTTATATACTCTTCTGGATCTCAAGAACTGGGGCAAATTACTAGAGGATAAGAGATTTAGGACTGCATCATATAAATAAAAAGCTCAATACAGCAGGATAAATAAGATGCTTATGTTCCCCATCAGTGATTTTCTGCTCTATTATCTGTAGTCTAACTGCAAAGAGGTGTTCAGATGATGCAATATAAAAACTTTAGCGAGACCAGAGAAACAAATGAAGGGTCAAATATACATACTATTAGTGAATGTTACTCTCTTCGGACAGAAACCAGTGAGTCCCAATCAAAAAAATGTGGCCATGGTGTGAAAAGTGGACAGATGCTATCTGTTGAATGCATCCCACCCTCAACTAGAAGACACCAACAGTGAGACTCCACTAAGCATGATTGTGTGGAGGAAGCCAGTTAACTGGGGAGCTGCCACATTCTATAGCACGCAACACAGACCACAGGAATTTTCACCAGCACAATGCAGCAGAAGGTAATCTGGCATCAAGATATGTTATCCCCTTCTTGGAGACAGAAATATGATATTTGTTTTCATGGAACCAACAGAAGCATGGCTCTGAAGAGCTCATGCTTCTGGAGGCAGGAGAAATAGGATGAAAAGTAGAATAGGTGAGTAGATGCTTTGAGAAGTATAGTGATAAATTTTCTCCCTGGTTAGTTCGGCTTGATCTGCTATGATAACCACATATCTATATGCTCTATGAAGCTGCCAACCTAAAGCCTCTCCACTATGGGATGAATCAAACAGATTTTCTGCCACTGGTTCCCTCTCCCACACTTCATGAATTTGTACATAATACAAGATAAGTTGACCAAACATGGCTAGATAACTAGAGAGATTCATTCCAAAGCGGTAGGCATGTTAGTCTAGTTTAGCAAAACAAACAAGGAATCCTGTGGCACTTTTAAAGACTAACAAATTTATTTATAAATGAGCTTTTGTGGGAAAAAAATCCAACTCCATCAGATGCTTGAAGATGGGGAACTTACAGAATGGGAATGCGATCCCCATCTTCAAGTGCGGGACGACTACCCCATCACACTGCTTCAGAGCCAATGAGAAAAACCTCACAAAAGCATTTTGGTTTGGGATGACGCAGCTTGGGAATGCCCAAGTATTAACTTGAAACTTGATTGGAAAGTTAGCCTATAAAAAAAATGAAGGTGATGGGCAATGAAGACAGTAATTTTTGTTGTAAATTCCTGGATCTCACAGATATAGTGGACTTCTTCCCTGTGACACTGAGTGGTTAGATTCCATGACAATCTAGTGACAATAACCAGGAAAGAAATGGATCAAATGAAGACAGAGGACTTTGGGTCTCTATAGGTGATATTATATACTGAATTCAATACTCATGCCAGCCTTGTGATGCAGTTCACAATATTAGCATACGTGTGCTTGTGTTTATGTTTTACAGTTCTCTCACACTTTGTCTATTAAACCTACCTTTAATTAAATTACCACTTGAATTTCTTGACTATGGTACACACCACATGTGGGACAATCACTATCAAAGATCACAGAGAGAAAGAAAGCTCAACTCTTATGTCAAAGGAAGCTGAGTAAGAATAGAGATGACATCTTACACATTCAGGCCTGGTCCTTGCTACAAAGTTAAGTCAACATAAGCCACCTTGCATCAGCCTAGCCATGCATGTGCCTACTCTTACATCTGTCTCCAACTGACTTACACAGTCCATTATGGTGATGCAGTAACACCACCTTCATAAATTGCGTTGAGCCATGGTAAACGTATTGAGGAGGATGGAGTGCAAGTATAGACACTGTTACCTAATAGCCCTTCAGCAGCTGTCCCACAGTGCCCAATAGTGATTACTTTAGTCACAGTTGTGAACTCCACTGCTCAGAGGTCAGAGAGACTGGAAACCAGAGAGACCTCCTTTAAAACACACGCAAGTTTTTGAAATGCCTTTTCTTCATTATCCAACACAACTAGCAGCTGATTAGCTGGACAGCTGAACACAACAACTTTACTGGCTATATGTTCCATACGTGCTCCAGTGTGGAGTAGACATGAGATATTGGTCCTCCTGGGTCTTTGGGGAGAAGCTGTGCAGGCACAGCTCTGGACCAGGCATAGAAACGTGAGCATTTACACATGGGATGCTGAAGAAAGTATCAGCACCAGTTGTTCATGGAAGTGAAGGCACTGTAGTATGCTTACCAGAAGACCAAACAGTCAATCTGGTGCCGATCCTCAGACTTGCTGCTTTTAGAATGAGCTACATGCCATACTACCACTCCATAGACAACTGTGAATACCTCTAAGGTAGTCAAGATATGGACCCCTGCTGTGAGTCTGCTCAGTCCTGGCACTTGAGCATGGTAAGCCTGATGCAGGGGAAAGAACCTTGAGTAAACGTGTAAATGTATTTCCCATTACAATGACTTAACGATGGTAATCTCCCACTCAGCAAGTCAGAGCTATCAACTTTTCATTCATGGGTGCCATTTATCGCGACACCACAGTTCAGGAACCACATTTCTAATCCATCCATTATGCCCTGCACGTTGTCGAGAGTCACATACTGATAGCATGCTTCCATGAGAACAGCCCCACACTGCATTTTTCAACTCCCAAATCACTCCCTGCTGACCAGTAGCTATCCAGTGTGGGGAGTTACCAAAGTGCAAACACCACTCACTTTTCCACTATCAGTGCAGCTGTCATTCTGACATCCCTGCACAAGCAGGACTGTGGAGAACTCAGTGCACAGATCCTGGAATGTGGCCTTTTGCATCCAAAAGTTCTTCAGCCACTGTTTGTTGTCCCAAGCCTGCATTATGATGCAGTTTGAACCAGTCAGTGCTTGTTTCTCAGGCCCAAAAGTGGTGCCCCACCATCTGCAGCTGCCTCATGAACTCTGTCAATAACCTTCAATTAGTTTTTGCTGTGCTGGACAGCAGTCTGTGTTCCATGAAATTCTTGTTCCCTGCTGTTTTTCTTGCAGCCATGCAGGTATCAGAGGATCATGAGTCCTGTGCTTACAAGATTAATTACAACAGTGCAGAGCTGGGAGGGTCCCATGCCTCTCTCAGAGATTACCAATAGCGAGGAAAGCCACACGAGTTCATGGCATTTATTTTATTTTATTTTTTTAAAGTCATGACAGTTATGGGACATGGATGATATTATGAGATGAAGAAAGTTGAATGCTGAGAAGTTGATCCCCCGGTCCGTTACCCCTACGCAACTCATTGCTGCCCCATCATACATTGCTAAAACTTCCCAAAGGAGAGCGTGCTGGACAATAGTAAGTTGGATTCTGGGATATCAAACCATGGGGGACTGCAGTGGGAATCATCAAAGGTACTTCTGGTGAGTATATGCAGCCCTGAAGCAAGAAGCCAAGTATTCATGAGTGATATATTAATTACAGCTGATTTATTCTGATGTAACTTTTGGCAGTCCAAGTTTGTAGTGTAGATATGGCCTGAGACAAGACCTGCGAAACTGGAGGCCCTGTTCTCCAAAGATGCTGAGAGAATTCTTCTGTACAGGGTGAGCATGGGGAAGCCTAAAGATCAGAAATATTAGGCATATTTACATTTACAGGGAGACAATCTCCACAAGATATGAAAAATCATTCCATTTTTACCACTGTTATTAATAACTTAATTTGTCATGTGTGTGTATAATCTTTCATCCCAAAGCAGTTTGCCAGCTATGGGTGCATCTACACTTACAAATTAAGTCGACTTAAGCTTGCTTAAATGGACTTAATTTAATCTGCGTCTACACTACATTTTCCTTAAATCGATTTAAGCAGCAGCTTAAGTTGACTTAAGGAAAATTAAAGTCAACTTTATAAAACCTTGTATAAAGTCAACTTTACTGGCTAAATCGACTTTATTAAGTCGATTTAGGGCTAATCTGCCTCTATACTGGCTAAGTGGACTTTAAGTCAATTTAAAGGGCTCCAGGGCTCCCCCACTGCCCTCCCTGCCAGGGTGGCTGGCACAGGCAGAGCCTGGCATGCCCCCCCCACAGGGCAGGGCACAGCCCTGCCCACCCTGCCCCTATGCCCTGTCCTGCACAGCCGCCATTGTACCCAGATACAATGGGGCAAATGCTGAGTCCCCTGGCACTTGGCAAGGGGTGCCCCCCCTCCGCCACCATGGATCAGTCCCAGGTTCACCTAGCCCCTACAAGTCGACTTAAGCGTCCAGTGTGGACACGCTAAGTCGATTTGGCAAGGTCCACTTTAGGTCGACTTAATTTTTGAGTGTAGACATGCTACGTCGACTTAAAGTCGAATTTATTGTGCCGACTTAGCAAAGTCGACTTATTTGGCCAGGTGTAGACATTGCCTATTTGCTGGAACATGTTGGGGCATGGGGTGTCAGACAGACCACCAATGCATATACTATACATAGCCAACAATAGCTGCAGTTCAGTAGTGCTTAAAAGATATGTGTATACACCAAATCCAGCAAAGCACTTGAATAGTCACACTGACTTCATTGGGACCATTTAAGTAATCAAAATTAAGAACCTACTTAAGTGCTTTGGCTGCATCATGGCCATAATTTGTCAACTGCTCTGTAACCTTCTTGAAAACTGCTAGTGAACTGTAAAATATACTTTACTAATAACAGCAGTAAAAATATTTTTGCATAGTTCATAAATTGCACAAATAGCTTAAGTGTAATTTTATTGCAATCAATGGAAACCACGGATTTCCATATCACATGTTAAGTGCTGAGGTTGATTAGCATTACATTTAATTTCTGCTAATCAGCATAAAGCAAATGGGGCATTAAATATGGTATTCTTCAGTAATTATACCAAAAAGAACATACCAAATGCACATAAGGCTAGAAGAGGTGTATGATTAACACTATCAATGTGGGTAGAAGTAGGTAATGTGCATTTGAAAGCCTTCACAGTTCTATTTAAAATGTGATGTCAATGGAAAGTTTTGTCTTTTCCTCTTGGCAACCTCTGCTAAGTATGTGCCTATGACAGGAAAATTCTCAGAATTCAGGAGTCTGTTTCTTCATCTCTAATTGTCACCACAGACAGTTTTAGTTAACTATCTTCTTTCTTAGAAAAAATGGAGATACATATTGCCACTCCTTTCCACCTTCCCTTTCCCCAACCCCCAAAGCAGAAAGCCACAAACACCCACATCTGAGATTGGGACCCGTTAGTATAATATATTCACTTTTATTTTAAGTTACTTTATTTTACAGTTTAAGAATCCCAATGCCTGCCATGATGTGCCATAGTTGCAGAGATAAGGGGAAAGAAAAAACAGAACACAATAAAGTCAGAATAATTTTTTATCAGATCCACACACTGATCCTTCATGAAGCACACAAAGACTTCTGAGCTTTCAAGTAGTGCAGCTGAAGAAAAGGAAATTTCAGTTTTCATAACAACTCCTGAGCTTTGATTTTCAAAAATATTTTCAAGTTATAGATCTTTATCATGTAACCTGAGTTGACCATTAGAAATAGTTGCCTAAAGCATAGAACAAACTGGCTCTGACATTTTCATTTTACACTAAATCAGATTTTATTGTGTTCATCCTTTCAGAGCTACAGAAAAACAACAGCTTCTATTCCACGCTGTATTCTAGCGCAGGAAAACAGAATGTGCTTCACTTCTACATTAACTAAAGCACAGTTATTTGCACTATTCTACAGGTATGTGCATGCATGGTGCACGCACGCACGCACGCACGCACGCACGCACGCACGCACGCACGCACGCACGCACGCACGCACGCACGCACGCACACACACACACACACACAGAGGCCCTATCCCTCTCACTCTGAGAAGCTTGAAATCTTAAATTGTAGATAACAAAACAGCAACAGATGTCATGCGAAAAATGAAGGCTTCAATCACAAAAAAAGTGATATGTTTTCATCACATACCCTTTTTTAGTATCTGTCTTACTGATCTGATTCTCATTTACTAAAGTGTAAAGAGGCTTTAGAGGCAATGAGTATCAGGTCCTATTTGTTTACTGTATACAGAGCCAGATTTTTCAGCTAGTGTAAAGTGAAGTCAATGGAGATATACTGATTTACTCCAGCTGAGAAAATGGCTCACAGTTTTTAAACATACTCATTTTAAAGTTGTTACACATTAACAATGAGAGGAAGCAGAGCCTAGAAAAAAAGCTAAAGCATTGATCGATGCTGTAGTGCCAGATGATACTAGTGAAGACTTGAGGAGGGATTTGACAGTGGAATGAGGTTCTGTAGCTTAGCTTTATCCAGATTATAACCAACCTAATGTGCATGGTTTCTTGTCAAACAAGTCTAGCCATCATTTGCAACAATTCACCAAATGTAGCCAACAGCACAATGTAATTAATGTACTTGAACATCTCAGATGGGGTAATGTCTGAAAATAGTGCTAATCTCAAATGCAACTGACATCAGCCTCTTCAAACATATTCATCAACCATTTAATGCTAGTATTGAAAAAATGATGGTGAGAACACAGGCTTGCCAAAATCCTGTGCAGACACGAAAATAAGTCAGGTATTTTCCATTGATTTGAATGCAGCATTCTGTTCCATTATAAGGTCATTGATAGAAAAACTCAATTTTCCCAAGGCTACCAAAATGCTTCATCAGATACCAAAAGCTTGCTTGATCCATTGAACTGAGGTCTTGAGATGAAGTCAATAAGAAGTGGTCCACATAGTTTATTAAATTCAGCCATCTTTGCAAAAATCTGTCTCAATCTGGTTGACTATGGAACCAGCAAGTCTAAATCTTCATTGAATATCCTGGCCTTTCCTGCAAAGTGCACTGTTGATTTGTAACATTAACAGAGAAGCAAAAACTTTCCCTGGAACCAATACAGTCAAATACCTCTACAGTTACTACATTCAGCCTTCTTATCTTTTCTGAACACAGGAAGAATAACCCCCTCTTTACAGTTATAGGGGATGATAGTAATACACTAGATGATCTGGAAAAGCCTATGGACCCCTGTTTCAACAATACTCTCACCTGCCTTCAGCAACTCTGGGGTAAATGTTACAGAACTATGGTGCTTTCCGAGAATTCAGCTTTGGGCTATGACCTGGATCTCTTCTTGGTTGGAAGAAGGTGGTGGCTTTATCAGAAAGTTCCTGCTCCTCTTCAAATGGAAGAGGAACTACAGGTGATGTACAACTGAAATGATCTGTGACAGCTTGGTTGTGGTAAGACCTGACTGTCTTTGTTAAAAATTAAATCCATGGCCATTACAATCAAACAGCCTCCAGCTCTAGATCACAGCTTGCTCAGTATTAACCTATTCAAATTGGAGACGGAGTTTGCAAAATATTCAACAAGTATCTCAAAATGTTATGATCGAATTTCAAAGTACATCATTTCAGCAATATGAATTATCAAGGGGAAAAAGGCTGGAGTGAGTTTGTTTGTTTAATCCTCTCTTTATATGCAGGTTACCTGAAAGATGAAGTGACTTTGAATGTGAGAAAGCATGCTGCAGCACATGACTACATCTGCAAAACTGAGTGAAGTTAATGTCTTTTCATCATCATTAGCTACTTCTGTAAGGTAAGGTCAGTACAGCACCCAGAAATTTGAGAGTTTTCATATGAAATTTCCAACAGAGAGTATGGATGAGACTGAGGAACAGGGCATCAATTGCTCTCTGCCTCTTTGTGGTTTGTACTATTAGAAACAATATCTTAGCTACTGGATTAAACCATCGTAGAGCACAAACGTGAGGGATACATGCCCAAGCTATGGCTCATTACCTGTAGGGACACAGTATATATTTGATAATGAAAAATCATTGGGATTTTTGTTTATCATACAAGTGTAAAGTAGAAGTTCATCTGTTTATGGCAAAAATATATCTAAGTATGTTTATAGTAATTTATTCCTGCTAATAAAGACTCATTCAATATTTTCTAAATTCTTAGTCTATTGATATTTCCAAGAGCAGTATAACACCACCAAATGCATAGTAAATTCCAGAGAGAAATAATCTAAACAGTGTTTATTTTCAACTCAGCAGTATTCAAGTGTTGTTCTAAACAGCAAATATTGCAATAGCAACAACAGTCAGATCAGCTAATTCATTAGAGATTGCTTTTCCGGCTCTGCTGTAGTATGTGTGCTCTTCTAGAGAAATAATTTAGTTTTCTTCATTGCTGCTAGAAGCTTTAGGCAAAATTTCATTTTTGGATCTTCTCAGTGGGTCTGAACTCCAGTATTATATACTCCTTCCATATATGGCTCTCCCAATGTCATCAGTGAAAACTGTACCAATAAAGGCAGAGCAGAATAGTGTAGTTCGGCTGCACTATATGTCCTTATTTTAAATGGATCAAAATATTCCAAAGAAAAACTTATAACTAAGATTTCTCTGACCCTCTCCCCACCCCGCAAGCACAGAAAGTGGTGAAGCACCCTGATATTAGGACAGCTACATGAGAAATACAGTGTTATTCTTTATTGAGTTTTCAATATAAAATAAATCAAAAGGTAATATGCTAGACATTTATATTGCTACAACATTCTTTCTACTAAGCAGAGGGCAAAGGAAAATAAACATACAAGCCTATTACCTTTAACTTCTGTTTTTGTTCTCTAGGCTTTGACACAAGAAAGAGACAATATAACAGTGTAGGGTTTTCAAATTCCAAAGGGGTAGCCGTGTTAGTCTATTGTAGAAAGACAACAGAGTCCTGTGGCACTTTTAAAGACTAACAGATTTATTTATCGCATGAGCTTTCATGGGAGAAAATCCCACTTCGTCAGACACTTTGAAGATAGGAAAGTTACAGAGTGGGAGGAAATTAAATGCAGGGGAGTGTATGACATAGCATCAGGTCAAACTGTAACAGCAAATCAAAATAGGTGTTAGGATTCAAAACACTGGGGAACAGCACATAGAGGAGGGGGAGGTCAAATCACTTGTTGTAATGCGAGAAAAATCCATAGTCCCTGTTTAACCCCAGGACAACTGAGACAAATTTGCATATAAGTTCGAGTTCTGCAGTTTCTCTTTGAAGCTGTGATTTGTTATTCATCTGTTTCAACACAGCTATTAACAAGTCGTCAAGGGAGTGAGCAGGGAGATTGAAGTGTTCCCCTACAGGTTTTGCAGTGTTGCAATTTCTGATGTCAGATTTGTGTCCATTGATTCTTTGGCGCAGAGACTGTCCTGTCTGTCCAATATATAAGGCAGAGGGGCATTTCCGGCACATGATGGCATAAATCACATTGGTGGATGAGCAGGTGAACGAACCCTTGATGGAGTAGGTGGCATGATTAGGCCCTGTGATGGTGTCATCAGTGTAGATATGAGGGCAAAGTTGGCAGCATGGTCTGCTGCAGGGCTGTGTTCCTGCTTTAGTGTTTCTGTTCTGTGATCTATAGTTGCTGGTAAGTATCTTTTTAAGATTAGGGGGCTGTCTGAAAGCAAGGAGAGGTTGAGCCTAAAGAGCATTAGGACAAGATTCTGTTATCTTTGTATATCTGGAGTAACTTCAGGAGATTCATTCCACACAAAGTGAGATCAGAATTTGGCCAGCTATTCTGGTAATGATTTCATACAAGAGCTAGTTTTTCCTCTACATTTTGTCACTAGTAAAGTGATTTTCTCCATCAAAAAGAATTGACAATTCTTTCACCTAACTAGCAGTTAGTTCAAGCTGAAGTACTCGCCAAATATTTTTGACGCTGCTCTATCATTATATCATTGTGTAATAATGCCGTGAATGTCATCACTTTACAAATGTCAAAGAGATAAAAGACCAAAGATACTAAAGCACTTACAATCAAAATGAGAGCAAGACCACCAAAATGACAAAAAAAAAATATAGGTCAAATCATTCAAAGGTAATGTGATTCAGAGAATGAATCTTAAGCATTCTAATGTTTTGGGTTTTTAAAAAAAATCTATTTCAGTTACTTCTGTATAATTAAAAACACAAATTTAGGCACTGTATCAATATAGACTGGATGATGACAAGAATGGATGCATATGGTGGACAGAAATAATAGACAGTGGTGGAAAACCATAGGAGGAAACTAAAGATGCTTTTACTACAAGAGGGACATCTCTTCATAGGGAGGAGCAGGAAAATAATCTTAACTGGAGAGTAAAAGGAGGCCGCAAATGGGGCAACAATGAAAGAAGGGTTGTAAGGAAGGGAGAGAATTGTCCAGAACTTTAATATGAACACGAGAGTATGAACAGCATGCAGAAAACTTCATGAAGGCAGGGAAGGCACTGGAAGAGGCTTAGGGTGAGGTCAGAGCAGCAGAAGAGGAAGATTATTTTGGCTATTCAATGTTGGATGGGTTGAAAAGGGGAGAATCAGAAAGGTAAGTAAGAAAGATCAATGTATTTCTTCTTGAACGTTCAGAGTATGGTATTCAAGTCCATGTGGAAACTATGTTCACCTTCCAAAAAGATTCATGGGTTTGCAATTCCTTTCATCAGCTTACTGACTCAGCTAGGAGCATAGAGACTAGCAGTTCACGCATCCCTTGTCCAGATTATACAGAAAAAAAAGCAGGTCAAAATGTCCACTGAATGTGGCCCTGTGCGTATAACTGGAGGGCATTAATGAATGTACAACAGATGCAGTATATTCCAAACATACAAATGCAGATTGGCAAACCAGCATTAGCCACCTGACTACCATCCACCCTACCTCCAGAATATACAATATGCATGGGAGCCTGTTTCCAGTGGCACAGCACTACCATAAAAACCTAATACTTCTTGGCACTCTCTAAAGGCACATGAAAGGCAAAAAGAAGAAAAAGAAACTGGTTCCTAGCCAAATCCTATTACTTGGAAACATAAATTTGCATGTTGAGCATGTCTTTTCTTTCTTATCTTCATTTTCTTATTTTGCAGAACTAAAAGTAGCTTCAGGGTTCTTTAATATTTCATTCCATTCAGCACCCCCAATGCTTACATTTCTAGCTCTGAAAACTTAAAGAAATAAAAGAAAAACAGGAATATTTAAGATACTGTTTGTTTAAAATGTGTGACTAGCAGTTATTGGCAAAGAAAAATCCTTGAAAATATGTTCAATAACAAGTGAAGGCAAAAGGTTCTGTCTGACCATTTAGTTTTGATACTGACCCTTACAAATGATCAAATGAGTCGCACCAATGCTATTGCTACAATTTATTTTACAACTGACCTTGACTCAAACCAGCATGTTATCTGAGCTCCCTGCAAAAGTGAGAATCAGTAAAAATCACAATTGCTGCATCTGGGGAAAAGAAAACAATGGATCCCAGAGAAGAAATACATAGTAATGGTAATGAGATGTTGTTCAGACATCAAATTACCTTCATTTTTCAGAGACAGAAGAGTGTTCCCTGTGACACTAATGAACAATCTGCAACCCAGAGTAACGTACCCACAATATCTTGCCCCAGTCTTTAAAGGGGAATTTAAGTTAGCCCATCTACAGTTATCCATTCAAGGTCTGATTGAGGTAACTGAAGACAATGGATACCTTCCCCTTGGCTGACATTTTTGGGAACAGATAGTCTGGAAACATTCACTAAAACTGATGATAATATTGTGAGTCTTTTGTCCAATTTCTGATCTCAGTTACTGTGCATAAATTGATTTATTCTGTATTTACACTGGTGTGACTGAAATCAGAAATGGCCCAAATATGATAGCTTCAAAGAGGAAGCATCAGAGAGTTCATGATGTACAACTGTTATGTCAATAGTTTATAAAATAAGCAAATACAGACTTGGATTTTTCTTTTTCAAAAAGAGTATAGAATCTACATGGAAGTCTGCCTAAGTCTATAAAAGTCCCTTAAAAGTTACCATATAAAATAAACTGTGTACCTCAATCTTTCAGACTAATTTTAAAATCAAGCTTTTGTAATACCACTCTTTAATCACTATACTTTATGCACTCCTTTCTTTCAGCCGATCCTGGTTAAAGAGGAGACTGCCATGGGTCATACTGAACTGTGAATTGTCAGGTCGAGGTTACTAGTGGAATTCCTCAGGGATTGTTCTTGGGACCAATCTTATTTAACCTTTTTATTACTTACCTTGCCACAAAAACAGGGAATGTGCTAAAAAAGCCTGTGAATGACAAAAAGTTGGGACATGTTGCCAATACTGGAAAGGATTGAGTATCATGTAGGAAAATCCTGGATGACTTGTAAACTGGAGTATTGGGAATAGGATGAAATTTAATAGTGGAAAGTAAAAGGTCATCAATTTAGGGACTAATAAGAATATTTGCTATAAACTGGGGACGCATCAGCTGGAAGTGATGGAAGGACCTGTGCGTATTGGTTGATCACAGGATACTATGAGTCACCACTGTGATGTGGCCATGAAAAAAGGGTAATGAAAGATTAATTCAAATTGGAACAGGTGCAGCAAAGAGCTACAAGGATGATCTGCGGAATGGAAAGAACTTGGCTTGTTTCACCTAACCAAAAGAAGGTAAAGGGGAGATATGATTTCTCTTTATAAATACATCACACAGGGATAAATATCAGGAAGGAATCTGAATTATTTAAGATCAGCGCCAATGTGGTCACAAGAACAAATGGCTATAAACTGATAATCAGGAAGTTTAGACTTGAAATTAGACGTAGGTTTCTATGCGTCAGAGGAGTGAAGTTCTGGAATACCATCCAAGGAGAGCTGTGGGAGCAAAAAACCTAGTTGGCTTCAAAACTGAACTTGATAAATTTATAGAGGGGATGGCATGATGGGGCAACCTAGTTTGGCAACTGACTGATCTTTCACTACTGTAGTAGATACACCAATATCCTGTGATTGGACATTTGATGGGGTGGGTGAGTTATTACAAATAATTCTTTCTTGTGTGTCTGGCTAGTGAGTCTCACTCACCTGCTCAGGGCTTAACTGATCACCACCCCCACTCCCGCCCGGGCAGATTGGCAAAGATCCTGGGGGTTTTAACCTCCTTCTACAACATGAGACATGGGCCACTTGCAATGTAAATGGTAGATTCTCTGTAACTTGAAATCTTTAAATCATGATTTGAGGACTTCAGTAATTCAGCCAGAGATTAGGGGCCTACTACGTGAATGGGTGGGTGAGGCTCTGTGGCCTGCAATGTGGAGGTGATCAGATTAGATGATCATAATGGCCCCTTCTGACTTTAAAGTCTATAATGCATTGGAGGCTTGATGCCACTCCCATTGGAATAAATGCAAGTCACATTCACTCAAGTTCTTTTAAACTCAGGATTGACTGCAACTCTATTTGTAGAAAGACAACAGGTGTCGGATTGAGCCAGCAGTGCAATACATTTGATTTTAGTCTCCCATTTATTCACTAAGCATGATTTTGTTTGTTTTAAAGAGAGAAAAGCAAGTTTAAGTAAAAGTCTAAGAAAGAAGTCATGAAATGGGTTCTATTTGTTACCGGGAGGGCTTTGGCTTCCTCGACCATGGGGTGCTGTTTCAGGAAGAAGGACTGCTAGGCAGAGATGGACTCCACCTATCCAAGAAGGGGAAGAGCGTATTTGGAAGCAGACTGGTTAACCTGGTGAGGAGAGCTTTAAACTAGGTTCAAAGGGGGAAGGTGACCAAGGCCCACAGGTAAGTGAAACTGAGGGAAACCTGGGGGAAGGGATGGAACTTGGGGAGTGCTGGGGCTGTAACAGCAGGAATAAAAGAGAGGGTAGTTGGAACTGGGGGGGGGGGATCAAATTGTTTTTTATTTCCTGATAAAGTCATAATACCTCAGGCGAGTGGGGAAGGAGGACACCTGGAGAAATTGCAAGGACGAAGATGCGACAGGAGGGAGACTCGACAGGGCAACGTAGGGCAATGGGCCCAGTATCTTAGGTGCCTGTACACAAATGTGAGGAGCCTGGGAAACAAGCAGGAAGAATTGGTAGTACTGGCACAGACAAGGAACTATGATATAATTGGAATAACAGAAATGTGGTGGGATAACTTGCATGACTGGAGCACTGCCATGGATGGATATAAATTGTTCAGGAAGGACAGGCAGGGAAGAAGGGGGGGAGGAGTAGCGCTATATGTAAAAGAGCTGTATGACTGCTCGGAGCTCCACTATGAAAGTGGAAACAAGATGGTTGAAAGTCTGTGGGTTAAGTTTAGGGGAGAATGCAACAAGGGGGATGTTGTTGTGGGTGTCTGCTACAGACCGCCAGACCAGAAAGAGGAGGTGGATGAGGCGTTCTATGGACAACTAACAGAAGTTTCCAGATCGTCGCAGGCCCTGGTTCTTATGGGGTACTTCAATTATCCTGATGTCTGCTGGGAAGATAATACAGCAGTGCACCGGCAATCCAGGAAGTTTTTGGAGAATATTGAGGACAACTTCCTAGTACAAATGCTGGAGGAACCAACTAGGGGCCTTGCATCTCTAGACCTATTGCTCACAAACAGAGAAGAATTGATTGGGGAAGTAGAAGTAAATGGCAACCTAGGCAGCAGCGACCATGAGATGGTAGAGTTCAGGATTCTGATCAACGGAAGGAAGGAAAGAAGCAGAACACACACCCTGGACTTCAGAAAAGCAGATTTTGGCTCCCTTAGGGAGCTGATGGGCAGGGTCCCATGGGAGGCTGATCTGAAGGGGAAAGGTGTCCAAGACAGCTGGCTGTATTTTAAAGAAACCCTGTTAAAGGCACAGGAAGATAACATTCCGATGTGCAGAAAGAACAGCAAATGTGGACGGCGACCAGCATGGCTTAGCAGGGAACTCTGCGGTGAGCTGAAACATAACAGGGAAGCTTAAAAGAAGTGGAAGCTTGGACAGATGACAAGGGAGGCATATAAAGATATTGCTCGGGACTGCAGGGATAAAATCAGAAAGGCCAAAGGACAATTGGAGTTGCAGCTAGCAAGAGATGTGAAGGATAACAGAAAAGGGTTCTATAAGTATATCAGCAACAAGAAAAGGATCAGAGGTGGTGTAGGTCCCTTACTGAATGGGGCAGGCATCCTCGTGGAGGATGATGCGGAAAAGGCTGAAGTACTCAATGCTTTTTTTACTTCAGTCTTCACAGGGAGGGCCAGCTCCCAGGCTACTACACAGGGTAACGCGGAATGGAGAGAAGGAGAGAGGCCCTCGGTGATGGAAAGTCAGGTTAGGGAACACTTAATGAAATTGGGTGTGCACAAGTCCATGGGGCCAGATGAACTGCATCCGAGGGTGCTGAGGGAGTTGGGGGAAGTGATTGCAGAGCCGCTGGCCATTATCTTTGAGAACTCGTGGCGAATGGGGATGGTCCTGGACGACTGGAAAAAGGCAAATATAGTACCTATCTTTAACAAAGGGAAAAAGGAGGATCCGGGGAACTACAGACTGGTCAGCCTCACCACAATCCCTGGGAAAATCATGGAGCAGGTCCTCAAGGAATCCATCCTGAAACACTCGGAGGAAAATAGAGTGATCACGAACAGTCAACATGGATTCACCAAGGGCAAATCGTGCCTGACCAACCTGATTTCCTTCTATGATGAGATGACTGGATTTGTGGATGCGGGAAGAGCCATTGACGTGGTATACCTTGACTTTAGCAAGGCTTTTGATACGGTTTCCCACAGCATTCTCGTTGGCAAGTTAAGGAAGTATGGGTTGGACGAGTGGACCGTAAGGTGGATCGAAATCTGGTTAGATCAACGGGCTCAGCGGGTAGGAATCAATGGCTCGATGTCTGGCTGGCAACCAGTAACGAGTGGAGTGCCCCAGAGGTCGGTCCTGGGGCCGGTTCTATTCAACATCTTCATTAATGATCTTGATGATGGAATAGACTGCGTGCTTAGTAAGTTTGCGGATGACACCAAGTTGGGGGGAATGGTAGATACTCTGGAGGGCCGGGACAGGATCCAGGGAGACTTGGACAAATTGGAACACTGGGCTGAAAGAAACCTCATGAGGTTCAACAAAGACAAGTGCAAAGTCCTGCACTTAGGACGGAAAAATCCCATGCACTGCTACAGGCTGGGGACCGATCGGCTAAGTAGCAGCGCTGTAGAAAAGGACGTGGGAGTTATGGTGGACGGGAAGATGAATATGAGCCAACAGTGTGCCCTTGTTGCCAAAAAGGCCAATGGCATATTAGGCTGCATCAGTAGGAGTATTGCCAGCAGATCGAGGGATGTGATAATTCCCCTCTATTCGACACTGGTCAGGCCGCATCTGGAATACTGTGTCCAGTTTTGGGCTCCCCACTACAGAAAGGATATGGACAAATTAGAAAGAGTGCAGCGGAGGGCAACAAAAATGATTAAGGGGCTGGGGCACATGACTTATGAGGAGAGACTGAAGGAACTAGGCTTATTTAGTCTACAGAAGAGAAGACTGAGGGGAGATTTGATAGCAACCTTCAACTACTTGAAGGGTTGCTCCAAAGAGGAGGGAGCTAGGCTGTTCTCGAGGGTAACAGAGGACAGAACAAGGAGCAATGGTTTCAAATTACAGCTGGGGAGGTCAAGGTTGGATATTAGGAAAAACTTTCTCACTAGGAGGGTGGTGAAGCATTGGAATGGGCTATCTAGGGAGGTGGTAGAATCTCCATCTTTGGAGATTTTTAAGGCTCGGTTAGACAAAACCCTGGCTGGGGTGATTTAGGGGGAGTAGTCCTGCTTTTTAGCAGGGGGTTGGACTAGATGACCCCGTGAGGTCCCTTCCAACCCTATTATTCTATGATTCTATGAATAGAAATAATACAGGAATGGGTAGAAGAATCATGTAAGACATAAGAATTTTTTTGTATGTGGTCATAATGTACATGAGTCTCTCTCTACAGAAAATGCTTCAAGTTTTCCTACTGCACCAGAAACCTAACACTTATAATAGTCCCTCTTATTTTTCAGGGAGATAATTTGTAAACTTCTCTGGAATGCATAATGGAAAGCAGACAGTTTTCATACTGACTGCAAAATCATTACAAAAACATGCCACAACTCACAACAGGTTCAATGAAACAAGCAACAAAGGATGTATTTTACTTTCACTTGAGATGAACATATTGTGCCCATGTAATGAAATAAAACTATCGTTATAGAACAACAGTGGGCCATACAGAATAAAAATCCTATTTATTATATTTTCCAAAATATCATTAAAAGATTTCTGGCTTAAGGCACTAGTTTTTCAACACGGTCTACTAGCAAGGACACTGCATTCATGTCAAGTCAACAGGAATCCATGCAGTCATGGATTTTGAGTTCACAGTACATAGTGTAATGGTTTTGAAAGTCACAGAAAGCTCAATGTCCACCAATCACCAGTCCATCAGGAATCTCTCATGGCTACCTCTTTAATCCTGAAATTAGAGCACTAAAAGAATAAAACATTTCCATAGCTGGACTTTCTCTCTGTGCTATACTACCATTCTAAGCTACAGCGAACCACGGCCAAAGGCTTAAACTCACAATTCAACAGAGGTTTCAATTACCTTCTCAAGGCCACAGAAGATTCTTCTTCTTACCACAGTTACACTAAGAAGGGATGTTCTAGCCATTTGCATGCTCAGTACTCCCTGATTAATTGGAAATGTTCAATCTCTCAAACACAAGACTACTAATATCCAGAATACTTTTCCCTTCAGACATATTAAAACTCCCTGAGTGTTCTTACCGCTTGGTATTGGCATTCTTATCGTACCCTCATCTTTTCAACACTTTCTTACCCCAAAATATATATGATTTGGACAGTACTCAGAACAATAAAAGCGGAGAACTTAAGAGACTGAAAGAGAAAGTGCAAGGAGCTGGGTTAAAGTTAACGCAGTGTTCTCTTCTTTATTACCTCAGCTTCCTTGCATCTTTTCCCTGTCTATGCCCCACCCCATCCATCCTCCCATTTTTAAAGAATTCTTGCTCCTAGACTTCAAACAGAGGGACAGCAAGCACACATCACGCTCCCTCATATTTTAGATTAATGCCATGATTTTAAAAAATGGGTCCTTGACGTTATCCACATTTCAGCGGCTTGATTCTCAAGTATTTTGCTCCCAGGGGTTTTGACTGCTTTCAATAGGAGCTGCTATGCACTTTTGAACATCTCACCACAAATTTCAGGTGACACTTGCTTATGTTCTTGGACTAACCATAATTCTAGACATATAGTTGATCACCATCAGCATGGTATTGAGTGATTCACAAACAAAGAGTTCATCCTTACAGAGCCCAAGCATTATCTCCATTTTACAGAAGAACTGAGACAGAGAGAGAGGCCATGTTCAAAAGCCTTTTGAAGTCAATAGAAAGACCATAGGCCAAATTTTCAAAAATATTTTGACTCCTAAATGAGATTTGGAAAAAAAGAAAAAAAAAAAAAAGAAAAGAAAAAAGCACAACCACAAACCCTCAGCTATTTACGTTCCTAATTCACACTGAAGTGAAAACAGGAATCACCACCACAGATTTTTAATGTAATTTCAAAAATTTCCAGAGAAAGTAATCACATACTGGAGGAAAAAAAGCAAACAAACTTAATGCAAACAAAAAGCAAACACCCACCTACCCCTCAAAACACACCTTTGTTTGGTCAAAAACAAAATTTTCCACTGAAAAAAAATCAGTTTCAACAGAATATTTCTACTGTAATCTTTTTTTCTCAGAATACCTCTACTATATAAAACAAACAAGGAGTCGGGTGGCACTTTTAAAGACTAACACATTTATTTAATAAATAAATAAATAAATGTGTTAGTCTTTAAAAGTGTATCCTTTCTGAACTTCAATTACTTTATCTGTTTATTATTATAATGAAAGTAACTATGGATTAGAGTTCCAAAGGGGTAGCCATGTTAGTCTAGGTCAGCAAAACAAACAAGGAGTTCTGCAGCACTTTTAAAGACTAACAAATTTATTTATCTATTTAATAAATTGTTTAATTAAATTATGTATTTAATAAATACTTCTTTGGAACTCTACTCTGTAGTTACTTTCACTATTATAATAATAAACAGATAAAGTAACTAAACTCAGAAGGGATACTTCACTTACATATGCTAAAACAGGTTATTTAGGGACTGCACCTCTGGTCAACATCTTTATGGCTCTTTTTGTGAGCTGAAACAATTGATATAACTGAAAGTATTTGTTGCTGTTTTTAATAGGTTTCAGTATAATTGGAAGACAGACAACAAAATCAAAGAAAAGTTGTTCCTAAAGCTAACTTGAGTTTCTTTAGCAGGTCTGTAAATGTTTTATAAATAATCTACCCCAGAAAAGGAATTAGCATTGGTCAGTATGTTGATTAAGGTGCCCAGGAAAAATGTGGCTCCAAATACAATCAGTCTAAAACAATTAAAATAATTTTTTGACTGTTTAATCTAATGAATTCGTTTATTTATTTTGGAACAACAGATTATACTAGAAAGATTACTTGAATTTTGTGCTAATAACCATTATTCTAATGAGGGCTGGTCTGATTAAACCCTTGCTTACTCTTTTTGGAGAGTGAGTGGTAAATCCTTTGAATGAGATTGAAGTAGAGTATACTGGAAGTAAACATATGGAAACTAAAAAAAGAATGACTAAAATAGATTGTATCAGTGGATCGGTCTTCAGATTTCACCTCCAGAAACATAAAATGAGCATGTTCTACATATATTTGCTTTAGTAGAAGGAAGCAGTAGGCCTAAGATGATTTTTCTGTGCTAAACTGCATCTTCCATATATTATTTGCATGAAATATTGCTATAAATACTGTGTTGTCACATTACTTCAGTTATGTTTTAAATGCATCAAAGTTGGTGCTAAATGCTAAGTACTTGGTGAAATAAAAACAAGTTGAATAGACATGTGATAAACATGTCAGATAGTTTACATGAATTTGATATTGTCACCACTGAAACAAAAATAAAAAGCCTCTCAGACTTCCTATTCCTCATATACGAACCAAAGCCATCGATGGGGCAACAATTGCTTCCAGAACTATTAAAAAACAAACAGGATATATTTTTTTGTAGTTAAGGCACTCAACTTTAATCTAGAAGTTCCAGATTCAATTCCCAGCTCTGCCATATACTGCCTGTGTGGCTTGGGGGGCACGTCCCATGAAGTCTCACTATTGACTTCAGTGGGCTTTCGAACATGGCCTTAATTTCTCTGTGTCTCAGTTCCTTTTCTGTAAAATGAGGATAAAAACATTTACCTACTTCACAGGCATGTTATGAAGAGAAATTCATTAATGTTTGTGATACCATGGTAATGGGAAGCAAATAAATGCTGTTACCCCTTTATGAGAAAATTGGTAGCTAACATGGAGGGGATCCTATGGCATTTCTGTTAGGAGAAGAAAGTCATCAGGTATCTTTCATGTCATCCTGTTTGTTTACAAAGAATTTACCAAAGTCCTGTATCACTGTACACAGGAGACATCCTACAACAGGAGCATAGGTGGCAACATATATGAGCCCAGGGTGTCAGGGCTCTACCAATACTGAGAACGCTGGGGAGGCCAATCATGAAGGTGCAGAGTGCAGCTGCCCCCAGTGCACAGGGCAGCCCTGATGATCTGCCTCCCTCCCCCTGATCACAAACTCATTGGCTGGCCAAGAGCCACTCTGGCACCAGCCCCAGCTCTAAGCTGTTCAGGACAGTGGGGTGGCAGCCTCAATCTTTTCCCTGTCCCATTTTCACATGGGCCTAGTGCCCTGACCAGGGCTGGGCACCAGAAAAATGATATGACCTTGGCACCCATGAACAGGAGATAGTTTCTTTCTTCACAGCTTTTTCTCAGGACATGCGCTGGAATTTAAAAGTGATCCCTTTCGGGAGGGAATTTTGTGTGTCCCTGCTGAAGCCCAAGGCCAAAGTAGCTGTCAACTCCTACTATGATCCAGGGGCCAGGAAAACCTCACTCTCCCAACCATCTCCTGCCACGGTCCCAAGAGAAGCTTTGTGCTCCCAACAATTATTGGGAGGGACGGTTGTGGCCACTTCCTTTCTTGCCCTCCTTGTGCATGCCCCTGGGACCATGCGCCCAGGGCTTTTATTGTTTGATTTGGTGCTTCTTTGCTGTCTTTTCTTTCAGCTGCTCTGCTCTTTCTCTGAGACCCACAAGCCTGCACAAAACAATAGCCAGCAAAACCCTTCCATCTAAACATGCCTTTGTTTTGAGCTGTGACATGCATATGTTTCAGGGGAAGGCTGCAATTGTTCCCTCTACATTTAGGAATTTAATGATTTTCACAACTTCTTAAATGAAGTTAAACCCAACCAATAACAATATCTATACTTAAAAAAAAAAAAAAAAAAAAAAAAAAAAGGAAGCAGTCCCTTAGAGCAGTAGAATACACCCAGCAGCTCAAAACGAAGGCAGTCAGAACTGCTGGGGGCTCAACAGTTGAAAAACGAGGCCACTTATTTAGTGGAGTTAATATGGATTTAGGAGCCTAAATATAGTGACCCATTTTAAAAAATCCCATCATCAGCTGCTACAGGTTATTGACATTTTCTTAAACAGAAGCTTGATTGTTCCTTCCCTGTGGGATTTTTTAAAATGAAGATACAGAAGAACAATCATAAGCAGAGCACTCATTTTTTCTTATGAGCATACACATTGCAAACAGGTTAATTTTCACATAGTTAGAAGATACATTTATAGTTTTATTGGCTTACCAGTTAATACATTTTTACTTAGAGTCTAACAGTTTCCTATATTCTGATATTTTCAATGCAAGATGAACTCAATCCAATTTTCACCTTATTTTAAAACTCCCCACAGTTTTCACACATACCACCTCAGAAACTGTTGCTGCCTCCATGCACTGAGTGCATGATCACAAATTCATAAGCCTCATAATTGTTTCTATCATCCAGTGCTACAACAGCTTATTTTTTATCCTGTTTTTGGTACACAGTACCCAGGAAAACTCTCTAATGATAAAACAAAAACAAACATTGTGCTCTGGCACCAAATAGGTATACCATAATGTTAAAAATAATCAACAATCTGCATTTAAGATAGAAAATAATAATTTGTATTTTAAATTTGAAACCATTCTTTCCAGAGAGTGGTTTTAGAGGTTGCTTGGAGACAATGATTCCTATGACGGCTTAGCTTAGATGCAGTGTCTCTGCAGGTGGTTAAAAAAATTACTAAACCATAATTTAAGGAAGCTATGAAAATAAATTAGGGATGTTTTAAAAATTAAGTACCTCTGAAATCATACAAGAAACATGGATGCACTTCCATGGAATAAGTGAGTTTATTCAAAGATCATTTTTTGAGCCCAGGGGCATTATTCTCTCAATGTGAACTCATAACTCCTGGCAGTATACATCAAAGTGCATCAAGAAGCAAATCCACCCCAAGGTGATTTTTCCACAATGCACTTGAAATAAAGAAAAATAAATGAGAAGAATTAGATATGCTCCATTTTCAGAGGTTTTCTTTTCATATCAGTAGTAAAAAGGCTCAAAAAGAAGAGTTTATATTTGATGTTCTGAATGCAAGTTCAATACAAGTGCAGACAGCATCCTGTAGCACTGGAATAATGAAAAAGAAACAAATTCCATTGATGCAGCTTAAGAAGATAAATCACAGAGATATGGACTAAAAATAAGCTAGCCCATTCCCCTCCACAGAAGCAGGACCAAGAACTAGAACTTCTTAAAGCAAGTTTTGTCAAGCAACATGCATGCGCTAATTAGCCAGTAGGGAAGGAAGGGAGAGAGAAAGAGAGGTTACTACATGAAAGGAATAGTGCCAAGGAAAAAGTGATTCTAGGCCCTGATCCTGCAAATACTTACGCTCATGTTTAATTTTATTGTTGAGAGTAACTCACAGGGTTCCAAGCCCGAGAGTCTTCAAAGGCCTAAGAATTTAAAGTATTCTTCTTAGTTTTATTCAGGTGTTAAGATATGAAGTTCTTTCTATTTTTAAAATTGTTGGAATCAAAATAATAAATTTCTCTTAAAAACATGTTTTTTTTTGTTGTGGAATATTTTGTGAATCAGTACACCTTTAAAAAAAACCCAACTATAACAGGTTTAATTAGAAGATTTCAATAACCATATAGGCTTACCAGGTATAGAGTCAAATCCGACTGTCTACTTTCTCAGTACTGCCAAAAAGGAGTCTTGTGTCACTTTTAAAGACTAAAATTTATTAATTTTATGAGCTTTCGTGGGAGAAATCCCACCTTGTCAGATGCTTGAAGATGAAGAACTTAGAGAATCGGAGGGAAAAATGAATAAATAAATGACATTTTTCCTCCCTTTGGAATTTCTCAGTACTGCTGGCATTACAGCGACAAAGCAATAGCTAGAAAGTCCATTCTCTTCCCATAAACTAATAACAATATAAAAGTTGAACTCGTCTTATTTCACTGCTTGGGCTCTCATGATCAAAGGGCTTCTCCTACTACAAAAACTGTTTTCAAAATATAATCAGATTGTGATTTTTTTTTAAATTTTATTTTATTTTGTTGAAACTAACTTGCAAATCTTAGAGCAAAGCTAAGACAAGCATGTGCATATCATTTCAAGGCTTAAAGTGGTATCTAAATTGTAAACCTCAAAGTAGAAGGTTAGCATTTTCTCCCCTTGCATGCCATCTTTCCTTCAATTTTCACTCCATTAGATAATTTAAATGTCTTTTTTTTAACATATTGTGTTACCATTCAAGCCCACCTTTGTGTACCAATAACTTTTAATAGATTGAGAGTCTAAGACTGAATAATTTAGTGTCTCCTGCAAGGGTTAGAAATAACAGCCTTTTCCTTTGATTTAGATGAAATTGTACAAGCCAAAGCAAAAAATTGTCTCAGATATTGTCCCAAAAATTTAGAGCCTTCAAGAATATCATGAACATTTTACACTGTTCACCTGAAACCATCCCACCTCCTAAAATACAAAACCACTTCATTCTAGTATGGATAAATTTTAAAGATATGAGACACTATTGTAAAGAAGTACGACCTTCATGAGAAAATTACATAGAAAAATTAAAGTACGTGAGCAAAAATTGTGTTTGGAATAAGTGTAATTTAGAGTCCAATATTAAAAAACAAAACAAAACAAAACAGTAATAGCTTTATAAACAGAGGACAGTCAGAGTAAAGGACAGATTATTTCATAACTACACCCTTACAAGTATCCCAGAAGCTGACTGAGTGACAACACATTTAAATTACCGAATAACAAGAAGTATTGTATCAAAATCTTATTAAGTGACTTTATCCTTCAAGTCCTGGCATTATTACCTAGCAGCAACTCAAAGCTGATTAATCTTTTCTTGGTATCATATGTCCTACAGTTCAAGTAAAAGTTATTTGTTTTTCAGATTTGTCAATCTGACAACTGAAACCTCTGGAAAAAAATCTATCAAGTATCCAAGGAGAAAGGAGTTAATTGACCGTTAGGCCCCTGCAATTCAAATGTTTTTCTCTTTCTCCTTCCTTCAATGTCTTGTTTCTATTCCAAAGTTTTTGCCAGTTTGAAGATATTTCCTATACATATGAGGTTTTCAAGTAGAACTTATAAAACTTTTCCACCCAGTAGAAAATTCTTCAGAATTCAACAACTCTGCTTACAAAATCCTTAACTTATATATAAATTGGCAAAGTGAAAGATCAATAGAATTCTGAAGCATCTAATATATGCCTTCAGGAAATTGATATGGTCACAATACATCCCCAAAAGAATATAACAGCTCCTTCATTCTTGTTCATTTCAGCACTAGTTGCAAAGGTTTGCACCTTCCAATGCAATAAATATTGACTACAAAGGCCCTGTCTACACTAATTTTCTAAAAGTTTTCAACATTGGGAACCCATGGGTGAATGGGCTGCCATCGGCTGCTGGTGTTTTTAGCACCAAGATATGCAGTCTTGCTCAGAGGCAATTAACTGAAAAGCTATTAAAAGTACCTGTGGCAGTCAACGGGCCAGCTAGACTAGCAATCTCAGTATTGTTAACACTGATGTAGCTGAACCAGTGTTGACAATGCTGGTAGATTTTTAGAAAATATACCTAATGTAGAAAGGCAAGAAATTTTGGCAAAGGTACCACTGATTGCAACTCAGAGAAATGCATGTGCCATATGTGAAAAAGGACAGTTCCCCCTCTCACCCACCTCAACTAAATTTAACTCCTACAGAGTAAGGCCATAAACTCCTCTCCTTAATAGACATTCCACAACACATTTCAGGTTTGGTTTCTTTTAAATATGGGCAATATGTTTTGACTAAAACTTCTGCTAGTTACAGAACTAGAGAGATAAAGGAGTTTTAAGTAGAATTGTTGACATAATGGATGCTTTTCATAAATAATCCCTTATTAGTTTTGATTGAGAATTATATCTGTTCTTTAGAGTTCTATAGGAAGGATCATAAAACCTATGAAGGGGTTGTCAATCTTTATTTGACAACAGATTTTTTTTAAGCAGTTTCTTTTAGAACCCTTTTATCTCTATTAAATCCCATAGGATTTTTCAGGATGGATTTGATGAAAAATTCGCTGACATCTGTTTAAAGCAATACATATGTTCTCTGTCACCAGCTAGATCTAGGGCTAATTATAATGAGATCTGGCTACCAATTGTCTTGAAGGATCTGTCATTCATGTTCATCACACCCTTCCCCCGCAGGGTCATGTAGTCCTGGGTATTGCCCATGGGTATCCTCAGCTCTCACACAAGCCTACTTTACGACATATTTGTGCAGCGTCAGCATGAGCCAGGAGTTGGCCTGAAGTATTCATTTGGGAAGAAAAAAAATCTCAGTTAAGAGATCCCTTACAGTGAATGAGATTAGGGTTACTTAACATGGTTTGAGTGCCACTGCAATGACACAAGAAGCATTTTTTGTGTGCGAATCAAAGTGTGTGACACCCCCCTTTTATCAAATCGTCTGCAAAATTCCAGATTTTTCAGACTTGCTCTCTCTTCAAGAAAGATCTGATTCTCTGCAAATTAAGTTACTGAAGTCTTTCGACATTACCTGTTGAAGAGCCAAGTTCTTCTCTCTGTTCTATTATTGCCAGCACCTATCAACAGGTCTTACGGTCAGTAACATGGGGACTTTCTTAAATGATCTTTTTGTCTTTATATTTAGCAAAAAAAAACAAAAGTAGAATTCAAAGTTTACAGTCCTTTTTAACACCTAAGCAGTTGGGGCTCTTTAGTCATTCAGAACCTCTTAATCTCCATCAACACAAAGTACCATAAAACTAGAACTAGCTAAATAATTCATTATGAATAATATTTATCTCCAAATGGATTTTTTTCTTCAAATAATCCCACCTGGAAAATATTCTACAGGATTTAATAGAAATAAAAGTGCTCTATAGTAACTATTCTAGCCACCTGTTTTGTGACCCAGTCTATGGTACTTTAATAGACATTGCCAGCCCCTCTATATGTTTGTGTGCTGACTTGAGAAAGGAAATTTGTGTCTGACTTTTATACATGAGTCTCTTTCACTGTAAAAAGCTTAACTGAATTTCAGTGCTGTCTTGTATTAAAGCATAGTTTAGTCGATCCTCTCCTCACTTTATTATCCATTCTTCACTCAAGTCCCTTCTTTAACATGCATTTCTTTCTTGTAGCCTTTTGGCAATTTACAAGGGAAACAACTCATAACGTTGATTTTAAAACTTCTGAATGTACTATTCTCTATTTGACTATCATCTGGTCAGCCAGTCTTTTGTCTATTTCCTGTTGTCTAACATACAGTAAATTCTTTGTTCAAGGACATTGTCTGCCTCCATGAACTGTATAGTGGCATACAACATTAATTCCTCAAGTGCTGATTCCTTAAGGACAATTTATTAGTCTTAAAAAATACTACCTTCAACTGCTTCTTACAGGAGAGTCTATATTTAGATTGCAGACTCTCCACATGCACTTGTCTCAACCTGACAATCTAGCCTATGACAGAAATAATTTCCATGACACCTGCTTTTCTGCAGTCTGCATTTGTTCTTACATACCTTTAAAAAGGATATTCAGATGCTACCATATAATGTAATAAGCAATGCTAACACTGTGTATATTCCTGAATTGCCACAAAGAATTGCCAGCATGAACTCACAAGAGCTTCTCTCTCTCTCCCCGTCTCTGTTAGTCGGTTTAATCCATCATTCAGTCTGCAAAAATAGGCTTGGATTTAGGTCCCATGTTGTCTGTCACATTTTATTAACAGGCATGACCTGCTTTGCTTTCCAGAATACTTGAGGTTTCAGAGGTAACAAACATAACTTTCATCCTATTGTCAGAACAGTTGAACATGTAACATGGTTACTGCTTTGCTTGCTTTAAACAAATACCTAAGAGTTTCAGAGAACATGGCATGAACGTTACACATAATCCTCCTAAGGTGTATGTTGTTTTTATGGATACACATAGTGGGTTATGGGTGGGTAGAAATAGTTATGGGTGTCTTGAAATAGAATTCAGTCATAGGTACTGACTTTAAGAAGTGGTCAACTAGGAGAGGATGTTCGAGTCAATGAGAGTTGCAGGCACTCAATACTTCTGATCATCATTCACTGGCTGGTCATTCTGTATATTCTGAGCTAACCAGTAGGCCATTCTGAATGATTAGTAGTGATATTCAGTGATGGAGGGGACAGGATTCAGTGGAAGTTTAGTCCAGATATTTAACACAGGCAAAATAGGTGACCAGAAGCTGACGACTCTATAAACAAAATAGATGTCTTGTACCTCATGTTTGTTAAAAAGTACATACATTTACTGGTAAATAAACAAATGACAGCTAAAGCCAAAAGATACGGTGCAGTAATAGTTCATTAATTTTTTCTGCCCTTGCAATCCACCCAGGCTCATGCATTGCACATCTTTCCTAGAGAACATACACAATTACTGGAGGCAATCTGACACCAAAAGTGTACATTCTTGCTTATCTCCAACAGTTCAGCTTCAGTCACCAAACAAAAACTATTTTTTCCAATTCAAAATGACCAAATCAGTATTTTTCTAAATGCGTCTATCTTTATATTAACTCTGACATTCATGTTATACTCCAACATGAATTCTCTGAAATAACTTGACACCTACTAAGCCTCATGTAGGTCAGATTTCTCAATCACTCTTGCAATCTTTTTAATTAATTAACTTAAAGAAATCTTTGAGAATTAAAAGTCAGCTTGGATTCTTTCTGACCCTCAGGTTATCTTCCATCACAATCTATGACATAACATGCAATAATGCACCAAGAAGGAAAAAGCTTCTATAAGTGTGTGCCCTTATATTTTTACGCCATTACTATAATTCTGTTCACTACAGCAAAGAAAATAAAATCTCTATACTTTACATCATTAATGAAATATGATTATTTGAAAGTAATCTTTCAATGGTAGGAATTCTTTCACCTTTAGTTTTATTTATAAGGACACGGGAAAATAAAAAGGAAATTAAAAATACATTCATTTCCTAAAAGAAGTTCACTATACTTCACATGCGGCACTGGCTTGACACTCGTGGGCTATGTCTACACTTACCAAAGTTAGTTCAAATTAGTTAATTTGAACTAATTTTAGTTAGTTCACATTAACTTAATTCAAACTAGCAAATTTTAGTTCGAACTAAGCAAGTGCCATACATGGCACTTGCTTAGTTCAAATTAGTCAATTTCATTAAGGTCAATGTGCCAGTTAGTTCGAACTAACATGGCCACATTGGGTTAATTCGAACTAATGAAAGCCTAGTGTAGCCAAGGCTTAAGTTAATTCGAATTAAGCTTCCTTAACTTGCCAGTGTAGACATAGCCCTAGAGACTGAACTCTGTGGAAGAAATACAACACAGACAATGCCATTGCAAGTTTCACAAAACAACCTGCTTCAGTGCAATTCAACCCTACTTTGGGCTCCAAATGCTTAGTTTATCTGCTCTGACTACTAGCAAGGGTGCAGGTTCTAGGATCCTACATCCAAATGCAGACTGCTCGCTTTGACTCACACTAAATTCACATCTAGAACCATGCAAAAAGACACATGGTAACATCTTCTAACTAATTCTGGCAGGTGGATCCTGTTAACCTCCAACCAGCATTTAAGAGATCAGAATATCTCTCAGATGCAGACACTAGGGGCTGGGGCAAAAGCAGTCTTGTAGGGAAAACATTAATGATAGCCAAACTTGGGGAGAAACTTTAAGTTGAATTCAAGGTCACCAATAAAGCCATCTTTACCATCATACCACCCACACAAGCTTAAATTTGCCTCTCTATGTCCAGATAATCTTCTGTTTTCCAATCTATGAATCTATTTTTGTCTCCTTTTTAAAATTGAGCAGCACAGTTTCCTGCCACCCACTGTTTTCCACCTAGTTCCTCTCTCCTCCAGTTCACTCCTATCTCTCCCAATTCACTTCTCCCTGATATCATGTTCTACATTATGTGCTCCCCACCCCCAATCCTCATCTCTAAACTTTGGTGCAGCTAAGCAGTACAGACTAAAGGGAATTCACATGACTATTTTAAAACAACATTTAGCATTGCTCTTTATCTACTTCAGACCAGCTCTGTGCAAGTGTATCTTTGATCATTGTCACTGATGTCATTGGAACTCTGCATGATTATTAGTCTATGATTGTGAATCCCTCTGCAAGGCTATGTCTACACTTGTTAATTTAAGTCAAACTTAGCATGTCTATACTTAAATTTTAAGTCGACTTTGGGGGGACCCTACAAGGCCAGGGGGCTCAGCCTTTGCCCCATTGTACCTGGGTACAATGAGGCAAAAGGGGACAGGGACACTGGCAGGGCATAGGCGCAGGGTGGGCAGGGCATGCCAGGCTCTCCCTGTGCCAAGCACGCTGGCAGGGAGGGCAGTGGGGAAGTCCTGGAGAGCCCTAAGTCGACTCCAGGTCTACACTTAAGCCAAAAGTCGACTTAAAAGGATGTTTAACAAAGTCAACTTAATTTTCCTTAAGTCGACTTAAGCAGCTGCTTAAGTCGACTTAAGGAAAGTGTAGTGTAGACGTAGAGTAAATTAAGTCGACTTAAGCAAGCTTAAGTCGACTTAATTTACAAGTGTAGACGCACCCCAACACTGTAGCCAACTAGCCATGGTTATTAGCTCTTGTGTTTCAAAGTTATCCCCGATCTTTTATAAAAGGAACTATTGCAAAGTAAATCAAACAAATTCAGCAGTATGTGTTATTTACCAGTTCATATACAGCAAGCTCCTGTACTGAGAACAGACTTAAGCAAATCATCATTTAGATCATATTTTTTTTTACTCCTAGCAGAACTTTGTACTATAGACTACTATACGATACAGGTGGGATTTTAAAAAATGCTTCAAGATATTGAAAATTACTGGGACTTCTGCTCCTAAGTCACGTGGATCCTTCTGAAAATTCCACCCTGTTTGTTTAACTCTACTTCATGTCAGAAAGATGTTTTTAGGAAAAAGACGATAATTTGCAATGCATTGTGTTGCATCTACAGACCCGCTGAAGTGCTTTGTGGCTGAATGCACATTCAATCCCTTTAAAGCACTGGACAAGATAAAGAAATATTAAATAATGGATTATTAAGATCATCATTCAAAGACCTTTAAAGGGTCTGACTGTGGCTTCTTGGTCTCATGGCAGCACTATGGGCTACCTATCACCAATAATACAAAGAGAATTGGAGCTGCTAACAAAAGCAAATCCCATCACGAAAAGAGATCAGTAACAGAGATTCAAGATTAAACCCTTGCTTCTGCAGAATAAGGAGGTAGCAACATTCTTTGACAGTACATTCAGGCTCTGGAAGAAATGGCAGCTACTCACGAGAGGCATTGAGAGAATCTGTGAGGGGGCACAAACTAGTGAGAGGAATGTAGAACCAATGGACTCAGATTCCCCAGAAACACAGGTAAATGTTGCACGGTGAGTTTTTTAAGAACTTGTTGAAATTTTGATGACATAACCTGTCTGGCATACTTTAGATTTTATTAATAAAAGAGCAAGCAAATAAAATTATCACTGATGTAACTAAAAGCAACAATACAATGATAAAATCAAAATCACCAAATGTAATCAATAGGGTTAGATTACCCAGTTAATAAATCGATACAGTATGTGGTTAAATCAAATTATTAAACTGACACAAAGTATTCTCTTTGTTAATTCTGCAGTGGGGTACTCTGAAGAACCAGATTCTGAGTAACTATTATTTTAATCTTAGACCCTTGCCAAGCAAAATAGCTCAAGGCAAATAATAGTCACGTTAAGGAAGTACAATTATTAGGATGCTGTTTGGCAGTGCCTCTTTAATACTTCCTCCTTAAGATCTACTGTGGATATGTGCTATGTTTTCATTAGTTATTTTTCATGCAGTAGCACAGAATTATTTTCCATGGTTAACACAGATGACTGGATGGCTGGCATAGCATAGAATTAGAGCATGCATAAGAGGGAATAATAGATAACAGAGTTTTGCCTCAGTTACTCTAAAATCACTGCTATTGACCCCACTGCACTCCTGGATTTCTCATGAGTCACCCAACCTGAGATAAAATAACTCCTCACCCCAGCTGAAGTTGCTCCTGTGCAATGGGGCTGACAGGTCCTATCTCACTCCTGGCATTGTAATCTGCTACATCTCATGCTTCCTGAGAGCCCTGCCCTTCCATGCTCTCCCAGTCATTCCTTACTCCCAGTCTCACCTCTCCAAAGGCTCTGACTGAGTCTTCCCCTCTCCCAGCGCACATTCCTAACACATGAGCTGGACCAAGCCATCCTGCTGGACAGAAGCCACCAGAGTAAACACTGCCGTGTCAGCACGGGTCAGATTAATTCTGCATCTCCTTACTATCTGCCTTCTGGAAGAATCACCTGGGTCACCCCCATAGGTAGGAACTATCCTTTTTTAGCCATGGAGAATGTTGGGATTTATGCTTCTGATTTTGGCCTAGCAGAAGACAATGCTCTCTTAAGTTTTGTATCTTAATTAACTCAAACATGAAAATGGTAAGTCACTGATCCACTTATCCATGCCAATAACGATATCATTTACATGTATGCCATTTTATATGGAATAAGCATGGTGGAGATTTCATGAATTTATCTGGGTTCACTAAAATGTTTAAACAACAGAAGGCATCCCGAGAAGTCCGTCACTGAAATATTTTATTCTCTTTATGGCTTCTCTCTTCTTTTAACATGCAAATCCTGTAATAAATATTATTATTATAAATGAACAATATCAATAAGAACCCCTTATCCCTTCCTGTTTCCTGCTATGCAATGTCCTAAGGCTGTGGAAGCAGTCTTCATCTGTTTTTGATGCTTTGATGTTTTCAGAGATATGAGGATATCTGATACATGAAACAGAGGGAAGATGTTCAGGGAATTTAGTCTGCTGGTGTCCACTGTGTCCTGCGATGGGCACGGACAATGGGGGGATGACACTTTAGCTAGTGGAATCAGGTATATATCACTGGTGCAGGATAGATGTTAGATAAGGGAGGTCAGCATCTGTACATGCATAAGACTATTTATTATATGGCTCCATTACTATGCTTGTATCAAAAACTTTTGTATCACTATCCTCACTGTAACTGCATGATATACACACCAGGCAAAAATGTGACCCATAATCTCTTCAAAATATTTAGTGATATCGCATTTAAACAAGAATCACCTTGTTCTGAGAAGCATTAAATTTGGCTTTTAATGTTGGGGTTATATAGAAAGACTACAATGTGCATCTGGAGCCTGAACTAAGAATTTACCAGCACAACTTTCAAACTTCTGGAAAGTCTACATATGAGTTTTTGTGGCTTTAATACAGCACATGCAAACCAAACTTGGAGTATTTGTGACTCACACTGACTTCTTGCAACATGGACCTTTAAGCACAATAATTTTTAAAAAATGCAAAATTATTATAATTCTAATACATAAAGGATCTTAAAGAACTTTACAAACAATAGGCCAGATCCGTAGACCAATCTAAGATCCCCTTCTGCAAATCTAGGAGCAACAAGTAGACTTGAGGCTGCCTCAAAGGGAACAGATTCTTCCAGCAAGAAACCGAGGATGGGAAGAGGATGTGCCCATCGTGCTCCAGCTAACCCTGAGGCTGGAGTTTATATTGTAGATGCCAGCAACCAGAATAAATGAGGATTACGAACTAGTCTTCTCAGGCTAGTATCATTAGCATGATATTAGAAAAGATAAATAGGACAGAAATGGAAACTATCTGCAATTTAGACAAAAAACTGTAATGCTTAAACCTCACATTTTTCTTCAGCCAGCCTGCACCAAATGTTCTTCACATTTTTTTATCCTCTAGGTAAGATTGCTTTGTTTGTAAGCCATATATGGCAGGGAGAAAAGCTTAATTATAGCCATGCACAGTAGCTATGAAAACTTACCGATTTACATGAATGGTAATAAATATCACAGTTGGACTTGGTTACTACTGCTAATCTCGGACTGCAACGTAAACCATGTCACAGCAATAACAGCAGTGCAATAGCAACAGCATAATCACTTTAATAATTTGAATCTTATTTTTCCCTGGCATTTTATTTTAATTATTAATATTTAAATTTGCAGTAGTTCTTTCTAGTTTAAAAATGTATTAAAACAGAGCTCAGCTATTACTCCACTTTGGATTTGTTTACTGCAGAAGAGATTTGCCTAACAAGTTTGTCACCTGTAAAATGTAAGGAAATAGAAATCATTCTTTCAATGATAGACCTTTCTAGTGTGAAGTTGGGGGAAAGAGGGTTGTCACAGTATAGGGTAGAAGCAGATCCCCACAGGTACCATGAAGGGGTATTTCCTTAGAAATAGCATAAGACAACTGACAAGGGACCTAGTGTAGCATTCTTTACCTCCATTTTCCAGTCTCATCATCTATTAGCCACTGGCAGACCAATTATCTGATCTTGTACAACAGATCATGTGTCTAGTCCAGTGGTGGGAAAGAGCTCATAAAAAGAAACCAGTAAACAGAAATACCAAAAGAGCTAACTAGAGAACATTGAGGAGTGCACCTTACACATGGAAAGTACACTAGAAACATCACAATCGGTTTCACATCCAACAGAACAGTGGAGATAGCTACACTGAGAAAGGCAGAATGAGGAAGGCATAGAAAATATGACAACCAAATAAAACTCTGGAAGTAGGGAACATTGTAAAAAAAAAAAACCACAGAGGTAGTCTATGGAAGAGTAAAAGAAAACAGTTTTTCTGAGTCTCAGGCCTGATCTACACTTACCACAAAATGTGGCAGAATTGACAGGAGATATGCACATTATGCTTGTGCATCTCCCATTGACTTCCTAAATTCTAATGAGCGTGGCATCCCCCCTATGCTGTGCCAATGGGTAATGTTCTCCCATCAATGCAGCTTTACTCTTTTTTTTTTTTTGAGATAATTTTATTAAGTCAATTTCTGGATTGATTGAGCAAGTCTCTACTTCCACGAAGTCTATCCCAAGAATTCAGTCTGATGGCAGTGAATTTGCCACCATCAGTGAAGACATACCCTAGGTCAAATGCTTTAAGTTCAAGACCACCCTTCCTCTCTGGGAATAACAAACAGGATATGGAAACATCACTCCTAGCACCACAGAATCACCATCTAGCTTGCCTGGAACAGGGACCACGCAGGCAGAAATCTAGAGCAAACTGACCCAATGCTACATTTTATTTTTATTTATTTATTTTTGTGAATACTCATCTGAATTTCCAAACCAAATTTACTTTGACAGTGTTTGAATCCCATCATATTTCCTGCCGGCTTATATTCCAGTAAATTATATTACAAGCAGAAATGTTAATGAAAACTGAGTTTTAAGCAAATGTTAAAGAAATCTGTAAGCACATACATTTTCACCAGAAACCTGCTTTTACAAGTTATGTTCATTTAATCAGGAACCAGAAATGTGCTATAGATTTTGAGGCTGCACTATTTAAAGTGAAATTAGTGTCAGTTTTCACTCAAGAACCTCAGAACTCTGCAAGTTCCCCTCCCATTGTCAGCCCTTTTAAAAAAAATATTCATTTCTTTCCTGTCATCCCATATTTATATTCCAGAATTTTATCCAAGAGACTCTTCCTACCCGCTACCCATTTCTCTCCACAAAGACTTGAGCACTATATCACACATTTAAATAAAACAAACATTTACTTGCCAGAGAGATTTAGATTTCTAGTTTCAGATGCCTAATATCCTACGGCTGTAAATTACTACATATTGGTTGAAGAGACCATGAGAACATGAAGCAACAACAGTGTTGCACATGGATAAATAAATGATTCCAGACTATAGGTAATAATTCTGGAAAGTCAGAGAATTCCCAGTACAATCAGCTTTTGTATGACCACCAGTTCTAAATATATATTGATGAATTCCAAAATAAATACATGTTCAGTTAATACAAGTTGAAACTTTCAGTTACCATGCTGATAGTATTATTGTTTGAGAGAAAACAAAGGGAAAACACTGTATTGGTGTTTCAGTAGCGGTTATGTTCCAAAGAAGATAGCCTGCCAAAGAAAGGTCATTTTCAGAGATAACACTGAAATATTAAAATTCCAGAAGGAGTAGTCTGCATCTCAGACAAGAGCTTTTAAAGGAGAGATGCAAGATAGTCTAAATATACACCCTTCTCGATCACTAGATAAACTGGTGGGATGTTGTGATAAATGTGGTGTGCTCAGGCCCTGTGAGTCCTGCGGTTCAGGCCCTGGCAGCCAGCTGAGGCACAGCTTTTCCCTACTTCAGAGTCCCAGTGTTACAGTTCCCTGGTGTCAGACTCTCCACCCTGCAGGCCCCTAGGCCTAGGGCCCTAAGGCCCATCTGGATAAACTTGTCCTGACTACCTGTACCTCCCAGGTGCTGGCAGCAACAATTACTGGTAAGCTCTGTTTGGCTCTGCTCTGCTCTATTCCACTCCACTCCCCTCTCCTCCGCTCTGCTCCAAACACAAACCTCCACCTCCAAACACCACACCCGAAAACTCTCCCTGCCTGGCTGCAACAGAGGCTTTATAGCTAGTGTCACTAAATACACTAATTGGTAAACCCTGTCCTGGTTACCCAGAAAACAGGGATTTGCTGATCTTCTGGCTGATATATCTGCCCTCCACCACCCTCCAATAACCATCAGGCCTGGGCCTGTTACAGGTGTGACAGTAAATCACTGAATATGGTCTTTCAATTATCCTCCTTATAGTAATGTCATCTGAAATACATCTCCCTCCTTATGAGAACGTCACATGGGACTTTGTCAAGATATCATGTCTTCAGCTTCCCTCTTATCTGCCTGGTCAATAGCCCCATCAAGGGAAGGAAATTAGATTGGTCTGCCTTCATTTTTTTGACATATTATGTTGGTTATTATTTATAATTCCATTATTCTGTAGGTGCTTACAAAGTGATTGTTTAATAATTTGTTCCAGTATCTTTCCAAATATCGAAGTTAGGGCTGACTAGTCTATAATTCCTTAATCCTCTCTGCTCCCATTTTTAGCAATGGGTACTATGTTTGCCTGTCTTCAGTCCTTCTGCATGAGTTTTCAAAGGTAATTGCTAATGGTTCTGAGATTAAGGAACTATCTGAAACAAAAACCTTTACACAAGTGACATCTAACTTATCTAAATATTCTTTCCCCTTTTTTGTTTGCCTTTCTTCCTCCACTGTTAATATTAATTGTGTTGAGTATCTGGTCACTATTAACCTTTATAGTCAAGAATGAAGCAAAATAGGCATTAGATACCTAACCTTTCTTGATATATTCCATTATTAGCTCCTCTTTCCAACTAAGTTGAGAACGCATACTATCCTTCATCTTTTCCTCCTAATGTATTTAAAGAGCTTCTGCTCAACACATTAGAAACACACTTGCTACGTTAAGGCTTTAAGCATGGCCTGAAGAACTAAGAGCTAAAAGAGTTGGAATCTATTCTCACATGAGCATGATCAAGCAAATTATTTACTAATTGCCAATCAGTTACACCTGTGCATATTCACAGAAAGCAACAGTACACATAGGTGCAACTGAGGACAAAATTCTGTCTTAAAAATGCTATTAATTCAGTTGAAGCACAGCTTGATATACAGTTCACACAGGGAGAGTGCAAGGCTGGCAATTAGAAAACCAATTGTTATTGTCAACCAAAGATATTTAATATAGGAATCACTGAGAGACAATCATGAAAATCTAAAATGTTAGCATTACAAAGGAAAGGTGGGTGAGGTAACATCTTTTGTTGGACCAACTTCTGCTGGCCAAAGAGCCAACGTTCGGAGCTTACAGAGAGATCTTTCTCAGGTCTGGGAAATGTACTGAGAGCATCACAGTGAAATATTAGGTGTAACAAATTGTTTAGTATAAGTAGTTAACATATATTTTCAAGAGATCAATCAAAGTGAAGTGGTCTGTTAACATCTCTCCAGTCATGGATGGGAAGGGAGGAGAAAGCTGGCAGGGGGTTACTTTTCAGAGTAGGACATTATTTTTTTAGGTACAGGAACATCCTCTTTCCAGTGTCTCAATGCAATTTATTTTCTTGCCATTAAGGCTGGCATCAATCATTTGGTATTCTCATAGTAAATACCGAAGACCAATTCTTTTCCCCTCAGTTATACTGCCAGAAAGCTAAAAGTGGGTAGCTCCACTGACTTTATGATTTATCCTGATCTGTTCCTATACCTTTTTAAATAAAGGGAGCCAAATTTTCCACCACACATCAATTCTCTAAGAGGGTGCTCAAATCAACATATGTGGCCTGATTTTCAGAGAGGGGCTCATATTAATGTCAATGGCAGGTGCAGGTTCTCAGTATTTGGAAAAATAAAACCATTAGAGGCTGCTCAATTGGGGATATTGGTTCTGAGTTCCTACACAAAGAAATGGCTGCCCTAAATTGGGTAAAGGCATTGTTAGTAAGCATTAGTGCACTGGCTAGGAAAAAATGTATAACTATTTTACTTCATAGTATATATTAGGAGAAGAAATATTAAGTAGTTAAAGGAGACAAGGATTCCACATTTTAGAATAAACAGATTTTTTTCTGTTTGGATTGTTTATGCCTATGTGTAGTGGTGAAATGCCTTATCCACCACATTTCTACCTCATCAGAAAACACAAAGATGCCATCTTATCTACACACTACATTTCATCACAAAGATTTTCTGACTTCTGGGAAAATGGGGAATGAGAGTTTAGGCAGACACCAGCAGCTTTTACAAATCTAGAATGCAGTGATATAGCACATAGCCAGTTTATTTTATTCCCTCTTGGACTTGGCTCTTTCAGGAACCCAGTTGCCCATTTGACAGGAGAGCACTTGTGAAATTCTTGGCTCCCAGCCCCCCTTCTTTGACAAGGAGATTAATAAGAAAGTTATAAGGAACTAATGACAGAGGCACAGTTTCAAGTAATATATGAGGATGGGTGGGGGGAAAAATCCACATATTAAAAACATAGATGGTTAGGGGATTTGATAAGAAATTTTAACCATTTTTAAATGACCTTTGCACATTCTCACCTATGTTTACATCCACACTTCATGCTAGGGATGTAATTCCCAGTTCAAAGAAACATCCCTCATGCTCTCTCTAATGCAGTCAGCAAACTAAAAAATAGAGAATCTGTGGTGGCATGAGTGGCTAGCCACCTCTAATATGTACCCATTCGAGATTCTAAGTTCCCCTCTCTTCCCCCACAGCTCTTACTGCAGCAGGGACAGTATTTTTAGTGTGCAAGCTTGATCAGAGCAAGTGCAGGTATGTCTCCTCAAGATGGATTTATAACCCCAGTTTGAAGTGTAAACATGCCCTACGTAACTATACAGATCTGTGACTATTATCTTCATCGCACGAACAACTTCCTTACTAGTGCTTGGTAAGATCATTAGAGGCACTCTGTCTTTAATTAGACGTTAACTTTTTCAGAGATCATGTTTACTTGTGTGTTTCACCAGTGCCCAAGGCAATGGGGCCCAGATCCTGGCTGAACATTGCTATAATAACAAGGAGGAATCACTTTACTCATCACTACAGCAGAGCTATGTCTGGAATAAGGGAATCTGTTTCATAGCGAGCAGTGTTACAACACAATACTTGGGAAAAGATACTCTACGTTAGAAAGTAACATAGTATGCAATGGATCATGAGGAGTTTAGCAAATAGCTCTCTTCAGCCCTGTAATCTTTTATGTCACTCTGACTTCTCCCCAAAGACCGTGGAAGGCAACAGACTTTCCAAAGACCAAAGTCAAGAACAGTTAACAAATAGGTATTAAGTGTAGAATTTACTGCTTTGTATGTCAGGGAGGCATAATGTTGTATAAAATTTCATTCAAAGTTATGAAGAACCTGTCTGATCTAAAGTGGTTTTTAAAAAAAAAAAAGAAATTAAGCAATAATTTTACTTTAAACATATGTTCCAGAGGGTAAATGACTTTTGCAGTGCAATAAATGATACAGCAAATTGAAGAACATATTTTAAAAGTAGGAGCAATTTTCCTTCCATAACCTTCACTTCAAAGAACATTATTGCTATTTTATTAAGTGGATTAAATGAAAAATAAATTAGAAGGCATTTTATGGAGTTTAAATACACTTAATATCACTTAAGATATGTAGATTTAAGTGGCTAGTTGCAAAATTGTTATATTGGCAGTGCACAGTATACAGAACATGTCAAAGAAATAATTAAGCTACGTGATGAGACATACACTTGTTTCCTAGAAGGCCATGTATAACACCAAGAGATTATTTCATCCTTGCTTATGCAACTCATTGTTCAAGAAGCTTAGCGTCATTTAAAATCAGAGAGTTTGTCATGGCTCCCATGTTTTAAAGGGAAAAAATTCAGTGATTACTTCTCATATCATCAGACCATATGGTCTTTACAGTGTGCAGTGCAGATTGTACAGAACTGGTACATATATCCGCACATAACATCTTGCATGAGAAAACTGATTCTGTATGCTATCCTGCCATACCAAGTGTGTCATCATTGGTATGCAAAAAGTAGCATGCGAAGCTTAGGAGGAGAGGGGTATTAATACCAAGTAAGAGTGTAAGCAGAATCAGGAATCAAAGATTTTTATGCTGCAGGATACTCTAAAATTATCAAAAACTAATAGCTAAAACAGGCAGCCCCATGCAGAAATTAAAACCAGTTACATGCCTGTTCAGAAAGTTCTTGTTCTTCAAGCTGTGTTGCACATGTCCATTCCACATAAGTGCATTACTGAGCAGACACAAGCTAGAGAACTTTTCCCATAGTGGTACCTATTGGGGTGGCACTTGTGCCTTTCATATATTTGTGCTGCTAGCTGAAGGTATAAAGAGGGTGGAGCTGCCCCAACCCCACACAGTTCCTTCACACTAGAAGGCAGCATTTGCCACAACTCCAGTATAGAGGGAAATGAGGGTGGGGTCACCCTTCCTCCACACACCCCGGTCCATTGTGCTCTAAGTGACTTGTAAGTAATATCATATGAAAGAAGATATTGGCGTCTACCTAAACAAGGACTGTAGCACCATTTTCTCAATTTTAGCATAGTCACTAGAGGCCTGGTAAAGAGCATAATAACTGGTGAACATGTAACAGACGACCAGTTGAGTCCAGCAACTGATGGGAACATGGCCCAAGAAAGCAGCTATTGCTGCTTGCAGTCTTGTAGTGTATGCTAAAATGCTTGGTAGTGGAACCTTAGTAATATTGTAGCAAGACATATGATATAGGTGATTCTGGAACAGATCCTCTGTAAAGTGATACCTGTCAACCAAGGAGATATTGTGGAGATGTCCTGATGACTTTAAGACCTCCCAATAAAATGTCCAAAGTAAAAGCTTTTCCCTGTCTTTGTGAAAGTGGGGTTTTGGTAAATCATTGGTGAGTATATAGTGTGATCTGTGTGAACACTAGATAACTCTTTAGTGAGAAATGTGTGGTGTGGACACAAACCAAACTGTCTTTAAAAAAGACCCGGTCACCATATAAGGAGGATTGGCCATCAATGCCTGAATTTTTGCTACTCTCCTGGCTGAAGTGATAACCACCAAGGTTGCTACCTTCATTGGGAGATGAGAAAATAAGCAGGTAGTTAAATGTTCAAAAGGGATCACTACTAAAATCGCGAGATCTAAATGCAGATTCCAGGATAGTGCTGGGCCTCTAATAGGTTGGCAGGGTCTCTCCAACTCTTTTAGGAATCAGAGTCATATGGATGGAGAAAACAGGTCTGCTTTCCACAGGAGGGTTGAATGCAGAAACAGTTGCCAGCTATATTCTCAGGAAATTGATTAAATCTTTTTTTTTCCTTTAGATGTATCTGGTAATTTAAAATAAACTAAACTGAAGTTAATGAAGAAGAGGATCTTTCTGCTTCTGACCACATACAGAACCTCTTTCCTCCATCAGATAAACTTAACCTCAAGTAATGGAAGGCTTCCTGCTATTCAATATTTTGCACTCCAATCTAACACACAGCATCCTAGAAAGTTAACCACTGAGCATCCAAGCAGTCACGCATAGGCTGAGATAGTTGGTATGTAGAAGCTGACCATGGACCTGTTAAACTATATTGGAAATCTGAAGAAGAGTTATGGGATCTTGAATGGAAAGGTCCAACAAGGTTTGAGCAAAAGAAAACCTTTAGAATGCACAGAATGCTCCAACCACCTGTCCATGACAACATGTATAATACAGCAAGCAAGCAAGACCTCGATGCCAAGGTATAACAAAAACAGCATATATATTTTAAAATATAAATGCACTTGAATCAGGAAATTCAAAGGCTATTGACACAGCTGATGACTCTGGAGATGATCTGAAATCACCACTTGGTGAGACTATTGGCTGAGCCCTTACATCTCCTACCATGTGTGGTTGGGCATGGCTCTTATGTATGTGAATGCTGCAGATCTGTCTATGGTCTCATGGATGCTTTTCTTTCTGACATAATGCATATGGCTGCTTCATTTTGAAGACACACCCAGAAATCAATTCTACAACATGCCCTGAGTGCTTTGGAGGGTGTTCTGCATTGTAGGTTATTGCTGCCAGTTTGACATAGCAACTGCCTCCCTGGATTTATTAATATTTTTTTGTTGAAGGACTTTTATGACCCTTGTACTGGTAAATATTTGAACATGATCTACACATAATAAAAATGAATATGCAAAACCATGTTTAGTAACACCTGTTACCAGTGCTTTTTTGTATTAAAAAAAGTGCTGGTACTCATATCTTGATAGTAGATTTGAAAAATGCCTCTCCCACCCCTCTTCTTCCAATGGCATGCTCCTTTCCCCTGCTGATTCCACCCCCCAGCTGGGCAGTGGGGTCAGCAAAAGAGGTGCCAGTACTCCATAGCCCTGCATACCATCACAAAAAAAGCACTGCCTATTACTGTTTTAAAGTTTCCATTTCTATGAGCATACTATCATTTTCCCATTCATTCCAAGATATTCAGTCTGCTGACATTGGCCCTAGTCCTATAACAGGATACATGTGGACAAATCATCTCCCTTTACCAATTCCATTGCAGGACCAGGGCCTCAACATCTGAATGCATAAAATAGTTTTCATGGTCGTATTAAAATAATTAGTCACATATCTGCCCCAATTGCTCTAGGTGTTTTGGGGTTTTTTCCCCTCTAGAGCTCAGGAAGTCACTATGACCTGGAGGAGCATCAACACACACCTTTCAACCTGCCAAGGCACAGCTGTGTAACACCAGCCTTTAAAATATCTGACAAGCACCAGAAATGAGGGACAAACATCGTATAGAGGAGAAGAAGAATCTTGGTATGATACCAGATAAGTTTCTTTAAGGCTTAAAACAAAGTTGTATTCCACTTTTAACAATTGTTCTTGAGGTCTATAAAAGTTACACAAATGAAGTGAAGAAACAGGATTCCAAAAATACCAGCTGTAAACTTGGGACATAAATGACCAGGAAGCCTTGTAATGAGGCACAAATAAGGAATCTAGTAACAAACCAAGCAACCCGCCTTGCTTCAGAATCATCAGACTCATAGTCACAAGTGACCTATATTGAACACTGAAGTAGCATTAAGCATATTATGTGCATCGTCCTAGCAGGACTCTGACTATGGCATTGGGAATATGGTCTGAGCTTTGGTAGGAAAATAGAAGTTTAGGGTATGCCACATGTACACGTTCTTATCCTCAAGATCAACAACTTCTGCCTATGATTCTTACAAGCTGTCAGTTAGCTAACCGGTCTGAATTTATACCTTACACATGTCCACAGGGACAGCATCTTCAGCATCCCTCCTGCCTACAGCTGATGTTTTTGTGTTTTCTATGGGGACGGGGGTTGCATTATGGACAGAGGGAGAGAAACAGGGACTGGAAAGACCAGCTCAGACAGCTCCAGGTGGGGTAATATGCTCACCCCTCGGCTCCAGCTTTCACCCTAGCTGGGGATGGAGCCTCAGGGGGAAGAGGAGGAGCAGAGGCAGGGCCAAAGTTCTGGCACTTATGTGGGGTTCTCAAATTGTCTGGGGCCCTGGGCACAGACCACACTAGCTAGTGTGGTAATCCTCCGCTCTTTAGGTACTCCTGTAACACTAATACCCCAGGCACATACTTACTGTGCCTAACTGGAAATCCAGACCTGCTTACTAATGACACCCACATTGAGTGGTACCTGGGGAAAAGCCAAGTTAGTTATTTTACATGAGTAAATCAATACTTTTAAATGTCTTGGAACTATCAAGCTGCGTGCATTGCTAACCTACCTCATGGTGGAACTTTATTACTGTTACCCTTGTCCTTCCTCTCCTTATTACAATCTCATTAAAAATAAGATGAGCTCTTCCCTTAGGGTGAAAGCAGTGATTCTTTTGTGTTTGCACAGTGCCTGGCACAATGGGTTCTCCATCTTAATTAGAGCCTTTCGGCAATCCCATAATACAGACAAATAAATCTTTCAGTCTCTTTCCTGTCCCTCTCCCTTTCATTTTTTCCCATCTTTTTGTCTTTCCATATGAGGTTGGAATTGTTTGAACAACACAGTAGGTGTATTTATTTATAAATATGGTAATGCAGACAAACATCAGCACCTTTGTTTTTCATTCTTCCATTTCTTTTGCTTTTTGGGGTTCAAAAATAAACGAGTGTTTACTCCAACATGTGATTATTTGACTCTCCCATCAGAGCAACAAGTGAGAGTTCCGCCCCTTAATAAAACTAACAAAATACAGTATAAAATCCTATAGGTAACATGGTCATGTTATATATTTGCACAAGGGCAAACATTTAAGAACACATACAGCATTGTTTTAGAAAATTTACATACACACAAACAGGCTGAGTTATACTAAACTTAAAATTCATAAGTTTGAATTTACAGGCAGACAATTTCTCAAACATAATTAGTGCATTTCCCTATGTGATGTTCCCCCCCTCTACAAACTGGACTGGCGTGTAGCTATGTCACTGCAGTTTTTCACTCCTGGACCTCAAATTCCTCCACTTTGCTGTGTGAACCACTCATTCCTGCGTTAGCCCACACCCAGCTTCCTGTGAGTAACTGGTCCCTGGCCCAGTGAAGGAACACTTCTGACGAGCTGTTCATGAGATCAATCTTCAGCCAACACCCCCAGTCCCAGCTGCAATGCCAGGAACTGCTCCCTTACAGCATTCAGTGCAGTACGCTGCACCCTGCAAGCTCATTTACACTGAAGCGCACAACCACTATTGCTCCAAAGTCTTTACACACACTCAATCGACACACCGTGTTTTAGATAAAACAAACAAGTTTGACTACAGCAAAATTTTAAGTGAATACAAGTCAGATTAATATAAATCGAGAGATTAATGATGAGTTAAGGAGTTGGTCACTATCAACTAAAAAGTAACTCGCATCCTAATCCAAGTTTAATACTTCAGTAGCTTTTCAGTCTGTGATGTTAGCCTCTAGCAAAGAGCACCCATGGGCTGTTGTCAGTTCTTGATATTGCTTAGAAGCTAGATTCCAAGGGGAGAGCCATGAGACAAAGATGCCTCTTTTAAAAAAAAGTTTCCTTGACCCCCTGGGGTCAGGTGATTGGCCATGTCAGGCAAGGAGCATGATTTCTTCCACTTGAGCCAAGTGCTCAAAGGTGCTTAAAGCCAGTCCATTGCTCCTCTATGCTTGCCTTTGTAGGGTACAAAACCTCAGCTTTGTGTTGGTCTGCATCTATTCATGCCATGTGAAACAAACATTTGCAGATATGATAATTTCATATCTTCACATATGTATGACATTACAGCAGGGGTTGGCAACTCCTAACACACGTGCCAAACTTGGCATACACGCGTATCCTGAATGGCATAAAGTGCTGCTCAGGCTCCTCCCGCTGGTTCTGCCCCCCAGCGGGGCCTAGTGCCATAAGAGTGGCATGCATGCGTGGCTCCTGACCCCTGCTGGGAAGTGCCCCCCACTGAGGAACATAGTTTGCAGGCAAAAGGTGCACGGGGCTCCTGGGACCCTGCTAGGGAGCGTGGCCAGTGGGAAAAAGGAGCCATGGCGTGCAGGGTTCCTGGACCCCACTAGCCACACTTGCCTGCTGGGAAGCGCGGCCAGCAGGGGATAGGAACCCCACATACAAGGGCAGGGCCAGCAGGCAATAGGGGTCTCTGGCCCCACCCCTGACCTGTTGGCCCCGCCCTGTCACCTGATGAGGATGCGGTGGGAGGGGCCGTCACAGGGGCCAGCAAAGATTGTCAACCCATGCATTACAGCAATCATAATAATGTCATGAGCATTCTAAAACATCTTACATGACATACTTTACATTGGACCACACACACAGTTACACTATAAGGTTGAACATGAATTGTACACACATCACACTATAAGGGTATACATGGAGTACAGTGTCACATCCTAGTAGGAGTTTGAGGTTTTTTCTTTGTTTGTGTTTTTTTAAATGGTTTTGTTTAGTTTTGGCATTGAATAGATAACCACTTGGAGAACTAAACTAAATGAGAAAGTTACTTATACCCATGTTTGACTCATGTTTTTTTCCACTTTTGCTACCTTTTTGCTGAGCAACAGGCTGATACATAGATAACTTGTACATACCAAATGACAGAAAAGCTTCATTCTAGAATTAGAAGCAAATGAAGAAAAATATCTATACCGTTGTCAATGAAAGCAAATATGAAGGTTTTTTCTGCCCTTTTTAAAAACAATAATTCCTTAGTAGAAGGAATTTCTATTTTTTTTTAAATATAGGTTCTGATCTAAGTCAACTTTTATTGGTCTGACTGTGTTTTTCTACAGATAATCATGTATAACGGTCATGCTTCTAGGGATCAAAAATGTAGACTATAATTATATGAATGGGGACTAAGCTGGGAAGCAGTAATTCTGAAAAAACCTGGAGACTGTCGAATAATAAGCAGATGAATATGAGCTCTCAGTGCAATGCCTGGCCGAAAGGGCTAATGCAATGATTCAATGCATCATCAGAGGAATTTCAAATAGAAGTAGAGTGATTAAATTATTGCTTTACTTAGCCCTTTTACAACTGCCTATGGAATACTGAGACAAGGTGGATATGACAATATGTTTTATTGGACTAACTTCTGTGCATATGAGATTGAGAAGCTTTTGAATTCCAAAGGGGTAGCCGTGTTAGTCTATTGAGCTTTTGAGTTACTCAGGGCTCTTCTTTTCTTCTTTAGCCCTTTCCAAGCCCCCCCCCCCCCCCCCAAAAAAAAAAAAAAAAGAGTCTGGAGTAGTCTTTCACCAATAGTAGAATACTGTGTCAAATTCTGGCATCCACAGTTCAAGAAAGATGCTTGAAAAAATGGGAAAGGTTTAGAGAAGAGCCATGAGATTGATTAAAGGATTGAAAAACACACATCTCAGTCAACGACTCAAGGACCTCAATCTATTTAGCCTATCAGTGAGGTTAAGGCATGACTTGATCAGATGATACATTTAACACAGAGAACATAAACATGATAGAGGGCTGTTCATTCTGATAGACAAAGGTACAAAGATCCAATGGCTGGAAGCTGAAGTTAAATAAATTCAGACTAGAAATGCCACATATTTATTTGTATTTGTTTTTAACAATGAACATAACTAATCATCAAAACAACTAAAAAAAAGGCTTGGAGTATAGAGTGTACCATTAGAAATTTTAAAATCAAGATTGGACCCTTTTCTAAAAGATCTGTTCTAGGTTAAACACAACTATTGAACTTGAAGCTGGAACAAATTCAAGGAAGTTCTATGGCCTGTGCTATGCAGGAAGTTAGAGAAGACAATCATAATGGCTCTTTCTGTCCTTCAAATATGTAAACACATGAATTTGGGAGAAAGAGCTTCACTGGAAATTAACTGCAATGAAATATACTGTTCTGATACAAGACTCACCCATACTGGAACTTTTGACATGACAATACAAACAATTAGCAGGTAAGATGCTTTTAATTCTCAACATACAATATAAATTAAATTTGTACAGCATCCACTTCTTAATTATTTAATTTGAATATACTTTTAGCTTCATGAGATTCTTGAATGATTTCTATTCAGATGAAAAAGAGCTTAATTAAATTCTGTGAACCCAAGAATTCCAATAGACAATGGAGGCCAAAACCAAAATGTGTTGCCTTGACAACACAGGCCAAGATTTGCCTTTGATATCTGGTAGACCTGACACTTGATAATATTAGGCATCATTGGTATAGAATACTTACGCATCTAGCCGCAATTTTAATTTCTAATGAGAGGTGAAAGCAATGCCTATAAGCAAAGATAAAAATCTCATGTTTTAATAATGTGATGTAATTTTTAGTTTGATTTTTACTTATGCCAATCAAGTAGTAGTGAATATAACCTCTGGATGTTGGTGTCAGACTCAGTGCAAGATTGGTAAGGAAGTGTTATCTCTGAGGGCCCAACATATTTCTTAGCAGCTTGGAAGTTGATAAATGTTGGAAGTTTAGCAAAAATGGAACTCCCTCTTGCAAACAAAGTCAGATTGTTTGATGTAATAACGCAATCTTTGCCATTTAATTAGAAAGTAAAATGCAGAAAGATACTTGAAAGACAGGTTAACATGTTCAAACTATTTTCTCATAGTGGAGAAAAAGGGGTAAAATACGGAATGCTTCTTACCCCATTTGTGACAAGCATTTCAGCAACCCAGAAATAAAATAAAATAAGGCCTGATCCAGCAAACCTTTGTAAATGAGGAATTCCCACCAATTTCAAGTATGTTTCTGAAGCTTAGAGGACAGGATTAGGCCCAAACTATAGTAAAGCTGGTAATATGCAGTTTTTTGGTAGCTATGTTAGTTCCAGGACATCAGAAACGCGAGGTGGTTGAGGTAATTTCTTTTATTGGACCAACTTCTGAGGGTGAACACTTGAAAGCTCGTCTCTCTCTGCAACAAAGATGTGTTCAGTACTCAGTTTCTTCTCATCGCTGCCTCAATGTACCTCAGTTTAGTTTTCTGAGGAGCCAGGTACTTGGGTCTAACTAACATCATGGGGCTCCATACAGCAATATCTGAGTGAAATGTAATGGTCTCTGATACACAAACAGAAAAATTAGATGGTCTAATGGTCTTCTGGCCTCCCGCTCTGACATTTAACAATGCATGGACAGCTTCTGTTATTTGGGTGTAATAGTTCTTATGGAACAGATCCACAGCTTGGAGGGGAACATTCCTTCCTCAAGGACCTAAGCTTTCCACTTCATCTTTAACCTCTTTTAGTTTTTTTGTAAGTCATACTCTACTTTTGAGGGTGTCAGAAAATTGATGATTTCTGCAATGTTTCACCAGGTCACCAATGTTCTATGCCCAAACTACAGAGATGCCTGGCACCCAGCAGCCCCTGAAAGCAGGCCATTGGATCAGAACCTCAGCCTAAAGGATGTGGTAATTAGCTCACAACAAAGATATAGTCACTGTGCTCCTAAATAGCAGGTCCAATATATCTCCATCTGTATGAAGAAAGCCAAAATCTACCACCCATACATCCAATGAGCCAGATTCCCAGATGTTGTAAATCTGCATATCTGCACTATAGACAATAGTGCAACACTGATCTACCTCAATGGAGGGTCTGAACCACGGTCTTAATGAGCAAATTACTGGAAGCACCAGTCCTGAACAACTTGAGCCCACTGTCTCCTGAAGTGATAGAAGAGGAATATACAAAGTTTTTTAGCCACCCTATTCAATAGCCAGTGATCGGTAACAAGATAAGGAGTGCGAGCCTCTGTTGAGCCATTTGGGAGCTTGATATTGAATCCAGATCATATTTGGATTTGGGATTGAGATTTCATTCAAGCAATACAAACAAAAGGCACATTTTCATATCAGCGTCAATCACCCATCCCCAAATTGTACTAGGAATAAAAGCTGTGATGATAAATAAAAGATAGCTTGTGTAGATGTTAATACGGAAAAAAATACCCTATTGGAGAAGCTGTATGGCATTTCAGTGAGTTATAACCCATCAGAGAAAGCTAAACAAACAAGGAGTCCTGTGGCACTTTTAAAGACTAACAAATTTATTTAGCGCATGAGCTTTCGTGGGAGAAAATCCCACTTTGTCATTAAAGTGAACTTTAGATGGATGATTCATTTCTGAAGTAAATTTAACCTCTCCAAAGTTACACTTTTCTAATTGAAAGTCCAGAGAAAAGAATCAATTACATATCTAGCCTTTGCTATTAGCTCTCTTCTCTCTATGTGCTTTCCTTATTGAATCTGATTGTCACTGTCATCTGTGTAAGTAGCTTCATTATTTAGTTGTTTTAATAAAGCAGAGTAGATATAAATGGTCTTTCACATGCTACTGAAAGGAGATTAGAAGATCAAAATAAACTTGCTGTGAAACAGGATGAAAAAAAGTGTGTAAACTTTTAACAGTCTAAATTAACAGTCACCATAATATGTGAAAAAAAGTTTAAACTACTGCATTATTTATTTAAAAAACCTAGTCAAATCGCAGAACTGCATTTAATTAAATAAAAAAGCATTCAAAACTGTGAGATTTGATGTACAGAAAGATAGTAAATTTAGTTTTTCTTTAGAGCTACCTTTTGCTATTCAGCAAGTATACAGGACCTAAATGTATTACAATAGTTAAGTTTCAAACACAGTTTTGATCTATATTTCTCTTATTGGTAACTTGCAAAGGAAAAAAAACCTGATCTTGTACCCTTTTCTTGCTTGTTCAAGATCTATTTTTTAAAAAAGCTTAAATTAGCTTCTGTTGAGACAAGGGTTTGGAGGGCAGGTTGTGTGTGTGTGTGTGTGTCCCCCCCACCCCGCAGTATACAGGGATTTTTGTAACCTGGAACATTTCACAGCAAATGAAGAATTAGGAAAATTGTTCCAAACCAGCAGACTGAAAGCTGAGCAACTGAGAGGGGAAGGAATTTTTAGTGAGACTATCTAAAACTTCAGTTTATTTTAATTATTCTTAACATCAATTTGCACCAATGCCCAATTAAACCTTTGAGGAAAGGAGGTATTTGCTAAAAACTCAGTACACCTGACTCAAAAAGAAATTGTTTTTGAATGCTCAAGGAGCATTTCACACTCCTTGAGATTCCCAAGTATTCCTACTATCAGACTGTGGAAGGACAGTGTTGATTTTTTTTTTTTAATGCTAAAAAAACACAAGGGGGGGAGAGGGTAGGTGCTAATTTTTAAGCTTTGCTTCATAATTATAAAGAACCAAAAAAGGGCACAGTCACATTTTTTAAATGTTCTTTGTAGATCACCTTTAAACTCACTTATGCCATGTGCTCCCACAGTATCATATGACAAACTATTCATATTCTTATAGCTTCATGAAAAGACCACCTCTTATAACTAGCATAAACCTTTCCTTCCACTGCCTTCAGCTGTGACCATGAATTATCAGTATGACTCTTCCTTATAGGTAGAAAAGAACAGCTCACGTTATTGTATACCCTTTTCTTTATATAACCCTTAAATGAATATGAAAAACATAATCAAGTCATTTCTCATTTCCCCCCCTCAAAACTAAAATTTTTATCTTTCAAACTTCTCCTCATAGAAATATGCTTTTGATAATTCTATCACTCTGATTTCTTCTCCTACATATTATTTCTGAAGTCTAAATAAGCTAGGTAACCAAAGTCATTCACAATATTCTAGGTGTGGTCTCAATGAGCCTATTTAGAATGGTCCTAAATGTATGATTTGATTTATACAACTTAGTTCCTTCAGTAGAACCAGGATTAGTGAATATTTTGTCTTTCAACATGGTAGTAGTTGTGGTTGGGTGCGTCAGGCGAGATGTGTCGTGTTGTTCTGTGCCCAGTGCCGATATCCATTTGGCTGTGTGCGTGAACTTCTGAAGGCCTGTTCCCTCAGGATTACCCCTGGCTCAGCTCTCTAAATGGGGACTCCTTTAGCATGGCGATCTAGAACCTGGCTTGGATCTTAAGCAGCAACTGAGTTAGACTAGTGATCCTAAGCTAATGTACTCCTTTGGTTAACCTTTGGCTCAAATCTGTAGTGACAACTCGGTTAGCTTAGTGATTTGGAGCTTAGGCGTACCCTGTGTGCAAGTGGTAAACTGAGCCAACACTCACTATCAAAGAAATCAACATGACCATGGATCTTTGTAGAAATGAAGGTGCCAGGCTAGGCTTTATTGCAACGTAGCACAATGGCAAGTGATCTCTATCAACAGATCTGCTGGCAGCATTCGTGCACTCAATGCAATGGAACAGAAAAACTGACAGCAGAACTCTGTCACCCCTTTTGGCTGCATGAAGTCTGAGTGCCAGGCCTCCTGCTTTTATATCCTCATCTGACTTTACATTGATTGGTCCATATTCTGATCTGAATTTTCATTGATTGGTCCACGCATTACTGGGCATTTCCATCCATCAAGGTGTCACGGTTTGACTGAACTCTTACCTTTGCACGGGCCAAACTTTGAAACACACCTCTCCTTATCTCTTTGGTGTTAGACCGACCCAACATCATCTTCTTCCTGGTCATTTTTTTTTTTTTTTTACTTATTGCAGTTTCGGCTAGTTTCTTGTCAATTTCAGTGAAGTTGGCTTTCTCAACCTGTCTCTTGTAATGACCTTCAGTTCAGGCCCACTGTTTTGAATTACTTTGTTAGACCTTGGGCCAGCACCTAGACACTTCTACTCGTCTTTCTATTTTAACCTTTTACTTTCGCCTATAGTTGTATGTTGTTTAAATATTATTATTTCTCCTCATAGAACTTTCCCATAATTCCAGACATCTAATCTCTTGCATACCATATGTTAAATATGTGTTAAATCTTTGAACTTTATACAAATATTAATTTCTTAGGACAAATTTTGACAACAAGAAGCTGAGGAGCCACGCAAATAGACATCTGTACTTGGGTGCTTAGTTACTACAACTGTATGCAAATCAAATAATTGGATACCTAATCTGCTTGCACAAACTACTGGTTTCTACATGCAAGATCTGCAATTGCTCATTTTTGCATATACCACAGGACTCTTTCTGAAAATTTAGCAGCATACAACCATGTTCCATTTTTCAAATCATCCATGTGTCTCTGATATAACAAGACAGATTAGCGTTAGTATCCAAACTTGTTTTATTCTAATTGGCCCTCCTTTCCATAAACGTTCACTGTCATTAAGTAGAACTCTCTGGATCTTTCCTGTAGATATCTCTTGATCTCTCCTACTATCTCAGCATTGATGCTTATGAACTTCACCTCATTAAAAAAAATGCGGTAGTGGTATCTTATCAAACATTGATTAAATGCAGGTAAAAATACTTTTATATCCCTCCCTTTGTCTATATTCTATTTCTACTCCTAGGAACTCCATCAGAAACAATACTGGGAATAGGGTGGTGGATTAATGAGTGTCAAAACTCCCTATTATTAAAGTGTTTTTCAGTGCCTGGATAGCAGACAGGCCTACTTATAAATACAAATACAGAAGGCATATTCATCCATGACAGCCATTTGATAAATTGAATTCTAAATGTGTGAGAATGTGGGACAACACATCATGTAAAATACTGTACAAGAACCGCATAGCAAGATCCCTCCACGTCCTCAGGGCAACCTCTTTCACTCTTCTTAGGTTCTAGGAAGAACTGCTACCCTGCACGTGTACACGCACATACCTCCCTTCAGCCCTCACTAGGAGGCAGGGGCAGTGGGATTACATTTTGAAAATTATTCAGTGTTCTAAAAAAATTGTTAAATCGAGATTATTCAGCTATCCTTTGGTAGCTTACCCCACAGACAAGAACCCTCTTAACTGAAAACACTATTTCCCAACTCCTATGAATTTCATCTTTGAATGTGCTACCTGCATTGTTCCAGAGACACAAAGGTTTCTTGGTGGTCTATGCACAGAGGTGCAGTCACTGATATTTCTGGATTCCGGGCCAGAAAAGGCTTGGGTAATCTGAATCAAAACACTGAACTATCAAAAGGGGAGAGAAGAGAGATTGGAACAGAGGAGAGATATGCTTATGACAACCCATACCAGAAGAGAAGTTGTCAACACATACAGGAGCAGCTATACCGCTTCCACCTTCAGTTTAAGACACAGGAAGACATAGTAATCCAGTCTGAATTACTATAGTCCACGCTGCACCTAAAGCTCCTCCAGGCAATTGTTAAAGAGAAAGGGCCTTACAACTGCAGCCCCATGAGCCAACTCACTGCTGAAAATATTTCAAGGAGAGCCAACCTATTTTTCTTTCTCCATCGGCCTCCTATTTGGTGAATGGCCTTAAGAAACTGAAGGTATCTGCATGTATCCGAGGCAGAAATGAACTTGCGGAAGCACAGTAATTGATCTGCAGAGGGAGTACAAATGGGTAAATGGGAATATCTTGGAAAATGGTATCTGGAAACCCTGCCTACAAAGTATGAAAAACAATAGGAAATCATTGATCCAGATTGGTGAACCGAGTGAGGATATATTGCAGGCTCCAAAATGAGATGTTAATGTGGTGACCCTCAGCTCTGGCTTCCACGACCTCTGTGCAAAACAACACCTAACAACAGTATGCAGAGCATTTGAAAGAAGGTAAAATGAATTGTGTTTCAAACAACAGTCTAATTGGAAATTCCATTAACAAAGAATATTGCAGTAGTGGTAGATTACAGATTAATCAAAGGCCATTAAAACTCTCTCCTGTGGTGCCTAATGATTCATTGGTCTTTCAGTGGAAAATTCAGCAACATCTCTGGCTACTTAACTTGCAGAGGAGTCATTTAAGAAAAAGAACATTTGCACTAGCTTCATCATAACTTGTGTGCAAGAGAAAACAACATGCAAAGAGAGAATGAGTTCATAGCCTCAAACAGCAAAGCTAGACAGGGACAAAAAAGGGCGCTCTAACTACACAACAGGGCAAATGATGTTTTATTTCCTTACTGTTTCAACAGTGAAGCCTGAAATAATTATACTATTGAAACTTAGCTCAAATATGAGTTGAAATAGTTGGAATGTGTGCGGTCACTTAATATTTTCTCTATTTAAACTCTAGAGGAATTGAGTATGAGTGGGCATATCTGTGCGGGTTTCTTCTTTCATATCTCTGAGGCAATGCACACTTGATTGTGGTGGCAGGCCTTTTAATAAGTAAATATATTTAACCAAGTTGCAGCATAAATATTTTTTCCTCCCCAGGTACAACTTTCTGGCACAAGAATATGTTAATAAGAGTATACTGCAGGCTACCATGAATTCCCCCTGTCCTCCTTCCCTCCACCCCCATGGCCCTCCCCAATCTTTTACTTCTTCCAACAGCCTTAATTGTACAACCAAACCAGAAAACATTTTTGGAAGTGCAAATTATGCAACTTGTGGTATATACAAGTGTAATTCCAAAACAGTGATAACAGTGAGATGAAGAGAAATTATTTTGATCTCCCATGCATGGCACTATCATAAAAAAATGTGATAAAATGAAAACACTACATTCCATTTTCAACATGAAAATGGAGATAATTGCATTTATTAATTTTTCCCCTTCCATTCCTGAATGTTTATAGTTGCAAATACTAGCTTACCGGTAACATAAATAAGAAGTTTACTCATAGCCAGACATAACATACACACAGTACATAGTTTACCCAACAGTATAAAATAAACACCTAACAAAATTATGATATACAAGAGAAGGAATAACATCCATATTACACAACATAAATTCTTCATCTTCACTCAACATACACTTGAAAATGGCATTAAATTATGTGTAGAATATGAATTATGACATGACCAAAGGCTCATGTATATTTGCTGCAAACTCCCCTAAGGATGAATGCACAGATTTTATATAGTTGCATCCCTTATAAAATGCTGCACATTTTATCACACAATTTCTTTTCCCAACAATAAATGCAATCCTTACCATGAAGCTCAACACCCTGATATGCCAGGAAGCAGAAGAATGAATAAAGGGTAACCAGCCCTAACAAAAGGAAAGGCTTAGATGACTTGGTAATTTTTTTCCATCTCTAAGTTCTCTGATTCCTGATTTATTTTATGTCAATAATAGAACAAAAAAGGGAGAAGGAGGAGGCATTTTAACTGAGCTGAAAAGAATCTACATCAGTCCTATATCTAAGACATAGAAACAAAATTTTAATAAAGTTACTCCATTACCACTAATTTGGTTTGACACTGTCAGCTGATGTCCTATATACTGTGTGCTAGCACCAATACAGTAGCTTCCACCATAATAAGGCACTTCACTTAACCTGTGTTACTTTCTCTTTTAATGGACTTGGAAAAGATGAGAGCATTTTTACTTCTAATTTCACCAATAGTTATTCAGCTGTCTCAAAGGTTAGCATATGCAGTTGGAAGGCACTGAGACACGTTGTAATGAAGGCTAGAGATATTTCTTATTTTCTGCACAACTACTGATTTATGCACAATGAAGTGACACAAAATATAGCTGGTTACATGTATTTTCTTTTCACAACAGTGACTTTCCTCTATCCTGTCACTGATTAATTTGATAGTTTATTCAAACTCATCAAAAAGCCCCAGGGACCAAATCATTTATTTTGATCACTGTTGATAGCTTTACATAGATATTATTTTAATTACTTAAATACACATCACTTTTCTCTTTGCTACATATAAATGTAGAAGTATAAAATTCATACATCGAGTCACCTGAAAAGTAGACTCCTAATTTAATACCATCTTCCACTCCCATCATGAGAAATACTCTGCAAACAGATAGTGTGGGCTTTGCACTAAAAAGACATGAGACAACATGAACTTGGGAGGGAAAAAAAAAAATCACATTTCTGTATGAAATTTGGATACCTCAAACAGTGACACCTAAGAGAATGATCACTGAAAGAAGGCAGAGAAAACACATTATTCCCCTCTCCTTTAATATGTAAACTTGCACATCTAAAAAACAGAGTCCTGGGGCACCTTTAAAGATTAAAATTTATTTATCACATGAGTTTCATGGGCATAATCCCATTTCATCAGATGCATGAAATTGAAACTGCAGTGTGTGTGTGTGTGTGTATTTAGATAGATAGATAGATAGATAGATAGATAGATAGATAGATAGATAG
>ML685812.1:4266867-4278445 GCA_007922175.1 Pelusios castaneus
TAGATAGATAGATAGATAGATAGATAGATAGATAGATAGATAGATAGATAGATAGATAGATAGATAGGATATAAAGCAGGGAAGGATAAGTCACAAAGTAAGTTGTTTTGATTCAAACAGTGTGGAACAATAGATGAGAAGGTGAGAATGTGAATTATAATTGCTAATGAGTTAGCCATTTCAGCTCCCTTTTCAAACCTAGTCTGACACCAGGTTTTTTGATGAAGCACTGTAACTGTCATGTCTTTTACATTCCAAAGGGGTAGTCCTGTTAGTCTATTGTAGAAAGACAACAGAGTCCTGTGGCACTTTTAAAGACTAACAGATTTATTTATCACATGAGCTTTTGTGGGAGAAAATCCCACTTCGTCAGACGCTTTGAAGAAAGCGCCTGACGAAGTGGGATTTTCTCCCACGAAAGCTCATGCGATAAATAAATCTGTTAGTCTTTAAAAGTGCCACACGACTCTGATGTCTTTTACAGAATGCCTGGAGAGGTGGAAGTGCTCCCCTACTGGTTTTTTAATGTTACCGTTCTTGATGTCTGATTTGTGTCCTTTTATTCTTTTGGGCAGACACAGTCCAGTTTGGCCAATGTAGAAAGCAGAGGGGCACATGATGGCCCATACCACATTACAAGACGCACAGGTGAATGAGCCCCTGATGGAGTGGCAGATTTGGTTAGATCCTATGATGGTGTCACTTGAGTAGACACGTGGGCAGAGCTGGTAATAGAGTTTGTTGTAGGAATAGGTAACTGCCTTAGGGTTTCTGTTGTATAGTGTGTAGTTGCTGGTGATATTTGCTTAAAGTTGGGGGACTGTCTGTAAGCAAGGAGTGGCTTACTTCCCAAGGCTTGTTTTACATACATGTTTCAGTATTTTGCTGGATGAAGCCTGTACAGAGAGTAAGTTTTGTGGTTTCCCCTATATAGTTAGTTTCTCCTCACTGCAAAGACCTTTCAATCATCAGGAGCAAGAAGAAAATGTTTTAATTTATTTTTTAAAGAACAGAAAGAAAGAAACCTATGAGAGATGTTTTTTTTAAAAACATTAGGTTAAAAACACAAGTTGACAGCATGTCTAACAATACCCAAGATTGACAGACCTATGAAAGAAATGATTGGGGCAAGTGAGGACTCAGTCATCAGGATTCTATAGCAATGGTTCTCAACCTTTTGCAGGTCGTGAGACACTTGGTGATGTTTGTGACCCAACAGGACATAACAGGCCCCCAGTTCCCTCAAACCCTCAAGGGAGCTATGGTGCTATGGTGAGTGGATAGCATGCTAGATGTTATGCAGACACACATGCACACAAATGTACAGAGCAAACTCATCCCTAAATTCACTGACAAGCAAAGCTGCCATGTTCCAGCTGAGCCAAACAGCACAGTGAGCGGCCCAAAGGCAGGACAGAGCCAGAAGATCCTCTAGGACTAGGCCCATGGTTCTTAACCTTTTGTGGTTGTGACACACTTGGTGGTGTGTGAGACACACCAGCCCCCTCTACCCCCCAGGCTGAAGACAATTCCCCTCTACTTCCCCCTAAAGCTCTTCGCAACATACTTATTGCTCTGAGGCGACAGTAATTTGTCCCAACACAGTGGTTGAAAACCGCTGTTCTATAGATTACCCCTGCTGAAACTTAACTCTCAGAAATGATGACCCCACCCACCCAACCCTTCCCCCTTGCAAAGACAATTCAAAATCCTCAAACCTAACTTGTAATAATAATCATATCAATTCAACCAACCAAAACAATCCAGCCAACAAAAACAATCCAAAAGAATTATCCTAAAAAAGGAGAAAAAACTTTGTAAGGTCTGCTGGGGACTGCTACTGATTTTATGTGGAAGATGTTATGCTATTGGGCAGCAGTATAACCAACTCAATAAGGTCCTACCCAGATCAGAGCTGCACAGAGAAAAATAATTCCATTTTGTGAAAGATTTTGATGTTCCAAAATTTGGTTTCCTTCTAATTCAGAACAAAATCCAACAACTTTGAAGTCCTTTACCAAAGGAAACAGAGCCATGGCTCTATGACACACTACCTGGGAGGCACAACTCCTGGAAGCTTGAAGATCCTAGGCTGTTGAGGAGCTACAAGCCTGAAAGCAGGGCTCCCAGCTTCTTAGCTCCCTTCTCATTTATTGGAGAGGCTGTCAAGGAGACAGGTGGTGAGCCATCAGAAAGCCAGGCAGGTGTCTTTCCAAACCCACCAAACAAGCAGTGTTTCATTGGAACTTGGGCAAAAATTAACAGCTTTCGGGGATCATTTCAATTCCAATTCATCAGCAAACTCTAACAGAAAAGCTTCTTGAGAATTGTTTCTAACCAGCTGAAATACAGACATTAAGACCTAGAAACTATTTTTTAAGCAACAGCACCCGAGCCTCACTTAGACGGATGGGGACAGAGACACTCTCTCTAGTCAGCAGTACCTAAGCCTTTAGGACAAGATCTAAAGCCAGTGAAGTCTACAGAGAGGACTCTTCTTTACTTTAATGGGCTCTGGATCAGCTCTTTAAAAACAAATAATCAAAACTTTACATGACACCCTACATGAAACCTAAGGCGGTCCACAAAGCTTTGATTTAATATTCTTCTTATGCCACTTCTGCTAAGAAATAAACCATTATATTATACGCCAGCAAAACTTCTGCATTCAGTGGAAGCCCTATGTAGATCACATCATTAGATAATTCGATCACTGGCTAGAGAATTTAGCCACTTCTTTACTAAGGAAGGATAACTTTTGGAGAAAGTAGTTCTAATGAAGCATAAACAATCAGAACTTGCATTTTTCAGATATTGTGACTGACATTAAAAGCACATACAACAGCTGGGTAAATAACGAAATTAGAATCCAGGGATATTTTGTTTGAAAAGATTTAGTTCATACCTTTGCAAATATTTCTGAATTATTTGTTCACCTTTATAAGCAGTGAATATAATAGAAAAAGTTAGTTAAATTGTTAATTTCTTTTTTAAAAAATGAAATTACTTGAGTGACTTATGCAATGAGTGAGAAATCAGTGAAGCCAGGATTTCATCTCACAGGTGATCTGGTCAGCAAGACTTAAAAAACAGGAAAGATATGTTTCCGATGGAGACTCAGTGGTAGCAAAACCACTAACATGCTGTTATTAAATTGGATTCAATACTCTTTACTCCTATAACATTTTCACTGCAGATATTGTATAGAAAACAGTAACCTGTTTTACAGACTAGGCATGCCCTTATCTCCGCCAGCTCCAAGGTTTTCTTTTATTGCATATGTAATATTAAATTTAACATAATCCATATTTCTTGTAAATTTGTTAACAATGGAAACCTGAATGATTACTTTTAGGGCATGTTCCTGCTTTTCAATACACTATGTCCATTTCCGTATTTCAGAGGGTAATATGGAGCTTTGGTATATCAATTAGAATTTGAGAAAAAATGAGCACAGCAATAAAAACAAAAAAGTGTGCAGCCAGGCTGAATGTATAAGTGCAGGAATGAAGCAGAAAGGTGACTGTCTTACAGAAAGGAGGTAATTTAAAATATTGCTAACATGAATAATTGACAGTTACACAAAAAATGCACTGAGTCTTTTTCCTAAGTAAATCTCATAAAAACACTGTCAGAACTGGATTACTCAAGTTTGTAAGAACACAGAATTTGAAAAGCTGGATGAGACCATTGGTCAAGCAAGTAATATCATGCATTTGGCACTGGCTAGTGTGAGAAGCCTGAGGAGGAAGGCAGAAATCCCCAACAATGCACCAAGCCAACTGCAAAACACAGCACATTAGGATAACCAACAAAACAAAACAAGACTGTTGATCCCTGTAGGGATTATTTTGTGCCCTGATGCATGAATTTTAATTATTTTTTTTTAGTATACAGAATTATAAATGTTGGTTTTGGACACAGATTTATCCAGTGCTTGTTTTCAAGTCAGTACATGGGTTTTGCCTGTCTCTTTAGTATACAAAGCACTGGAGGAACAACAGAGACTAGAGAAGATGGAGTATGGCAATTCCTGTTCTTCAATAGTGACCTTCATCAGATGCTCTAGACGAGGGCATAAAATGCCATAATTCACCTTATTCTACATTATACCATGATGGCAAATTTCCTCATGAGCCCAGATGGTGATCAACTAACCCTTTGTAGTATAAAGATTGAAAGCCCAAAATGCTTTTAGGAATCTATGGCCATAAAGACATCCCACAACTTAACCTCATACATGAAACTGAAGGAAAAGAACTCACAACTTTCTAATTTAAGACCCGTGGGTCTCTGCAGTCTGAGTTAAATAATCAATTTCCACATACAAAATATTAATGTTGTCTCAGGGTTTACTAATTGTTTATAAGATGGAGGTCTTCTTTTTAAAACAGGAATAAAAACAACCAATCAAACTTGCTTACATCTGTAAAATGCTCAAAGCCTGCACTATACACTGCTCCATTTCTTACCCTAGTCGTCTTCACCGCAGGCAGGTAGAGTTATGAGAGCCTTCCACTTTGCAACTTGAAGCTGCTTTAAGTTAAGCTAGGAATCTTCTGTCCAAGTCAATATAGCATACATGGTGCGGAAAGCTGGAACAAAACCATCCTCAGCTCTGTCACATATGAACACAACAACTGAGAACTAAGCCCACAAGGCTCAGTTCTCCACTATCTTGTATACCAAATATTCATTCACCTTCTCCAAAGAGTGCATCAAATTAGAATGGTAGCATTTTACACCTCTTTGTACAGGTATAAATGATGGCACAAGGTGCAAAATAGTGGTAAAACAGGTCTGTGAAATGTAATAGGATATTATAGGTCTGTCTAGCATAGGATATTACATTTTTCTGATCAACAAATTCATTATAGGAGTTTGTGAAGATTGAGTATGAAACATAATGAACTTGGAGTTCCTGTCCCAGTGACTTGGCTGATGATCAAATTGATTCCAGTTCTTCCTTCGACATTTTCAGAGTACATGGGCATTAAAATAATCCAGAGCAATCAATGAAAGAATAAATTAGCCCTCCCCTTATTTTAGGTTACTTTAAATTTCTAGCCTACAAGTCAATAAATAATCATTATGGATTAACTTAAAAATTCCGCCTAAAAGTTTTGACAGAACTTTGGTGGTAAATTTGACACCAATAAATTCAGCATTATGAAAGAAATGTAAGATAGTTGGAGATGAAAGTATTGCTATTCAGCTTCTAATTCTCCACAATCACTGTGCTAGCCCTAGGGTCTAAATTAGAGGCCACAGCTTGTCTTTGCCACTTGAACAGCATTTTCAGGCTACCCATCCTATGTAAATGTGGGTCATACAACACCCGGTCTCTGCCCCATTCCAGCACCCTGAACTCGCTTATCTGGAGCAAGCCCAGACACATGTATGATCTGTGATGCACTAGGGTTACAGGGGTTCCCAACCCCCCACACTCAACTGCATGCTCAGCTGTTGTCCTGCAGAGTGCACTGCAGTGACCTGTACACAGCATTTACATTTGGAGACAGAGAGATGATAGGCAAGAGACACACACAGAGCGTTAATTTAGTGCCTCTCAGACAGCATCTAATTACACAGCTATTCTAGAGTAGTGACTGGCTATACTTTGGACTGAAAAATGACAGGGAAGTTCAGTTCTGCAAAGGAGAAGATTGAAATTTCTTGACCTCTGATCTTTGAAGCCATAAAGAACGATGTCCTTGGAATTTCAAGCCAGGTGGCATGAACGGAAAAATGCGGGCTGCCATCACAGTCTAATTATGCACAGTTAGCTGCTCTTAGTCATCAGTACTTTAGCATACTTGACTAGCGATGTATGAAGTAGGCCATCCCTGGAAATGGGTTTTTTGCCCTATGTCCAGCACAAGTATAACAGGGGCCATAAATACTTAGGCTGTTCAATATCACCTCTCTTTTACTTTTTTAGAATGATTTATTCATATAACTAGGTTAAAATTGCAGCTGTAATTCAGACTGGGGATTGAAATGCTGTCTGGCTTCAAGACATTTGGAAGTTATTATCCTGGTAGACTAAAGGCAGGACAAGCTCTGTAGCCTGATTTGCTGACAGTTGTCCAAAAAGATTCCAGAACCGCTGCGTTAATTTATTGGCCTCAAATTGGGGAGGAGAGAGTGCACAAATTTTTTCAACTCTTGTGAATCTCAAAGTCTGCAATGATCTCAATCTCCCCCCTTCTCAAATCTTGCAGCCTAATATCCAACCACTACCAAAAATAATTAATGATATTTGAATGATACAGTGTTTCTCATTCCCAAACTACCTTAAGCATTATGATTGACAAATTATTTTATTGCTGTTAAATAAGGTAAAATATGGACTACTCAGAGAATAATCCTGTTTACAAAATGGATTAGCTATTGCTTGCAGGGTGGCATAAGAAAAAAAGTATATTGTAATACAGAGGAGAAATTTGTTTCAAGATTATATACAAACAATCCCATGTTAGGTTCAAGGAACATCACATTCAGCAGGGTGACTGCTTTGAAACTTTCATAAACTGAATACTACATTCCATAGCATGAGTTGCTTATCTCTCCCTGACCCAATCATGTCATGCCACCACAAAGCCAACTCTGAAAGTCAAAATCACTGTTCATGAAAATACGATGGAGCAATAAATAGCTGGAATTCTTTTTGCTCCCTTGTTTAACCTATTACCTGAAGTAAGATTCCACACTATTGTCTATAAAGCTTTTTCTGTAAGGAAGGAAAGATTAAAAAAAAAAAATCTGATCGTGTTCTAGGCAGCAGGACAATTTTTCTTCCTCACATCTACTAACTAAGTATAATGAACTGGGTTTTACAGTGAAATGGTCTATGACAATAGACATGAGAATAACTGCTTAGGAGCGCTGGAAATCAAAGGATATCTTAATCATTTATTTAGCATTAGCTGCCTTCCCTGCTTGTCAATTATGTTATTTGAAAAATAGCATCTCCCTTCCCCCCCCCCCCCCGCCAGTGTTATCAGAGGAGCAGCGCTATGTTATCACAGCACATTACAAAAGTCAGCCAGTTCTTTTCATATACCTTGTTCTGGTCCTAATACTGAGTAACAGATTTGAATCCCATAACAAATTATTGCTCACAGAATGCAAGTTCAACTAGACTGTATCTAACCTCATGACTACAGAGTGGCTCTGAGAGTAGCACCTTGGTTCTACCCTCTTTCAGAAGTTATTAGCCTTCACTATGGTAGCTGATTTGAAACAAGGCTGGCAATGCCTTCTCCACACACTTTGAACTTCCACAGCTTTATGACTTTTCACCTTATACAACCATTTCAGTGATGACAACAGACAGACAGTATTTGGGGCTGGGGAATTTTTATTTATTTATGGCAATGAATTATAAAGAACAAAACAGAAATTATCATTCACCCATGTAAAAATGAGAGCTATCGGTGTCATTTTGTAGGATTACATGTGCATCAGTTTACCTATTATTCTGTTTGACTGGATGGAGTTAAATCAAAGGGAGGGAATAGAGGAGGTAGGAGGACAAAACATAATAGATAAGATAGATAATTTGTGTATGGGGTTTGTATTTAAAAAGTTTCTTCTATTTTGTAAGTTTCATCAAGTAATTCCCACGATTTCCTTCATAATCAGGTTAACAACAGTATTGCTAGCCCCAAATACTTAAAAATCAGTCTGACTCCGGTAGATAATTTCATATTATTAATATTTATATTTTGATTTCTGAGCATCTAGGGCACACTTGGGTCACACTTAGTCTTTATTCTTCAACAGTAAAACTTACAAACAACAACAACAACAAGGCTGAGCTTATTGTCTATTCATGTGATTCCTGGAGCCAGTGCTTTAAGAAATACCGCAAACACCAAAAGACCCATGGTAAAAGCCATAGAAGTTGCCAACTGAAAAAAAACAAATAGTTAATGCAATGCTCAGAGTCTAGTAAACTGGAGTCTATGCCTCTCACACAACAAACTTACTGGGTGACTTTGGGTAAGTCAGGTAACTCCTCTTGAGTAAGCCCCCATAAAGCACATCTACATGATGGAAATATAATAATAATAATAAATTTAAGTGGTTTTATATATTATAGAGATTACAACATTCTGTAAGTATTTTTTACATTTTTCTAATGATGCAAACATATTCAGAATGCCCCCTCCAATAGTTTCAGATAAATAAATTATTTCATTCATTCATTTTATGGCAAAAATAACCTCTCTTTGATATGTCGCTAGTTAGAAAGGAAACTCGTCTATAGTTCCTGGGAAGGCTGTCAAATGATACAGCTAATTAGTATCTATAATACACACCATAGCCAAAAGGCAGCGCTTTACCTTGTTGGCCATAATACATTTCTTCATTCTTCCCTGAAATAACTGTGGGTTTTGAGTAAGAATAGGAAGGCAGAATCACCACTTAATTGGATTTAATGAGCTCGTTTGCCATTCAGCAATTTGCCGTGTTGTGCATACCTTCATTAGCAACACCTCTGCCCCACAATCCTGCAACTATTCAAACTCTGTTTTCCTTATAGTGTTGTAAATATCTTCATTTTCCCAAGATACCCTTCACGTAAAACATGGGCATCTAATTAATGAGAGCAATAAATAAGAACTAAGGATCTGACAACCAAATATACAAAGTGACACTTAGCGCTACTCTGTCCTTAGTACCTGCTAATTATATTTTATATATTTAGTAAACTAAGGGTTTGTTAGTTATTCTTTATTACTATAATATTAAGATTCTACTACATTTATAGTGAATATTTTATTAGGTAAAAACCCCCACTATGTATCCAAGAGAATAAGTCCTTATGTTCTGCAGATGCATCATATACTAGGCTTATTACAATTAATAATATACTGGAGTACTACACAGCAGAACAATTTATCTAAAGTTAAGTTTTTCTGCATAGGTGGCCATTTTTTAAAAGGCTGAGACTTATTAATGTTTCTGCTGTTTGTTCTAATAAAAACAATTATACCTTAAGATCCTAAAAGAAAATGTCCACGAGGACAACAATTTTAACCAGAAGGAACAATGAGAAGCCTGTAGCACCTTAAAGACTAACAAATTTCTTTGGGCATATGCTTTTGTGGGTTGCAACCCACTTCATCCAAAACAGGCAATATTAACCAGCACTGAATTAAAACCAAAATAGCCCATTCACACTATTTCCCGCCCCGCGCCCCTCCCCCCCTTCATGCACATCCCATTATTGAGAGATTGACTCTATTCAGGACACACATCATCATAATAGCAGAAATAAAATTACATGACCGCAGTTCAAAGCAAAGATGCATTGACAGTAATTTGTACAAAAATTTAAAGATATACTATTAGAAGATAGATCCTGTCACCTCATACCAGCATATCTTCATTCAGAGAACACGTGTCTCAGCTGAGCATATATTCACTCCTATATCATCTCTTCTTTTTTTGTTGTTGTAATTGCATTTTATAAGTTCATTAAACATGTTGCTAAAAGCAAACTGAATGCAATTCAATTATTTTGACTTCACTCAACTGTGCTCATTCTGTCTTTTTCATGCCACATTGTCATACCGAACAGCATTATTGTTCTTTCAACTATCAAGCAGCAATGACATTGGATGAACACGAATTCCTATTCAATAGACAAAACCTTTGTAGATACATAGCTGATTTGCTGGTACCTAGCACCTTGTCTTGTCATTTACCCATTATTTAAACTGGGTACAAAATACTACCATTCTGATTTAGTAAAATTTACACTTATGACTTAACCAGCAAAAGCATGGTCTTTTGGTTAAGGTCCTAAACTGGTATTCAGGAGACTGGGTTCAGTCTTGGCACTGGTGCTGACTTTCTGTGTACTCTGTATGACTGAGTTACGTGTAAAACAATTATAGTACTTTCCTACTTCACACAGGTGTTGATGATAAAGTCACTTTTGAGTCACTCAGACACGCTATGAGATAGGTCATACAAATACAAACAAGTATCCACTGCCTTATACTAATCAGGGACACAGAATTTTACACTTAATTTGCACAGGTACACATAGCCACAAAATTAAAGGCAGTAAAAATCCATGCCTCAAGTCCTCTTTAGAAAAAGACATCCACTGGGTTCCACGGAAGCTAACAGTCAAAGGTGATCAGGTTATGCATACTGAAAGCCACTCTAAATCTTTTAGCAAAATTTAAACCAAAACCATATCTTTCTGCAGGTTTGTATTGTGAATTACTTTTCTATTTATTTCTGAGTCCCTCTGCTCTATGCTAGACCCTGAAGTTAAAGTGTGTAAATGCTCTGAAAAGGTGTTTTCTGCAGTAAAATCATCTCTAGATGAGTTCAACTAACTCTGTCATTTTAACTCTATTTGGTCAACTTATGCAATAAAACAGTTTTTCATATATTCAGTATGTTACAGAGGCAGTGATGCTAGACATTACCAAAACTTGTGAAAAGCAATGCAGGAGAGAAAAAAGCTTTAAACAAAAAAACCCCACTATTGATTCATGAAAAAGAAAAGCTTTTTTCACATCTTTTTTTGTTTAACAAGTCAGTTAGTTTTCATGTTGATTGTAACTCTACTATAAAGAGCAGGCAACATTACAAAATGATTAATTTTCTTCTGAGTGATTAAATGTATGACAATTTCAGATTCACAAATACACATGAAAATGTAAATGGTAATTTGGTCAAGGTCCACTTGTAAATTTCTCCATTTCAAATGTCATCAAGATAACATTCTTGAAGTTGCCTATCATATTTAGCAATTATTAACCTAGTTTGTGAATTTTAATTTTATATTTCTCACAACATTTCTCTATTTTACAGAAAAAGAAACTGAAGACTCAGAAGCTAATAAATAAATACATACATACATACATACATACATACATACATACATACATACATAATGGGATTTCAACTACCCCCATATGGATGGGGTACTTACCACCTTAGGACAAAATGCAGAGATAGAGTTTCTTGACACCTTAAAATACTGCTTTTTGGAGTAAGCAGTACTGGAACCCACAGGAAGAGAGGCAATTCCTGATTTAGTCCTCAGTGGGTCGGGGGAGCTGGTCCAAGAGGTGAAAATATCTGAAACACTTGGTAAAAGTGACCGAAACATAATAAAATGGAACATCGCTGGGGGGGGGGGGAGAGGAGAGATACCGAAGCAGCCTAGCACAGTAACATTTAATTTCAGATAGGAGAACTACACAAAAATAAGGAAGTAAATAGAAATTTAAAAGTACAGTGACAAAATGAACTATCTGCGAGCTGCACTGAAACATTAAGACACACTATTTAAATACTCAATTTAGAAGTGCACGCCAAATTAAAAAACACAGGATCAAAAAAGTGCTGCTGTAGCTAACAGAGTAAAAAGAAATAATTAGAGGGAAAAAGGCATCCTTTTAAAAATGCAGGTTAAGTTATATTGAGAACAATAAAAAGAAGCATAAATTCTGGCAAGTGAAATGTAAAAATATAATCAAGGTCAAAAAAGAATTTGAAGAACAATTAGTCAAAGACTCAAAAACTAATTCCAAAGGGGTAG
>ML685812.1:4278845-4295444 GCA_007922175.1 Pelusios castaneus
AAAAGGGCACTTGAGGATGATAAGGCTCCTGTGGAGAAACTAAATGAATTCCTTACATGTATCTTCATGGATGATAATGCAAGGGAGATTCCCAAACCTGAACCATTCTTTTTCAGTGACTAATCTGAGGAACTGTCCCAGAGTGAGGTGTCATTAGAGGAGGTTTTGGAACACGTTGATAAATTAAAAAGTAATAAATCACCAGGACCAGATGGTACTCATGCAAGAGTTCTGAAGGAACTCAAATGTCAATTTTCAGAACTATTAACTGTGGGACCATTCTTTTGTTCTGTAATGACTTGCCCAAAGTCTCAGTGAGTCAATGTCAGAACTGGGATTAGCTTTCCAGAGTTCCTTGATCCCAGTCCTAGCTCTCTCTCAAAGGTTAGACATACCATGGAAAACACCTTTCTGTATTTCTGGAGCATTGAGTCCTTCAGGGCACTGAGTGTAGTTTTTCCCTCTTAAAATTAATTAACAGAAAACTAAGTAAAATGTTGGGCTTTTTGTATTCATGCTGCTTTTGTTTCTTGCACCACACTTCATTTGCCTGAATTTCTTGGATGTCAGTTTGCATACCACACAGACATTTGTTTTTTCCACTGAGACTGAAAATTAAAGGTATAAGGATCCTGACCACATATTAAATCAGACAAAGAAAAGAGGAAGAGATGTTTTCTTACTAGCCTCTTTTCATCTCTATCCAGAGAGCTGCATGATTAAAAAAGACAAAAAAAGTCAAAAGATCCTCTGAATACACTGCCCCAAATATTGTGAAAAGTTTTGTCCAACATCATAAAGAAAATAAGCCAACAAAAATGCCAAATTTTGGTGGACTAAAGGGAGGGATGTCTCAGTCAATGATTCTGTGGCAGGCTCCATCAAGTCACCCCAATATAACAACGCTCCTTTCTTATGGCTAAAACAAGTTGTGTACAAATTGGGTTGCTTTTCCTCCACTGCACTTTAAGATTTGAAGTGCGCTGCAGAAAAATGGGAAATGCTAATGGATGGCACAGCTACAGAAAATATCTCTCTACTATAGAAACTAAATCTCAAGGTCTATTATTTCTGATACAAGTAAAAAAGGATTTTCAAAGTGTAAGAAAACAAGCAAGCAATACATTTCTATTAAACAAAATGTTTTTAACCATTCAAAAGGCATGGATTGTGCACTAGTCTAATAAACACAAGTCTAGCTTCTCACCATTCTAAGCATAGAATCATTAATATAAAAATGTCCATCTCTAAAAGGTAATAAGGCTTAAAACAAAAAGATACCAAATGTAAAAGAGTAGAATAAAACTGAAAGCTTTTGCCTTCAGAATCCCTGTAACTGCAAAGCCCTGACCCATCACAGCAATATGCCCCACACGTTGTCCTGTGCTAAATGTAATACTTCCAAGATATTATTTTAGCTGTGCTGTGATAGCTCATTACTTTATAGTAACATGGGAAGGCTTCATAGAACAGTAACTGTACAAAAATAAATAAATCAATATTATACACACAATAGATGTAATCCATAAAGGGATTTCTAGTCATGCAACAAAAGTCAAATGAAACCTAAGAAACTATTTTTAGCATTGCTGTTTGTTTTAAACTAAGCTTGTTGTTCAGGACCCATCCTGGTATGCATCCTCCTTCATTAATAAATATGCTTAATAAAAAATAAACCCATCTAAAAACTTTCTAGATTCTTTAATTAATGTCGTCTTACTCAATACACCTAATGCTTCCTTACTGGATCAGACAACTAGTTTGTTCACTACTTCAGCAATGGCCAGTACAAATTTAACACTTTCAACCCTCAATTATTACTACTTTCAGAAAAGATAGTTGCAGATAGTGAGGATAGTGTGAAAGCGGGTTTAGGTTGGGCCCTGTTACAGCTAAACACTGGAGTCCTGGGAAGCAAAGGAAGGTAAAGTTCCGTATTTTCCCAGTGAGAAGTGTGTCATTCACGAATCACCACTAACGCTTCTCACAGAGTCAACTGTTGATGTTCCCCTCGGGTCTCATTACCAGGGCTGGATTAATGCAGGGGCTGTAGGGACTGAAGCCCTGGGCCCCAGGCTCCAACCCCCTAAGATCCCTGCCTGATCCAGACCCTCAACTGCCCTGCTCAGTGCTGGCAGGGTTTGGGGGTGTGCTGGAGGATCCCTGCCCTGCCGGTGCTGGGAGGCAGGGATCTGGGGTCAATGTCCTAGCTCAGGGGTAGGCAACCCCTAGCACACGTGCCAACAGTGGCACACGAGCCCATTCGGAGCGGCACTCGGCATCCTCTGTGGAGCCACAGAAATTGCCACTCCTGCCACCAAAAGCCACTCCAAGTGGCTTCTTTCGGGGGTGGGTGCAGTGCAGAGGTCCCTGCCAAGTCCATGCCCCAGGCACACCATGTAAAAAAGCCACCCAGAGCGGATCCTCTCTGTGGTGTGCCACCACCAAAAGGAGTGACTCCAGGTAACTGGGGATAGGGATCCCCAGGGACGCTGCTGAGAGGAGCCCCTCCAGGTGGCTACTTTCCATGTATGGGCTGTCGGCACCAGCTGAGGGTCGAGGAGGAGGGGCCAGCACAGGGGTCAGCAAAGGTTGCCAGCCCCTGTCCTAGCTCCATACTCTCGCCCCACCCCCAGGCCAGCTGGTCCACCTCTGGGGGCAGGGTGAACCAGCATGTGTTTGCTTCACTCTGGGGGTGGGGCCAGCTGCATGTGATGCAGCCTTCCAGATGCTGCACTTCAGGCTGTACCACATGCCAACTGGCCATGCCCTCAGGGGCAGACCAGCCGGACGGGAGCTGGGCAGACAGGGGCAGGTGTGCCCTCTGGCCCCAGGGCCTCCCCCCAGTGATGTTCCCTTCATAGCCCCAGGCAGAGGGGCCCATTGCAGTGGGGGGGAAGACAGGGCCCCAAGGCTGCTTAATCCCACCCTCTCATTACACTCAATCTTTCCATTGCTCCTGCACACAGGTATGGAGGGAAAAGGAAAAAGAATGTCTCCACCTTTATTGCACTTAGCTACTGGTATTGAAGGGAGCTATGTTTGTGCCTGGCTCCTTTTCCTCACCCCAGCCTCTACCAGAGAGGAGCCTCACCATGGCTACTTCTTCATTGAGAGGGTCTCTCACTTTCGCTCTCACTGAAAGCTTGGTGTCCTCAGAATGCCCTATGCTGCCTGATACTAATGTATCAGACAATGAAAAACCTTTCTAAAAGCACACAGAGCAAGTAATGAGCTGATTAGATGAAAGGAAACAGCAGTTCCCTTGGTGTAGTAGTACATGGCAGGAAGGTGTAATATGATGTTCAAACATGTTCCCCTAATCTAAAAGTGTTGCCTTGGAAGAATGAGATTATAAAAATCATCATCTAGGGTTATATTTAATGATATCCTGAGTGTGTCAGTCAGTCAGTCAGTCACACAGCACTTTTACCCCCCTAGACTGAGTTCAGTTCCTCGATCATGAGTGCTGGGCTCATGTGAAATGTGGACTATGTAGTTAAAAGCCACTGGCACCAAATGCTTCAGAGTGGCGGCTCTCATTCTCCTCTTGCTCCTCACTAAAATCAAGAAGGCCATTTCAGATTCAGCAAATCTCACAAAGATGAGTTTCAAAGGTATTTAAGTGAAGAACACCATTTTGTACTTCTGTTCAACTGAATCGTAGTGCCACAAGTTAGATATCCAGTCTGCCAAATGACAGTATAATGATGTGCAGGCATCAACTCAATAAAACCCATCATCATAGTAAGCAAAGCAGATCAAACCAGCAGGAAGTGTTTCCTTGCGACAAACCAGGCACCACACATTCGGTATCAAAGTCCGACTAACTACGTTGTCATTTTACTCATCTCCCTCCATTTCCCATCACACTTCTTGTTTTGATGGCTATACCCAATAACATAGTCACAGTAAAATTCTTAGGTGAAAGAGACATTTTAATAACTATTGACATGTAGTTTATATAAAAGTAAAATCTAAATTCATAAGCATTTACATTTGATGTTTGCTTTTTAACAATAATAAAAAATCTTTCAAGAAAAAATGTCAGTATTTTCAGTAGCCAGTGTTATATTGCCTCATTATACATTGATGTACCGTAGTTAATTAACAATGCACTGGTTATACGAGTTATTCTTGAGTTCATAATAAGCAATATTTCTCTTAGAATAGTTGGTTAATGATCTGTTAAAGTATATTTGCACCCAGTCCCCTTGTCAGACAAGCCTCTGAGTAAACTTAATGGAATAATAAGCTCCACAACATATGAAGAAGTTTAACACTGACTATTTGCTGATGCCTATATTAGAATCGGGAAAATGTGCTCATTTAGTGATTGGCAATCTTAAAAGTGCTCCACAATGGAGAGTACCAGTTTATGTGAATAACTGCCTATGTTTTGAAGCTACTTAAATCACTTTTCAAGTGCCCCTTGTAATGATCAGTATTGTATTATTAGTATGGGAGTGGTTATGCAGAGGTCATCTTATACTAGTATTGAGTGACTATCAGTCCCTGTAGGTGTTTGAGCATATCCAAAAATAAATGAGATGCTTCCAGAACCCTTTGTACACTCTATCTGATCTAAGAGTTAATATGGTTAATAATGTACTTTGCCTAGCTGCCTGTACATATTATACTGCTGGATCAACTGCGGTATATTTTGCTGTTGCTTTGGAGCCCCCCTACTGGAACGTGCACTAATCCAATATAGAATCCGCTCATTATCTGAAAATGCTAATCCACTACCTTAACCTAAAGGATTGTTTTGCAAGTCAATGTATTCTCCACTGATTTTCTTACCATGTTTTTCTGAATGAAATAGTGTCCCATATACCACAGTGGTGTAGGCTCACCAGACTTTGATAAGTAGTTTTAGCAGAAAGAAATGCAGATGCATTATACTAGGTGATAAAACTTTCCTACTATGTTTGTTCTAAAATTTAAAAAAAAAACAAATTGATAAAAGAAAGTGCTGCTTGGGGAAAAAAATGGTTAAAGGAAAAGCAGTGAACTAAGGATGGGATTTCCAAAAGAGGTGACATAAGAGCCAAGTCCCATTGACTATTATGTGTGAACTTTGTAATTACTAAGACATCTGACATTAAAAGTAAAACCAACAAATATTTGTCTATATATACATGGATTTTAAACACTGATATTGCAGAGCTGAGCTTTATTAGAAGAAAAGAATTAACCAAAAAATAAGTCAGATGCTTGTACAAAAATTTCTTTCAAATCTTCTGTTTTGAAGCCAAACTCTCTGACTCCTACACTGTGCAAACTGTGAATGGATAGATGATAGACAGAGTAACCCTCAGAGTGTTTTCTTGGCAACTTGCCATCAGTTCAACAGCATTTTGTGATTAATAACCTTTAACGAACAATAATTCATACAGGATTATGTAGCCTTAAAACTCCATGTTTTAATGCAGTTGAAATTGCTGTGACCCAATTTTTAAATAAATCTATTCAACAAAATCATACCCTTACCCCATTTTAGATTTATGCTTTGTTTAATAATGGGACATCAGAAGGTGCAAGGACATTTTATTTTGATTAGCCATAATACACCCACCTTTTCACCATGGAGACCCTTATGTCACTTCTATGCCCAAACGTAAGCAGTTTAAAAATAAAATTAAAAGAAAAATCAATCTAATGAAGGTAAAATTAATAAGTAAAATGGATTTGCAAGTCAACTCATTATTCAACATACAGAGTATATCCATCAATTTCAGGTAATTAATGAACAGTGTGCTCATAATTCTAGCCTTCAAAGTATACAATGCAAGGAAAAAAAGAAAAAAATATATAAAAACACAGGCAATGGATAAAGAAGGGTGGGGACAGAATATGAAGAAAGAGCAATTTTAATGTCAAAACCTCTCTGTAACAAAAGATAAGGAATAAGAAAAGGATTGTTTTACTATTAATGTCCTAGATATATCATCTTCATATTTAAAACATGTCCATGAATTTCAAGCATCTTTCAAAACAAGAAAGAGCGGGGCAAGACGGGAAGGATGGAATTTTGGTTTTCCACTCCAAAGGAGGCAAGGTTGAATGGCAAGTCAAGATGAGGTGCATAGGCAGAGGTGACAGAGGGAAGCTTGTACCACAGCCTCTGAACATGCACCATGCCTAGCTCCAGAAGTACAGTGCATCACTAATTTTTTTTAAAAAAGCACTTAAATCCAGTCATAGTTTTAAAAGAAAAAAAGTCAGGGTGGGGGTCAAGTCAAATAGCATTAAAGCTGCAAACACAGTACCTAATTTATTTTTTAAATTATCTCTATTTTGGTAGTCACAATCTGAGAAAATATTAGCAATACAGTGATATGCTGCAGATCAATAGGTTTGTTTGGACCAATTTAATTACTTTAATTTGATTAAAGAGATTTTTCTATTTTACATCACACTTTGACCTTTTTATAAGGTGATAGGAAATATTTGCACCTTAAAATCTTATCTTGAAAAATGCAGGATCTCTTGCTTAAGAGACGACTTTTACTTTCTTCCCTGAAAGTCAGTAACAATGCTTTCTAGTGATAAGAGCTAGTTCAGGTAGTTAGAAAGGACAGGTTCTATTCCTTCCTCTAGAACTTTAAACAAGTCACTTAGAGTAAAAAGTTATAAATGTGCCCAAGTAATTTAGAAAACTAAATCTCACAAGAAGTTATGAGACTTGACTCCTAAGTCCTTAAGAAAATGGGGTCAGGCTCCTAAGTCACATGAGCATAGCAACATTCTACAGTTTCCAAAGAGTAAAGAGAAGAGGTAATCTTTAAAAGTGCTTTAAGACCTTCTGAGAGATGACTAAATTTAAACAATGGTTGTAATCCAGTAATTGTTTATACTATTTTCTATGTAAATATATAGTTTTTGTTCTTTTTTTCCTGCTTTCTCTTCCCAAGGATATCCAAAATTAATAAACATGTGACATCCAAATAGCATCCTAGCTACAATTCCTTGTTAGCACTATGCCATCAAATCAACATAGGTAAACTTATCTCCAGTAATCTTAATATTTAAGCTACTGCAAAATCCATGGTGTATTTCATCTGAGAGACTGTCAGCAGTGTCCAGTTACCCCTCTTAGAAAATATTAAAAATGCAAATTAAAAACACACTGCATTAAATTTATTAAACATGAGGCTTTCTTGCCATCTTATAATAATGTAAAGCAACAGATGAGAAGTGAATGATGCAAAAAACTTCAGCTTTTCTATGCCAACTCTTTAGATTCAGAGTTTTAGTTAGAACATCAATTTAACATTTGTCCAACTACTGATAGCAACCAAATTCTCTGCAGCAAAAAGTAGGTTAATTGACTGAAGTAGACTTTGCAAGAATCCCCTTCAATTATTCTATTGGACCCCCACACAAACACCCCACTCCTGTTCCCTTGCTAAGTTAAAGACTTCCAACAATTTAGCATACTAAGAATTACATTACTGAACTACCCTGAAATATAAAGCTGGCAATGCCACTAGCCTTGTTGCTGAGATTTGTCTTGCCCTTCTAGCTAGACACCTGCATTACAGTACTGCAGCTTTGTTTCTTCCAGTTGATTATCACCTCATCACTGAGGCAGCCCCACAATACAGTACAAATATTTATGATGCAAACAGATGGAGAAACTGGGCTGTAGGAACAGGAGGTGGAAGTGTGCTTCAAAAGGAAACGGCATTACTAGATAGTAAAATTACTAATAATAATGCAGAAAAAAAATCTATCTGGAAAGAAGCAGGATGATCTCCTTGTATCAGGTGAGGATGGCAAAGTTGTTTCCAGATCATGATTAACTATGCAGGATGACAAACAAATTAAAATCAGCAGACCTGGATAACTTGCACTGAAATTTCCTAAAAGAGTTGGCCAAGGAGATCTGTCCTACTGATGTGAATTTTTAATCAATGTAGAAATACAAGGAAAATTCCAGAAGATTGGAAAAGTGCCAGTATATAAGAAATTGAACTGGGATAACATGAGGAATCATAGGCCAGTTAGCATGACATCAGGCCTGGCAAAATAAATAGAGAGGGTGATAGAGAATTCAACAGATAAGGAATTAAAAGACAAGGAAGGTATTATGGTCAACAGGGTTTTATGGAAAATAGGTATTGTCCCAAAAAACTTGATTTAATTCTTTGAAATTACAAATTTGGTTAATAAAGTTACTGAATAGATGTTATATACTTAGACTTTTATAAGACATCTCAGTTAATACCTCATGATTCTGATTAAAAAATCAGCACACTATGATATCAATAAAGCACACATTAAATGGATTCAGAGGTGCTTAACCAACAGATCTCAAACATTAAGTCTCTAGGGGAGTTCCACAGGGGTCAGCTGTTGATTCAATGCTATTGGACACTTTTCATCAACACTTTCCAAGTAAACATAAAATCACTGTGAATAAAAAGTACAGAAAACAAAAATTGAAATTGTTGGATTAGTAAATAATGATGCAGGCCAGGACACACATACACAGTGACCTAGATTCTCTGGTAATCTGGGCTCATTTACATAATATGCATTTTAACAGCCAAATTCAAATTCATACATCTAGGAACAAGGAATGCAGGTCATACTTGCAGAATGGAGTACTGTATCCTGCAAAAAGAATGCAGGTCTGAGAAGAATTTAAGGATCCCAATGGATAAGCAACTGAGCATGAGCTCCCAGTGGGATGCTGGGGCAAAAAAGAATCACATAATTCTTGGATGTAAAATTAAGGCAACAGTGAGCAGAGTAGGGAAGTGATTACACCTCTGTGTACGGTGTCCACGAGACCAATCCAGCATACAATACTTATGTTCACATTTTAAATAAGGATGAGTATAGGGACATGGGGCATCTTGTTAAAGACTGTATTCCTTCCTTAAAGAAAGGAGTTGGCCGAGGACTATGTCTATGCTTTCTGGAGGAGCTCTCTCTCTCTCTCTCTCTCTCTGATAAAGATGAATGGATTCCATTAGATTCTGAGTAGCTCCAGCACACAAGCAAAGAGCAATAGTTAGAATTTAATTCCTTCAGCCAGAGCTGGCAAAAAAGGTTCCATCCTGTCTTTTCTGAAGCAAACTATGAATTTGACAGCTGCAGGCAATATGACTGCAATGTACCACTTCCAGTTACTCCAGAACTTAATTTAGAAGCTTTATCAAGTGGAGAATTTGGCAACCCACCACCACCGCTTTACACTGGGGCTCCATGCTTGGCTCTGGCTTCTAATTCACATTGGCTATGTCTACACTAGAAAAGTTAAGTCGACTTTGTTAAATCGACTTAATAAGGTTGACTTTAAGTTGACAAAGTCGACTTACTTTTCTAGTGTAGACATAACCCCTTGTTGACCTTAAATCGACTTAACGCTTTAAATCGATTTAGGTGCTAATCCCCATTCACACTGGCTTTAATTCGACTTAAGGAGTCAACTTAAGGTTTAAGTCGACCTAAAAGGAGGTGTTATTAAGTCGACTTAAGCTTTCCTTAAGTCGACTTAAGGAAATGCTTAAGTCAACTTAATAAAAGCCCAGGATAGACGTGGCTTTGTTTAGGTCAACTTAAGACTCCTTAAGTCAACCTAAGTTGCCAGTGTAGGTGCACCCATAGAATAGTAGGTAATTCAAGGTCTTTGTCACAATCATAATGCCAGAAATGATCCAAAATCAATCTCCAACTGATTCTGAGCAACTGACATCAGCTTGGGATGCTCTTGATGTCAGTCCCTTTGGTTCAACACCTGGGTATGTGTTGATGGTTAATCTGAAATAATCATAGAATCATAGGGCTAGAAGGGACCTCATGAGGTCATCTAGTCCAACCCCCTGCTAAAAGCAGGACCACTCCCACTAAATCATCCTAGCCAGGGTTTTGTCTAAGCAAATCTTAAATATCTCCAAAGACGGAGATTCCACCATCTCCCTAGGCACCATTCCAATGCTTCACCAACCTCCTAGTGAGAAAGTTTTTCCTACTATCCAACCTCGACCTCCCCAGATGTAATTTGAAACCATTGCTCCTTGTTCTGTCCTCTGTTACCACCAAGAATAGCCTAGCTCCCTCCACTTTGGAGCACCCCTTCAAGTAGTTGAAGGTTGCTATCAAATCTCCCCTCAGTCTTTTCTTCTGCAGACTAAATAAGCCTACTTCCTTCAGTCTCTCCTCATAAGTCATGTGCCCCAGGCCCCTAATCATTTTCATTGTCCTTCGCTGGACTCTTTCTAATTTGTCCACATCCTTTCTGTAGTGGGGAGCCCAAAACTGGACACAGTATTCCAGATATGGCCTCACCAGTGTCGAATAGAGGGAAATCATCACATCCCTCGATCTGCTGGCAGCAATCCTACGGATGCAGCCCAATATGGCATTGGCCTTTTTGGCAACAAGGGCACACTGTTGGCTCATATCCAGCTTCCCGTCCACCATAACCCCCAGGTCCTTTTCTAAAGTGCTGCTACTTAGCCGATCGGTCCCCAGCCTGTAGCAATGCATGGGATTTTTCCATCCTAAGTGCAGGACCTTGCACTTGTCCTTGTTGAACATCATGAGGTTTCTTTTGGCCCTGTTTTCCAATTTGTCTAAGTCTCCCTGGATCCCGTCCCTGCCCTCCAGCATGTCTACCATTCCCCCCAGCTTGGTGTCATCTGCGAATTTACTAAGCACGCAATCTATCCCATCATCGAGATCATTAATGAAGATGTTGAACAGAACCAGCCCCAGGACCAACCCCTGGGACACTCCACTCATTACTGGTTGCCAACTAGACATCGATCCATTGATTCCTACCCGCTGAGCCCAGTGATCTAGCCAGTTTTCTAGCCACCTTACGGTCCTTAAGCCATACTTCCTTAACTTGCTGACGAGAATGCGGTGGGAAATCATATCAAAAGCCTTGCTGAAGTCGAGGTTTACCACGTCAATGGCTCTTCCCGCATCCACAAATCCAGTCATCTTATCATAGAAGGCAATCAGGTTGGTCAGGCACGATTTTCCCTTGGTGAATCCACGCTGTCTGTTTCTGATCACTTTATTTTCCTACAAGTGTTTCAGGACGGATTCTTTGAGGACCTGCTCCATGTTTTTTCCAGGGATTGAGGTGAGGCTGACCAGTCTGTAGTTCCCCATATCCTCCTTTTCCCCTTTCTTGAAGATAGGTACTATATTTGTCTTTTTCCAATACTCCGGGACCTCCCCCATTCACCACAAGTTATATAAGTTATAAGAAGGTCCGCAACTCTGTAATTCATTCTCTCCCCCTGTTAAAGCTCAACAACATCTTCTAAACTAGGAACTTAGTTTGATTATTTCAGAAATTCCAGTAGTGTCAGTAGGGTAAACAACAAAGGTAAATACCAAAATCCAGACGCCTAATTGCTATACCAGTATGTTGACAGGCAGAGCTATCACCTCAACACTAGATTTCATTTAGCTGAATAATATGAATGGTAAATCCAAGTAAAAAATACTCTTCCTGGAGACAGCATGCTCTGAATGAGGTTTAACCTAGGTTGCAAACAGCCCAATAGGAATAAGGCACACATCTGGTAACCAGCATAATATAAAATTTGCGGAGGGTGTTTACATTTTACAGAAAATGTTTGGTACTTCCAAAAATACAATATATTCCATCTAGAGCAAAGTTTAACATACCTAATTACTCTACATCACTGAGATTTCTGCCAAAGTAATTCCCCTGCCCTTTAAAACTTTAAGAAATATCTATATGAGAAATATTGAGGGTGTAATTACAGTAATGGGCTTGAAGGAACAGATTATTGATGGACTTTAAGGATGATATAGTGCATGTGCTTGTAGAAATAAATATGATATGAAACTTGTCATGCATGGCACCTCTGGAGACTTATTTCAGAGCAGTGTAAAAAAAAAAACACCTTATTTTATCATTAGTAGATATCCTGTAGGAATTAAATGAAAAATATACATAATATTTAGTATGCCAGGCATTTATTTCCTGACTCTAGTACTAAATTATTCAGTTGCACTCATCGCTTTTCTATTTATATCCATTATTACTTGTAATTACTGATGAATTAAGCACACTGTTAGCTTGGAAAAGCACTCTGTATGTCAGAGGTTTATCTGGACTATGTAAACCAACTAGATCTCCAGTTTTGGGTGGAAATTTCATCATCCATGTTATTTTGGAAACTCTATAAATGGATCCTGTTCAGAATGAGGAGACATTGAGGTTTACAAAAGGGCTTGAGGGGAGAATAATAATCTATGTTGAAAGTCAAATGAAAAAGCAGGGTTATATGCCCTGCATATTTATTTTACTGATTTACAACTAGTCTGAAGGTAATAAATAGAAAAGAAAAATTAGAGATACTTTTAACAACTCTATTCCAAATCAGGACTCTTCCTAAATGAGATGCCAAAATGCACCAGTGTGTAGTACATTATGATACATCTGACAATCCCCCCATCTCACTTACGTGTTGTGAAAAGCAATGAAATAGTCAACGATATCGACATTTGAAATTACTGCAATTAGTCCTCACCACTAACATGAATTGAAGCAATTTACACCTCATAGCCATAGTTCATGATTTCAGCAGACTCAGGCAGACATTACAGGATCACTTTTCACTCTGTTCCCATTCTCAGCTTCCTCTTTGCAACTATGAGGACAAGAGATTTACAAAACTGCTCAAGTGATTTAGATGCCAGTTCCTAATAGAAGTAATAAATGAAAATTAGTCATCCAAATCCATGAGGCAGCTCTGAAAAGAATCTGACTTGTTTATTTAAAGGAAAACCTAGATTCTTCAGCACAAAATGGCAGGCTCCAGAAAGCAATACTGGCTAATTAAGTCAGATTTGCCCAATTCAAACTCTTCGTAAGATAAACAGATTCATTTCGAGATTTAAGGCAAGGTTTAGGTCAGCTCCTATTTTATCTGAACTGGTTGATTGTACGCACTTCATCTTCTGCTAATTATCTGACAGTCTGTTTTGGTAAATTTTTAAAATTAAAATTAATTAAGTGAATTTCATTTCCACTTTTTTCAGTCGCTAGTTTTGATATAATTAGAAACCACAGTTTTCTCTTTAACCATGGAACAGGTGTAACACGGACACCAAATGAGCAAGCATCCTCTATACTTCTCCATCAATGTTCCTCTATCTTGTTCTATTATCTTTACATGTTCACTTTATATGAGGATAGAAAAGGGTGCCTGTCCAGCACTGAACACTTTTGACATAAATAACAGAAGTCTGGAACTAGTAGCTTAGCCCTCAACAGCCATAACAAAACTCAACTTACAACAAAACTCCTAAAATACATGAACTCCAGAGAGACACACCAGCCTCCTTCACCTCTCCCTCCCACACAGTGGGAACGATTAGATGCACCGCAGCATGTTCTCTATGCCAACACACCAGACTGTTATAGATCAAAGGAAGGAACAATTGCCAGACCTGAAGGAACCATCTCTAAGAGAGACCATTCTCATTCAGCCTTTTACTCTTTTGCTGAGCTGAGCTCCGGGATTTTTCAGTTTGCAGGAAATTCTTTCAAAATATTCCTTTATAAAACAGAACCACCTCCGCCAAAAGTACAAAACCTTCTGTGAAATGAACTTTTAAAAATATTTAGTTTAGGTTCCAAATATCTCATTTTCATAAAAATCTAAACATTATTTTGTGACCAAGCACTAAAAATATATAAATGTTCTTGTGTAAAACAATGGTGTTTAAGAGACATTTAATTCTGAAAATGTTAAAAAGGGATGTTTGCCATCTAAATGCTTCTTTTAAAACAAAAACAAAACAAAAAACAATCCAAATCAACACATTTTTAAATGTTTATATTTTGACCAAAACCCATTCTTATTCAAAAAACTGTTTTGGTGAAAAAAATTCCAACCAGCTCCAATAGCAACTGAGTTGTCTGTTTTTCTTGTTTCTCCATCTGCAGATACGGTTGATGTGACTGACTGACTGACTTTCTTTTATAAAAGACATTTGAGTTCACAGTACAAAAAGTACTATGTTAATGATATAATATAATTATAGGAATTATTTCTCCTGTTTCAGATACCTGTTCACTAGAAGCTCAATTAATATACCCTTTTTCTTAATATCTCTGCTTATATAACATTCAGCTATGATTATCAAAACCTGGCAGGAAACAGCTTGTTTCAAAAAAACTTCACAAACTATTTTAGAATGATAACTGGATTGGCACCCTACCGGCACTAATATTCAAACTCTGAAAATGGGCTATAAAAAAGAATGTTTTATAATCACTTTCACTGTGTCACAGTCAATAAATATCTACACTCTTGTTTACTGCTCAGTGATATACTACAGTCCAGAGGATAAAAAAAATCCACCTTGAACTTTTTTATATTTGCCCTTAACATCACACAACTCAAACAAGCCTGCCATTGCACATTTGGAAAGGCACTACGCAAATCTTTTAACTATCTTGTGTTTCTTTTAGTCAGCTGTCTCCTTCACTATGGTGTTATAGTAAAGCACAGGTTACCTTGCCTATTGGGTGGAAAGAAAATCTCTGACAGAATGAGGTAGATTATATCCCATCTATCTCCTTTTGCTTCGCTTTCAGCACCTTTTTTTGAGAATTCCTATATTTAATCAAATAACTTTGGGTGTTCCTTATTAAATGTTCTGAAGATGTGTAATGGAGACAAATTTATAACAAATAAGATGACATATATAAAAGGCTTGATGCAACGTGACAGGGTATTTATATTAATTTTGAGCACCTACTACTTTTGGAATGTTTATTAGGATTTTGAAAGGAAAGGCTGAAGTTTCCCAAGTCTACTCAGTCGTAGCAGCTTCAAAACACATTTTACTCAAAATTGGCTCACCAAGGCCTCATATACCATAAACAAAATATGATAAAATGGACTTAAAAAAAAAAAAAAGGAATACCCCAGTACTTTACATCTACTATAAAATAAGATCTTTCACCGTCAGCTATTAATATTTCAATATTAACTTTTTATAATACTAATAAAACATATAGGCTATGTCTACACTTGAAAAGTTAAGTCCACTTTATAAAGTCGACTTAATAAGGTCGACTTTAAGTCGACTTAAAGTGGACCTTATTAAGTTGACTTAACAGAATTGGACTTAACTTTTCAAGTGTAGATGTGGCCCCTTTTTGACCTTATTATGTCGATTTAATGTATTAAGTCAACTTAAAAAGGTCCACCTAGGCACTACTCCATGTCTCTACTGGCTTAAGTCAACTTAATAAAGTCGACTTAAGCACTAGTTCGAATTAAAATGAGGTGCTGTTAATTCGAATTCATTTTTCTTTAATTCAATTTAAGGAGCAGCTTAAATCAAATTAAGGAAAGCCCAGTGTAGACATGGAGTAAATTAAGTTGATTTAAGCTCAAATCGACTTAATCTGTAAGTGTAGACGCACCCATAGAGACTTCTCTTGAATTGCAGGTTGAATTCATATTCCACACTTTCATAGGTAAAAATTCTGACATCTTTACTTCCATTTAAAAATACCTTGTTTCATGAGTGATCCCATTCAAGCCAGTGGGAGCATTCATGGAGAAAGCACTACCCTTGAGCATTAAAAAGTGGCCCTTACAGTCTAATTTGAAGAAAATGTGCTAATTTTCAGAGACAACTTCAACAAAAACTTTGAACGCTCAGCAAAACAAACGAGGAGTCCCATGGCACTTTTAAAGACTAAGAAATTTATTTAATGCATGAGTTTTAGTAGCAGAAAATCCTACTTTGTCAGATGCTTGAAGATGCTGTAACTCACACTTTGAATGCTCAGTATCTCTGAAATGCTGGTTGGGTTTTTTTTTTTTTTTTTATTGAGCTGGCAAAATAGGCAAGCACTATAGATTTTAATAGTGGTCTATATGTGCTTGGGTCTGGTTTTGGATTATGAAAATGGGAACTTATCAAGAATAGACAGAACAGATAGGAGAAAGTTATAGGCTACAGTATGGACCTCTTAATGGAAAACTTAAGGAAATTTTCTAGAAATAACTGGTGGAAAAGTTGTGTGCTAAATAAGTTTTGGATTTCATTATTACCGCAAATGAAAACTCATTTTGCCCTAAATATCTCAAAGTTCCACACAATCTTGCTCTAAAATGAGTCCCGTTTTAACTGACAAGAAACAGCCCATTTCAAACATGAAGAATGAGCACACATTGAGTAAATGGTATCTTCAGAAGTTAATATTTTCTATGTTAAAGCCCAATTCAGGTTGCATAAAAGAAATGAAGGTTTGAGGAGCATTCCTAACTACTTGAAAGGAAGGAACCAAAATTTGTGTGTGAAATTTCATGACAAATTCGCCATCAGACAACACTGAACTGAGTGCCAGGAATTCCTGAGCTGTAAGCATGTCTTGCAGGGTATTTATCCATAAGGAGTAATGTTCAGTATCTATAGAAAGCTTCAAAGGGGTAGCCGTGTTAGTCTATTGTAGAAAGACAACAGAGTCCTGTGGCACTTTTAAAGACTAACAGATTTATTTATTGCATGAGCTTTCGTGGGAGAAAATCCCACTTCGTCAGACGCTTTGAAGATAGGAAAGCGTCTGAC